>JAMPIV010010375.1:0-680096 GCA_024509875.1 Oreohelix idahoensis | reverse complement strand
CTTTGCTCGAAACAAACTGAGATCTTCGCTAACAGCTATTCTGTTTACGAGCAACCTATCTACTGTGAGTCTATGAGCGAGAATGAAATTAAAGTTTCAAACTTGGCCAATATCTTTAAAATCAGACAAAGGGCCCAAACTTATTTCGCCAAGCGAAATTATCTCCCTTGTCCGTATAACACCTTCGTCCGCTTATCGCGTGACGTAACAGCCATCAGTGGCCGAGGGCTTGCATGAGTTGCAAATCTCAGACCACCGTCTGCAGTGCGGAGTGGATTTTCACGCTAAGCCGGGTTTTTCCTGACGAAAAACCTCATGCGTTTACTGAAATGCAGACTCTCTGTCTACTTTCCATGTCCCTCGGGTGAATTTTCACGCCCCAGGCCAGAGACCCTCAGACGAATGTCTAGCGAATGCTGTAAATTCACGCTTTTACGAAATTCTTCATGAGCCCCAACTTTATATGTAACGGTGGTAAAATGATGCTGTCTTTGTTAACTAATGGCTCGTGTATTACATTTTTATGCCCGAGCTGCATACGATCCCTGATAGGCCACACCTTTCTTGCATAATGTTCTGTCTGTTTCGGCTGTCCCATTCACATAGGAAGCAACAAAATTTAGTATACCCAGTCTGCATGCCCGTGAGAATTGCAATGACCTTTAGGTCTCCACAAATCCGCCATTGGTAGTCAATGTACTTTATTTTTGCCAAAAGTATAGCCATATTGTCATAAGTTTCTTCCATATGAACACAGTGGGCGACTGGAATTGATGAAAATAAATGTCCGTTATGCAATAACACGGCTTTTAGACTAGTCTTGGAAGAGTCGATGAAAAGTCGCCATTCGTTGACTATGTGCTCATGACCGAGGTGCACCATTAGACCGTTTACATCTTTGCAATAGCAATGTCATCATCCATCTCAAAGTATTGAACAAGTTCTCTGTGTCTATGACGAAATTTAGATATCGGAGTATTGGGCGCTAAAAGATTCCATTCTTTGAGTCGCGAACCGAGTAATTCCGCTTGTCCTTTGGTAAGAGCGATATCACGTATTAGATCTGAAAATTCTGAATGGTTAATTAAGTGAACACCATCATTCACCGGTATATAATCCGAGTCAGAATTAGTTTCTAAAGCAGGTAAACTATCACTTTCTGATGGTTCATTCACGTCCAAAGGATGTTGTTCTGGTGGAACTGGGATCGGACACGTGATTGGATCATGAGGCACTGGTTTCCAAACCGATTCAATATTTGGATAAACCACAGACTTTCTAGTTTTAAAAGTGAAACCATGGATATTTGTCAAGCAGAAGTAACAATCAGTAGCGTGATTTGTCGGTTTACGCCATATTACTGGCACTCTTAAAGGCATCGACTTATGCTTCGGCGATTTTCGTAACCAACCTGCCAATGTATTTGCACAAGTCAAACAAACAGCATTTGGCTTCTAAGATTTATTTGCATCATCAACTTTCGAATCGAAATAAAGTTCACATGCTTTCTTTAGTAATGGTGTAAAGTTTTTCTGGTGAACACGATCGGTAAAATATCCACACACGTAACAGAACAGATCAGCCGAATTTCTACAACTTCTAGAAGCCATATTTCGCTCAGAATTATTTCAAAATACAGTAACTATTTGAAACATATTGTAACATATGTCATGCATCTTTTAGCGGTATAAAAAAAGTAGAATTATTTTGCATTTTATTAATTTTTAATAAGTTATATAGTAAAAATGAAACGGAGCAAATAACGGTTTCCCAAAAATATATTTAATCACAAATATCTTAAGAACCCGACGTGATAGAGATAAACGGATTTCAGATTTGAAATCAGCGCAAGAAACTGACCTAAGAACACTTATTCTTATATAAGAAAGAAAAATGTTGTTTGTCAGTGTTATCGGACTCATCCAAATTTTAACTCAAGCAGAAACGACAATTATGGCAATTTTAATGCAAATAATCAAAATCGATCGCGTCGTAGAGATAGATCGTCGAGTAATACGGGTAGACATTCTAATGTCGCTTTAAGTGATACACAGGCTAACATTGAACAGGGTAAAGTAGCTGAAACTCACAATGCTATGTCTTGTTCTCTTGATTGTACCCAGGTGAAAGAATGTCCAGAATGCTCGACTCTTTTCCAGCCTAAGGCGATCACGACGCTGCGTTGCGGACATACCTTGCCTAGTCTACCTGTAGTCTGTACGGCCACTGCTGCGTCAGTACACCAGGGACAGGGCTCTCTTAAGTTTAACAAGGGATTTGTCAACAACATTTCATGCTCTCTCCTATTTGACTCAGGTTGTAGTACTGTGGGCGTCCGGACTTCGCTGATCAACCCAAGTTGTGCCACGGGCAGGGTTGTCAAGTGTGTGACTTTTGGTGGCACCGTTGAAACATTTCCCACTGCTATTATTGACCTTAATACACCATTTTTTTCAGGAAAGATCCAGGCATGTCTCCTTCCGAATCCAATTTGTGATGTAATACTTGGTCGCATACATGGTATTAAAGAGTGTACACCACAGCAAATTGCTGAATGGGAAGAGCGACATATTCAAACTGCAAATGCAGTAGTGACTAGAGCGCAAGCTACTAATATGTCGCATGATACACCTATTGAACCTACAGTTCATACCACTTGTGATGATGATGCTCCTATTTCACGGGAGTTGTTTGCAACATTGCAAAAGAATGATGATTCATTAAAAAAAATTTTTCAGTATGTGAACAAAAAGAATACCAGCAACAAACTTGCAAAATCTAGACATGACTTTATACTTAAAAATGGGATTTTGGTTAGAGTAATACGGGAAAAGGATTCATCCTTATGTTATCAGATCTTAGTCCCATCCTCTATGAGATCTCTCTCTGAGAAAGAGAATCATAGATGCTTGTAGACTAGCTACTGCATCATCCGAACAAGCCAAAGAAAAAGCTCGTCTATTTGCAAACAAGTATAGACGTCTTCGCCAGCTTATTCCTGGTGACGAAGCTTTTGTATTACTCCCTGCGCATAACAATCGTCTTTTAATTACCTGGAGAGGTCCTTTCAGGATCATCTCAAGAATATCCGATGTCGACTACATCGTTGATGTTAATGGTAAACATAAAACCTTCCACATTAACATGTTGAAGGAGTATTACTCACGTCCTGATTATCTACAGTCAGTGTTCCAGGCAACTGACGATCCTACACCTCCTATTCAACACTATTCTAGTTTGTCAGTCATCCAAGAAGAAGAATCTTCTTTCGATGATGTACAACTACCAATACCAGTTGTACCACTCCATTCCACTGAGAAATGGAATGATGTTACAATCTCATCTACTCTTTCGGCTGATCAACGTCAGCAAGTCTCTAATATTCTACACTCGTATGAGGATGTCCTCACTGACATCCCAGGTCATACGTCAGTCATCCAACATGACATTATTCTGACTGACGATACGCCTATTCGAGTTCGCCCATATTCTATCCCTTTACACTTTCGTGATAAGGTTGATAAGGAATTGGATGAGATGCTTCAATTAAATATAATTGAACCATCTTCATCACCATATTCTTCTTCTATGGTAATCATTAGGAAGAAGGACAACAATGTACGTCTTTGCGTAGATTACAGGAAATTAAACAAAGTTACAAAATTCGATGTGGAACCGTTACCTCTTTTAGACGACTTATTGGAGAAATTATCTCATGCCACATTCTTTTCGAAATTTGACCTTTCAAAGGGCTATTGGCTAGTGCCACTCACTCCTAAAGCAAAGCCATTCACCGCTTTCTCGACGCCACGTGGTCTTTTTCAATGGAATTTTATGCCATTCGGATTAATGAATGCGCCAGCTACCTTTGTATGCATGATGCGCCGCATATTGTCTCATCGTCCCGATGTCATTACTTATATAGATGACATCTGTCTTTTCAGTGACTCTTGGGATGAACATATTCATGGATTAAAAGCTTTACTTTCTACCTTACGGGATTATAACTTAACAGCGAAACCTTCAAAGGCTTTTGTCGGTTTTCATGACATCTCATTTCTGGGTCACCGCATAGGTCATGGTTTCATGTATACAGAAGACAGTAACGTCTCTAAAATTTTAAACATCTCGGCACCTAAGACCAAAAAAAAACAAGTTAGATCTCTTTTAGGACTAATACAGTTCTATTCAAAATTCATCCCTCATTTGTCTACTATAACTGCACCTTTTTCGTCTCTACTGAAGAAAGGCACATCTAATGTAATAAAGTGGTCGCAGGATCACCAAACGGCGTTAGACTATATAAAACGATTTTTTTCAAATGAACCTTTTTTGAGGTTGCCTAACAAAAATCTCCCTTTCATTCTTCGCAGTGATGCATCTTCTTACGCTATTGCTGCAGTTTTGATGCAGGAATATAACGGCACCTTATTTCCGGTGATGTACGTGTCCAGAAAACTTACGGAGAGCGAACTCAAATACTCCGTTCTGGATAAAGAGCTCCTCGCATTAGAATGGGCAATCACAAAACTGGAACGTTACCTCCTCGGCTCACACTTTGTGGTGGAATCTGACCAAAAAGCTCTTACCGCACTGAACACGAAGAACGTTAAATCATCGAAGTCAGCGCGTTACGCTATAGCGCTTCAACCATTCAATTTTGAAATACGAGCTATTCCTGGAGTGAAGAATGTGTTCGCAGACTGTTTGTCGAGATGCCCAAGCGAACTTGTCGAAACTAAACCACTTCCAGATGTTGAAACATCCTCACCGATAACATGAATAACTTTGTACATTATCATTGATTGTACATCTATAAAGACTGTTTATATAACTGAAGTATTCGTATAAGTATAACTTTCAGGATATACTTACTTATAGATTATAACATTACTTCTTGTGTAGTAACTTTTATTAGTACGGGAACATTGATACTATAGTAACGTTTTATTAGAACGGGAACAGTGGTATTAGAGTAACATTTTATTAGTACGGGAACATTGGTACTACAGTAACTTTTTATTAGTATGGAAACATTGTTAAGAGCGACAAATATACATTTGTTATTCCTATGGAACATATTACACTACATATCGTGTTCGAGAATATATTTTATCGTGTATGGAACATTGAGATCAATCTGAAGAAGACAGAGGTCATGACATTAAATGTGGGCAATCCTGAGCCAATAACAGTAAGGAACCAGAAGTTAGAACAGACAGACACATTTACTTACCTAGGAAGCATAGTAACACCTGACGGCGGAACAAGCAAGGACATTAACAACAGAATGAATAAAGCGAGAACAGCCTTTGCTGTTCTCAACAACATTTGGAAGTCTTCCCAGTACAGCACAAACACTAAATTAAGACTGTATGAGAGCTGTGTACTTTCTGTGCTTCTCTATGGTGCGGAATGTTGGAGAGTAACAGAGAAGGAAATGTCGAAACTGTCCTCCTTCCACACAATCTGCCTAAGGAAAATTCTCCGAATCTTTTGGCCAAACACCACCAGCAATCAAGAACTACTTATTCGGAGTAACCAGGAGGACATGCACACCATCATAGCTGGCAGACGCTGGAGTTGGGTTGGCCATGTCCTCAGAAGGGACCCTGATACCATCACAAGAACAGCTATGCTATGGCCCCCCGAGGGAAAGCGAAAGAGAGGCCGACCAAAAACAACTTGGCGGAGAACTGTGGAAGCTGAGATGCAAAGAATGAACCACAGTTGGGGCACTGTACGAAGGATGGCCGTCGACCGAGCAAAGTGGAATCAATTTGTTGCTGCCCTACAAGACGCCACCAGGCGTGATGGCCGCTGACTGCTTTGACGGTTGGCGGTTATGGATCAAAGAAGAAGAAGAAGAAGAAGAACATTGAGAACATCGTCTCGTCGATTACTAACTAGTTGTAACTGAACATTGACATATTGATAGTGATATTGGAATTACTTAGAATATATTAGTAACTGGTTATTTGTTAGTAATTAAGAAATATATAAATTAGAATAATTCAATTTAATCTATTTAATTGATTATGGATCACACACATACTAACTTTCTTAGTTGTCACGTAATACCTGCATTCACGGGTCTTAGTTATGATATCTCACTGTTAGATCACTAGTCAACCGTACTAGTGTTAGAAAACATTAAGGGTGTTGATTCTTAAAGTGTTTAATTTTGCATTGCTTCATTTTTGCACATTGTATTTTCAATTTTTCTGTTTTATTGATTCTCTTGTCATTGATCATCATCAGTGTTGCTGTTCATTTCATTTTTGAAATCATATGTTTCAAATTTTTTTTTTTGAAAACTTAGTTGAATTTTATTATCATCTTTTTTTAATGGTTTTTTCATTTTTCATTTTCAACTTGTTTTTACTTCGAATATTACCACATCGTTCCAAAGTAGGTCGAGTGTGGATGTGTGCTTTAATGCATACTATCATTTAGTTATATTGATTTCGTTTAATATTCTTTTCTTAATATGGTATAACTTTATGCATTTCATATATCTTGTGGTAGTTTTGACTCACCTCTCTCGGGTACTAAGTTCAAAAAAATTAATAGAATTAATTTTTTTAAGGAGAGGTAATAAGGGAGCTGTTACGTACATTTATTACCTAAAGGGGGTAGTCTTCGGTCCTGCCAAATGTACGCACCAGTCTTAAAATAGTTATATTATTTGTGCGTTCGATTGATTCACGCACTGACGTGCACAATGCAGTGTGAGTTGCTTTGGACGCACGGGTAACCTAGTTAGGGAATTCTGACGTCATGTTTTGAACGGGGCAGTTCGGACCATGTTTATGTCCGATATATATTTCTTGGATTTATCTGGCAAGTTTGAAGAAGCCATTATTTTGTAATGATATCTACTGGTATTCATGATGAAGCCAATAGTGGAAGTATCAAGTAAGTGTCGCCCCATGTCACATCGAATGTTTATTGAGTTAAATTAAAGTATCAGGCCGCTCCTAGTTTTGGTCTAGCGGGAATTCATCGTAGTATGTCATTCCTAGAATGGACAGACGGAGTCGTTAGCCCTTTTGAATTACCGTAGAGGGAGGATACCTACGAGTAAACGAAGTTAATTGATTTGTATGCTTCACATGTTTTTATATGCCGTATATTTCGTCAATGCCAAAGTCGTGGCATGGATATAGAGAGGTTAGTCAACACAGAACTCTAACCTGGTCGTATTGTCGTGGATGACTTTGTTTGGATTTTATATATATATGCTATCTAAGTATCGTATGGAAAAAGTCTGGAATTGTTACAAGTATGATAAGAAGTATTGCTCCTTGAGAATGAATCCGTTGGCCATATGACCTATACGTAAATTGGACTAAACAAAAGTATCAGCAAAGAATGAAATGTCAGTCTGTCTTTGGAATTTTTATTAATATTTTGCAGTCGGCTGTAGTTTGTTGCACGGTATTACAAATTATATTATGGTACGATGAGATACAACATACAACAGTGCAGTAAATTTCTGTATGGTAATGCTTTGTCTCACATTACTGTGAGTTTTTATTTTTTATTTCACGAGGATAATTAGACCATCCGTCGGCAGTTATAATTTACGAGCAAGTAACCTGTCAAAACAAATCGGGAAATAATTTATGTTGGCTCTTTCTGCTGTATGTCTTGATAATTGCACTAATTCCTATGTTGGCATTTCATTCCGTTCCACTCCATTTCAAATCTACGGAATCTTTGTAGTCAAATTTGTTATGACTAATAGTCAATGCCTGTGTGATTTTTTTAATAGGTGCTCAATTTAACTTTCAATATGCAAAGCGCGCCTTTTACATATTTTTCCTGAAAGAAGGCGGGACTTTTTCATTGTTCCTTACAAGTCAGTCCTATTGTATGGCTCTGAAACATGGAGAACAACAAAAACAACAACCAAAAAGCTACAGACGTTCATAAACGGGTGCTTGCGAAGAAATGAAGGAGTGATAAGTCAGCAATGTGGTTCTGACAGCAAGAATCAGTCAAGCGCCAGTGAAGTAAGAAATGTGCCAGTGAAGTGAAGAAGGCGCTGGTCATAGATAGGACACGTAATAAGATAGCCTGTTAATAGCATTGCAAGGCAGTTTTTGTTCTGGAATCTCAAGGTAAGAGAGATAGAGGTATACAAAAAGGCACGGAGAAGAGAACTGGTGAAGGAGCTCAAAAGGACAAAGAAGACAAAGAGAAAGAACTGGAGTTGATGGCAAGCGACAAGAGCACTTGGCACGCATTTCTGCTCCTGTTGGTACTAAAGAGTATTGATTGCTTGATTAATTAATTGATTACATACATTTCACCTGAACAATTGGCAGTATAGGGGATATTTCCTTTCTTATTAAACTTTGTCCTGAATAATGTCTAGCGGCGTATTGACTGCGATGTTATTGTGGTCAGTAATATGCGAGAAATATACACAGGATCATCTGTGTTGTTACCGGGGAGCATAGCATAGTAAGACTGTACCTACCACGCAATTCGTAAAAACGATTCAGGAAGGTTGGGCGTAGGACCGGTTACCCCAATGTCACAGAACGGATTGGGGCGACCCCGTCTTCTCGATCTCTCTTTCACTACGGCAGTATCAGTTACATTTTTGTACTGATTTTTATTGAGTGCTTTTCAATAGCAGCACCATTTCTTTCTGCTGCGCAGCAGACATTTTCTCATTTTAAAAATATTCTTACACTCCCTTCAGTGATAGTCGTCATGTCTGTGTGTTTATCTTTCTATCTCTGCGGATAGAGTAGACGGTGATGCAAGGTTGACCGACAGAAATCCTATTGTACCACAATGGTGCGACTGTTTTCGCACGTAAATGGCCAAGAAAGTTTACTTAGTAGCGCTGATACGGCTCGTGTGACCGACTAATTATTATCGTGATAAGACACAGCAAAGATGGTCAAACAGTAGTTTGTGTTTACACAAGGAGCGCTGATCAACTATCGACCTGATGGGATGACAGACACACCTGAGCGGAAATGTTGTAACATTTCCGGGTAGATGTAAGAAGTTATATGTAATCATTGACGAGAATATTTCTTCTTCTTCCTCGTTCTTCCTGAAAAGGACGTTGGTTGCGTTGTGTCTGTTTACAGTGAAGCTGCGATATTTGCGCCTTTCGGCCGATATATCCGACTTCAGCACGACATTTTTTGGACCGGGTTTGCTTTCCCTCTTCGATCCCTACTACTTGCATATGCTGCCTGTTGCCAGGACCACCACGTGGAGGTGGAGTAGGGTCTTGGTCAGCTCTGGTTCGCTGACCCTGACGCAGGCAGTCAAGCTATGGGTCGCTTACTGCATTCCTCACTTTTGATGCATCTTGGGTCCCACGAGAATATTTGAACGTCACGATTGTCATATATGGAGAACGTGACCTTTACATTTTCCCATGTCAGAAATATTTTGAATTTCCCCACGGGACATGCATGTTTGAAAACGATTGGCGTTTCTTCTTAGCGTCGTTACAAACAGAGCGGGGAGGACAGTGAATATAATCTAACGTTTTAATGTTAAGACACTGTGAAGATCGCTTGCCAAGAAGATTGCAATCAGACTTGCCAGAAATTAGAATTCAGAAATTCCATTTTATCAGGCCGGACCTTTTATTGGAGAATCTTGACGGACTTACAAAAACAGCCCAGGAAATCTCTATCATTGTAATAAGGAAAGCCGCTGTCCGAGGAAACTGAAGGAAACACACAAAGTAGAGACGGAACTTATTAAATTAACAACCCCAAGAACACGTGTAAGAGGCCTGATCCAGTGCCTTAACTTTATTCATCTGAGTAAAATAGTCTGAGAGCAAGGATTGTCGTAAGTTATGATTTTACATTCTACATTCCATTACTAACATGTGAACTAATATGTATATATTACTATGTGAATTTTAATATGGGAAAATCGCTAGTGGATGTCCAAGTCATTTGAGGCTGGCAACCTCAGCATATAGAATGAGGATTCATGAACCACCGCTGCACGGGCTGGTGATTGCTTTATTGCTAGTTTCTTAAAGAGAACTAAAATCATAAATTAGTTCCAGATTCCATATGGAGCAGGGAGGGAAAGATGAAAGAAATGATGTACATTTTAATTATAATACTTATAGCTTCAAACCAGTGTAAATGTGAATGTAAACATATTCACTTTAAAATTAATGGAAGTTTCAAACTTTTCTAATCAGAGTAAACATAAATGAAAACTTATTCAATTTATATTGTGAACACTTTTCAATCATTGGAAATGTAAATGTAAACATATTCTGTCTGTACTATCAACCTTTTCATTTAAATGTAATGTAAAGCTGAAGCTATTCAATTTAAATGTAAAGAAAGTTTTATCCCGAGGGACTATATTTAATTCTCATCGAGGGTAAATTCTGAGTAACTGGGATGGTGGAATAAGAAAGGGGACACATAACTTTGTGTTGGAAAACGCAATACTCAGGAGAGCGTTTCGTGTCTATTCTTTATCATAGTTATTGGTGGTACCAGCAGAAAGTACAATCTCTGGAACAGGAAGGGATAAGTAGTCTACGCTTTAAGACGAGGGACCAACTTTCGTAGACTCTCCCTGCCATTTCTGGGAAACGCGCTACACCCGACAACCTTGACCAGCGACGAGCGTGAGCAGTGTAAAAAGAACCAACCCATCAGAAGGAGCAGAACCGTCATTGCCAGCTAAGTTCAATATATAAGCTGCCAAAGTGAACTTTCTTCATAAGAATTCTATCATCAATCAATGATGAATCATTTCTGTTAAACTATTCAAATTATTTTCAAACGGTTACAACTTAAGTGATTATTAAATTTTGTTATTTGTAATTTTTTAAATTTAACTTCGATTTAATCATTTTAAATGTACTGCATGTTTGTCAGTCAATTTACAACACACACACACACACACACACACACACACACACACACACGCACGCACGCACGCACGCACGCACGCACGCACACACACACACACACACACACTAAATAGAGCTATGCCAGAATAATAAGAATTCCACTGAGTAAATTGGGGATGGGGGCTTAACGAGCTAAAATTAATCATTGCTTAATTCTTCTCAAAAGTTGTCGGCAGATTCTAGAATCAACGTGCTTAGCCAAAGCAGCATTGCTTTCGCTTACCTGAATATTTTGTGAAGACTTCCTTGTGATAGAGGTGTCACTAACCTTCCATTTACATCTCTGCCAAGAGTAATCTTGTGCGAAGGTAGACACCTTTGAAGCCCATATTAGATAATCTTGCGTTTTGGCCACTACATCAAAGCAGGGAAGGTAATACTGTCACAATTGGGGGACTTGTCTAGTTATTCCCCTAGACTTGACTGGCATAAATTTCAGATTTACTGAAAGAATAGTGTCAAGAGTGTGGTTATTGCAATACTGAGCATACATTGCATGTATAAATAACAGTAAAAGTAACAATGTACAGAATAATTGAATAATTGAAAGAAACCAAAACTGTTGTAACTAAAGTTAAAGTTAAAGAAATAAGAAGTTCACTTGGTGTGGCTAATTAAGTATTGTAAACTTGTATTTTTCTAGTTAGTAGCTGTTGTACATCTGTGTAGCTTTGTAAACAGACTTTTGCTCAGAATGGCAGAGTCCCAAAATCTCTACACCTTTTATTTGAGTGTCGCGAAGGAACTGAGCATGACCGGTCAAACTCTGACAGATATTGTGATTAGTTCGGTTAAAGCCGAACAGGACAAAGCAGAGAAAGCGGCTGAAATGGAAGAGATAAGGGTGGCCATAGAGCACGAAAAAGCCCAAGCTGAAGAGAGAGAGAGAGAGAGAGAGAGAGAGAGAGAGAGAGAGAGAGAGAGAGAGAGAGAGAGAGAGAAAAGCAAAGAGCTTTTGAAGAGCAGAAGGCTGAAAAGCAAAGGAAACACGAAGCAGCTGAAAGAGAGAATGAGAAGGCATTCCAAGAAAAGAAGGAACTATCCGAAAAAGCAGAAAATAACAGGCCAAAAGAGCAGAAAGAAAGGAACAGGCCATTAGATTAAGGAATTGGAAATCGAAGGAAGAAGGATTGATTTCGGTTCTAACAATGGCGGGTCTGGCAGTTCACAGGGTAGCGATGGGGGAAACATTTCTCACGCAGCAGCGCCTAGTGCAATATCCTTCCAATTAAATTTTTTTTCTGAGGCTTCAGAGGAAATAGACATCTACCTCTCTAGGTTTGAATCCTTTGCCACTACATATGGCTTGGAGAGAGAGAGAGATACAACATGAAGATATCCCAGAGTCTGAGGGGATCTGCTTATGATGTATTTCTCGAGATACCCGTGGAAGAACAGAACAACTACGATATGCTGAAGAAGGCTCTGCTTCAGCGTTTTATGCTTAACGCAGAAACTTTTCATTGTAAACTCCGTGAGGCTAAAAGGCAAAAAGAAGAATCTTTTAAAACAATTTGCTACCAGGCTACAAAGGTACCTGTAGAAGTGGGGATCCCTCAGCATCTTCGATGAATCTTTTGAAGGGTTGAAAGAGATGATTCTCGTGGAGCAGTTCAAGGACTCGCTCACCCCTGACATGAGAAGGTTGCTGGCGGAGCACGGGGCCGAAACGCTTGATCAGGTGGTACTGTTTGCTGATCGTTACCAGAGCGCCCAGTCGGAAGTGAAACCGTCTAAAAGGCGCCACCACGATAGTCAACCCAAACAAAAGGATTACCCAGATGATAACTCCAAAATTGCGGACAAGACAACACACAAAACAGCCCACCAACAGCAACAACGCCCACAAGATCACAAGAGGCAGAAACAGCAATTCAGCCCAAGGAACTGGACGACTATATTGTAAAGCGTGCAAAACCGATACACATTTTACATCGGATTGTAAATGCCGAAATCTGGCTCTTATTATGTCGCTTGCCTTATCAGGGGGCCGATAGGGTACCATAACCCCCAGGCATATGAACAAAATCTTAGTTACCCTTCTGTTACTGAGCAAGTAACCGTTGGTAACCAAACCATACGGTGCTTATATGATAGTGGCATAGAATACTCGGCTTTAGTTTCTCCATCTTTGGTGAATGTCGTGAAATGACGTCTGTCTCACATCACGAATTCTCTGACCATACCGTGCGCATACATTGTAGAAAGATATGATACACTGACCAATGAAAACGCTTTCTTGGTTCTGTGTTTACTACTACTTGGAAAATAAAGATGGCAAGGCCCATTCTGTGTAACCTGATTAACTTCGGAATTCATTACAGCATTTTAGAAGAAGTACCACTTGAAAGAGGGTACCAACACAATATTAGGGATATTACTCTACCCGTAAGTAATAATAGTTTTACTAATACTAATATAGGACGGGAGAAATCTTGTGTTGAATGCATTCGAAGCTTCTGGTTGTCCTAAATTTAGCAGTTCAAACTATGCATACTATAAAATGCAATTTGGAAACTAAAAGATTATTACGTAGATGTATAAAGCTTAATCCCACGTATAATTTAAGCTCTGGGGGAATAAAATCGCACCAGGAAAAACGGAGATAATTAAAAAAGCAGTTTTCCTACATTGTACGATAGGCAAAAAGGTACCCACATTTTCTGATCGTGATTACATTCCCCGGGATGCCCATCTCGTACGTCCGATGTCACACTATAAATAGACTGGCCTAACGAACTCGGTTAGTCACTATTATTTGAGCACATAGAAAGCGAGGGAAAGAAGAGCATATGTTAAAGCAAACGTTTGCCTTCTGTACCTGTTAGCAGACCTTAAATCAACCATTAAGGGCTAGTCTGTGTGGGCCTGAGGGTAAGAACAAATATATGTATATATATGTATATATGTAAATATGTGTATATATATATATATATATATATATATATATATATATATATATATATATATATATATATATATATGAGTAATTTCATTGATTAATCCATATGTGCGATAAGACGTGTATAGTTGTGTTAGAAATGAACAGTGTGTACTGATGAAACTTGCAGGCTCATGTGTAATTCGGCAGCAATAGAGAACGAGTCAGCGACTCATAGCTTGACTGCTTGCGTCAGGACCAGCGAACCAGAGCTGGTCAAGACCGTGCTCCAGCTCCACGTGGTGGTCCTGGAAACAGCCTGCAGCAGTGCAGTCTGGCTGAGCGAGCACGGATCGAAGAGGGAAGGCAAACCCGGTCCCAAAAAATGCCGTGCAGAAGTCGGATGTGTCGACCGAAAGGTGCAGATATCACAGCTTAGGCGTAAACAGACACAACGCAACCACCGTCCTTTTTAGGACGAACGACGAAGAAGAAGACATGTGTAATTCTAGAGGCAAAGCCCGCCTTCGGAAATATTTAAAATATTGAGAATGATGACCAAAGTAAGACTGTAAGTTTGATAAAGTATTTGAAGAAGTATTTCTTGAATGGAATGAGACACCTACCAGGAACATAAGAAAAGATGAAAGGGATAGTAGTACTGTATAATTTGACCTATTACTTAGTAGTTTTATTCGCAACCAAATTATTGTATGGAGGCGAATCATGGGAAACGAATAGTGATTAAGAAGGTAGAAGAAAATTATGATCACATTGAATTAAAATGATTATTGCTACTATACTATACCTTGTGCATCTGCTAGCACGCTAGTCTGAAACTGTCTATCGTCCCCATCTGTGTCATAGAGGGATATTGAAAGGCAAATACAGGGATTGCGTTTGACTTTGTTTCAGATTTAATCCTGTAACCTAAAGCCTACAAATAAGAAGAGGCTTCTCTTGCTGAAGGTTGCAACGAATGCAGTGCCAGTCTATGGAAAAGTGCCAGCAATTTCGTGTGTAACAGTGGGAAGATTCTCATCTGAAAATTCTATCCAGCATCAGAGGGAGCCATCTGCAGGGACTCAGTTAAGTTTCTCTCAGGGCAACTGTGTAGCATTTGCCGATTCACCAAACAAATAACCGCATCCAGTTCATGATGAACAGAACAGCATAGTGCTCAATTAGATTGTAAAGATAACACTAATAATTCTTCAGTGAAAGAACAAGCAAGCTAGACCGTCTACCAAGAGATAGACATCTTAACACAAGAGAAAGACATTTTTGTTGAACTGTTCTTATTTATTTAATTCTGTAAAATATTTGATTATAATGATTTTCAAAAAGAAAAGAGAAACTGTATAAATTGAATTGTAAATATTTACCAGCAGACTTACTTAAATTCTTTAAGTTAAGTTTTTATTCAATGTTGGTAAATTTTAATTAAATAATTCCCCCCAGCAGAGTATCACACAATATTAACTACAATAATCACAGAGGAGGATCTGGAGAGGTAGCAGTTAGGGACTCAGAGTACTACATCACCATCTTCTCTGGGAACTTACATAGCTTGACCCTACCTTTGTGTCTATACACCCTTACTCTCTTCAGAGAAAGGGGTATTACTAATAAGACCAGACTCTTATCTGGCACTATCCTGGTATCATCTGATACACCTTTATGTCCAGGCTATCTTCTTATTTTTAATAACATCTGAACCTCTCGCGACAGTGAAGGCCCACAAATATACTGGTGAAACTGTAGAAATACAGGGCCCCGGAAGAGTATAAAGCCAGTGCTTCTTCCGGTACCGGAAATTGATGTCTCAACCCCATAAGTCCGGGGAAAAATCAATGCCGCAGTTTTAGACGATTTAGTGTACACTCACATTTTAGGGAGGAAATATGTGTTACGTGATTCCAAGTCGACACAAGAGAGACAGAACACATGACACACCCAAGCGGCACCTGAGCTCTTATCTTTAAACAGCCCCAATATTTCGGAGCAGAAGCAGGCAGAAAGGGCCGATAAAACCCTAAAGCCTTGCTTTCCAAAGTTGTATTGTAATTACTCCCATGCTCCTCAAGGAGCATATTACAGGGAGAAAGATTTGGTTTATAGACGGGTAGGGAACAAGAAACAATTAATTGTCCTACTCCGATATCGCACAAGCATAATGCAGGAAATGCACTCCACCATGCCCCACCCCATTACATTTTCATATGCCCTAGGAAAAAAGGTATCCCTGAACTACGTCTGGCCAGGTGTGCGACACGATATACGACAGTTTGTTCGAGATTGCTCTGTTCGCCATAATCCGGACAACCAGAAGGACGAAACTACGAAGAAAGAGTTTGAGCACAGTATCCAACACACAACATTGGATAACTCGTACCTCAACACGACTTTTCTGTGTAGTAAAGCAGAGGTACGACAAGCGTAGATAGAAGACCTCACTCTAGCGCCCTACTCTGAACAGAGTCAGATCAAGATAATCCATGCTTCAGCTGGAACTTTCCACAAAGAGGATGGAATTATTTATCGATGGACGAGGCAGGGAAAGCAACTCGTGGTGCCTCTGCCCTTAAGACCTTCCGTTATGAAAGCGGCTCAAATATCCACATCGGGAGAACATGTTCCTGTGGGACTCACTATGAGTAACCTTAAGGAGGTGTTTACTTTTTGTCTAGACGGTGGGCAGACGTACGTGAGTACATTCAAAACTGCACCCACTGTCAAGCGAGAAACTCAGTCACTCGCCACCGCGATAGGGGAAGAGAGGATAACTCTACGAGAGAGAGAGAGAACCCGGAAGACAGTAGAACCCACGAAGAAGTGACCATTCCAAAGCTAGATATCCTACAAATCTCTTAGGAGATGGGGTATGTTACAGAATGGATTGAGGTGACCCCGTCTTCTCGATCTCTCTTTCACTACGGCAGTATCAGTTACATTTTTGTACTGATTTTTAAAGTGCTTTTCAATAGTAGCACCATTTCCTACTGCTGTGTAGCAGATATTTTATCATTTTTAAATATTCTTACACTCCCCTCTTCGATAGTCGTCACGTCTGTGTTTTATCTGTCTATCTCTGCGGATAGAGTAGACGGTGATGCAAGGTTGACCGACAGAAATCCTATTGTACCACAAGGGTGTGACTGTTTTCGCACGTAAATGGCCAAGCGAGTTTACTAAGCGCTGATACGGCTCGTGTGACCGACTAATTATTGCTGTGATAAGACACAGCACAGGTGGTCAAACAGGAGTTTGTGTTTACACAAGGAGCGCTGATCAACTATCGACCTGGTGGGATGACAAACACACGAGCAGAAATGTTGTAATATTTCCGGGAAGATGTAAGAAGTTATATGTAATCATTGACCAGAATATTTGAATACCATATATGGAAAACGTGACCTTCACATTACGTTCAACATTTTCCCATGTCGGAAATATTTTGAATTTCCCCACGGGACATGCATGTTGGAAAACGATTGGCGTTTTTTCTTAGCTTCGTTACAAACAGAGCGGGAAGGACAATGAATAAAACCTGACACGATTCAGTGTTAAGACACAGTGAAGCAGTGAAGATCGCTTGCCAAAAATACTACAATCAGACTTGCCAGAAATTAGAATTCAGAAATTTCATTTTTATCAGGCCGGACCTTTTATTGGAGAATCTTGACGGACTTACAAAAACAGCCCAGGAAATCTCTATAATTTTAATAAGGAAAGCCGCTGTCTGAGGAAAAAGAATTCTATCATCAGACAATGATGAATCCTTTCTGTTAAACTATTCAAATTATTTTCAAACTGTTAAAATTTAAGTGATTATTACATTTTGTTATTTGTAATTTTACAAATTTAACTTCGATTTAATCCTTTCAAATGTACTGCATGTTTGTCTTAGTCAATTTACCACAAATACACTCTAAACAGAGCTTTACCAGAACAATAAGAATTCCACTGAGTAAATCAGAGGTTGGGGCTTAACGAGCTAAAATTAATCATTGCTTAATTCTTCACAACATTTCTAGAATTAACGTGCTCAGCCAAAGCAGCGTTGTTTTCGCTTATCTGAATATCTTGTGATAGAAGTGTCACTACCCTTCTATCTACATCTCTGCCAAGAGTAATCTTGTGCGAAGGTAGACACCTTTGAAGCCCATATTAGATACTCTTGAGTTTTGGCCACTGTTGGACCACTACTGCAAAGCAGGGGAAGCAATACCGTTATACCCAACCTGCAGAACGTTTAACTTACAAAACGTCAGCAAACAATATGGGAATCCCCGGGGCAAAAGAGGCAGAGGTTGGCCGAAAAACACACGGAGAGGAATACTTGAGACAAAACTGATAATGACGAGGAAGACCTTGGGCTGATGGCATGTGACAGGAAGACTTGGCATAACTGTGTTGAAAGTTTATTCTCCTTGGTTTGGTTTGGTTTGGTTTTTTAAGGACTATCTTCATTACACACGGACAACATCAGTGCTCCGATCTCCTCCCTTAGATCACATAAGGAGAATCTCAGCACAGTGCACGAACTCCGTAACACCGGCGAGAATCCCAATGTGTGTATATAGGAATCAGACATTCTGTAAATATTGTTGTGGTGGATAGGTTTCTAATTTTTAAATTTGGCCAGGGCAGCGGCCTTATGGCCTACACGTTACGATTTCCAACTGCCGTGGGATTTTTAACGTGCGCAACTTGCACACGGGATCTCCTATTTTTCGCCATTATCCGAGAAGGCTAGGCATCCGATCTCACTATCCGGGAGACCAGGGAGGAGTATGACATAATTAGGACCACTGGTTCTGAAAAAAAGTTCCATAAATTATGTTCATTCTACTGGGAATTGAACCCGGTACCTTTAGAATTCGATGCGTAAACCATACCTCTTAGCAGCTCTGACCCCTAATTGTACTTGTAGAGCTGAAGGGTAAAAGGAAAAAAAAAATTATACAGGATATGAGAATTCTGATTTATATACGGGACGAATAGACACTAACTCTGCTAAAATGAAAGTCAAAAACGATACCACAAGGACTTAACTTTTACCGCTTTTATGACAACCACTTGAGAGGCTGGCGCCGAATACCATTCCTGACTTGTACCGGTCGGCAGTAATGATTTCACACCCTTCACTGTAGACATATAAACTAAAATATACTCTTTCTGTAATAGTTGTTGACATCTTCCAAAAATAAAAGGTGCGTGACTTTTCACTATGTGCTTACGTAGAACACAAGGATTGAGTGGTATGGCACGGTCACCAATGTGGAGCTGATGACAAGAACCAGTACCAGTGAATAAGACATGAGTAGACGACACTAGCGATGGAGAGGGCACACACTGAGGAAACTTGTTGATAACATTACAGGGCAGTCCTTGGACTGGAATCACCAGGTTAAAAGAAGTAGATGGAGACCAAAGAACACACGGAGAAGAGAACCGGAGACAGACATGAAGGGCATACAGAAGACATGGACAGACCTTGAGCTGATGGCACGGGGACAGGAAGACTTGGCATAAGTTTGATGATGGTCTATGCTCCCTGAGAAGCTGAAGGGTGAGAATGCTGACTGTTCTCTTTGCCGCGCTACTATCATCGCTGGTCGGTTCATGGTATCAAGTAACAGCTAGTTAATTAACAGTTGTGTTCCTAGACATCTTTTAGAAAGGCTTTACGTCGCGGTCAGGGTAGTATCCTATTAGTTGTAGCTTCCAATTTCTTGCGCTCAAATTACAGACGAGTAAAATTATCGACAGCGGCATACAAATATTAAACATCATAATACCGAAGAACCAAAGAACGTATGCAGAAGATTACTGGAGACAGACATTAAGGGGATAATAAAGACATGGATAGACCTTAAACTGATGACATGGGACAGAAAGACTTGGCATAAGCTTGTCGAAGGCCTATGCTTCTTTGGGTGCTGAAGGGTGGAGATGTCGAACGAACGAACGAACTTTGTTTTCGAAGGGTAAAGAATTGGGCGCGCAGGCCCGTCTAACATTCTGCCCTTCCACTCTCATTAATCTTGCATACTATATCCTGTCATTCCCACATGATGCTTGTCGTGGTTGAGTTAGAGTGTAGAGTATTTGTCGAGTTGGACGACAGTAGTGAAATCGACAAGGGATAGTGGACTGACAGAGTTATAGATTACACGTAGATAAAGTGTAAAGTAGGAGGTGGACTTGAGACAACTTGGAAGAAGATTTATTAAAATGATCTCTCTCTCCAAGCCTCAACACACTTATACTGTCTAAGCACCTCCTGCTCTCACTCTTTTCTCTGAATCATACATAGAGAGTATAGCAAAGAGCTTGAAAACAAGGTTAATTATGGATGGAAGGGTCGTGAACAGCGCATTAATAAAATGTGTAAACTTTATTAAATGAAGAAGCATGTATGAAAATAATGCATTTCATCACAAACAACATAAAATTACATCAATAATCAAAAATATGCAAAATACACCAACGAACACACACACCCACCAATCAATAAAACCTGTAGAACACAGAGAAATGAAATAAACTGTCTGTCAGTCTGTCCGCTTTCGTGGGACCAAAAGCTAGCTCCAGAAAAGTGTCTTACATGTAAATATCCTTCAAGGTGAATGAAGTGAATGACAAAACTTTCCTTGTCGGTGCTAAACGTGGGTGACCCCTAATTGCGTGAGGGGGGGCTGGAACTCTGTCTATCTTTGGCTGACCAAATAAACAAACTGAGCGACAGCCGGTCCGCTTTCGTGGGACCAGAAGCTAGCTCCAGAAAAGTGTCTTACATGTAAATATCCTTCAAGGTGAATCGAGTATTATACAAAACTTTCCTTGTAGGTGCTAAACGTTGGTGACCCCTAATTGCGTGATGGGGGACTGGAACTCTGTCTATCTTTGGCTGACCGCTCCTAAGTGCGAGGTTCTACATAAACCCAGAAATACACCAGACGAAGTTACCTGAGGACAAAACGGTCCCATGCGCTCGTATCCGGCGCTAGAATTGGCTTGCGTACTGGGTGTTAAATCCAGTTTAGGCTGGTTTGACTGTGGTTGACTGAGTGCCCCGTTTAGGCACACAACGGCTGGTGATTGAAATTCTGCTGTAGACGCTGGGCTGATTGATATGCTGGAAGCCGCCCTGCTCTGACTGGCGATCAATAGGCGAGTAGGAGACTTCTACTGCAATAGATGATTTCAAATTTAGCGTTGGCTCGTTGCACACTGCGTGAGCTTAACTCCCGTAAGAGGGAAATGGCGTTGACAAAAAGGGGTTTTGGTTCAGGAATGGGATTGACGATTCGTTGCTAGATGTATTCAGAAACCCTCTAGATCGAAGAGTATATGACGTTCTTCGCCTGACTGGAGTCTGCTCTAGCAAGTTGGTATCCCTGAAACTGAGACCCAAAAGAGACACCCTTTACATCCAGCAAACAATAAAATCACACTAATGTTATATAAAATAGTTGTGCTCCGCTATGGGATTTAAATTTATTGTCATTATTGCTATGATAGTTTTAGGGCTGTCTTTAACCATATAAGTCTCCTGTTCCTTCCACTCTATCAATTACACTGACAAACAACATTTTTCTTTCTTATATAAGAATAAGTGTTCTTAGGTCAGTTTCTTGCGCTGATTTCAAATCTGAAATCCGTTTATCTCTATCACATCGGGTTCTTAAGATATTTGTGAATAAATATATTTTTGGGAAACCGTTATTTGCTCCGTTTCATTTTTACTATATAACTTATTAAAAAATTAATAAAATGCAAAATAATTCTACTTTTTATACTGCTAAAAGATGCATGACATATGTTACGCTATTTTTCAAATAGTTAATGTATTTTGAAACAATTCTGAGCGAAATATGGCTTCTAGAAGTTGTAAAAATTCGGCTGATCTGTTCTGTTACGTGTGCGGATATTTTACCGATCGTGTTCACCAGAAAAACTTTACACCATTACTAAAGAAAGCATATGAACTTTATTTCGATTCGAAAGTTGATGATGCAAATAAATCTTGGAAGCCAAATGCAGTTTGTTCGACTTGTTCAAATGCATTGGCAGGTTGGTTACGAAAATCGCCGAAGCATAAGTCGATGCCTTTTGGAGTGCCAGTAGTATGGCGTGAACCGACAAATCACGCTACTGATTGTTACTTCTGCTTGACAAATATCTATGGTTTCACTTTTCAAAGTCTGTGGTCTATACACATATTGAATCGGTTTCGAAACCAGTGCCTCATGATCCCATTACGTATCCGATCCCAGTTCCACCAGAACAATATCCGTTGGACGTGAATGAACCATCAAAAAGTGATAGTTTACCTGCTTTAGAAACTAATTCTGACTCGGATTATATACCGGTGAATGATGGTGTTCACTTAATTAACCATTCAGAACTTCCAGATCTAATACGTGATCTCGCTCTTACCAAAGGACAAGCAGAATTACTCGGTTCGCGACTCAAAGAATGGAATCTTTTAGCGCCCAATACTCCGATATCTAAATTTCGTCATAGACACAGAGAACTTGTTCAATACTTTGAGATGGATGATGACATTTGCTATTGCAAAGATGTAAACGGTCTAATGGTGCACCTCGGTCATGAGCACATAGTCAACGAATGTCGACTTTTCATCGACTCTTCCAAGACTAGTCTAAAAGCCGTGTTATTGCATAACGGAAATTTATTTTCATCAATTCCAGTCGCCTACTCTGTTCATATGAAAGAAACTTATGACAATATGGCTATACTTTTGGCAAAAATAAAGTACAATGACTACCAATGGCGGATTTGTGGAGACCTAAAGGTCATTGCAATTCTCACGGGCATGCAGACTGGGTATACTAAATTTTGTTGCTTCCTATGTGAATGGGACAGCCGCAACAGACAGGAACATCATGCAAGAAAGGTGTGGCCTATCAAGGATCGTATGCAGCTCAGGCATAAAAATGTAAAACACGAGCCATTAGTTAACAAATACAGCATCATTTTACCACCATTACATATAAAGTTGGGGCTCATTAGGAATTTCGTAAAAGCGTTAGATAAAACGAGCAAAGCTTTCACTTATCTTCGAGAAAAGTTTCCGCAAGTTAGCAATGCAAAGATAAAGGAAGGTATCTTTGTAGGACCTCAGATTAGGACAGTTATTGCAGACAAACAATTCGGGAACTTGTTACATGGTAGTGAACTTCGCGCATGGATGGCATTCAAATCGATCGTCGATAACTTTCTGGGAAATCACAAATCTGTCGACTATGTGCATATTGTTAAGCAGTGCATAGATGCATACACAATTATGGGCTGTAACATGTCCCTCAAAATCCATTTGTTCGATTCGCATCTTGACTTTTTCCCTGACAACCTTGCCGATGTCAGCGATGAACATGGAGAACGATTCCATCAAGATATCGTCGTAATGGAGTCACGTTATCAAGGACGGTGGAGTGTGACCATGTTTGCCGATTATTGTTGGATGCTTCATCGCGATGTACCACATGCCATTCACCGACGAAAGTCGACTGCAAAGAAATTCAAGCCTAGATAGCTGTTATACTTCTTGTACGAATGATGTTGTAATACTATATGCGTTGTTAAAAAACTTCAATTGCGTATTTCTAGAGATCCCGACCTGATAGAGAAAAACGGTTTGCCGATTTAAAAACAGCGCATTAAAGTTGACCAGAAAAACATAGAAATGTTAGAGAAAGAAAAAAAAAATTTTTTTTGTTAGCCAGTGTTATCAGCATGTGCCCGCATAGGCTTAATATATTTTGTACATCCAGGGTGTCTGCTTTCTGTGAAAGTTATGGCTAGAGTCTAGCTATACCAGTCAGCATATAATGATTCTTCTCTCCCCCCCTCCCCCACCCCCCCCCCCAGCCACCAGAAGTATCTATCAAAAAGGAATAAGTGACTTTCTCCTATAATTCAGAGTTCTATTGCCTGCATCTCACTATTCAGTGTTAAGTGAACAATCCACACCTCTGACATTTTCTTACAGAAATGACAGTTAATTCTGCCGACTCTTAACCCATGGTAAGCATTGTATGGACTGAGTCTACATTATCACTGACTTAAATTACTAGGAGAAGTCCTCAGAAATGAATTCACTTCACTGTCCTATCAGATATATATAAAAGCTAACATGAATATAACATATTATAAGATATGTCTACTAACCCCGAAAAATGACAAGAACATAGGCAAACACATTCTAGTTCTGCTGTGCTAACTTTGCCTTAGTCTCATATGGTCATCTACGGGCCAGGAAATATTTGCGAGTGTGTTTGACTTATTAAAACTCTCTAGTCTTATAATTTACAAATAACGTTACTAGGGACACCTGCATAGCCTGATTCTACAGATGTATCGGCGTAATGCGTAATAAAGAGTAAGACAAAGGTTTCTCTAGAGACTACATCAGAAGTCAACAACCGCGAGAGAGTTCCCCGATAGACATAATGCATAATATTATGATCGCTCGCTGCGTTCGTCTAAGGGGCAAGACCACAGATACCGACCGCGGGTTATCTCCCCCTGAATCGAAGATGTAACGGTTACCCAGGCCTCAAAGGGTACCAGCCGCTAGCGAACCGTTTCTACACAGAAACCTTCTTCGCTCGTGATCAAAGACTTAAAGCGACCAGAGAAATTCCCCTGGTCAGACGGACCACAGGTGCGCTGATGTAATATTACCGCTACGCTGACCGTTGAAGGAATTTGTACTGAAGGCCAGCCAGAACGTAAACAAACCTCTGGTGGGGTTTGAGAAGGTGAATTTTTTTTTTTTTTGTTTCTTTTGAAACAAACAAGCTAGTAATTGGGGGAAAAAAGTAATAATAAAATAAAATAAATAAAACAATAAATAACAATAAATAAATTCTGTATACCGACACTCACTCATGCGGTCAATCCGTCTACAATTAATCTGTATTTTTGAATGTGTCATCAATCATCAATACAAAAATTACATAAACACATTCTCACTTATATCCATACATTCTTGGTGGAAAATGAAATACCGAAGAGGCCAAAAGAGTTCATAGAAAAACAACTGACGGTGAAACAGACAAGTCTTGGACAAAACAGATATTGTACAAGCCAAATAGCCAGACTGAACAATACAAGTAGAACGGAGCATGGAACTGAATTAAGCACTTTGCGTTAGATCTACAGACTCTGAAAAAAGCTTCGACAGTTTAGAAGGAGATTCACTGTGGAAGCGGTTGAGGCTCTACGGAGTTCCCTATAAGTTCATGAACCCATCGAGGAAAACACACGTAGACATGAAATCAACAGTGTTTCATGAAGAAGAGCTTACATATCCGTTTGCGATAAGAACATGAGTGTGGATTATGAAATCATCAACACCAACCAGCAGAAATGGAATTCAGTGAACTTTGACAAAACATCTCGACGATCTAGATCAGGGATCAGCAACTAGTCGATCCCGATCTACTCTTAGATCCCCCAGTGGATGATTTGGTAGATATTTAGGCGACTGCGATGACAAAAAACTAAGGAAATTTTGGACTAGACCTCTCTCGTCTGTACTTAAAATAGCGGTGTACCTGGGATCACATGTCCTTTTTTCTGTATTCCCAATGAAAACTTTCGAGCTGGCTACTACTCGTATTAGTGACATGCATGAGTTAGGAACATGATCTGTTCTCTGTTAAGTTCACCATCCAACCCCCTCTCCACCGCTTACAATTACACACTCATAATACACACACACGCACACGCACACACACACACGCACGCACACACACAGAGACAGATTTATATTTATTTATTTATATATTTATATAGTAGATCTTTAGCGGGTTCGGTGTTACTAAAGTTGTTCCCTAAAGCTCATGGGTTGCCGACTCCTGATCTAGATATGGCTGATGACAGGGCACTTCTGTAAACTTAACCATTGGCAAGACACAATGAGAATATTTGATGAGAGATCTCAAAATCTGGTTCTGGAAATCCACAGATAAAAGAAATGTCATGAGAATCATCATTGTGGACTAGACGGAAAGGACCATACCTATACCATTGAAACATGCATGGAGGCATATCTGGAGTCATCCTAATATGACCAACAGCTATGCACAATGTTACAATATATGTACGTGGAAGTGAATCTATGTCTGTGGGGCTAATTACATCCTTATTGACTCTTGAAATCATCCACACACTTCCAGGGATTCCCCCTGTGGTGAAACTTGTTGAGAACCCAGCATTGCACACTAAGCTTGGAGAAGTCACTTGAGCCACAGGCGTAATTCTTTAGCTTTGACTTGGTTGACTGCATGCAGAACGGTCTCACCATGGACCCAATGATCAGCGGGGGAAGCTGAGAAGTGGCTCTGTGCAGGACGTGACAATTCCTTGGGAGAGCCCAGAACCAGAGTACAATATTTTAGCTCTGCAAAGTTGGAGAACCCCCTTGGATGGCGGTAAATGCACAATATACCACACACTTCCTACTCCTAGCTTGGGACCAGATGTGACGATCCTTGAAATGCAAGTCAAGCTAGAGAAACTGGAGCTCATGACTTCAACTCAACACGTTTCGGGATGGCACAAAAGCCATAGCCTAGATTTACAGTGTAGATAATACCAAGGAGTCTTCAACTTGGTATTGGCTGCTAAAGAGCAAGAAGCTCAGCAGACCTAGTTAAACAACAACAACAACAACAACAACAACATATCAGTGAAACTGAAAGTGAAGAAAAGTCACATACTTTAGTTAGAAGATACAATGGGGAAAACTTCTGGTAGCATCACATAGCAGTTATTATTGTAGAATCCCCAGTGTAAAAAAAATTGAGACAGACCAAAACAACACACGGAGTAGGGAATTGGAGACGTATGTAACAGGGATAAAGAAGCTAATAATGGAACACGAACGGATGGCGCGAGACAGGAGGGCTGGACATTACCTTATTGAAGACACATGCACCACAACGACATAAAGAAGAGTAATGATGATATATCGTGAGGTTTAAATTTTAATAATTATTTTAAAAAATAGAACCTCATGGGCGAGCTAAATTAGACGGTCGTGAGTATAAATCGGTGGTGAGAAGCAGCTGTAGCCATATACAACACGAGAAACGGAGTGGGCTAGTGATGGTAAAGAAAACGAATTTTGAGCATATCTTTTAAAATTTGTTTTGAACTAGTAGCAAAGTAGTTGTTCTCATAATTTTACTTTGCCTTCATCACAACAAAAACAAATCGTACAACGATTACGGTTGCTTACCAAGATTTTGTTTTTGTTTGAAAACTTCATGACAGCTCGCTTATAATGCATGAAGGAAAGAACTTAACCACGTGCCCCTTTGCAGACAGATCTAACAAATGACTGGCGGTTTAAGCTTTATAATTGTTCTCAGAATTAGAGCCACGCCTTCACCATGGTAGGCGCTTTCTTCCTCATATCACGAGGACAGCACTATTTCTCCTGTTTTCAGTTTCTTCCTATTTATTCCCTTCCACCCTGTTTAGCACATTCCTAGAATGGCAGTTTTATAGTTTCTAATTTCTGCTGCCATCTGTGCAGTTTTCCTTTGTTCAATTAGTGTTCGACTATTTCAGATGAACAATGTCGAAATTTTAATAGATGAAGAAACGTGAGCCAGGAATGTTGACTCCTTTCGACCGTCTCTTGATTGCATCAGGAACCTCCTTCATTATGGGCATCATTCCGTCTTGAGTGGCCGAGTTGAATGCTTTTAATTACTTGTTTTGGGTGACTTGTTCATGCTATTGTTGTTGTACTGTTTTTGATTATACGTTTCTACACGATGGGATAGCTGGGATCATTCCCAACCCTCCTTTGTCGCCTCCTACGAGATGCCTGGTAGGGTACAGTGTTACTATTCTTTGCTCTCATTTCTGCCTCGGTGACACCCGGCCGTTTGCTATTTCTTTACAACATAAACTGAACGTGTGCAATCTGTACGCGAGGACTCAGAATTTCGTACCATTATCGAGAAAGTTTAGCATCCAATTAACAACACCGAGGTTCAGTGACGTCACAACCACACAATGATGACTTCTGTGCATAGCGTTTGCATCTGTGTTAAAGAGCTGTGCAGATTAAAACCCCTTAAGATATCCGCCACGCCTTTTCTTATGTAAATAATATGAGTGAGATGCAAATTCGAGGTTTGAATGCCCAAAATGAAATCGTCAGTTTGAGAGATGTGTGCATTGTCAGTGTAAATTAGACTGAATTAAGTTAGATACACACATTCTGTTCATATATATTAAAGCAATACTTAATGACATCATTTGCGTTTAAATAACTTTCACTTGTAGCTGGCAGTTATTCATAAATCATCCGTTATCCTTCAACTTCCTATGTAACCTTCAAGTTCACGCCAAGCCTTCGTACCTCGTGCAGCCGTCCAGGGTCTTTCTTTTTTCTCTTCATTCCTGTTAAATCTGTCTCAGTTTGTCTTCATAGTGTGCTTTCAGGCCTCTCTCTATTTCTCTATGCTAGACGGGTCTGCGTGCCCAACTCTTAAACTTTTGAAAATAAAGTTCGTTCGTTCATACCATAGGTTTTCCAGAACAGGTAATACTTTGTAATGGCATTAACAAGATTCTTCAGTGATTGTCCGATCTAAAGCCAACATCTTTTCTACGCCTCAAGTTCCACTGGCACTTTCATCAGTTCCATATTGATAAATTTGTCACACCATTTTCATCCTTCCATTCTGTGCAATATATACCTAGGATGCACAGTAACACCAGACGGTGGGGCAGGCAAAGACATCAACATCAGAATGAATAAGGCAAGAACAGCCTTTTTTAGCCTAAACAACATCTGGAAGTCCTTTCAATACAGTACAAGCACAAAATTAAGATTATATCAGAGCTGTGTGCTTTCTGTGCTTCTCTATGGTGCGGAATACTGGAGAGTTACAGAGATGGAAATGTCGAAATTGTTCTCTTTTCACACAACATGCCTAAGAAAAGTTCACCTAATCTTTTGGCCAAATACCATCACCAACCAAGATCTGCTTACTCGGTGCAAGCAAGAGGACATGCACACCATCATAGCTGGCAGACGCTGGAGCTGGGTTGGCCATGTCCTCAGAAGAGACCCCGATGCCATCACAAGAACAGCTATGCTATGGACCCCTGAAGGAAAACGAAAGAGAGGCCGACCAAAAACAACCTGGCGGAGGACTGTGGAGGCTGAGATGCAAAGAATGAACCAGAGCTGGGGCACTGTACGAAGGATGGCCACCGACCGAGCAAAGTGGAATCAATTTGTTGTTGCCCTACAAAACGCCACTAGGCGTGATGGCCACTGACTGCTTTGACGGTCGGCGACTAAGGATCAAAGAAGAAGAATTCTGTGCAATTACTAATTTATAAAAGTGTAACTTCTTGTTGTAGTTTTTATGTTTCAGATGCACTCAAAAAGAATGCCTTGGCATCTGAGGTGAAGATTTTTATTTGTGTGTTGACGATTTCTTTTGACATGGACATATTTCACAGTACTATGAAAATTCTTCGAGCCTTTTGTATTTTAATTTTGATATCATTATTTGTTCCTACAGCTTTGTCGTATAAAAGATCGAATCTTTCGAAGCAAAGTGTTACAGAAAAATTCTCGGAATATCTTGGATCAAGAAGAAGAAAAATATAGACATCCTTACGATGGGTTATGTTTACACGACCTGAACATGAGGACAGATCGAGGAAAACTAGCTCATAAATCATTCATCAGAGAACAGGGTTGTCCCTTATCATTCACAGTTATGAAAGAAAGATCTATTATGGGAGATTTAGCGAAGATATGTGCTGAAAAGAATCTACGCTAGAGTACAAGAAATGAACATTATGTATAAAACTGACGTGATCTGTCAGTACAACCTGATATATATAGATGTGGATTAACTATAGATCTGAAGCTTGTCTACACCATATATCCAGAAACTCACCCTTTGATCATGCTTTTGTCGTACTGAAATATTCCAGTATGTGGTTATGGCCACATTAAACGTCATAGTGGCTTAACCATACACGGAGTGTGCGTCTCATTAAAATATTATAAAAGAACACAGTGATGGAGGGTTATGGTACCTGGTACAATGTACTCTCACTTCAATGTTTACACTACCCTGGCGAGGTGGTCTGTCTTCACGGTGACAGCCCTCTTTGACAAGTGACGACGGTGGACACAGGACATTAAAGATACCTTGAACATGACAATGGAGGAGGCAGGAGGGCTGGCTAGAGATCGAGCGTCTTTCAGGCGGACTGTGATGAGAGCGACGTTCTGCAAAGGACATGCTACATGATGACGGCTTTGTCTACATAGCTGTCGTGGTATATATATGATTCTACATATCATGCTGGGATGTGCCTCCGAGCGCCGTTTGGTTCTAATTTTCACTGTTTGTCTTTTCTTTGTGTATATACAGATTCTTTTGCTTTGACTCTTATTAGGCATTCTCAATTTTGTATAAAATCTAGTTCTGGCTATTCAAATCAAGTCATCGACTAAAGAGTCCACTAAATTCCATTTCTGTTGTTTCATGTTGCTGTCACAATCACGAAAAAAGCTGCCAGTCCCAACAAGAACATTCTCAAGTAACTTCAGAGCAGAGGTAGAGGCCTTAAAAACTGCAGCAGAAGGCCTAATGACAGAAGGAAGCTCTGAGAGACAAGTAGCTGTCTTCACATATGCTTTGTCAGTAATTGCAGCACTGAGAAGTCAATAAAAATGCCGACCTTGATGACCTAAGAGTAAGACTCATCAAACTATTTCAGCAGTTGAAAAGAATTGTAATACAGTGGATCCCATATCACTGCAACATCCCAGGAAATGAAGAGGCTGACAGACTGGCAAAGGAAGGGGGAAAGCTACCTCAACTTGACACACGCATAACTTATGAAGAGGCCAAGAGTTTTATCAAGAGCAGACACAGGAGCAAGTGGGAAGTAGAGTATCCAGGCCACCAAACAAATGACGCATATAACCAGCTTAGCAGAAGCGAACAAGCGGTAATCTTCAGACTTCGCACAGGCTACAACAGATTAAGATACCATATATTCAACAAGCAATTTCCCTTCTGTTTTTCGTTTGCCTGTCCCTGATGAAGGCCTTGTGGCCGCAATGTAGTTTTTTTTCTTGTCATTTCTCCCAGTAAGACGTATCATTATTTGTGTTTTTGTTTTTTACATTCTACTGATCTATTCAACAAACTGAAGGTAAGAACTACTGATGAGTGTAACTGTAGCACCAATAAAATGACTGCTGAATGTCTACTTCAAAGGTGCCCAACAAATGACGAACAGAGAAAGTGCTTATGGCCATCACTAGGATCATTCCTGGAAAAACTGTACAGAAAAACCAACAGCCTCAAGCCGACCACTGCTTTCTTTGAAAATATTCAAGTCGACGTCTGAAAGTGAACGTAGAAGAAGCTCCAAGCTTTTAGGCGCAATGTGGTTTTCTGGTCCTATCATAATATGTTTTGCCGAAACTTGCTCGTTTGTCCCAGAGTTGTCTGTCCGTCGCTTCTTTTAATATCTCAAGGATGATTTTGTTTATATTTTCATTGATGACTATGTGTTGAAGTATTTTCTCATACAGCAATATGCCAAGCGGCTGCTGTTAACTGCGTACGTGTGAATGTAGAATGTGTTAGCCGCCCTGTAATCAACCACTCCATATGTTGGTTGATCGAAGTAAATTATCCCGACTGTGTGATATGTATGTATGTATATACGTGTGGTGGGTTTTGATGTTAAAGGAAAGTAGTTAGTATCTGTCTACAGAGTGAGGTCAGCTATGCAAGTCCCTGAGTCTAATAGTTGAATATGATGTTCTCAGGGTACCTGACTGCTACCACCCTACGATCTCACTTTGCGATTTATTTTGGGTATGTAGTGTTTGTGATGTTATTTATATGGATTGATGTCTAGGGTAATGAAAATGTAGTGAAAAATGCGTTACACAAATACAATTTAATTCACTAACATCGAATAAACAAGACTGGGTTTAAAGTTAGGATATATTTGTATATACAATTTAATTTCCTGTCCCTCAAATTTTTTAGGACAGGAATGTTTAACGTAAAATGAAATTATGGTTTTATATCAAATTAATTATACAAGAAGGACATTTGTCCAATATATCTCTTAATATGTTAATGTTTATACACGTTTATTCCCTGTTGGAGACTACTGTTATCCGAAGAGTCACTATTAGGAGAAACTGGTATTCACATCATATCACAAACTGTTACTGAATAGGGTGGAGATCGAACACATTTGAGCTAGCATGTAAGCCCTGAAGATTTAGACTTATCTTAGAATCCGTGTAGACCCTGGATGACTGGTTGAGAAAACTGCACACGATCCACTGCCGTGTATTCAGGAGTCTGCTATTACTTGTATACTTTGATAAAGAAACAACTGGTAGGTTGCCTCAACTTCTGCAGCTCCGACTACTGACCAACTTGAACTGGGTGATGTAACCCTGAAACAAGAGGAACAAGCCTCCCTAAGTCTCCAGCTGACTATCTCCACCACTACCAATTTAACATCATTAAACAAGTATTGTGATCAGATAAAATAGCTAACTAACTTAGCTACAGTCTTCAACTTTATTGTGACTTCTTCATAACAGTGGGTATCTTCTTTTCCACATAGTCTCAACGCCCCTGTCAATATACATCATCTTCTTCTTCAGCTGAAATACAATCTTTTCTTTTCTCCAAAGTTAATATACCAATAGGCCTGCCAGTGACTTTCTGGTCTTACAGTCAAAATATATATGACAATATTCAACTCAAATTTAGTTTAATTTGCTTCCTATGTCTGCTTAGACATGCCTCTGCTCCTAGTATGTCGCAATCTTCCACAAAGGCAAAATGTCGTACACACACAATGTTATGGCGCCCTGTCTGGGTTGGCCTCTACATCTAATAATGTATTAAAAAGGTTATTCATCTTACCGCAATCAATGAAATAATCACACACTATGTTAAGGTCTAACAGGCTGTCAATGGTCACTTTTAGACAGTTGCTGCTACAGACGCAACGGTCATTAATTGCTCTGCTTGAAACCTTGCTTGTATGAAAAATCTTTATCAAGTGGTACCCTGCATAGCAGATGCGGTAGTTTTATTCTCCATATGTCTATCCTAACATTAACCAATCAGTTTAAACTACACCGATTTGACTCTTTTTTGAAAATCCCAAACATTTATGTACGTTTATCAATAAGTTCGTCCATCTGCTTCTAACATTACTGTTTAGACTATGTGTCGCTTACGCTGGCAAAACTTCAAAGCTATACCTCTCCCTCCTCCTAGTAGTGTCTATCAAATGAGGCAAGCCAATGTGACTTGTTTCCAAGCAACGACTAGAAAAATGTTACTTTTAAATTGAGCTGGGATATCAGTTTTTTTCCATACTAACCCCCCCCCCCTCTCTCCCTCTAGTCTTTTTTTTTTAACGAAAAACGTGTTGGCCGTCTGCCAAAACGGTTTCATGTTATATTTAAAAATTAGTACGTAGTAACGAAAAAGCCTTCGGTAATCGGGGATGGGTACCCTCGCGTGGCGTTAATAGTTTCAAATCGCATGACTCTCGTTGGCGTTTCTTGAAAATGCGACGTTCTTGAAAAAACGGCGTCTAACGGCAACTGTCGCATGTTGTAACTAATAATAGATTCTTAGAATACGTTAGTTAAAAAAAATTCCATGAGTGTCCAATATTTTGCATTAGATTTGATCGTCCTTGACAATTTTCATATTTTTATAGTAGCGGGTTATAAACGGTAACTTTAAGTCACTAGAATTGGACTTTTGATAAATGTGCGCAGAGTAGGGCAATGGTAGCTATCTTGGCGTATTGGAACAAATTTCAAATACAGTATTATCATTTTAATTTGAGCTGGAGGGTTAAAAACGGTGCATTTTATCACACACCTCCCCTCTTAAAAGGATGCATCCCAATGCATCTTTATAATCCGTGTTAACAATCATGATCAAATTAACTCAACTAAGCCTTATGACTATCCTGGTTTTCTGCAGGTGGGTGCCTACTAAAAAAATCTGCCCCAACATTCTGCGATCCAGGAATATATTCAATGGTAAACGAGTAAGGTTGAATGAGCAAAGACCACCTTAATAAACGGCATTTCCATGTTTTGCCTGGGACAAAAATACTAGTGGCTGGTGATCTGATTGTACCACGAATGTTCTACCATATAAATAGATCTGGAACTTCTTGATCGCCCAGACTAAAGCCAAACATTCTTTTTCAATTGTTGAGTAATTTTGTTCCGCTCGGTTTAATTTGTGACTGGCATAAGCAACTGGGTTCAATTCCCCAGCTGGTGAAGAGGATCTTTATAACAAAGTGGCCCCCAAGCCCACATTACGAGCGTCCGTTCTTACCACGAATTCCTGACTCAAATCAGGTAATTTCAATATAGGCTTGCTGGTGAGTTTTTCCTTTAACTCATTATATGCCAATTCACATTTTGCCGACCATTCAATTTTATCCGGTTTTCCTTTTCGAGTTAAATCCGTCAGAGGCGCACACACAGAGTTAAAGTTTTAAATGTATTTTTGATAAAAGCCACAAAGTGACACAAAGGATCGCACATCCTTTTTAGTCTGTGGTCTGGGTGCTCCCTGTAATTTTTCCAGGTTCTTGGGGTCAGGGGTCATGCTACAATGATGTACCGTATGTCCCAAGAATTCCAATTCCTTGCATCCAATACAACATTTTGTTGGTCTAGCAGTCAAATTTACCTCTCTGAGTCTATCAAATAGCATATTCAAAGAGTTAACGTGTTCTTCAAATGTTTCCGTAGCGATGAGGATATCATCCATGAAATTTGTTATTCCTGGGTTTTTCAGTGGATCCAACAATTTTCGCATCATTCTGGAAAACACACTCGGGGCATTCTTCAATCCAAACGGTAACATGTTAAACTCATAGTGCCCTTCCGATGTGCTAAACGCCAGATAAGGTCGGATCTCAGGCTTCACTGGAATTTGGTAATTTCCCTTGCTGAGATCTACCTTGGAAAAATATTTTGCCTTGTTCAACCTGGCAAACAGTTGGTTAGTATCAGGTAATGGATCCACCTGACTTTCTGTGACAGCATTCAGTTTCCTGTAATCTATGCACAGTCTATGTTCCCCAGAGGGTTTCCTCAACAATACCACACTGGAGCTATCCGGAGATTCACTGTGAGAAATGATCCCTTCTTCTAACAGATAATTTATCTCCTCTTTCAAAGCTTTTTCTTTTGCGAATGGGATAGTATAGGCTCTCATACAGATGGGTGTTGGGTCTAGTAGTTTCATGTCATATTCCAACAAGTTTGTGTGCCCCGGTTTGTCCGTTAACACGTCTGTATGATTCTCCAGAACCTTTTGAATCATCTCCCTCTGCCCTGTTGTCAGATGTTTACTGATCTTTACCTGTGCAGGAGTCTCACAGGGTTTCAGTGGGCATTCAACAGAGGTGAGAGGTTCATTCTTCATCTCAGTGGCTATGGCTAAGGTCATTAAGTGTGTTCATTCCACATTGTTTCTCTCATTGTATTTCTTTAGAAGGTTCACGTGAAAGACTTTTTCCTTCCCTTTCTTGTCTATCTTGTAGTTTGTTCGAGATACCTTTTCCAAAACTGTGTATGGACCTTGCCATCTAATTTGAAGTTTGTTCCTGCTGCCGGGTAGTAGAAGAAGCACCTTCTCTCCCACAGCTAGCTCCCTATCCTTCGCTATCTTATTGTAATATGCAGCATGTTTCTTCCTGGCTTGTCTTAGGTATCATTTGCAAGTTTCCAGCCAGTTTTTAAGCGAGTGGTCAGCTCGTTCACATACTGATATGATGAGGTAACAGTCTCCTCTGCCTTCTCATCTGTCCACGTTCTCAATAAGGCTTCCAATGGACCTTTGATTTGTCTTGTTAATTTTGGTTGGCTATTCGGCAGACCAATTTTTCATGGCACCGGTAATTATCATGTAACTGGAAGTATGGTGGTGGTGATCTTCCTCCCTTTTTTTTGTAATCACACACGAACCGTCCACTACCAATTCTTTTCCTGGGGTTTTCCCGCAGTTTCAGTTTCGAATTTAGAGTGCTTCCCTCTCTTTTATTTTCATCCAGTTCCCGGAATTCCGACCAAGGGATTGTCGGGTGGGACTGGGTTGAGGTCACTTTTTGTTCAATACGCATAGTGGCCATTCTACTTGGTTTTTGTGAAGACTGTGTGTGAAAAGGAGTCCTCCTATCCACCGTGTCTACCTTATATTTTTCTTTCTTTGTATTTTCAGGCCTGTTTTCACCGTAGTGTTTTTGTAGGTCCGGATTATTTTCCCAACGTGTGGGATTTCCCTTGTGACATTGGTCGCAGGCCTCCACAAATTCTGCAATGTCAGCAGCTACACCTGGCCAATAACATTTTTGAGATACTTTTTGACAGGTGGTACCTATTTTCTCATGTCCACCGTCTGATCCCACATGTGACCCTTTTATCACTTTCTCTCTATATGAAGTGGGAAGTACCAGCTGTCCATGACCAGTGGATCCAGTTCCAGCCTTCCTATACATGAGTTTATTCTTCATATAAAAGTCTCCTTTTTTGGAGGTGTATGGCATTTTGGGAGTTTCTTGTAACACGGCTTTAGTGACCTATCCTCAGCCTGTGCTTTCCTCATCTCCTCTGGATGAGTATTTATTGGGTTTTCATCCTCCTTCCTTGCTTGTGATCTGGTCTGTATTGTTGCCATAATCACAGGTCTTTTGGGGTTTCCCAAAAAGACGTATCTACACCCCAATATCAGAGGGTAGATTGGTTCGTTTATCACTGCTGCTCTAATTACTCCTTCCACATTGCGTGTTTTTACACTGATTCGTGCTATGGGAAGTGTCATAGTTGCTACTTCCTTGGTTGCTGCTTGTATTTCCACTGTTTCTGTGGTATACTGATCTGGGTGAACCAGGTGAGAACATACGACTGAGTCAAAATCCAATCCAGTATCATAAAGGCACCTGATGGTGGCCCCATTACATACTACGTCTTCACATACAGGGGGATGATAAGGTTCCTGCTGTCCAGTAAGTTTTCCTTTTTGTCCCTTGTTTCATGTTTTAAGGCATGCAGCGTGGTAAGGAGGGATATTTTTCTTCCTACAGTCTTTTGTATTATGGTTAATCATTCTGCAGAATTTGCAATATTTATTTTTCGGTCTGTAGGGTTTCCTCTCATTGAATTGCGGGTTTCTATCTCGAGGGTCAAACCTGGGTCTATCATAGTTGGGTTTACCCCTGTTACCCTGATCTCTAGTATCACACTTATTATGGGGTTGAGGAGCTTTATTATTGTCTACCTGTTTCTTTTTAGCACCAGCTACTTCTGCCTGGGCTGCCTGATACCTCTCAGCAACATTGAGCACATCATCTAATCTCTCCGCACCCTGTTCCATGAGAAACTTTCTCATGTCTGGAGCCATGGACTCTCTCACCTGCTCTATCATAATCATTTCCTTTAAGTCTTGGGTTTTCCCCAGAGCAGTCCATTTCTCCAAATAGGTTTCCAACCTTGCAGAGAATTGATTATATGTCTCCCCAGACAGGAGCTTAGCATTTCTAAATCTCTTTCTATAAAACTCACCATTCTTCTCGTATCTAATTAAAAGAGCCTGTTTTAATATGTCATAGTCGTCCTGATCTTCCCGGCTCAATTTGGAAAATACCTCATACGAGGTTCCCCTAAGTCCTTGAGATACTTTCAAGCTCCACCTTTCCCTCTCTAAACCATAACTTGTAGCTAACCTGTCAAATCTAGAGAGGAATGACTCGATGTCATCCTCTTTTTCAACAAAGGGGTCCAGATGAAACCCCATGGCTGAGTTGGAGGCCCTCCGGCTGGCAGTAGCATCAGAGGTAGATGGGCTGTTACCAAATTCAGGAGCATGGCCTTGCAATTCTAACTCCCTTAGTCGTAACTCACGTTCCCTCTGTAATCGTTTCTCTTCTTTCTCAGCCTCTATTCTCTTTTCTTCTTTTGCAGCCTCAGCCTCCAATTTCTTTGTCTCAGCCTCCAATTTCTGTTCTTCCAACTGTAATCTTTTGATCTCAGCCTCCCTCTCAGCCTCTAATTTCCTAGCCTCCCTAGCCTCTTCTAATTGTAACCTCTTTTCTTCAGTTAACCTCTTATCTTCTCTCTCAATGAACTTATCGCATTCTGAGGTTACATATTGAACCAGAACGTGCCCCTCCATTCCCATTTCCTTTGCAATCTGTAGAGCAGCCGATCTAAATTTGGCCAAATCTGCCATCTTTTGCACCAAATTATATTTACTCTAACTAAAACAACTAATAAATGCTATGACTAATTAATTAACTACGGGCTATGCCAACTCAAATAATTCTCCACCTTATAAATATTATTAATTTTATTACTATTAAAAATCCCGGACGAGCCCGCAATATATGTGGTGGGTTTTGATGTTAAAGGAAAGTAGTTAGTATCTGTCTACAGAGTGAGGTCAGCTATGCAAGTCCCTGAGTCTAATAGTTGAATATGATGTTCTCAGGGTACCTGACTGCTACCACCCTACGATCTCACTCTGCGATTTATTTTGGGTATCTGGTGTTTGTGATGTTATTTATATGGCTTGATGTCTAGGGTAATGAAAATGTAGTGAAAAATGCGTTACACAAATACAATTTAATTCACTAACATCGAATAAACAAGACTGGGTTTAAAGTTAGGATATATATGTATATTCAATTTAATTTCCTGTCCCTCAAATTTTTTAGGACAGGAATGTTTAACTTAAAATGAAATTATGGTTTTATATCAAATTAATTACACAAGAAGGACATTTGTCCAATATATCTCTTACTATGTTAATGTTTATACAAGTTTATTCCCTGTTGGAGACTACTGTTATCCGAAGAGTCACTATTAGGAAAAACTGGTATTCACATCATATCACAAACTGTTACTGAATAGGTGTCAAAGTGGCTGTTAATTTATTTTACCATTCCGTTCCATATGTTATTACTTTTTAATGTTCGGGTTTCCTTGACATTTTGTATTTTCATATTCTACCTGCAATTTCCCCCTTCGCAGACCCACCTCGCGCTTTGTTTACGTTCTGGCCTTCAACGGTCAGATAACGTTACATCAGCGCACCTGGTGTTCGTTTGACCAGAGAAACATTTCTGTTACGCTTAAAGCGTTTGAACGAGCGAACGGGTTTCTGTGAAGAAACGGTCTGCTAGCGGGTGGTACCCTTTGAGGCCTGGGTAACCGTTTCATCTTCGAAACAAGGGGGAGATAACAATCGCGGTCAGTCTCTGGGTTTTGCCCCTTAGACGAGTTAGAGCTCTCATAATATTATGCATTTCTCTACCTGAAGGAACTTTCTTGCGGTTGTTGACTTCTGATGTCTCTAGAATAACCTTTGTCTTACTCTTTATTACGCATTACGCCGATACATCTGTAGAATCAGGTCATGCAGGTGTCCTGGGTGGCGTTGTATGTAAACTATAAATCTGGTTAGTCTTAATAGACTAACACACTCGTGAATATTTTCCTGGCCCGAGATGGACCATCATGAGATAAGGTAGACTTTAACACAGAACTAAATGTTAAGGCCTATCTCTAGTCATTTTTCGGGGTGAGTTGACATGTCTTATTAATATATAAATATTCATGTTAGCTTTTTATATATCTGATAGGAATGTGACTTACTTCATTTTTGAGGATTTCTCCCGGTAAATTTAATTCAGTGATAATGTAGCGCTGTCTACGGCCTTAGTTAAGTGGTGCTTAAACTGTTACGGTTTATAATGGGAAATGATAAACTTACAATAACAGATACTAGGCATAGAATCAGTTCATATAATGCTTACCATTGGGTTAAGAGTCAGCAAAATTAACTGTCATTTCTGCAAGATAAGGTCAGAGGTGTGGATCATTCACTTAACACTGAATTATAGGAGAAAGTCACTTATTCCTTTTTGATAGATATTTCTAGTGGCAAGGGAGAATCATTTTATGCTTACTTGTGTGGCTAGGCACTAGTCTATAACTTTCACAGAAAGCAGTCACCAGGATTATATCTTATGATTCAGCCACAGCTGTATTATTATAGCAGGAACATTGCGGTTTTCTATGTATTCATTTGTGGGATCATATTTTTCCCCCCAGGGGCATATGATTTAATGTTGTAATGTCACATGCTGTAATCTGTTTATGTAAATTCATTTAAATGTTGTAAGATGATAGCATAACCATTTAACTGTAACTACAATTTTAGGTTTCCTGTATGTTTAGTGGGAAGAAGAGGAGTAGATTTTGCTGACAGGTACCTGGGTGTACAAAAAATATTAAGCCTGTGCAGGCGCATGCGGATAATTGATAGAGTGGAAGAAGCGAAGCATAACCATGTTATATAACATTAGTGTGATTTTGTTGTTGCTTGATGTAAAGGGTGTTTTTTTTTTGGTCTCAGTTTCAGGGATACAGAATTGCTAGAGTCAAGTCTCCAGTCAGGCGAAGAATGTCACATTCTCTTCGTTCTAGAGGGATTCTAAATACAGCTAGCAATCACGAGTCGTCAAACCCCCTACCTGATCCAAAACCCGCCTTTTGTCAACGCCATTTCCCTCTCACGGAAGTTAAGCTCACGTAGTGTAACGAGCCAACGCTAAATCTGAAATCATCGGTTGCAGTAGTAGTCTCCTACTCGCCTATTGAGCGCCAGTCAGAGCATGGCGGATTCCAGCATATCAATCAGCTCAGGGTCTATAGCAGAATTTTAATCACCAGCCTTTGTGTGCCTAAACGGGGCACTCAGTCAACCACAGTCAAACCAGCCTAAACCGGATTTAATGCCAAGCAAGCAATAGCGCCGGATAAGAGCGCCTGGGACTCTTTGTCCTCAAATAACTTCGTCTGGTGTATTTCTGAGTTATGTAGAACCTCACACTTAGGAGCGGCCAGCCAAAGATAGACAGAGTTCCAGCCCCCCTCATGCAATTAGGGGTCATCAACGTTTAGCACCACCGAGGAAAGTTTTGTAGGCTTATTCCCTCAGCTTGAAGGATCTACATGTAAGACACTTTTCTGGAGCTAGCGCCTTTGGTCCCACGAAAGCGGACAGGCTGTCGCTCAGTTTGTTTATTTGGTCAGCAGGAGAGATAGACAGAGTTTCAGTCCCCCTCGCGCAATTAGGGGCACCAACGTTTAGCGCCTACATTGGATTTACAGGTTAATTCCATCACCCATGGAGTATATATTTACGTAAAGACATTGGAGCTATTTCATTTGGTCCCACGAAAGCGGACAGACTGACACTCAGCCTATTCATTTGGTAAACCGGAGATAAATACAGAGTTCCAGCCCCCTCACGCAATTAGTGGTCCCCAAAGTTAGCGCCTTCATTGGATTTACAGGTCAATTCCATCACCCATGGAGTATATATTTACGTAAAGACATTGGAGCTATTACATTTGGTCCCACGAAAGCGGACGGACTGTCCCTCGGTTTATTTATTTCTCCGTGTTCTGCAGGTTTTATGATTGGTTATGTGTGTGTGTTGTTGGTGTATTTGGCATATTTTGATTATTGATGTAATTTTATGTTGTTGTGATGAGATGCATTATTTTCATGCTTTTCTTCTTTAATAAAGTTTACACATTTATTAATGCGCTGTTCACGACTGTTAGATGCTTATTATTTGAAAGTGTGGGTTTGTTGAATCTGTCAACTTTTGACATAACGCGAATGGATTCAAATTTCTGAACAATGTAGTAATAAGTCAACTTGAACTTCCAACCAGGGGCACATCAACTAATGCCAAGACGGTATACAGTTCATTCAATTTATTTGACATCATACGGTTGACTAGACGAACATTTAATTTTGACGACGGATGGTTGACGTTCCACCAGACAGCACACAACGTAAGTTTCATATTTAAAATTACAGTTAATTCGTTCCGTAAGATAATCTCTTAGGTAACGTCAGACTAGTTATACAGTGTTCATAACATGGCATCCAAGTAAACAAATGAGGCAGTTATATACGATATGTCAATCTTCCACTGTCCTATGACCTTGGCAATGACGGAGAACCTTGTCAGGTCTTCTATATCATATAATGTTCCGATACTATACGTATCTCCTTTTAGTACTGGCCTCTCACTTCAATCAATGTGAAATAACAATAATACAATTTCCTGCCCACGACCTTCGTGGCATCATAGCTTAGATATAGCAAATACTTGAGTCACCTCTGCTTTGCGGGGTACGTATTCGTAACGGCCGAATACTGATTCATATCATAAAAATATATATCAAGCCAATCCTGGATAATCCTAACGTCGGAATCCGTCGGCTTTAAAATTCACATAATAAGTTCAAGTAGGACTCCATTTTGAACCAATACGTCATTGGTACAACTAGACGTCTACATGAGAACGAAATACATTATTATCTAAATCATACTTGCTTCTCTTCCCAAGAAAAATCACCAGAATACTGTTGACCCGAGTCCTCATCTTCTTAACAGACGGACGGTCATACACAAGAATAAAATATACCCGCAACACGGGTTCGAACGCCACGAATCAATGGACTGATTCTTGGGCACTAAACTTCTCAACCCCAGCTATGACGTAGACTGGTCTTTGGCAACACATGCGGGCGGGGTAACCCAATACTCGCATAAGTGCACAATCGTGCGCTACGAAAATCAAACTCACCAATAATACTTACTATCCTGTAAGTCGGTGTGTAAAGTTTATTACAGAGGTAGGACCACATATTAATAAAATATGCGACTACCCTCATCTGTAAACGACTGTAAAGGCCTATGAAAAGGGCTCTACAGATTCCTTACCAATCCCCCCCAAAAAAATTAATTATATTAATTTATTTCTTTACTAATCGAAACTAGAGGTGATTCAAGTGTACATTATCATATAATATTAATATAGCATGACATAGAATCATCAAACATAAATATGAAATTTAAGTTAACTCAAATAAACAAAAGGTATGCACAAAAGCATACATCCACAATTGACCACCTTTGGTACAATGTGGTAAATGAAATAAAATCGCATATAGAAATAATGAATTAAACCGAATAGAAACGCAAAATGAAAAGAAATGTAAAAACCAATGAATAAACCGAAAAGTGATGGATATGTCTTAAAAATGACAAGTGAAAAAAAATGAAAGAATATAATTTAAACACGTGTAGAGATCAACACCCTTAACTGTGTCTAAAAGTTCATTTGTGGTACTAATAAAAGTGCAAATGTTAAATCACTGTCCTTACCGAGTGATAAATATTAAATGTTTATCATTAAATATTTCATAGTGATCCAAATTAATTCTTATACTCATTAACTAAGTATCAACGGTTACTAATCTACCGACTTATTTATTTTAAAAACAAATTAACCATGTCATTAAATTTCGTAGATTAAGAAAGTTCCATTGTCCTGTTAGGAAACCGTAAAATAATACTAGGTTCCGTTCCATGAAAAACCAACCAAGTGTTCGCAATGTTATTTCAGTGAGAAAATATAATCTGGTTTTATTCAACGTTATTCTCTCTTCAATATCCTGAGTGAGTAAATGTTATTTTCACAACGATAGTCATATATCTTAACGTTCCATGTTAGTTTGATACATAAGCATTGTAGATTTCACTTGACTGAAAGTTAATGACTCTTGTCACACGTAAAAAGTTACAATTGACGAACTGTCAGTGTCGAAGTTCAGTTATCTGCAGTGCGTAGCTGTTAATATGATTCTTTAGAACATCTCGACAAAACGTCTGCGAGAACATTCTGTGTGCCAGGTATGGATCGAATCGTGAAACTATATGGTTGAAGAGCGATCGAATACCTAGTAGATTTGGCAGATTTCACGTCCTTTGTGTTGAGAGCAGTAAGCGCTTTTTGATCTGATTCCACAATAAAGTGTGATCCAAGCAGATATCTCTGGAGTTTAGTTATTGACCAAACAAGTCCGAGAGGTTCCTTATCTAAAACTGAGTAATTTTGTTCAGTCGGAGTTAACTTCCGTGATACATAGAGAACTGGATGCAAGGTGCCATTATATTCTTGTAGTAAGACGCTTCCCACGCCGAAATTAGAAGCATCGCTGCGTAAGACAAATGGTAAATTCGCATTAGGCAACCTTAAAACAGGAGCATCCGAAAAAAATTTCTTTATGGTATCCAACGTGATTTGATGTTCGTTTGACCACCGAATCACGTTAGCTGCACCTTTCCTAAGTAATGAAGAGAAAGGAGCAGTAATGGACGAAAGATGTGGTATGAATTTCCCATAGTATTGTACTAGTCCTAATAGAGATCGCACTTGTTTCTTTGTTTTAGGTGTGGAGATATTAAGGATTTTAGAGACATTACTGTCCTCTGTATATAACATACCGCGACCAATACGGTGACCCAAAAAAAGAAATATCGTGGAAACCCACAAATGCCTTTGATGGCTTAGCAGTTAAGTTATGATTTTGTAACGTGGACAGTAATGAGTTTAATCCTTCTATATGTTCTTCCCAAGAGTCACTGAAAAGACAAATGTCATCTATGTACGCAATGACATTGGGATGATGAGATAAAATTCGACGCATCATGCGTACGAACGTGGCAGGAGCGTTGACTAACCCGAAAGGCATAAAATTCCATTGGAATAGGCCCCGGGGAGTCGAGAAAGCAATGAGTGGCTTTGCCCTTTCTGTCAATGGTACTTGCCAATAGCCCTTTGACAGATCAAACTTAGAGAAGAAAGTAGAATGAGATAATTTCACTAATAAATCTTCTTAAAGTGGCAAAGGTTCTGCATCAAATTGTGTGACTTTATTTAATTTTCTGTAGTCTACACATAGACGAATGTTATTATCTTTCTTTCTAATTATCACCATAGATGAAGCATATGGTGACAACGATGGCTCAATTATGTTTAATCGAAGCATCTCATCTAATTCCTTTTCGACCTTATCTCTAAAGTGTAAAGGTATGGGATATGGACGAATACGGATAGGTGTTTCATCAGTTAGAAGGATATCATGTTGAATAGCTGACGTATGACCTGGAATGTCAGTGAGAACCTTATCATACGTTTGAAGTAGTGATGAAACTTGCTGTCGTTGATCAGTCGAAAGAGAAGAAGAAATAGTGACATCATTCCAGTTTTCCGTGGAATGAAGAGGTACAACTGGTATGGGCAATTGTACATCTTGAAAAGAAGACTCTTCTTCTTGTATAACTCACAAATTAGTATAGTTGTGAATGTGAGGGGTAGGATCGTCAGTCGCTTGAAATACTGATTGTAAATAATCAGGACGGGAATAATACTCTTTCAACATGTTAATGTGAAAGGTTTTGTGTTTTCCGTTAATATCGACGATGTAGTCAACATCGGATATTCTTGAGATGATCCTAAAAGGACCTCTCCATGTGATAAGTAGACGATTGTTATGCGAAGGCAGTAAAACAAAAGCCTCGTCACCAGGAATAAGCTGGCGAAGACGTCTATACCTGTTTGCAAATAGACGAGCTTTTTCTTTAGACTCTTCGGATGATGCAGTAGCTAACCTACAGGCATCTATTATTCTCTTTCTTAAAGAGATGACATATTCATATGAGGATTGAGTTTCCTCAGGTATATTATCTTTAACCAATAAATCATGGATTAAAGACATAGGTCCGCGTGGTTGTATGCCAAAAACTAACTGCAAGGGAGAAAACCCTGTGGCTTGGTTTTGCACCTCGCGATACGCGAAGAGAGCAGCGGGTAGGACCCGGTCCCACTCCTGAGGGTGATCTTGAGTCATCTTACCCAACAACTGCTTAAGTGTCCTATTCTGTCTCTCAATTAACCCATTGGACATTGCATGGTATATTGAACTGAGAGATCTATCTATACCCAATGTCTTCATAACCTGTGACATGGATTCGGAAATAAACTGGACACCATGATCCGATAGGATCTTACGCGGAAAACCAATGCGTGAAAAGATCAGCATTAAAGCTTCTGCAACACTGGCAGATGAGGTGTTCTTAAGAGGTATGGCCTCAGGCCAACGCGTACACATATCGATACAGGTAAGAATATGTGTATGTCCTCTTGCAGATGGCAATATAGGACCAATGATGTCGATCGCCATTTTATCAAATGGTCTAATAGGTATGTCCGCAGCTTGGATAGGAGCATCATGATATGGACCCCTTACTTTAACTTCCTGACATGTCACGCAGGAACGACAATAGAGATTAACATCCCTATGAACGCCAGGCCAATAGAATGCGGATAGCACTCTAGATTTGGTTCGCGAAAACCCCATGTGACCTGCACATTGAGAATCATGAGCATGTCGTAATATTCTGGGTCTCATAGAAGACGGGACCAGAATTTGTGAACGCACCAATGAATCTGTTTCTCTTATTAATCTAACTAAAATACCTTTTTTAGGAGCAAATTGGTGTCTAGACTTTGCAATTGTGTTGTTATTATTTCTCTTAGTCGCCAATTGAAAAAATCTCTGCAAAGAATCATCATTCTTTTGTAAATTAGCAAACAGCTCCCTTGAAATAGGAGAATCATCATCATTACTATTATGAACCGTAGGTTCAGAAGTTGATTCACGCGACAATTCAGTAGCTTGCGCTCTGGTAACCACTGCATCTGCAGCATGAATATGTCGCTTTTCCCATTCATTAATCTGCTCTGGTCTACACTCTTTTACACCGTGTATACAACCAAGGATCACATCGCTAACTGCATTCTGCAGAAGACAGGCATGGATCTTCCCTGAAAAAAAGGTGTATGTAAATTAATGAGTGCTGTAGGGAAGGTTTCCACAGTTCCCCCGAATGTGACGCACTTGACCACGTTGCCAGTGGCCAGGGAGGGGTCGATCAGAGAGTTCCGCACTCCGACAGTACTGCAGCCTGAATCAAACAAAATAGAGCAAGGAATCGAGTTGACATATCCTTTGTTAAATTTTAAACAACCCTTTCCGTGGTGAACTGATGCAGAAGTAGCTGTACAAACTGCTGGTAGACTTGGTAAAATGTGTCCGCATCGCAGCGTCGTGATCGCCTTGGGCTGGAATAGGGTTGACCATTCTTGACATGTCTTTACCTGCTCTAGATCGATACAAGACATAGCGTTATGTTGATTAACATTATTATCATTATCTTTGTTAGTTTGTGATTCAATTGAAGCAACATTTGAATGTTGTCGTGGCCTGCTCGACGATCTATCTCTACGTCGTGATCGACTTTGACTACTGTCATTAAAATTGCTATAATTACTGTTTCTGCCATCATTAAAATTTGGATGAGTCCGCCAATGAAAGTTATCACTGTTGTGATGTTGGCGAAATGATTTATTCATAAATCTATTTCTATTTTCAGGATGATATGATTGAGATCTCCAATGTTGTTTATTATTATTACCTTGATTATATTTAGGATTGTTGTTAATAAAATCTCGAGATCTGTGAGATTGCCCCCATGATACATTAAATGGAGCAGACTGTTGGTATTGTTTCCCCTTTTGAAAATGACCAAAGTTGAAGTTATTATTACTTCCCCTTTGAAAATTTCTATCGCTACTCATCGAACGATTTCTAGGGAAATTGTTATGTTGCATAGCGAAAGCAACGGGTAAATCGTCCTTAAGCTGCGCATTGCTGACATTCATGTTAGGATGAGCGGTGCAGAAATTTTTACAATGTTCTGACATTTCTTTTATATTACCAGGCTTACGTTCATGTAGAAACGCAAGAAATGCAGGACTTACTGTCGATAAAACTTTATCTCGTAATAATAAGTCGAAAATACCATCATACGATTTCTCTACCTTGGATAGTTCAATCCATCTTTCCAAGGTAAGACGTATTTGAGAAAGAAAATCATCAAAATTCTTGCTAGATTGTGGGAGCATAGACTTGAACTTTATTCTGTATTGATCTTCTGTCATTTGAAATTTGTTTAGGAGAGCGGCCCTAAGAGCATCGTAATCATTTTTATCTATAGAGCTAGTAGTGTGATAAACAGCCATTGCCTCTCCTGTAAGTAATCTGGATAAGTGGGTGCAGTATAATGATTTATCCAAGTTGTACGACCGACATGTAGCCCCAAATCTGTCCAAAAAAAATATCACATCGTCGGATGGTGGAGTAAACTTTGGCAATTTGAGATGAACCTCTCGAAAATTCTCATGTCTAGATGAAGACTGGCCTTCCTGAGTCTTTTGTGTATTACATTCACTTGACAATCTTATTCTATCAAATTCCAATTCGGCAAGTTTCAAATCATGCTGACGTTTCCTTTCATTCTCGTCTGTCTCAAGCTGAAGCCTTTTTGTATTTTGTTCAGCTATTAATCTTCTTTCTTCCATTTCCTTTTGTTTAACTTCCATTTCCTTTTGTTTAACTTCCATCTCAATTTTAAGTAGCCTTTCTTTTTCTGCCGCATCTCTTTTAAATTTTTCTTCAGCCTCGAATTTTTTCTGTTCGGACTCACGCCGAAATCGTTTCTCTTCTAATTCGGCGGCCAATCTCATTTTTTTCTCATTTTCTGCAGCCTCAAATTTCATCCTCTTTTCATTTTCCTCAGCCCGTTTCTCTTCTAATTCAGCGGCCAATCTCATTTTTTTCTCATTTTCATCAGCCTCAAATCTCAAATTTTCCAATCTTAATTTCTCAGCTTCTAATCTTTGAGATTCCAACCTTTGAGACTCTTTGTATTCTGTCATAGCAAATGATCTAATCTTTTCCGGAGGTATATTAAGCGCCTTAGCCTGCTTAATAAAATAGTCTAAGGTAGACATTATTCAAAATTATTCTGAAATACTTCTATATAAAATGTTACTACACCAAGTGGTCTTCGTTCCTGTCCTAGAACGGTAAATTCAAGTCATATAATAGGCAATTATATTAATAATTAATAAAGTAATTTATGCAATGAAATGTTATGAAAGCAATAACGTGACAGACAATAGGCACAATACTGACACGACACGATAATCAAAGACAAATGAAAACAGTCGCAGAAATCCAATAAAAATAAAATGTGAAACTAAAATGGAATGTCGTAAAGAATTACGATGATAACTGCGATCAAATACTAAACAATACAATTGACAAGACAGTGTAAAAACATATGTTTTGTAAAAAACTGAACGAAAGTCAGGTTAGAAAGACAATAATCACATACAAGATACATTATAAAACCAAGGTACGAATAAAAATAACTACGAGAACAACAATTTAAACTTGACGCTACAGCTAAAACAGTCAGGTGTCACAGACTACCAGACGCAGTGGACCAAAAATCCTTCTATGCTCACGCATAGGAACATTCCACTGAAGGAAGTCTGCAAAACAATTCCTATAGAACACTCAAGACGGACCTGTGGTGAAACTGGTATTTTTCCGTCCTAAGTCGCCATTCCCAACCTCCCACGATAAACATCAAACATAGAACATGCAACATGAATAAAGAAGCAGTGGACATATTACTAAGGCAAGGCACAGCTAAACGTAAAACGGTGTAATAACAACACGACGTTTTTACTTATCTCAACCGGCTAAAAAAAAGGATATCCCTCGCATCCGGGACTGTATGCATGAGCCTTGTAGAAACAATGTATGTAACACTATGACAGTGTCCAATGTTGCAGCTTAGAGATGATGTCCAACTTCGTCCTTGACCTTCAGATAACTGTCGTCTTGATTCCACGTGTATGTGGACGTTTCCTTTCGAAGATCGAGGTATTTCTATTCAACCGATTTATTTGACTTTGAGAACTGTCCCTTCTTGAAAATCTTGATATTTCCAAATCACGCTGGTTCCACCATTTCTGTTAGATGCTTTTTATTTGAAAGTGTGGGTTTGTTGAATCTGTCTACTTTTGACATAACGCGAATGGATTCAAATTTCTGAACAATGTAGTAATAAGTCAACTTGAACTTCCAACCAGGGGCACATCAACTAATGCCAAGACGGTATACAGTTCATTCAATTTATTTGACATCATACGGTTGACTAGACGAACATTTAATTTTGACGACGGATGGTTGACGTTCCACCAGACAGCACACAACGTAAGTTTCATATTTAAAATTACAGTTAATTCGTTCCGTAAGATAATCTCTTAGGTAACGTCAGACTAGTTATACAGTGTTCATAACATGGCATCCAAGTAAACAAATGAGGCAGTTATATACGATATGTCAATCTTCCACTGTCCTATGACCTTGGCAATGACGGAGAACCTTGTCAGGTCTTCTATATCATATAATGTTCCGATACTACGTATCTCCTTTTAGTACTGGCCTCTCACTTCAATCAATGTGAAATAACAATAATACAATTTCCTGCCCACGACCTTCGTGGCATCATAGCTTAGATATAGCAAATACTTGAGTCACCTCTGCTTTGCGGGGTACGTATTCGTAACGACCGAATACTGATTCATATCATAAAAATATATATCAAGCCAATCCTGGATAATCCTAACGTCGGAATCCGTCGGCTTTAAAATTCACATAATAAGTTCAAGTAGGACTCCATTTTGAACCAATACGTCATTGGTACAACTAGACGTCTACATGAGAACGAAATGCATTATTATCTAAATCATACTTGCTTCTCTTCCCAAGAAAAATCACCAGAATACTGTTGACCCGAGTCCTCATCTTCTTAACAGACGGACGGTCATACACAAGAATAAAATATACCCGCAACACGGGTTCGAACGCCACGAATCAATGGACTGATTCTTGGGCACTAAACTTCTCAACCCCAGCTATGACGTAGACTGGTCTTTGGCAACACATGCGGGCGGGGTAACCCAATACTCGCATAAGTGCACAATCGTGCGCTACGAAAATCAAACTCACCAATAATACTTACTATCCTGTAAGTCGGTGTGTAAAGTTTATTACAGAGGTAGGACCACATATTAATAAAATATGCGACTACCCTCATCTGTAAACGACTGTAAAGGCCCACGAAAAGGGCTCTACAACGACCCTTCCATCCATAATTAAATTGTTTAAGCTCTTTACTATAATCTCTATTTTGATAAGAGAAAGGAGTGAGAGCAGGAGGTGCTTAGACAGTATAAGTGTGTTGAGGGCTTGGAGAGAGTAATAACTTTAATAACTCTTCTCCAGGTTTGTCTCAAGTCCACCTCCTATTACACTTTATCTATGTGTAAGCTATAACTCTGTCAGTCCACTATCCCTTGTCGATTTCAATACTATTGTCCAACTCGACAAATACTCTACACTCTAACTCAACCACGACAATAGGGTGGAGATCGAACACATTTGAGCTAGCATGTAAGCCCTGAAGATTTAGGCTTATCTTAGAATCCGTGTAGACCCTGGATGACTGGTTGAGAAAACTGCACACGATCCACTGCCGTGTATTCTGGAGTCTGCTATTACTTGTATGCTTTGATAAAGAAACAACTGGTAGGTTGCCTCAACTTCTGCAGCTCCGACTACTGACCAACTTGAACTGGGTGATGTAACCCTGAAACAAGAGGAACAAGCCTCCCTAAGTCTCCAGCTGACTATCTCCACCCCTACCAATTTAACATCATTAAACAAGTATTGTGATCAGATAAAATAGCTAACTAACTTAGCTACAGTCTTCAACTTTATTGTGACTTCTTCATAACAGTGGGTATCTTCTTTTCCACATAGTCTCAACGCCCCTGCCAATATACATCATCTTCTTCTTCAGCTGAAATACAATCTTTTCTTTTCTCCAAAGTTAATATACCAATAGGCCTGCCAGTGACTTTCTGGTCTTACAGTCAAAATATATATGACAATATTCAACTCAAATTTAGTTTAATTTGCTTCCTATGTCTGCTTAGACATGCCTCTGCTCCTAGTATGTCGCAATCTTCCACAAAGGCAAAATGTCGTACACACAATGTTATGGCGCCCTATCTGGGTTGGCCTCTACATCTAATAATGTATTAAAAAGGTTATTCATCTTACCGCAATCAATGAAATAATCACACACTATGTTAAGGTCTAACAGGCTGTCAATGGTCACTTTTAGACAGTTGCTGCTACAGACGCAACGGTCATTAATTGCTCTGCTTGAAACCTTGCTTGTATGAAAAATCTCTATCAAGTGGTACCCTGCATAGCAGATGCGGTAGTTTTATTCTCCCTATGTCTATCCTAACATTAACCAATCAGTTTAAACTACACCGATTTGACTCTTTTTTGAAAATCCCAAACATTTATGTACGTTTATCAATAAGTTCGTCCATCTGCTTCTAACATTACTGTTTAGACTATGTGTCGCTTACGCTGGCAAAACTTCAAAGTTATACCTCTCCCTCCTCCTAGTAGTGTGTATCAAATGAGGCAAGCCAATGTGACTTGTTTCCAAGCAACGACTAGAAAAATGTTACTTTTAAATTGAGCTGGGATATTAGTGTGATCGTCTGTATGTGTCGTCAAATTTTATTTTATGCGATAACTCAGTCACTTTTGACGCTATCTAAAATATGAAAAGTGATTATTAATCAGGCGAGTGTCCTTTATCTATCCAGTAGATTTTCATCTACGTCTTTATCTAAGTTTTCATCTTTGTATTTTTTTCCTTATTTATAAGTCTAGATACGTTTTCATAAAAAATAGTATAGTATTGACTAAACAACATTATTGCTTTTAATTCCATTCTGTCTTTTCCTTTTTATTCATCCTTCTATAGAATGCATAACATTATCTACGTTTTCTGTCTTTCTTTAGTCCCATCCGCTCCCCTGCACTCATGTGTTCGTTAGTTTCAATTTGAAAATACTTAAGTGGGTTTAGACTTTTTCCATACTCGCAGACTTTTCCTCTCTCTCTAGTCTTTTTTTTTTTAACGAAAAACGTGTTGGCCGTCTGCCAAAACGGTTTCATGTTATATTTAAAAATTAGTACGGAGTAACGAAAAAGCCTTCGGTAATCGGGGATGGGTACCCTCGCGTGGCGTTAATAGTTTCAAATCGCATGCCTCTCGTTGGCGTTTCTTGAAAATGCGACGTTCTTGAAAAAACGGCGTCTAACGGCAACTGTCGCATGTTGTAACTAATAATAGATTCTTAAAATACGTTAGTTAAAAAAAATTCAAGGAGTGTCCAATATTTTGCATTAGATTTTATCGTCCTTGACAATTTTCAAATTTTTATAGTAGCGGGTTATAAACGGTAACTTTAAGTCACTAGAATTGGACTTTTGAAAAATATGCGCAGGGTAGGGCAATGGTAGCTATCTTGGCGTATTGGAACAAAATTCAAATACAGTATTATCATTTTAATTTGAGCTGGAGGGTTAAAAGCGGTGCATTTTATCACAATATGTTTATATGTATGTATGTAAAAACCACCAATACTGTAGCGGAATCTAATTCCCTATACGATATGTTGTATAGTTATACAACACTGTTGATATATTTCATATATCACACCACAACATGATAATATATTTTACGGTGAATAAAGATGCTATTATGTACATCCAGGATAGGAACATAGTCGATGTAAAAAAAGAACACACACACACACACAACACCAATATTGAACTACATGAAACTTATTCCACACTGTTGTGAATTCTAATGATTCTCTAAGTTAGTATGTTGTATTGTATTATATCATATCAGTACATGTCGATGTGTTTCATGGAGTATAAGGATTCTGATATGTACGTATGTATGTATTATGTATGTATGTGCACATATTATGTATGGACAGATAGATGGATGGACCGATGGATGAATCTATGGATATAGGGATAACAAAAAGTCAGACCGACAGACAGATGCAAAACTAAAATCCAGGTATTTATGACGATGCACTGAATAAAACGGGTTGTAATTCGTTTTAGGTCGCAGATAGAAGGGAAGGGTATCGGGGTTTGGGGGAAGGGGGAGGGGGGGGGGGGAACAAATTATCACCTAACTATTTTCCATCATTCACCTCTTTTCGTTCCCTTTTATTCCCATTTGCAATTTTTTGTTTTCCTTTTGTCTTCATGCGCTCCAAAAATCACATTCCTTTCGCCTTTTATTAAATTTTTGCGAAATTTATATATCTGATTTCGAAAAGCTAGCTTTGCACTGTTGCTTCGTTGTTTATTACGCTGTAAAATATCTGCACCAGTTGTACAGATAAATTGCAGTATTATTCCCAGACAGTTAACAACAGCAGGTGAGTGGTACATAAGAACATGGCCAACAACTAACCAGCTGCAAGGGCATTAATCCAGAGTCACGTCTGCTCTCGAGTTTAATAGGACGCAAACTGCTTGAAAGCAGAAACAAGGGTGGGAGGTGATCTGAAAAAAAGACGATCTTTCCTTTCTCTGTAAACATTTTGTTTGGCTCTAACGAGACAGAATTTTAGAGCAGCCAGTTCTTGGACACGGTTTCACTTTCAGGCATCGTAAGATTGAGTAGAATGTTCCTGCAGGATTTGAAATTAGTGGAGGTTTTGTTGTTTTGGTACCGGTTTGGTATGTGAGGGACGAGTTTAAAGTATGTGACTGGGCTTAAGGTGTTGGGACGAGGTTTGGATATCAGTTTGTGCAGTCTCTTTCGTTTCCTTTCTCTCCCGCTGTCTCTGTATTTTTTGCTAAGGGGTGGGGGCATGGAAAATGGAGTTCAGGTGCTCTCGTACATGGTCTTTTTTTTAGGTTGGGGGTCAGGGGATTAACAGATGGGCGATTTTATGTTCGATTTCTAAGTGTCTTGTTTCAAGGTGGGACAGATTTTGTTCAGATATAGAGTTGTAAAAATTGCCGGTGTGGACGGAGAGAGAAAAACATTTTGAGATAAACCATGTGGATTTCTACTAATGATGCCCCTGCATAATGTGAATACTTCTTTCTCGGGACACCGGTAAATATGTTAAGACAAGAAAGGAGCAAATTGGATTGGTAGACTAACAGATGGATAGACACCAAGACAGACTGACATAAAGATTAGATAATAGACTGACAGACTCATCAATATACTGGCAGACATACAAACTTAAAGATATACGGACTGATAGAGACGACAGTCAGATAGATAGATAGGTAGACAGACGGACGGACGGACGGACGAACGGACGGATAGACAAACGGACGGATAGACGAACGGACGGACGAACGGACGGATAGATGAACGGACGGATAGACAGATAGATGGATAGACCGATAGATGGACAGATAGATGGATGGACAGATAGATGGATGGACCGATGGGTGGATAGATAGATGGATGGATAGATAGAAAGATGGATAGATGATAGACAGATGGATAGATGAATAGATAGACAGATGGATAGATGCATAGATAGACAGATGGATAGATGGATAGACGGATGGATAGATAGATAGATGGACTGACGGACGGATGGACAGACGGATGGATGGATGGGCGGGTGGATGGACGAATAGATGGATGGACGGACAGATAACTGTGTGGTCGATTATTTAATCTATTGGCTCATTTCCTGTGCTCTTGTCACCCAATATGGAAAAATAAAAACAAATTTGGGAAGCATTTTTTGTTTAGAAATATAGATGAAAAGAGTAAATGAGCATTTGTACACAGGCACGACAAAGAATATCCACTTTAAAAAAACAACAACACAACAGAAGTTCAAGAAAGACGAATGAATTCGTTTGTGGACTACTAGGTTGAAAGTAAATATACCAGAGAAAGATGAAGGAGGTTAGAAGAGATGAAAGTTGACTGGCACTGCACAAGAGTAAAATATGATTGCCATGGCACTAGTGTAACCTCGACATTTCTTTCACAAGTCAAATACCTCTCGTGGTGAGGCTATTGACAATTAGGCGGTCAGTGACGCGGGAGTGAATGAATCAAAGATAACGCAATGAAGACGAATCATACTAATTGTTTCAGACGCGTGAATTACATTAACTATCTATTTAACCAGAGTTACATTATCCGATTCCAAAATCACATTAACTTTCTGTTTAACCAGAATTACAATATCCGATTCCAAAATCACATTAACTATCCGTTTAACCATAATTACAATATCTGATTCCAAAATCACATTAACTATCTGTTTAACCAGAGTTACATTATCCGATTCCAAAATCACATTAACTATCTGTTTAACCAAAATTACAATATCCGATTCCAAAATCACATTAAATATCTATTTAACCAAAATTACAATATCCGATTCCAAAATCCCATAAATAACTGTTTACCAGAATTACAAAATCCGATTCCAAAATCACATTAACTATCTGTTTAACCAGAACTACAATATCCGATTCCAAAATCACATTAACTATTTGTTTAACCAAAATTACAATATCCGATTCCAAAATCACATTAACTAACTGTTTAACCAGAATTACATTATCCGATTCCAAAATCACATTAGCTATCTGTTTAACTAGAATTACATTATCCGATTCCAAAATCACAATAAATATCTGTTTAACCAGAATTACAATATCCGATTCCAAAATCCCATTAACTATCTGTTTAACCAGAATTAAAATATATGAGATTCCAAAATCACATTAACTATCTGTTTAACCAGAATTACAATATCCGATTCCAAATCCCATTAAATATATGTTTAACCAGAATTACAATATCCGATTTCAAAATCACATTAACTGTCTGTTTAACCAGAATTACAATATCCAATTCCAAATCACATTAAATATATGTTTAACCAGAATTACAATATCCGATTCCAAAATCACATTAACTATCTGTTTAACCAGAGAAACATTATGTAATTCTCAAAACCGAAAATGAACTGTCTTTTTAACCACTGTTACATTATCTAATTCTCAAAACCACATTAACTATTTGTTTAACCAGAGTTACATTATATAATTCCCCCAAAACACATTAACTATCTAACTATCAGTGGAACATCAGTTCACGAGAATCACACTAAGCATCTAATTTTAATATCAATCAATCAGTCAATGAATCAATACACTGCAGCTCCCCATGGATCACAGGTCATCAATAAAAACATACCAAGACTTCCTGTTCCACCCATTCACGTTCGCTGCATGTCTTTATTACCCCTTTTATGTCTGTTTCCAGTTCTCTTCTCCAGGTGTGTTTAATCCTTTTATTTTTTCACCCTGTGGCTTCCAAAAACAGGGGCTGCCTTGTAATACTAGGAAGGGAACTGTTCACCCCACCTTTCGATGCTGGACATAGAATGGTGAAGTTACAACACTTCCACTCCCCTACGACAGTATCTGGTATGGGACGACCCTACCTTGTAATGCTATCAACGTTTTTTTCATGTATTTTCTGTCCAACGCTAGAAACCCCTCAGGGGAAGAGGACCCTCCAATTCGTGGCATTACACCACCCCGATATTTAGCACAACTGAATATATTATACCAATGCAGAGCGTGTAGACCTCTGGGTTTGCAAGAAACCTTGGAAACACTTCCCCAAATAAAGAAGGTGACAGAAAAATGAAAACTCGAATCCCCGGGGATGGAAACAAACAAAACAAACTTTCAAAGCTAGCGTTTTCTTCTCACGTCTTCTTCCATTGGTGCTTGTAAGGTTCTTTCTATTAGTTCCATATTAGTGATCTTGTCATCAGTTCCACATTAGTGATCTTGTCATCAGTTCCACATTAGTGATCTTGTCATCAGTTCCACATTAGTGATCTTGTCATTAGTTCAACATTAGTGATCTTGTCATACACTTTCTACAAATTGTATTCTGTACAAGCTCCCATTTATGAAAGTCTGTATCTTTCTGGTTGTCTCTGCTCTTTGTAGCCCGTGTGTTCTTCTTCTTCTTCTTTGATCCTTAGCCGCCGACTGTCAAATCATTCAGTGGCCATCACGCCTGGTGGCGTCTTGTAGGGCAGCAACAAACTGCTTCCACTTTGTTCGGTCGGCGGCAATCCTTCGTGCAATGCCCCAGCTCTGGTTCATTCTTTGCATAAACATTTATAACACATAAGGAAGGGAAACCCGAGGCCTTTAAACAGTAAATAAATAAATATTAGACAAACACAAAGGTATGTTTTCAGGCACTCGTAAGAAATAAAGAAGTAGAACACTAGACAACAGAAAAACAACAGACGTGAGTGGCCTGAAAACATACCTTTGTGTTTGTCTAATATTTATTTATTTACTGTTTACAGGCCTCGGGTTTCCCTTCCTTATGTGTTATAAATGTTTATACAATACCAAAAACCTACCCTCTGTTCTATACTTACTGTTCTTAAGTCTACTATCATTTACTAGACACAGTATTAAGGTCTGTGTCTTGTGTGGACTGACCGATACTGTATAATAGGGGAACAACATAAGTGATTGCGTCATTAATAGGCTGGGCTGCCCATTGTAAACTTCCGGTGTTGTGTCTTGCGGTTCGCACTAATGACCAGTCATCGAAGCATCATTTTTTTGGTGATGCCTAGATGGCCGGGAGGATAGTGTGATTCGCTTGCATAGCTAGGCGGTGTTGTCGCACGGAAGGTCCGGGGTTCGAGTCCTGGGTAAGCCACTCACGTCTGTTGTTTTTCTGTTGTCAAGTGTTCTACTTCTTTATTTCTTACGAACGCCTGAAAACATACCTGTTACCACCTTGTTATATTGTTGTGGTATTATCTGGCTTATAGTCTATGGCCGATTTATTTTCAGATATTGCGAATAACTAACGTGGGCCGTTTGGATGGGCCAATGGTGAACAAACGAACATCGTGATGATGATGGGGGTCATAAGGTTGACCAACTGGAAAGTAATGTACACTGGAGCCATGGTTGGACATCAAGGACGATACATTTATTTGAAGACGAAGTACAGACGATCATTATAATTTCATGATAGGCAAAGTACATCATTTACAATCATCAACTGGTTGTTGATCGACTTCACTAGTCGTTACGACTTCAATACGTTCATGTCGAGTCAGACTGAAGCTCTACCATGACGCTGTATAAAAATAGAGCACCTCAGGCTTGGTACGATAAATAAAACCATATTACGGCTTAATCTTCATAATATATTAATCTTGGCGCATTGGGCGCAAGAACAGCAATCTCATCTCATAGATGAATATAAATATATAGCGGCCGGATCCTTTCTAAACGTGGGATAATACCCCGGACCAAAAATCATGTCTGTCCCAGATCAATGGTATACCATGCCTCAACAGTCAAAGCTTGTTGACAACAGATCGAGCGCAGCAAGCAGCGCTATTCTATTCAATTATAGTCCACGAAGGCACGCAAATTATAAATAAACATACTATTACTTTAGATGCGCTCACATGTGTGTCTACAAAAGACTAGACCCGCATGTGAGGATCTCAAACACTTAACTCCCACGCGAAAAATAAGACTTAACAGATTACACCGACCCCCGGAAAAAAAGGGGCAGCCTTTTTTTGTTAACTAATTCGTGAGGTCGATGAAATTCTATTATATAACAACCGAGAGATACAAGATATGTTAAGTCATTATAAAGAAACCAACCATAGTGGGATGTAAGTGTGTAAAGACCAAATTCAAACAAAAGAAACGTGAAATATATTAACTAACAATAAGCGGAAAGTAAGATGAGAAAATGAAATGAAATGGAAAATGATCACCAACGAAATGTGTATTGTGAAATAAATCAATGATAAAACATGTCAACAAATGGAAATGAAAAGTGTATCATACGTGAATAAACACAAGGGTGTAAAACAAAATGCAACAGAAATCAATGCTCAGTAATAAAACGAGAGAATAAAACAACACAGTCCAAAAGAGCGTGAAGGTAGAACTAAAGTAAGGTAAGCAAATGATTAAGTACTAATGTAGTAATGAAAGAATTAAAATAGCATTAAATAATCACATGCAAATATTAGGTACTACTGATATGCTACCTCTTAATAGTTTTGCTAATAAGCTAGGTTTAGCACACGTGTTGTGAAAAGATGAAACAATGGAAATGTGAGTAACTCGAGACGAAAATAATGCATTGCAAAAAAAAGATAATAACTAAGTGTACCATAATGAAATGTTGTGTTCCTTACTAATAAAAATGTCCGATTGCTAAAAAGTCAGCAAGTCCGTAAGTAAATAGGTAGTGATTAAACTACAATTGCGGAAAGTTCCGATGAAATAGTAATGTCAGGACTATAACACATGCTAATTGTTCAGTAAAACAACGCGTTCTTAGAATAAAATGTTATGAATTAATCCACCTTCTAACAAGTAAATAAGTACGTAAAGAAAATGTCATTAAATGACCAAGCGCCAGTCACAAAGTTATTTGTAGCCTTATATTCACGGATAGAAATGAGCACAAGAAGTCAATAAAATACAATAAGTCAATATTTGACAAATAATGTCATCCCTATTTTTTTTTTATTTTTTTATTTTTTTTTTGAAATTCAAAAATAAAAGTCTGGGTAGTTGATAATGTTTACAACAAATTGAAATAGTTGCGTAAAAGAAAACGACTTATCTGTAATCGACGGTACAGCTCCAATATGAAAGTATTACGTGTTGTCATCGTCTACAAGCAGCAGTATATCAGTGATGACGTGGTAGCGCAGTGGCGGCACAATCTGAGAGGTGCAGCGGCCCGGTAAATTCTTGTGGGCATCTAGAGAAAAAATCATATACTGCAGTGTCGGGATCAAGGATGACTTGAATGGTGAAGTCAAACGGGCACAAGGCGACAGCGTATATTGGAGATCTCGAATTCTTAAAGTCCGCACCACTAAGTCCAATAAGCGTACTCTGTGCAGACTCAATGATAAAACGAGCGTCAAGCAGAAATCGTATGAAATGCAGTGTTGACCAAACAATGGCCAAGATTTCGAGGTCTATAGCAGAGCAATGACGTTCAGCTTCATTCAATTGGCGACAGAAGTGGAGTACTTGCACAGCTCCGATTCCCAACAAAAAGAATTATTCCCTGCGAATAATTGAATGAAAATTTCTGTATGGTAACCGTAGGATATTATTGGATGAAACTATTAACTTTATCCTACCGAATGTGGCCGTGCACACTATAGACCACTGTGTCATGATAGACGAACCTGTCTTCAACAAAGGAGAAAAGGTAGCAGTAAAACAGATAGCAATGAGAAATATATACCAAAGTGAAGAAAGCCGGAACACACAAGATATATGAAAATAAAGAAATGCTAATATGCATGACATAGATGATATCAAGAACAAAGAAGTATCGGCAATAGTAGAAGAGACAAGTACAAAACATCCCGAAAGGAATGAAGAAGAACGCACCCACAAACGCAACTATACTGTTTAAAAAAAGAAACGCATAGCTATCCGAGGGCGCGCTTTTATGAGTTTGTAAGTAAAATTTGGTGCTAGGGTATATAAAAACCAGCCTCAAATGTTCTTTACAGTGTCAAATGCACGCGTTGACCTGAATTGTGTTCGTTTTTGTACTCGTTACAACGCAGTGGTCAATAGTGTTTATGACGCAATTTTTGACCACAGCTCATGTTGCGCGCACGGAAAAGCAACAAAATTTGGGGTGTACACTATTCACTGACTACGCAACTGAAACCCTATAAAAGGATAACGCTACACACAACAAATTCAGTTCATTTTTAAGCAGACATTTATGATGTCTCTATCGATAAATTTAAGGATTATTGCTATTGGCCGACTGCATGCAGGCGAAAGTCAAAGTCAGGTTGCCAGGCATCTAAACGTGCATCAGAGTACCATCAGTGGACTTTGGCACAGGTTCCAAGCCACTGGCTCAGTTGAAGACCGGCATCGCAGTGGACGACCCAGAGTGACAATAGCAGCAGAGGATCGCTTTATTCGGCTTCGTCACCTCAGAGACAGGTTTACAACAGCTTCCTCAACTGCCCAGTCATTGCCTGCAGGACGTCATGTGTCTGATCAAACTGTCCGGAATAGACTGCATGACACTGGACTTTGGGCACAACGACCTCACCGAAGACCTGTCCTTACGCGCCGCCATCGCCAAAATCGACTTCTTTGGGCCAACCAGCATCGTCCCTGGGCAGCTGACAATCAATGGAGACGTGTCTGGTTTAGTGACGAATCTTTCTTTTTGTTGCAGCGTCATGATAGACGGCGTAGGGACTACCGTAGGCGAAATGAACGTTTTGCCCAAAATTGCGTTGATGAAGCTCCGCAGCACGGTGGTGGAGGTGCAATGGTGTGGGGAATGATCAGTTACAACCGAACGAGTCAATTGGTGCACATTGAAGGAGGCTTGAATGCGCAACGATACGTCAATGAAATTCTTCGACCCCATGTCCTTCCACTTTTGGCTGCCCAAAGGTCTGTGTTTCAACAGGACAACGCCAGACCCCATTGTGCATGGTTGACCACGAAGTTCCTGACTGCTAACAACATTCTCACCCTTCCCTGGCCATCCCTGTCTCCAGACATGAGTCCGATTGAGCACCTGTGGGATGAGCTGCATAGACGTGGTTGTCGCTTAGACGTTGCTCCAGCCAATCGTCGTGATCTGTTCCAGGCACTCCAGGAAGAGTGGACAGCCATCCCACAGGCCCACATCAGACGTCTGATCGCATCCATGCCCAGGAGATGCCAGTCGCTGATCGATGCAAGAGAAGGCCACACACCATACTAACGGGAAAGCCCGTACGCCAAAAAACTCTCGTGACCCAGATGCAAAACAACTGTCGATTGATTGGTTGAACCCTAAGGTATTCTTTTGTGCAATTTTAACAATAAACTCATTAAATTAAAAAAGTTATTGAATGTCAAAATTATGGCTATGTGCGTGCCTTCAGTAGCTATGCGTTTCTTTTTTTGAACAGTATATAAAGTGCGTGGTGCAGAGTTCTGTACGAGTCGCACGTCTAGAGGATGGTGCGCAAAAAGCGAACCATGTTTGACTTTAACAGCTCTGTGAGCGTCAAAATAGTTAGCGAAGCGGACAAAAGCAAGTTGTTAATCATCAAATTTATGTCTAACCCTGTCAATCTTGACTGTAGACAACACCTTGTTGTTTAAGACAACATGCAATAGACCATCGACTCTATTTCGAAGTTTCGTAATTGCTAATTCTGTATTTTTTTTTTTAGCAAGAGCTTTGCGTATTTTCTCTTGGGTTTCAACTTGAAGCCTATCGTAATCTGACTTTAAGTCATGTAACTGAGAAGTAAGAATCTTCTCCTTAGTAATCCTATCCCCAATATCTACTTTCAATTTTTCCTTCTGAGATGTAGTCTCCAATTTAAGATTCTTAATTTCTTGCTGGAGAGTTTGGATAGTTTCTAAAGCCTTAGCCTTTTCTTTCTCAATATTTAAGTTTTCATGCCTAACCGCAATGTCAGATTTGAATTGTTCAATTTCCATAGAGTGTCTACTGATTCATTTCATATTCTTGGCCTTTTCTCGTTCAAGTTCTTGTTTGAGTGCCTCAATAGCGCTATAATGGCTATTCATAAGCTCATGAACCTTCTCGGGAAATACTGTTTTTCTCTCGTCAAGTCGGAGATGTAGATCTACATTCTCATCCAATAGAGCACGAATCGTGCCCGTCTTTGAATCTTCATGTATGTGGGCTTCAAATTTGAATTTGTCATACATCTTCTTCCATTGGTGGACTTCATGAGTGAGAGCCCTCACTTCGACATGTTTGTCCTCCATCTCAGCTTCCAAAGCTTTAATCCTATCCAATGCTGAATTTAATGCAGCCCGTGAACCAGTAAGCTCCAAGTCCAATTTGTGTAATTGTTCACTTGCAAGATTGGACTGTATCTTATGTAATCTTCTCTCCTCAGCAATATCTTCTAACAACTTTACCTTTTCCTGTTCACACCGTTTGTCGTCTTTTATCTGCTTCTCATGCACTTTGTCGTAGAGTATAGCGTGTCGTACGTTATCTAATACATGACCATGTTGTACATGGATGTATTGTCCCAGAAAAAGACGAAGATGCACGCGCAGTAATTCTGCTAGTTCCTTAGCAATGAATATATGAGGAACGGAATGAAAATTAAAATTCACAAAATCCTCCAGATCTGATGCCGCCTGACATAAGAAACGGTTCAATACAAAATCTTCAAGATCTGGGCCTTGCAATTCATCATATTCACTATCCTGGAGAAGGTCCTCCAGAAGAGACATCGTGTCTAATTTTATAAATAGTCAACTTACTAAGTCAAATATTTATTAAAGGGGTTAAAATTTATCCCTTTCTTAACGTGTGACTAGTTCCTGTCCAAAGAACCTGTATACAAATTCCTATGAATGTCAGGAATGTTATTATACGTATTATTACCTAACTATTAATTAATCATTAAACCATGCATAACAGAAGTTAACAGAGCATATAGGAAACAAAGTACATGATGAAGAGACGGAGAACAACTGATACAAAAACGAGATACTAAAGAACTCACGTCTGTTGTTTTTCTGTTGTCTAGTGTTCTACTTCTTTATTTCTTACGAGCGCCTGAAAATACCTTTGTGTTTGTCTAATATTTATTTATTCATTCTTTGTATCTCGGCCTCCACAGTTCTCCGCCAAGTTGTTTTTGGTCGGCCTCTCTTTTGCTTTCCTTCGGGGGTCCATAGTATAGCTGTTCTTGTGGTGGCATCGGGGTCTCTCCTGAAGACGTGGCCAACCAAACTCCAGCGTCTGCCAGCTATGATGGTGTGCATGTCCTCTCGGAGTACTCGGAGTACTCGCCCGTGTGTTGCTGAGGCTCAAAAGTAAAGAAAAGAATAGTACCACTGTGACTTCCAGACATGTCATAAAAGGTTACTCAGAAGGGTCGGGCATAGAACTGACCACTCTAACTTGTAGAAACTTTAAGCTGCAAAAATATGGACACGTTAACTAAAGATAACTCAATAAAAATCCCATTTGTTCACGAGAATCAAGTTAATCATCTCATTTATTAGAATCACATTAACATTAAATGTTAAATTCACGAGAATAACATTAACTGTATAATTCACACGTAACACAATAACTATCTAATACATTTGAAGCACTTGAGTTATCTAATTCACTGTGCTCAATTTCCGTGTCGGTAAAGGGAATCTAAGAATTATTTATAAATATTTAACAGACTATAAATTAAATCAGCACTGTATATAAACAGCTTTTGAACGAATTAGAATTTCATCTCGGGGGGAGGGGAGAGGGGTTGAAATAAAAATGTTCATGACTTTTCTGTACTCATGTCAGTGTAAACTGCATGTGAATGCTTATCAGTGTAAGGGTGGCAAAATTAGAATGACAAGATCTTAGGAATGTAACAGGTCGTGGCTCACTAGTTAAAACACGCCATTTTAAAGAGAGAGAGAGAGATAAACCGATTCCTCTGTTTATACAACGTGAAATTTTTTTTCCGACTGGTGAAAAGTTGTGAATAAAAGCACTCAATAAATATCATGCATAAATATAAACAGTGCTTCAATTTGAATAGTTTGACCAGGAATCGCTGTAGTGTAAATGTAACAGTGTTATTTAAGAAAGAACGAAAAATAAAGGCAATGATAACAGTAATGTAGTATAGTGCGTTTCAAAACGATCGGTCGACGATTGACTTCAAATATCTCCATATTCCTTGCACTGATATACATGATTTTTTGCATGTGGTCTTATATTTTCAATGTCCCAAAGTTTTTATAAAATTCAATGTTGCAGGCAGTGTTCTTTTCTTGCAACGGCTAATTCCTTTGATTTTTTTTAACGAAGCATTTATTTTGTCCTGGAAGAAAATAATTTACCGTAAATGACGGAAGTTGCATATTTTCGGCAAAGGCGTCTATACAATTCGAATGTTAGAGGGGTTTGTTAACTGATTACTACGTGAGGTCCTTTTTTATTTCTTCGAAATATTTGAGAGAATAATAACGCCTATTCGTTGTAAATGTTACTTTTTATACTAAAACGTGAATGGATGCATGAAGAGGTGAAAGTACTGTGTATGTTAAAAATAGTAGTGAAATCGTGGAGATAAAAAGGAAATGAACTGGTTTACATATACACATAGATGGAGGAGAAAACATATAAAACATATAAGGTATTTACACACTTATTCTGAGTCAGACGAGTCTAACATATTGATGACTATTCTCGGCTGAACGAACGACAGTCCATCTTTTTTCCAATAGTCATTTTCCTCTTTTAAGACATCGTCTTCACATTTACACCAATAATCTTTGTCTATCTGCGAGAGGGCGGCATATGTTAGTTCTTTCATATTGCATAGTTTGAAAGTTTTATTTTCAGCTGCCACCTGTCCTTTAACTTTTGCCTAAACGAGTTCAATTGGGTTTAAATGTGAATGATACGGTGACAGTCTCAAACACATATGACCATGCTGTTGAATCAACTTTTCTATATGGAATATCTTGGTCTTTTGTGATTTCTTACCAAGGGACAGTAATTCAGGTTTCAGAAACCCCTCGTTAAATGGAATGTCTTCTTTTCTAAGCCAAATCTTTATAGTATCTTTTTTACTCGAAGATGTCGGGATTTTGTCTTCTTCTGCCACAGCGTTGCGGTATGATGCGTTATCCATTATCATTCAGGATGGTCTGCCTAGGGACGGAAGAAGAGTATTTTCAATCCACTCTCTAAATATGTTACCGTTCATCTCGGTATGATAGTCCCGGTTGTCCGTATAATTGGAAGTGAAAATAAGTTCAGCATTTTTCACTAGCCCATTATGTCTGCTGCCTGCATGTGCCATTATCAGACGTTGTCCTTTTCCACTGGGTACACATCTTTTAATCGTTCCATCTGATAACTGCCATTCCTTTTCACTTGTGTGGTGTGCATTGATCCAAGTTTCATCCATATACACAATATCATAATCTTGATTACGCATTTCCCGTACTTCACGTAAATATTTTCTTCTCATAGATACTAAGTGCGGCTTCTCGCAGATGACGTTTCTTCCACTAGCGTACTTCCTAAACGTAAAGCCAATGCTTCTAACAGTTCTCCATAATGTTGATTTCGACACATCAATGTCATTGTGTGTTCTCAGCCGAATTTTCAGTTTTCTTAGTGTCACAGTTTCTTTGGAAGTGAACATTCTACAAATCTCTCTTCTAATCACATCCCTGCCACAACTATCTACTACTTCCTTTCTTCCTTGCGTCCTGGTATTGATTAAACTGAAAATTCCATTTGCTTTGAGTAATTGATGAAATGAGCGTTTACTTAAACCCAAAGCGTGAATAGTTCTCTTTTCAGGGATTGAGAGACTCCAATGCAGTTTACCACGCTTAGCTTCTCTGCATAAATATTTATACATCTTCACTGCCATTGTATGCAGTGTAAGGAACTTGACTTTCATACCCATTGTATTACAGACCTAGAATGCCGCAAGATACGCCTATGCACTGAAATACACAATCAGTAGAACGGTAACTGAACGCACCGGAAGGATCAATGTAATGTTCAAAACAGTGCGATAGTGAGCTGAAACACTGGGAAAATCACGTAAACTTGCGTTCAAGATGTTAAATCGAAATAGCGCACAGATATGAAGGGGTAAGCCCTCTCTAAACACGGTTGGACTAGGAGGTGGTCGATTTTGTATATTTTAAATAAAGAAAATTTAAAACCATAAGTTTGTTAACGAGGAAAAAAATGTCCCCCTCGGGACATAGCGATCATTAGGTCATATGCAAAGTTGCAACAATTACTATAAGTGGTTGCAGAGATATTGAATATTAAACAGCGGCAAACATTGTGAAACGCACTATACAGTAGTATTACATGTCTCGTGTAGGAAGGGCTAATGTCTTTAAGCATTGCTTACCGTCTCTCTTATTTGAGGAGGAAAATATTATATATACTTGTCTAAATGAATTATTCTCTAGACCAGTCCTTCACAACGCGGGCCATATGGCCCAACGGGGGGGGGGGGGGGGGGGGGGGGGGGGGGGGGGGGGGGGGGGGGGGATGCCATATTTCTAGGAGGCCACAGTAAGACGGTAAAGCACCTTTTCTGGTTAACGGCGATATGAGGGGGGGGGGGCACAGAGGTAAATGAGACTCAGAAAGGGGGCGGGGGGCATGGACAACAAAGGTTGAGAACTCCTGCTCTAGACAACAAAGCATTTTATATCTGGACTTGCGCCTTAATATAACCGATGAACCTTGTCACTAGGTAGAACGGGACGCGTCTCACTAAACCGAGGCTATATATATATTTATTTATTTACCAGTGTCTTGTGGTTGTCCTTATTTGTTACTCTCCATGTTTGAAAGCCATACAATCGAACTCACGTGACATTTAATTCATTGTCCAAAGTAATTCTATACCTAAACAGCCGAATGCCTTTTCATAGTCCGTAAATCCGATGCAAAGTGATGAGGTCAGTTCCAAGCCATGTTCAGCTGTATGCGTAGTGTGGCTATCTGATCTGTAGAGGGTCAGACATTTTGTATGTCGAAAGTCTGCTTGTTCCTTTCTCAGTAGTCTTTCCATCTCCTAAGAATAATTATGCTTAATATTTTCCCTGCCACAGATAATATCATGATTCCTTTGTAAATTCTGCACTCTTGCCAACCTCTCCAGATAGTCTTCCTTCCAATGTGCTGATATTTCTTCTCTCTAGATTTTACCAAGCAATTTGTGTAATATATAAATGTGGAGACGTCAATGTCTGCTATAATGGTCTCTGCTAGAGTGCCATCTGGGTCAGCAGATTTTTCCATCTTCTACAATCTTTATGGCTTTCTTAAATTCATTCTAATGTGGCTTTTAACAATTAACTAGTCACTGCTCTTATGCTGGATGTTGTCTCGTGGATTTTTGAGATCAGTCACTCCAAGCAAATCTATAAGCGCCTAGTCTCTCTCAGTAAATGTTGAAGGGTATTAATACTGCTTGTTCATGGTTAGATCTGGTTGTAATCATGGCTGATCCATCTTTTCATATTTACATCCCTGCTAATCTTTCGTTGTATGCCTAATTGCAGCAATCTAAGCAAGTTGATTCATTTATTGCTCGGTCATTCTCTAACAGCGATGGTTAATTTTATTTTGTATCACTCTTTTATCCATATCCAATGTCCCCACTATGGGTGCTGTCGAGGCTAGTCTGTCAGCTCTCTCATAGCCGCCTACCCCCAAATCACCAGGACAGTTGATCCATCCCAACAGTTAATGTTTTGAGGCCTCTATATATGCTATCCATTGTTGTCTTAGCCATCCATGTTGGATCTTCCGAAGGATGGATTGAGTGTCCGACACAATAACTGCCCTGCTTAATGGGGTTTCAAACAGTCATCTGTGGGCTACAGTAGCTAACTTTATATCCATCCTCATGCTGGAGACTGTTCTCATGCAAACTCCGCTCTGTTCAGCAAAGACCCTCCTCCTTACTCTAGCCGAGAAGCCCATCCTGATATCTCGCCACGGAGTACAGTCCCATCAGTGTATACTGTGGCGTCATCATCCCCAGCGTTATCATTTATCATTCGATTGATTTCTAGCTCTGCTTTCCCAATGCCCCAAGTTCTTCGCTCTTTGCAAAGGGAGATTATGATTCGTTGGTAGTTAACCTAATTCTCAAGTCCTCAAAACCCAGCTCCTACAGACCAAAATAGGATAGTCCCAACTACGATGGTTTTGCCATGTTTGCAGAATGGGAGAAGATCGGCTGCACGACAAGTATGAGAAACTAAGAGCCGGCGGGGATCCAGACCTCCAGGACGACCCAGAGTCCGCTGGGAGGACAACATTAGACAATCTCTGAAGGACCAAGGACTAGACTGGAACCAGGCCAGGAGGAAGACAACCGATAGGATAGTACGGCGCTCTCTTTGGCAAATCTCGACACCCCACGGTAGAAGAGGGATAACTAAGTAAGTAAGTGGTATAATTGTTTCCCATCCTACTCTACTGGTTTCTATTGACTATTTTTTCATCTGTTAAGCACCAGCCCAAAGGTTGACTCTGACTGTGCCATTCATGGCATTCCTCTCTATATTCTCTCTCCATTGATGCCAGTTATGTTTCCCTGTCTATTGTCTGTAGTTTCTTGCATATAAGCTTTTGCCTGGGTCATCGCACATCTGAATTTTATCAACAGATGCCCAAGCATGTACTCTATCGTCACAATGGGGGTATCACTCGTACAACCCAAGACTATAACGAGAAGCCTATGTTCTATAGAACTGCCTTTGACCGCTTGGTATGAAGCTAAAATGTAAACACTGCAGCCGAAGTACAACTAACAAGAACTTCTTATTTAGTTTTTTCTTATTTATTTATTTTTTGGATAGTTGTTGCGTGTTATGGGATTTGTCATCTATGCTCTGCATTATAAAATCAACGCATACAAATGATGTACAATTGTAACGCATTATAACTGTAACGTGCAACATTAAAATATGAGCAAAATTACAGTTTATGAGTTTTGTCATTGCCTCTGTAAGTTCAATTTGGAATCTGGTTGCATTTCTGTTTTAATCTACTTTTACTTCTGTGTATGTTTTTTTTTTCCATCTTTCTGACAGTTTCTGTTATTCTGCATGTTTTTGTGAAAACGTTCTCATTTACGTAGAATTTCTTCAACATCTTAAATAATTTGTAGAAGATTATATACACCGTTCCTACATGATCATAAATATTCTTTAATATTGTAATAATTTAATTTTCGTTTACATTTAACGTTATGTATTAGTATGGTTTCTGTACAGACTGTGTTACAGTGATATAAAACAAATGATTAAAAAAAAATTAAATTACGTTAAAAATACGCTGTAATTACATATATTCATGCATGTTTGTATGGCTCGGTTATTTTCCTTGGCAAGGGAAAGCGTAGGGAATAAATTACAACCATTTAATAGATTGAGAACAACATTATGTTTCAAACTATAAATATTCAATTACCTTCGTTGAGTCGAAGCTTTTTTAGTGACAATATCTTAGTTTTTTAAAAAAAAATATTAAATTAAATTTAAAAAAAAAATAAATTGAGTTTGTCCGTTTCGATTTGCTTTCAACGGCACTAAAATGTAAAAAATAATATTTGACACATTTCTGAGAAATAATAAACGGATCCTTATGGCGAATTAGATTGAAAGTTGTAGACATTTTAAACAGCAAATGTGTCAAGTAATTACGTGCACCATGTGTATGCTGTTGTGTAGGTTCTATCAAGATTTAAAATCAGGCAAAGCATTCAACATCATCATTATGGCCCTTTAATCCCAGGGGAGCATACGTCCTCAAGAAATTAATGCCAAGTCATTCTGTAAGGAGTCGCGGTAGCATAGTGGTTAATGCACTGGCTTCCTTGCTCAGTGGTCTATGGTTCGATCCCCAGATGAGGTGGGATTCTTTTAGGCCACAAATGGCTCCTGGGTCGACCCAGCGCCAATTGGGTACCAGAGCAACTTCTGGGAAGGTTAAGGCGGCCGGCGTGATGCTGACCACATCACCCCTAATGTGCCGATGGTCACGAAAATATGGGCCTAACACCATATTCCCAATATGCCTCAATGGGCGTGTAACGGGATCCTTTTACTCATTCTGTTCTGTGCCGTCTGCTCCAGATCTTTCCATGCATTCTTCCTCCACTTCATGTTTGCCTTCAATTCTCCTCTTCGTGTGTTTTTGGTCTCTTTCTATCTCAACTCCTCTTATTCTGGGAATTTCAGAACATTTACTGGCTTGTAAGGCAGTCAATAAAAGTTTCCTCAATTTGTGTCCTATCAATTGCATTCGTCCTCTCCTAATCTCTCGTTCCACTGGTCCCTGTTTTTTTTAAATACAGTAAATATTTGAGGAGAAAGGAATCAAACAATTCATGTTTTTTTTTTTGTAAATATAATTTACCATCTAAATTCCTTTTTTTGAATTCTCAGAGTGGACATAACGTTGTAACATGTTATTTTCCTTTTTGTTAGGGCGCTTGAAATAAAATCTAAACTTAAAAACTATATTTATGTACAGATTTTTGTTCATGTTGTGCCTGAAGTGTTGTATTCAACCGATTTATATTTTGCCTCGTTTTGGCGAGGCGCGTCCTGTTTAACCTAGTCGGTTATATTAGGGCGCATGTCCAAATATAAAAGACCTTCAGGTTAAAATATTCAACTGATTTATGTACTGTAGCAGCTTAATGTACCCTGTGCTCTACTTTATATTACGGTGGACTACTTTGAGTATATTTGATAGCTTGGCTGTTATTTTTTCACCTTCATAACAATTTTCGTACACTTTTCTGTAAATATTTAATGTAATGTAAAAGATATTCAACTGACATTTAAGCTATTCTACAACTTTGCTACGTAAATTTGATTTACATTTATTTATTCTGTTCATTTTGTCAGTTGGGTTTTTCCCTTTTCTTCATCTCGTTCCAGCTTTTGATCTCCCTTTAATTGAAGATGGGGTTTCTCGCATTCAATGCCTTCGTTTGCACAGGCAACCCTCTATTTGTTTCTGAGAATGCCGACACACATTCCACAAAGCCCTCAGTTCAAATGATTTTGTCTCTATTTCCCTTCCCATGGTGATCATTTTTTTCCCTTTCTTCCTTCTGCCCTGTGGGATATAGAACAAGAACTGATTCTGCTAACAGAACAATTTGACTGGTCTTTGTAAAATTTATTATGCAATATTTTTTATGACACTTTTAGATGTTTCAAAATTATTTATCTCAAGCCTGTTGATTGTCATAAAATTAACAAGTGATACAACGTAAAAATATCTCCAAAGGATAAAATGTAGGGATAAAAACATAACGCGTAAGCTGCTGATAGTACATGATCGCCCTGACCGCGGGTCATCACCCTCCATAAAAATTGACTTGTTAGACGGGAAATCAAAACGGTTACCATTTGGAGGGATGAGAACGGCGGATCAAAAGGAAAAAAAATATATGACTGAAAAAAATTGCGTGAGACTAGCAAGGCTAAGGAGACGCACTTGAGGGGGAGGGGGGGGGGGGTCTGCACTTGGGGGGGGGGGGGGGGGGGGGGGGTGTGGTGGAAACGGAGGAAAAAATTCACGTCCCCAAATTGACACGAGGTACGGAAACGGACGCTTTTGCGATACCAAGCCTTTGATTTGAATTCAGCGGCTAAACGCAGATGCTTGAAATATTACAAAATTTAAAAAGTAACTTTTTCTTAATATTAATGTTAGGAATATAAAAATTAGCTGGCCGGATGGCCCATTCTGAGCAGTGAAATAATATGTTTTTAATTTTACAGACGGATAGATAATAATGAAAGTAATGACAAAAGACAGTGTTGTTCACAACAGCGAAAGACTGCATTGAATCAAAAGTGTCGCTATTTGCACAAAAATCGCGACCTTGAGACGCAGGTGTTCAAATCTACTTAGCATGGAAGAGAAGGGATATTGGTGGAAGCTGTGTCTAAAAATAACTTTTATCGACAAAATTTTGGAGGGGAGAGAAAGGTTGGTTCAAAAATCAAGTACGTTTTGTGAAAACGCAAGTAGAGACGGACAGACTAACAGATAAAAATCCATACGTGACTGAAGCATGACTGAAATGACTTTAGTGTAGGAAATTTGAATTTAAAAAAACCAAGGCATTGATTGGCCACAGACAATCATATTATCCGCGCTCAGACGAGCTTTTTTGCCATTCCTCAATAGTTGTCCAGTGATAGACAGTAAATTTCAAGTGTGGTGATTTCCAAATGAAATAAATTGAAATAAGTTCAGGGACGCCATACTATAGCCAGCAGCTCAGCTGAGTTTTGCTAGCATTTCTGTGTTCTTTATTCATAATCTGAGCTGTGAGTTCGATCTTGACACTAAGGTGGTGTCAAATGCTGATTAATAATTGAAGTGAGGACCCGTGCAGGGTACATTTCGACAGAACATCTGTGTATTGCTCAAGCACGGAGAGGTGGGGCCATCATATTCCAGCACCAGAACAAATCTGGCAAAGTTAAGTAGGCTAGCTGGCCTGCTGAACTTACACCAACTTCATAAAACTAGCACCCAAGAGAATTTACTACTGAAGCATCCCATTTCCTTCCATCATTAATGGACAATGCTGTGTAGGCATAAACAGGGAGGGATGAAGCCACCCCAACAGCACATCCATTCATAGTTTTCCCAGGAAAATTAACATTACGAACAGTAATACTATAATTAATCTTGAAGATTGCATATGTAAACATCTTTCATTTAACATGCCATTTATTCATGCCATTCATTCATAAATTTCAAAATCTTTGCATAAGTTCTGGCCAAAATAAAACCTTGGTTCAGAACAAATAAATTTAAAAAAAGATTTTCTATTCTAAATTTAACCAGCTGAATTTAGTTCATTGTGTTATAAATTTTATTGATAGTATTAGACTTAATTAATATCTGTGGGTGTGTGTATATGTCCATACAACACATTGCATTCAGTACCCTAGATTTTAACGTAGCCACATTCATTAGTAAAAAAAGATATGTGTGAGGTCATAAAGTGGTAGCACGAAAGGGCCTTCTGTATATTCACAGTTACAATTATCTCAGGAGCCTTCACAGCTGACCTCACGCATCACACTAGGTGATAACACCACCATACAATACCATCAAAATCCACTACATTGATCATACCTTTGTTAACTTAATAGTTAACTCAAACACCTTCATATACAGTCATCGGACGTGTTTAATATTTATTCATATCTATTCTATTAATCATACCGTTGTTATGGAGATGCAGATAGCATGAAGCTGATTACTGCTTTCTTTGAAAATATTCAAGTAGACGTCTGAGAGTGTAGGAAGAAAAACCAAAAGATACCGTTGTTGACTTAATAGTTAACTGTAACACCTTCGTATACAGTCATTTGACATATTTGATATTAGAGCATTCTTTAACAATTTCTCGTATCTATTTCAGAAACTCATCCCTGGGAAAGGCTGAACCAGGGACAGAAGCACAGTAAAGCTGCACAGTGGAAGTACAGATGAAACACGACATAATCTGCACTTGATTAAATGAAATATATTTGGACTAAACATCCTGCAGTCTTCATATGATTACATTGTCTAAATCATTGGATGAAAATCCCTGTCATTCCTTCGACTCACAGTCTTCGTGGGAATAAACAATATTATTTACAGAGGACCGCAGCGCTTTATTATAAATAAACATTTATCCACGATATTTTGTTCAAAATCGCCCACGGTTTCTTGTTCACGGGGATTGTGTAAATAGTGAACATAAATGGTATAAAATAATGTTGAAGCAAAGAAAAAGGCCAACACGGCTCCAAGAAATACTTTTCTTTAACATTTGAAAAAAATCGTACATGATAGTTCCTTCTAGTGAAGACGGTTGCCAGATTTTTGTGGAAACTCCATCTCAAATAGTAGACCGAATGCATTAGCATTGAAACTACACTGTTGAAAATACTAGACAAGGAATATGTACACATATCCAAGATATATTAAAGATGAAAACAATTACATCAGTATTTTAAATAATATAGAATGGTCAAGCTTGTGTAACGAAGATTTCCAGCTTCTGCTGTCCAGTCCTATAATTGGCTTTAGAGAGTTTCGTATTTGATGTGTGGCATTAAATTGAATTTCGAGTGAAATTTTGAGTTTATATATAAGGCAGTCTTGTTTTGGTTTGCAATTTGACCTGTTTTCACTTCTGCTCATACATCGAAATGCATAAACATTCTTGGTTTTCGCCATATACGCTCTCAGTCATCAGCACATGTTGTTAGATGGACTAATCCAGGAAGGCCTTAGCCAGACTTCTGCGTCTACATCTACCAATCCCATGTAATGAATGGTTCCCGCCTCCTGAAGTCCCCAGCAGCAAGTGACAGCAAGGATTATGCTTGTAGAATTGTCATGCTCGGGTTGTCGGGGGTTGGGAAAACAGGTAAGTTTGTGTTCGGGTGTGCAAAAGAGACAATTCAAACACACAGACAACACTGTAAGTGTGGATATATGCCATGTGTTTCATAATTATGTGTAGATAATTTGAATGCGTATTACTCACACATAAATTGAGATGGAATATTGCGATTTTACAGGAACAGAGCAGAATAATACTATATAACAAATGAGCTTTCCTTCACATTAATACGTGACGTATTTTATAGAAGTTTCAGTTCATCTCAAAACGTTCCAAATTAAAGACCTGAGGCAACATATTAAAATACGTGTTTCACTATTTAATATGTAACAACACAGAATACCAGTCAGTTGCTCATCACTGCGAACAGCACATTGTTGCAGAAGGTAGACATTTTAAACAGTTGTGACTTCAAGTGTGATAATGACATAATTCTGTCCCAAATGATTATTTGGTTATCAGCATTCAAAGTGTTTACGCATTAAAAAAAAAAAAAAACCACCCTGTGTGTATGCGCGCGTGTGTGCGCGTGTGTGTGTATCCCTATTTCTCTTCCTGCTAACAGACTGTGCATATACGTTGTATCTTGTACATTCCTCTATTCTAGTAAATGTTATGTATTTTTATGAATAGATACTTAGATAGACAGAGTGAAATAAAGAGAGAGAGAGAGAAGGAACGAACGAACTTTATTTTCAAAGGGTTAAGAATTGGGCACGTAGGCCCGTCTGACATTCTTTCCTTCCTCTCTCTCTCTCTCTCTCTCTCTCTCTCTCTCTCTCTCTCTCTCTCTCGTCATGTATACTGTATCCTTTCATCCCCACACTTACTCCAAGCATTATTTAGGCATTTATCATTAAAAAGTAATATAACATCATACATTTACAATATTCATCGTAATCAAAGTATGTTTAAAAAAAATTAAATGAGAAAAAAACAAACAAACAAACAAACAAAACCAAAACAAACAAACAATAAGATTGACAAAAATCGAATTCCTCATACAGTAAATTAGACAGTGATTTGAGGCATAATCAGATGGTGTGTTATAAGAACTCGTGAAACATTCGAACAGTCTGCTACTGAATTGATGGACCACACCTGTTTCATCATCATTATAATCATTTTCCTTTGCGCTCCTAGCGGTGCATGGAGCCACAACTGCTGCTGATCCCTTGCAGGAGCCCTGTACCATAGAAGTCAATATGCTCCAACTGCTGTAGTTTTTGTGGCTATACATTTTACACAATAAGATTCCCAGCACAACCTTATACTAGTAGCCTGAGGAAGTAGTAGTCAAATTATTTCTTTATCTCTTAAGAGACCCCGGCAAATTACACGCGACGTGAATTGTTTCGCACATTCATAATTATGTACAGTCATAAGTTCACAGCAGCACTTCCATTTAATCAGTCTCATGTTCAGGGCTGTGGAGTGGGAGTCAGGAGTCGGTGTCGTGGAGCTGGTTGTTGTTAATGGAGTCGGAGTGGGAGTCAGGAGTCGGTGTCGTGGAGCTGGTTGTTTTAGTGGAGTTGGAGTCAGGAGTGGGTGTCGTGGAGCTGGTTGTTTTTAGTGGAGTCAGGAGTCGGTGTCGTCGAGCTGGTTGTTTTTAGTGGAGTCAGAAAAAAATGTCCGGTCTCCGACTCCGAATGTTATGTCATATGAGTAGTAAAAAACTGTAGACGGAGTCGTGAGTAGGAGTCAGACTAAAATTTCAGGAATCAGAGTCGTAAAATCTTTTGGCAGACTCCACAACCCTGCTCATAATGATGAATTGTTCATCCACTTCATAATTATGTACAGTCATAAATTCACTGCCGCATTTGCACTTACTCAGTTTCGTAGCAGTGAATTATTTAACCAGTTCTTATGAATATGTGAGGTTGTCGCGGGTACTGTTTCCCCTGCCCTGCAGTTGTGGTCCAACAATGGCCAACTTTCAGTTAAAGAATGAGGATTTTCAAAGATATCTGCCTTCGCTCAAGATTACTCTTGGTAGAGATATAAATGGAAGAATGATGCTTCTGTACCAGGGAGCCTCAGAGGAATTTATAGAAAGGCAAGTTTAACAACTAAGATCATCTAAGCTGTTATAAACTTATTGTTCTCCGTTCCTTCTGTGATGAAAAATTTCGACTCGTATTTTACAAGCCCACAGCTGAAGGTGATTCAGCAAAATATTACTTTTATAGTCTGTATGGATATGTATTTGTTTTAAATGAGTCATTCGAGTGCAGACATAAAATTCACTCAGTTGTGGTTAATTCAACGCTAGTTTTAATATTTACATATAAACAGGTTTAATAATTAATTATTGGTTAACAAGGTAAAGTAAATAAAGGTGTTTTATCAAAACAAAACAGTTTAAACTTTTCTTTACTGGAAGATCTTAGTTGTAAGTGAGAAAGAGTACAACAACTGTCCAAGTTCTGTGCAAGTATTGTACTTAACAACGGTATGGGGTCAGTTGGAGTCTTCGTTCCGTCACTTCTGGTCCTTAGAGGTATTTGTACTGTTCCTTCTTTTCAGGAGTTGAGTATGTTGGCAGCAGCACACCCCTTGCAATACGGCATGGGTTACTACTCAGGTTTCAACGTTACGTGTACTCAAGACCCGTCTGTTGTCGGTGTCTAGCGTAATCTTCATTAAACCTGTTCTTTGTAAATATGTAGTCATAAATAAATAGGCTCGAATATATAGCCACACTCCCACTTACTCGGTCTTGTAATGATGACTTGATTCATCTATTCATAAACACGTACAGTCATAAATGAAAACTAGAACTCACTTATTTCAATGGATTTTCAGAGAGCGTGTATCGATATATTTCTAGTTCATCTGACGACGAAGATATAAGACTGGACATCTTAGACACAGCAGGACAGGTAAGATAATTAGATTTTGTGCATTTTTTTTCCTAAACACGTTCGTTGCATCTCTTCCCTCTCTCTACTTTTGCTCATTTTGTTTCCATCAGGAGCATATGTCAACGACTCTTTTTGTCAAATATAATGTTTCATAATATATTTGTTATATTATACATTTTCCAAGTAACGAACGAAAAATAGAGGGAAGTCCCATAACAGATATTACAGTAGGCGAGTTAAGTGATAGAAGCTTTACCAAATAAGATATTACAGTAGGCGGAGTTAAGTGATAGAAGCTTTACCAAATAAGGTCCAACTTTATAAGGTGGAGTGACCAGTTCCTTTCCTCGCTGCCTTTGTCTTCTCTAACTCAAGAGCAGAGTCGGATATCCATTTACAGCCGGGTAGACTGGAGCGAGTCGCTGCCAGGTTTTGGTCCCGGAACTCGCCAACTTCTGACAAAGGGAGGCAATCATTAAAATAGAAAAGATTTAAAAGGAAACCATATACACCAAGGCGCGTCGGTGGTTTAGTGGTTAAAACGTATTCCTTACTTACTTACTTAGTCGTTCCACTTCTACCGTGAGGTGTAGAGGTTTGTAAGAGAGAGCACCATGCTCTTCTATCGGCTGTCTTCCTCCTGGCTTGGTTCCATTCTTGTCCTCGATCCACCAAAGATTGTCTAATGTTGTCCTCCCAGCGGACTTTGGGTCGTCTTGGAGGTCTGGATCCCTGGCTCTTAGTTTCCCATGCTTGCCGTGGTAGCCGATCTTCTCCCATTCTGCAGACATGGCCAAACCATCTCAGTTGGGACTGTTCTACTTGGGTCTGCAGGGGTTGAGTTTTTAGGCCTTGACGTATCGTCTGGTTGCGGACCATGTTTCTTCTTGTTACTTCAACCACCTTCCTCAGATACCTCATTTCTGAGGTTTGTAGCTGGCTTTTGTGGGTTGTAGTCATTACCCATGACTTGCTTCCATACGTGAAGACTGGGACATAGGTGGAGCGGTATACAGCCATCTTCGTCTTCTTAACAACTTCTCTTTTGCTGAGGAATCATAGATTTATGGCTTGAAAAAGTCTCCCAGCTGCTGCTCTTCGGGTAGCCAACTCTTCTTTGATGCATCCCTTCCGGTCTTTGACAGCTTCGAGGTATTTAAAGTGGTCGACCTGCTCCAGGACCTTTTCTCCCAGCTTAATCTGATGTCTTCTTTCCTCTCGTGATATCACCATGGTTTTTGTTTTCGAGCTGCTTATGATCATCCCTCTATTCTCCAGCTCTTCCTTCCAGACTTGCAGGTTGGATTGGAGATGTGCCACTGATTTAGCAATCAGGGCAACATCATCAGCAAATGCCAGCTCTGAAATACAGACCTATCTCATCTTCCAGTACCCCACGGAATACTTTCCTGCCCTCTCCTTACATGCCTTGATGACATCGTCCATGAGGAGTATGAAAAGATAAGGTGACAGGATATCACATTGTCTTACACCATTGGTGGTCCTGAATTCTTCTGACATGGTTTGCCGTCCACACATAATTTCTGCAAGACTTGTATATTCTCTGTATAGCATGAATTAGAGGTGATGGAATGTTCTCCCTTGCCAAACAGTCCCAGAGTTTGTTCCAGGGGACCTTGTCAAATGCCTTTTCCAGATAGAATAAGCAAAGATGGATCTCACTCTTACACTCAAGGGCCTTTTCACTCAACTGTCTGAGTGTGAAGATAAGGTCTTGAGTACTTCGATTTGCTCGGAAGACACACCAGACCTCATCCATTTGTGGCTCAGCTAGGCGTCTGAGTCTCTGCTCTAGGATTCTACGTAGAGTAGATTTTACCAGGGACACTGAGAAGGGATATGCCTCTATGGTTTCCAAATTGTCGATTGTCACCCTTCTTGAAAATCGGTGTTATTATGGCAATCTCCCAATCCTTTGGTATTGTCATGTTGCAGCACGCTGCCTGTAGGACCCTTAGGAGTAATATGTCGCCTGTTGCTCCCATGTACTTAACCATTTCTGGTGTTATGCCATCATGTCCTGCTGCTTTGTCCATCTTGATTTTCTCCAGTGCTGCCTTCAGTTCTTCCATCTTTATGTCATCTTCATCACCATTGGTTTCCTCTTCTGTGTCAGTGGTTATCATTTCTGATGCTTGACCTTGCTCACCATCCAGGAGGTGGGAAAAATATTGTTTCCATCTTTCCATTACTTCTTTTGGGGCAGTAAGCAATTTGCCTTGCTTGTCCTTTATAAACTTAAACGGACATTGTTTTTCCTTCCTCAAATTCTTTAGGGTCTTATAGAACAGTTTCTGGTTTTCTTGCGCTTCGTTTTCTAGCTTTTCTCCAAAACAGAAGTCCTGGAAAGAATTTAGAGATGCAAGCTAAAACGTATTCCTTTTAAGCAAACGTTGTGCGACCGCTTCCCGACAGATGTGTGTGTGTGTGTGTTTTTAATTCGGTCATCTGTCTTCAGTTTTCATAAGTATGTTAATTATAGTTCCCAAGTAACTGTGCGTGATTACGGGCAAACTTGCTTGGTGGAAGGGAATCAAACAGGAAGAAATTGACTACAGGAGAAATGGTGCTATCTTCAGGACATGAAACAGAAATCCCATACCAACAATTCTTTGCCGTAATTTCTTAAATGGTTATTTGCTAGTAATACATGTTTTCGTTGCCTAGCGATTTTATTGATTTCTCAATAACAGAGTGGTTAACACAGTTGTATTAATCAGCTCGGAGCAGTAGTTGTCTGACTGAGAGCTGGAAGATGCCTGTCATCTGTCTTCAGCATTATATATTCCTGGCTTTGGTGATATATTCTGAGAAACGACTTTCAATTTATTTCTTGTTATGTCTTTACTATTTATCTCACTGTCGTCCTCTTTTACCTTCATCACTTTCTTTGTAGCATTTTCAAAAAAATACTGTTTCTTTTTGGAAAATACAAACTAATTTGTCTACTTGTGTGTTTATGTAACAACTGCTCTTATTTCTTGCTTTCAAATATGCAAACTATTTTGTCTAGTTGTGTGTTCGTGTAACACCTTCTCTTATTTCTAGCTTTCATTTATACAAACTATTTAGTCTACTTGTGTGTTCATGTAACATCTGCTCTTATTTCTAGCTTTCAAATATACAAACTATTTTGTCTAGTTTTGTGTTCATGTAACATCTGCTCTTATTTCTAGCTTTCAGACATACAAACCTATTTTGTCTACTTGTGTGTTTATGTAACAACTTCTCTTATTTGTAGCTTTAACATATACAAACTATTTTGTCTACTTTGTGTTCATGTAACATCTGCTTTTATTTCTAGCTTTCAAATACACAAACCTATTTTGTCTACTTGTGTGTTCATGTAACAACTGCTCATATTTCTAGCTTTCAAATATACAAACCTATTTTGTGTGTTCATGTAACATCTGCTCTTATTTCTAGTTCCTTTAAGATCTATCTTGGTTGTATCACTTCATATTTAAACCACGTCAGTTATGATCTTTACACAATTAGAGACACATGTCACAATAACATTACAGTTCCGCTTGAGATACGGTCTGTTCAACACATGGATTCATAGTGAGTAGACTTTTTTTCATGTCAATTGCAACGTACAACTGACCAATTTGGATTTTATTTTTATTTTATTTCGGGGGGGGGGGGAATAAAACATGAGTTAAATTGCAGTTATCGCTCCTTGTTTTGGCTATTATTTAATGTATATATCCAACATATAAAAGCTATGATTTAAACATTTAAATATACGAAGTGATTTATCAATCACCCTGTGGACAAAGTTCGAGGAAGGAACAATGTTATAAAAATAAGAATTAAATAAAAAACACCAAGAGGAGCTTTCACTGAACTGAGAAATATACGGAATTCAAAGGAAATCAAGACCAACACAGAAATAAGAATCTTTGTCTCAGTTGTCAAGCCGGTCATATGGCTATCAAACATACAAAATCATAAAAAGACAACCATCATGTCTCAGTTTTTTTATTAATGAATGCTTGTGTAGAACAGAAAGCGTGAAATGGCGTGGCACGATCGCCAAATGTGGAACGGATGACAAGAACCAGACAAGTGCCAATGAGACAAGAAGTGAGAAGAAGACGCTGGCGATGGATAGAGCACTACATTGAGGAAGCCTGTTGATAGCATTACAAGGCAGTTCTTATTCTGGAATCTTCTTGGTAACAGAAAGAGAGATAGAGAGACGGAAACAACACAGAAAGAAGGCAAATGGAGACAGTCATGAGAGATAAAGAAGGCACGGAAGAACCTTAAACTGATGGCACAGCACAGGAAGGCTTGATATGGATTTGTTGAAGGCCTATGCTCCTTGAGAGCTGAAGGATAATGGTGATGATTTATTATTCTGAGAAAGAGAACGCAACATTGATCAAGTATCAGTCTTCTGGAACAGCCATGTAAATTACTTCAGTTGTAGACACACTCATTCCCTCAATCACTAACTTCTTTAATCACTTACTTTAATCACTTACTTTAATCACTTACTTTAATCACTTACTTTAATCACTTACTTTAATCACTTACTTTAATCACTTACTTTAATCACTTACTTTAATCACTTACTTTAATCACTTACTCATACACTAATGCGCTCATTTATTAATTTGATTCATTCACTCTTTCATTTATTCACAGTCTCACTTACCATCTTTTCCACTCATTCACTCCCGCGTTAACTTACTCATTGATTCACTCGCTGATTCGTTCACTTATTCACTCACAAGCATGTTCCCTGATGCACTAACTCATACGCTCATCCTCTAGTTCCCTTACACCCATTCACACATTTACAATGTCACACATTCACTCTCTAGCTTGTTCACTACCATTCTCACTTTCACTCTCTTTCACTTGTTCATTCTGCCAAACCCTCACTCACTCATTCACTAATTCACTCACTCACCCTCTACCACTCATTCACTCACTCACCCTCTATCACTCAATCACTAACTCCTCACTCTCTATCACTCACTTACTCTCATTAGCTCATGGGCTTACTTGCAACGCGATCTAATTTAAAGATCTCCATTTGTCTCCCTCCAGTTAACAGCAGAATGGAAAGAGAGCTACGCGCTGTGGGGAGACTGTTTCATCTTTGTGTATTCAATTACAGATCACACCAGCTTTGATGAGGCGCGTCGCCTCAGGCGTCTAGTAGAGGCAACCAAGAGGTCCACCTCGTTGTGCTGTGCCCTGGTAGGCAACAAGAGCGACCTCGTTTACGACCGCCAGGTAACAACGTCCCAAGGACAAGAACTGGCTGCAGACATCGGTTGTCGATTCTATGAGTTGTCTGCTAGTGACTGGAATCAATTTCCCCTGGTATACGACTTATTTATAGAACTTCACGCCACGTGGAGACGATCTAAATCGTCCAAGGAAGGACGTCAGCGAAAGTCTAGCTCCAGTACTAAGTTCAAACAGGCCATTCAGAAAGTTATTACAGGCAAAAGTTCCCCTGTGAAACGGATCTCGAATAATAGTGTTAGTTCATAGTTCAAATATGTCGAACAACAGTGTAAATTCATAGTTCACATATTTCGAATAACAGCGTACGTTCATAGTTCAAATATGTCGAACAATAGTGATAGTTCATAGTTCACACATGACGAACAACTGTGTAAGTTCAAAGTTTAAATATGTCGAACAACTGTGTTAGTTCATAGTTCAAATATGTCGAACAACAGTGGAAGTTCATAGTTTAAATATGCCGAACAACAGTGTAAATTCATAGTTCTCGAATAACAGTTTAAGTTTTTAGTTCAAATATCTCGAACAATAGTTTAAGTTCATAGTTCAAATATCTAGAACAACAGTTTAAGATCATGGTTCAAATCGAACAAACTCTTTAAGTGTTAGTTTTTAGTTCAAATATCTCGAACAATAGTTTAAGTTCATAGTTCAAATATCTAGAACAACAGTTTAAGATCATGGTTCAAAGTTAAAGTCGTGTTTGAACTCTTTAAGGATGTGATAGTTTCCCATATTTAACGCAACGAATTTTCTGTTCTGTGGAGTTTTCATGTAATTTTAAAGTTAAAGTGTCAATCCTTTCCAAGTTTTTCAAAAGGATGGTGTGGTTATACAAAGGTATAAATGAAGATGAATAAAATATAAAACTGATACAAAACACAACAAACACTTTATTCAAATATATCACCCTAAAACCTGACGTACGGTCACAAGCACCTAGGAAAACTAGCCATGAATACTGGCCTCACGTTCTTTAAGAGTTAATGTGCTATGCTGATTGGCAGGAGGTCGTTGATTGACAAGAATTTGTTGCGTGATGCTACCAGACTTCGATTCTGGTAACTTTGTCTGGAGATGAATCCATACCTTTCCGGAGCACATGCCCCCAACAACAACATGCCAAGCCCTTCGGTTCAAGGTCATGAGTTCAAGGTCTTTTCATATCTTCTTTATCACTTTCATGTCTGTTTCCAGCTCTTTTCTCCGTTTGTGTTTTTGTGGCCTCCCTGTATTTCTTACACTGGGAATTCCAAAACATGACCTGCCTTGTAATGCTATTAATTGATTTTCTTAGTGTGCGTCCTATCCAACGGAAGCGTATTCTCCTCATCTCCTGTTCCGCTCGTGTTTGTCTGGGGATTTTCCCCCCATCAGTTTCTTTAACTCCATTCGGAAAAAGACATCATCCACAGTATCTCCAGCATGCCTAACTTGGACACATCTTCCTATTTCACTCCAAGGGAATCCCAGTTTTTTTTCAAGTCCATGTGTTGCTTACCCTTAGCTGTTGCGTGTTTCCTGCCGGTTCCATGTTAAATGATTATCATCCACCTTTTCCCCCCGGTTTTTGCTCTTGGTTTGAGTTTCATCACTACTGCCGATGATGCTCCACCGATGACTGTGTAGTACCAGTACACATAAAAAATTTCAAAACAATTCCAGAAAGTTCATGCAGTTGTGTTCGTTCGACCGTTGATAGTTAACCTTCAACTTGTGGGTCAAGTATAATACTCTGCCATAATAATACGAAGTCAAAGAAAGAATAAGACATCTCAGCGATTGAATAAGAAATATAGCGACATATTTCAAAAAATCAAATCAAGATATTCTAGTAATTTGTCCAATGTCGTCGGTATTACTGTTTTGTTTCATTCTGTTGTCTGCCTCCATCAATAGGACGACCGCTGGTGAAAGCAAACATCCTTGTCTGATCCCACCTACGTATATGAATATGTATGCGATACTTTAGTATGCAGACATCTGTTCATCACTTCCGTTCTCACTCAATATGGAGAGTGGCGCCACCACTGCTTCTCTTATAGCGATCGTCGCGCCACCACTGCTTCTGTTATAGCGATCGTGGCGCCACCACTGCTTCTCTTATAGCGATCGTGGCGCCACCACTGCTTCTCTTATAGCGATCGTCGCGCCACCACTGCTTCCCTTATAGCGATCGTGGCGCCACCACTGCTTCTCTTATAGCGATCGTGGCGCCACCACTGCTTCTCTTATAGCGATATTGGCACCACCACTGTTTCTCTTATAGCGATCGTAGCGCCACCACTGCTTCTCTTATAGCGATCGTGGCGCCACCACTGCTTCTCTTATAGCGATCGTGGCGCCACCACTGCTTCAAAGGATTAATGTGCTCTTGCTGCAATGATTTTTGTAGCTATATATTTTACGTAATGATATTACCAGCTCCACGCATAACCTCATACTTGTCGCCTCTTTCGACATGATTCAGGTAGCAGTAGAATTATACTTTATTTGTCTTCTCAAAGACTTGTAAGAACTGTGCGGGACTGTTGAGAGCACTAAATGGTGTAAATATTACTCCCCAATGATGGATAACAAGATACACCTTGGTCACCACAATGTGCTAAGACAATTGTAGCGTCAGACTAGAAAGAATAATCAAAGGAACACGAAAATGAAGGCAACTGTACACATAGATCCTAGATCTGCAGAAAATCCGTTCAACAAAAGAGTAGGATGGCGAAAAGTGTACATAAATTCCAGATCTTCAAATAATGCGTACGATAAAGGAGAAGTACTGAAAACACTGTACAAATATCCCAGATCTTTAGAAAATATGTACAATCAGGGAAAGAAATTGAAAACACAGTACATTTATTCCAGATCTTCTAATAATGCGTACGATAAAGGAGAAGAATTGAAAACACTGTACAAATATCCTAGATCTTCATAAAACACGTGCAATTAAGGAGAATAATGGGGAAAAAACTGTACACAAGTCCTAGATCTTCAGAAAATGCGGACAATAAAAGAGTAGGATGGCGAAGACTGTAAATAAATCCCAGAAAATGCGTGCATTAAAGGAGAACTTACTTACTTAGTCGTTCCCCTTCTACCGTGAGGTGTAGAGGTTTGGAAGAGAGAGCGCCAGACTATCCTATCGGCTGTCTTCCTCCTGGCCTGGTTCCATTCTAGTCTTTGGTCCTTCAAAGATTGTCTAATGTTGTCCTCCCAGCGGACTCTGGGTCGTCCTCGGGGTCTGGATCCCTGGCTCTTTGTTTCCCACGCTTGTCGTTGTCGTAAATTTATTTGAGAGGAAGAGTCTTGGAAACAGTGGTCCTGTTTAGAGTGGAGAATGATGGAAAAGGCTATGTGATAGTACGGGTTTTAAAAGTAAATAGTTGATTCACAGAGTGCTGGGAAGAGTAAGGACAGACTGTTTTACGACAATTTGCCTCTCAATTCTACTCCAAAAAACTCTTCTGGACAAACAATTATTTGCCAGTTTCCAGACTCACAACTGCGCTCACACCGATTTGGTGCTTCAGACACACAGACGCACGTGAATACAAACTACGATAACGAATATGTGAAAGTATGGGTTTGGGCCTGCCAACACAAATGCTAAAAGTTTTATTCCTTTTATTTAGCATTAAAAAAAACCAAGTCACAAACAATTATCAATTTACATGCAGAAATCGAAGTTTCAAAATACAAAAAAAAAACAAAACAAGGAGGGTGGGGGGTTGTTGAAGAGTAGTGTTCAATATGCCCTTCCCTCTTGTACAGAAAAATGGAAAAAGGAACCCGGTCCAAATGACAGGTAGTTACCAGAAGTAGATAAGTTAACCCAACAGTCAATTAATCTATCCTGAAAAGAGGGATTAGGAAACTAGTCCTATTATCTTTAACTGTTTTCCCTTCTACTAAGCAGACTAGGAAGGGGCAATAACAGAGGTTAAGAAATCCCACTTATAAAGTGAACCATGTAAGGAATAACTAACTAAGTGTCTACCAGGTACAGCAATTAAAATAGTTGCACATAAATCTCCTTTTAGTCATGCACGCACGTGCTGGCCAACATACAAACTCACACACAGACTTACCGATCGTAGAAGCAGGCAATCCATAGAATTATACAAAAAATTCATCAATTAACACTTGACATATTGAGAGTGTCTGTTACTTCAATGTCCGGCCCCAGATTTAGCGAGGTTTGGCTGGTAGCAAATATTCCCGCTTATCGCCGGTCGTGAAGACTAAATGTTCTTGTGGTTTATTTTTCTGATATTAAAAAAGTCTATGGGATGGCACCGTCGCAGTTAGATACTGGTGAGAATGGGGTGTGGCTTCTTAGATTTCACCGCTGGTGGTGAACCTTCTTCTTTAAAAAACCCGAGGTGACTACAACTGTCCAGTGAGGTAGGTTTTAAATCCGGTGAGGAAAAACTAGGTACCGTCACAGTTCAGGTAAATATGTACTCTCTCTCTCTCTCTCTCTCTCTCTCTCTCTCTCTCTCTCTCTCTCTGTAGCAGCAATTTTAATTTAAAAAAACTCTGGCGATTGTTCTTCTTCCAGTTACAACTGAATATACTTGGTGAGGTGTTTAAATTTGTCAATGGGGGTGCTTTCTTTCTATTAATTTAGATAGCTGAATCCCAAACATAGGATCGCCTCAAAGATTTAAAATTTAATACACAGTCTCATCAGATTCTGGAAGGGGGTTTAAGAACTGAGTCAGGGGACTCTTTACCAGGTTGTACTTCTTCTTGCTGGGATCGCTAAGGTAACGATCACTCTAGATAAAAGATAGAAAACATGTAATTCATACCGAAAATCAAGTATCATTTCCAAAGCGCGATAAATTTACAGTTAACTATTTATACACTCGCGTCTATAATTTTTATAAAATTCAGGAAGAACTCCACGCGAATTTAATAGTTAAAACATACGTAAAAACTAGAACAAAACTCAATTAAATTTAGTTATAAATTCCCTCGCGTCTTTAAATGTTACTTTAAGCATTTAAGTATCTATCATTTTGGGAAATATACTACTCGTCAAAAGTCAAGGGCCACCCTATTATTTTCAATACACTTTTATACAAGCGCATATAATGATTAAATGAAGGAAGTTTTTAGTAAAAATGGGTGCAATATCTTCCTCTGACAGTCCTCTATGCACGTTAAGCATAAAAACAACTCACCGACTACCATGGTGATCACGTGCAATTTGGTTTGCTGACCATAAATTCACATTTTTAATCTGTTTTTTCAAACTTCCGTACATCCAAACAAGTGAAGCAATCGTGCTGATTGACATTCCACGTGCAATGGCGACTTTTCTTGAACACTCTTAATTTGTTTTACAATCAGCAGACTTAGGGTAGTTTCATCACTTGCAAAAACCATGCCACCGAGAAGAAGTCTTGACACCTTACAAAGAATGAGTGCTATAGCGTGGGTTGAAAGTGGTTTATCTGTCCGTGATGCTAGACGGCTTGCAGTGTCACACTCTACTATCCAAAGAATTTTGGAGAGATTTCAGGCCACAGGAAGTGTGGAGGATCGCCACCGGCCAGGTCGCCCTAGATGCACCAATAGACATGATGACCAGTACCTCTTGTACCTGCGCCATCGAACAGTGACTTGTTCCACTCTAAGATGTCGGCTGAAACAAACTGTAAACGTTAATGTCAGTCAAAGCACCATTCGCAGACGTTTACATGAATTTGGACTGGCTGCTCGACGTCCTGCAGTCAGAATCCCTCTTACTCCTGCTCATCGCAGAGCCCGTGTTGCTTGGTGTCGCGAGCACATCCGATGGACAAGGCAGTCCAGTTCTCTTCACTGATAACATATAAGAAAGGGAAACCCGAGGCCTGTAAACGGTAAATTAATATGAAACAAACATAAAGGTATGTTTTCAGGCACTCGTAAGAAATAAAGAAGCAGAACACTAGACAACAGAAAAACAACAGACATGAGTGGCTTACCCAGGATTTGAACACTGATGAATCTCGCTTCACTGTGTCATTCAATGATGGCAGGATTCGAGTTTGGAGATGACCAGGAGAGCGATTTACTGATGACACAATTCGAGAGGTGGATCGTTATGGTAGGGATTCTGTCATGGGCTGGGGAGGCTTCTACAGTCACGGCAGGACCCCACTCTACATCATCCAAGGCAACTTGACCGGCCCAAGATACCAGAACGAAATCTTGAGACCAATTGTTCAGCCTGCTGTGGAGGCCATAGGGGGTAATGCCATCCTCCAAGATGATAACGCTCGACCCCATCGAGCTCGCGTGGTGAATGAGTTTATTCAGCAGCATGGGATCATCAGGATGGCGTGGCCAGCTCGTTCACCTGACCTTTCTCCGATTGAGCACCCCTGGGATGTCCTTGGTCGAAGATTGTCAACAAATCACCCCCTGCCAATGGATGTTGCACAGCTGACTGCATTTCTGCTTCAGGAATGGCAAGCTGTTCCTCAGAATACTCTTCGGACCCTTGTAGACTCGATGCGTCTACGCTGTCTTGAATGCCTTGCTGCAAACGGTGGTCATACCCGATTTTGAAATGTCTATTTGTCCAATATCTATTGTGTGACTTTTGAAAAGGTGGGTGACACATTTGACAGCTTCATTGCGTTTGAATGTGTGTTTCCATTTCTTTACGTGACATGTCAATTTGATATTCAATAAATGCCGTTTTGACTGATACCAATTACGTTTATATCAGATTTGTTTTATGGTTTCAACCAAGGTTTTTCTAAGTGGCCCTTGACTTTTGACGAGTAGTATAATATAATAGATATTTCATTACCTATTCCACTGGAACTATTTGAGATAAGTTTAATTTAATAGCTTTAAGTTAATCACAAAATCCAGTGAAATAAAATGAATGAATGAACTAGACCACTGATCACTTTAAAACAAATATATTATACCGTTTAGCACAGAATAGAATTCACTGCAAATAAGTTGAGTATCCAGAGTGAATCAAACAGGATTTCACTATGCTAGTGCTTCTGTCAAGGTCTGGCGAAACGAGTGATAAAGTTGCATTCTTCAGGGTCTGTATATATCTAAATGGAATTCAAGATGAGTGGGACCTGTTAGATTCTAGCGCCTCTTTAGAACCCAGGAAAAGTCGAGGTTTCTACCCGTCGTGTTAACCGCGATTGCCCCCTGGCTTCCGATCTCCGTCTCTCCTGTTTCTCAGTCTTTCGGGCAAGTCTGCCGGTTGCCACAGAAGTGCGAGATCTGCAAGAAGCTTTCTTCGTCTACTCTGGTTCGCACTGCCGTGTCATCTTCCTGCGAGACGTTGCTCTGTTCGCTGCCTCCGCTTTCTTCTGACCGCTCTGGTCCATCTTGCGAGCGGTTCAGTGTTCGCACGGAGATGAGAAATTCCTGCGAGAACTAGCTTCTCTGTTCTGGGGATCGTCTCAGTGTCTTTAGATCTCATGCCGCATACTTAATGAGCCCCGGTGGAATCGGTTCGCTCTGGCGAAACAACAAAGTCACAACAAATGTTCAGGGGTTCTAATGTTATGAAAAGCTAAAAGTCCCTTTAATCATCCATCAAATCAAGGAAAATTCACTTGTCGAACTAGACGTACGTCACAGTCGTGGTATCCGATCCTCTCCCATTCTGCAGACATGGCCAAACCATCTTAATTGGGACTGTTCTACTTGGGTCTGCAGGGGGTAGGATTTAAGGAGAAGAATGACAAAAATCTGTACACGTGTCCCAGATCTTTAGAAAAAACCGTATAATAAAAGAACATAATAGCGAAAACTGTACACATACATTCTTCTTCTTTTTCTGCGTTCGTCCTGAAAAGGACGTTTGTTACGTTATGTCGCAGTTTACAGCAAAGCTGCGATATCTGCGCCTTTCGGCCCGACACATCCGTTTTCCGCATGGCATTTGTGGGACCGGGTTAGCCTTCCCTCTTCGATCCCTACTCTCTCAGCCAGACTGCAGTGATGCAGCCTGTTTCCACGACCACCACTTGGAGGTGGAGTAGGGTCTTGGTCAGCTCTGGCTCGCTGACCCTGGCGCAAGCAGTCGCTGACTTTTGATGCGTCTTCGGTCCCTACACATACATTCGATATCTGATGAAAATTCACACAAAAAAGGAACAGAATGACACGAAAAGCGAAACAGAGAAATGCTACTTTCCTTTTTAAAACCTCTATTACGTTATAGAAAGATTATTTCTTCACCTGTTTCTGGAAATTCGACAAGTCTAGAAATTACATTCTGTTGTGAAAATTTGACATTTCAGACTTTTAAATATGAAAATGTGTATCCTGCAATTGAAGTTTTGTGGGAGATAGATAAGGAGAAGAGAAATTATGAGTGTTTTGTTTTTTTGTTTGTTAGTGTGAACAGAGGGGGCGATGATGTGTGTGAATGAGAGTAAGGACATGCAAATATATTTATATAAAAAAATTAGTAAACAAAGAGTGAGCGAGAGAGAAGGGAGTGGCAAGAGACAGGAGAAGGCAAGAGAACAGAAGACGACAGGAAAAGTAGATTATTTTAAATGCAGAATTCTTCTTCTTCGTACACTCTCAGACGTCCACTTGAATGTTCTCAAAGAAAGCAGTAGTCAGTTTGAGGCTATTTGAATCCCCGTAAAGCTTTTCCACGAAAGGAGCTGGCGTCGGCCATATGCGCTTTCTCTGTACCACATATAAGGGGCAACTTTGAAGCAGATGTTCAGCAGTCATTTTATCAGTGCCACAGTTACACTGATCGGTAGTTCCTATCTTTAGCTTGTTGAATAGATGGTATCTCAATCTGTTGTGGCCAGTGCGGAGTCTGAAGATTACCACTTGTTCTCTTCTGTGGAGCTGGTAGTAAGCATCATTCTGTGTGTGCCCTGGATGTTCTACATTCCATTTGTTTCTGTAACTGATTCTGATAAAACTCTTTGCCTCCTCAAAAGTTATGCTTGCATCAGGCTGAGGTAGATGTGAACCTTCTTTTGCCATTCTGTCAGCCTCTTCATTGCCGGCGATGTTACAATGAGATGGGATCCACTGGATCACAACACTTTTGAATCGTTGACAAAGTTTGTGGAGAACTACTCTGAGATCATCCAGGTCTGTATTATTTTGTCTTTTCAACGTTGCAATTACTGACTGTGCATCAGTAAAGAAAGCAACTTGTCTCTCTGCCGTTTCTTCTGTCAATATAACCTCTGCTGCAGTTTTCAAGGCCTCTGCCTCTGCTCTGAAGTTGCTGGAGAATCGTCCTGTCGCCACTGACAGCCTTTTTTCTGCACCAGTGCTTAAGGTCAGAAAGACACCCCCACCTCCATTTTCTGTTGCATTTGTTGCTGATCCATCTGTGTATGCATGGATCCAGGTGTTGCGTGGATAATGTTTCTCTATGTATTTTGTCGTTATGGATTTTCTATCTGTTGCAGTTTGGCTCTTTTTACTTTCAATTCCAGGAATGTTTTCTATCATTTTAGGGAAACGATTTTGTTTCCAAACTGAAAGCTTGTGTGCATTGTAGATGGGTTTAACAGTGGATATTTCATCTATTAATACTGCTCTCATTTGTGGTTTGGTTGATTCTACAAAATTACTTCGTTTGAGTCTTTGCCTTCTAAGAGCATTTATTCTATGGCACTGTTCCTTGCATACATAAATGACATAACTGACAATATTCAACAAATAGCACACAATGCTTCCTTTGCAGATGACTTAGCGTTGTGGATCTCTGAAGAACGTATCACTACTGCAAACATTCTGATGCAGCAAGCACTAACATCACTGGAAGAGTGGGCCAGAACATGGCTCATGAAGATTAATGAAGAGAAAACAACGTACACTGTATTTTTCCTCTCAACTAGACCTCAGAGCTTCAAACTAGTACTAAACGGAGTAAATCTTCATTTAAATGAAAATCCGAACTACCTAGGCATTATTTTTGATCGCCGTCTGACTTGGAAAAAACAGGTTGACAGAAATCGAATGAGAGCAAGACAAAGAATGGCAATTATGAAAAAACTTGCTGGAACAACTTGGGGTGCAGATGAGAAAGTGCTTAAGACGTTGTACACAGGGTGAGTGAGGCCAGTTCTTGAATATGGCATGGCAGCATGGGCAACAGCAGCTAAGACAAACTTCGATAAAATTAGCAGACTCCAAAATCAAGCAATGAGAATTATAACGGGAGGCATGAAGTCAACACCTATAAAAGAACTCGAAAAGATTACATGCCTCCAGCCAATGACAGATAGAAGAGACTGCAGGGCTCAACAACAGGCCGAAAAATTCAAAAGACTAACAGACCAAATGCAGAATGAAATGAGATATTTATTAGGAACACTAAAAAATACATGAACTAAGAGAGAAAGTGTGGAGGGGGACGAGAGAAGAGGAGTGAGAGAGGAAAAAAAGGTCGATTAATTTATTTAAAAAAGTATTAAAAAATAACAAAAGGATGCGTGCATTAAAAAAAAAGCAGATATAGCCGGTTCTGATATTTTTGTATATATGACTGAAAAAATGGGTAATCTTTACCTTTAGTGCCGTCGAGAATGTATAAAATGTGGGTTAACCCTAACTCCAACCCTAAACCTAACTCCAACCCTAACTCTAATTGGTACGAAAATATACATATTATACGGCACTAAAGGTAACGATTACCGAAAAACTGTACCTGTATTTATTTTTTTCTGTTTTATCGCATTAATGTTTTAATTACACTGCATTTGTTATTGTGTTATTTTGAGTCTTCGTCTGCTAAGAATCCTCTGCCTCTTCCCCCGGAAACCACACGGGGTTATTATTGTGTAATTTTCCAGTTGTGGTCAAGCTGTTATTCAGTGGCGTATTCTCTATGTGTGCTGTGCGTGCTGCGCACACCTATGCCCGAAGGAAAATAAAAATTTAATTTATTATTCTATAAAATATTTCTCTTCTAATGTTCTGCTTTCGGACCGCACGCACCAGGATAATGGATTTTCCCGCATAGAATCTACGAATATAATCTAGTTTCAGTTTCCCCAGACGCTTTTTATAGTGCAGTTTTTTATTGGTTGGTAGCAATCGCCCGAAGTTTCTCGGGTAATTCCGTCACAATGCGTGCGGCACGTTTCGGATTCACGTCTGAACACTGGTTTGATTGGATCGGGGTCATGGCCAGATACGTAAATACAATGCGAATATGCGTGCGGTGGTCCTGCAGCTCTCGAGTTGTAAATATCGGTTGTGTCAGTCCAGTGTTTTTTGTGATTAATTTTTGTTAGTTGCCGGGAATGCAGATTATTACAGTGACAGTGAGTTTCAAGTTGTAAGTTAATTAGTATTTCGGAGATAGTTGACATATACCCCTAATAACTATCGTTGCGTAATTGAATATAGTTGGTTTTTAAATTAAGAGGGGAAGAAGTTAAATAGTAGGCGTACATATTCATTTTAAGTAGCAGCACGCCTAGCTCGCATTACCAGGATACGCCACTGCTGTTATTGTGATTCTCAACGATAATTTGTTATGTCACGTAATAAGTTGTGTTGTTTTACTATTAGTGTTATTTCGGGAGACTGTTCTCGCTGTCTGTCTTTTCTCTACTTTTGTTAATAAGCTGTAGATATCAGCTGTGTTTATCAGCAAATATTTCAGAGCTGTATTTGTATCATCTCACAGAATGAGACTGATGTAAATTGAAATTTGATGTATTATTACGGAATGAAGATCTGTTCAGAAAGTAAAGAATGCCATCAACTAACTGAGTTACTTTCTAAAGTACGGAGATGAAAACCTATTGTAGAAACACACATATGCACTTAATTCAACCTGTAAAAGATACAACATGAGGATCAACACAGTCAAGACAGAAACTATGATGATACAGATCACCAGGCCCACTAAACATACATGTCAGCAACATCAGGCTTAAACAGGCTCCACAATTCAAATACCTAGGAAGCATTTTTAATGAAGATGGAGCCGCGCTGGTGAAATGGCTACGGCGTTGTACTGGCGACCAGGTTTTCATGGTTAAAACCCGGGCGTCAGCGTTTGAAGGAATGTTTACTACCGGAAATGTGACTGAATAACCTGAACGGCTCCTGCACATAAATCCCGTGTGGATGGGAAGGAGCGAAGCTCCTGAGTCCACTGACCCCCCAGCCTCGCAATGACATGTCATTGGGCCAAAAGAGCTGGAAAGATCGAGTGCCGCTGGTTTAAAAAAAAAAAGAAAAAAGAAAAAATGAAGATGGAAGATTTTTCTGAGAAATAGAAACGAGATGTCAAAAAGCTTGTGGAATGACTTATCAACTACCATCACTACTCAAACATCAGAATATCCCTAAGGAAACTAAATGACAGCTGTTTAATAGTATGTTCATACCAATTCTGTCGTGCAATGAAGCTGGTCCGAGTAAATTTTACGTCGTGCAATACACGATGAGAATAGTTGAATTCACTTTCTGCATTGATGTAGTGAGTAGCTAAACTTGGTGATTTGAGCGTGATATCTTGGCGAATCAACTTGTGACTAAGTGATCTTGGTTAGGTAGACTGGTCAATTTGTGAGTATATACTTTTGATTCAGGATATATATATAAAAAGACATAATAGTCTGGAAAAAACAGTGATGGAAGGCATGGTCCCTGGAAAAAGGGGAAGGGGTCGACCTAGACGACGGTGGACCCAGGACATCACAGAGAGTCTGAACTTGTCTTTGGCTGATGCAGGTCGACTTGCCCAGAATCGTGAAGCGTTCAGAGCAGCTGTAATGGAGACAACGTTCTGGAAAGAATACGTCACATGATGATGATGATGATGATGATATATATATATATATATATATATATATATATATATATATATATATATATATATATATATATATATATATATATATATATATATATATATATATATATATATATATATATATATATAAGGACATGCAAATACATTTATATATTTTTTTAATTAGTTAACCTGATAGAAATGCACAAAGAGTGAGAGAGAGAGAGAGAGAGAGAGAGAGAGAGAGAGAGAGAGAGAGAGAGAGAGAGAGAGAGAGAGAGAGAGAGAGAGAGAGAGAGAGAGAGAGAGAGAGAGAGAGAGAGAATGAAGTGGCAAGAGACAGGAGAAGGAAAGAGAACAGAAGACGACAGGAAAAGTAAATTATTTAAAATGCTTCTTCTTCTTCTTCTTCTTCTTCCGTCCTTAGCCACCGACCGTCAAAGCAGTCAGTGGCCATTACGCCTAGTGGCGTCTTAGGGCAACAGCAGATAGGTTTTCTTTGCCATTGTTTCCCATCACGCCTAGTGGCGTCTTTAGGGCAACGGCAAATCAACCCATTTGCTGTTGTTTCCGTAATCGAAGTGACTGGCAAACGGGTGATCAGCCCGTTGTGAATTTAAAATGCAGTCAACTATATATATACTGAAGCACATTAAAAACGTACCACTATTATACTCGTAAATACTGATGCCGAGAAGCTGGGAAAAAAAAAGTGTGGGAATGGATTTTCCCCGTGTTTATCATGAGGTAGAGAGCGAATGGCTGCTGGAATGGAAAGTGCATGATTCAACCCACGGGTTTATGTACAGACTACATGAAAACAATGAAAGTTACACGTGCAACACGATTCCCAACAACTATGACCCTGAAAATATGTACGCGTTGTGGCAGTATACTCGGTATAAAAAGGTCGTTGAGACAAACATCCAGTACATGTGCTTGAAATGCCACGACTATCTGAAAACGACCGCCAACGAGCCATTGGTATGTTGGAGACCGGAATGAGCTCGCGGGCCATTGCCAGAAGGATGAATTGCCACCACAGCACTATTGTACGTCTCAATGAACGTTACGGAACCACTGGCAGTGCCTGGGATAGACTTCGGAGTGGCCAACCACGAGTTACTACCCCTGCGCAAGATCGTCATATTGTGCTGAGTCACCTAAGGAATCGTTCTCTCCCGGCAAGTCAAATAGCAAGAGCAATAGTGGGTAGATGTGGGCAAGTCTCTCGAATGACAGTCATACGACGACTCAGAGATACAGGCCTTACTGCAAGACGACCTTATGTTGGGCCAAACTTGACTCACAGACATCGTCAGCAGCACCTGCAATGGGCAGAGCAACATGTCAGATGGACTAGACTGCAGTGGAATGCTGTCCTATTCACAGACGAGAGCAGATTCATCATATCCTTTGCTGATGGACGTATGCGGATTTGGCGACGGTGTGGAGAGCGCTTTGCAGATTGCTGTGTTCGTCAGCACAACCGATTTGGAGGTGGCAGTATTCACATTTGGGGAGGATTCAGTTTTCACCATCGCTTGCCTCTTCACGTCTTCCGTGGAAATGTTAATGCTGTGACATATCGAGATGAGGTTCCTGCGTTCACAAATTATCCAGACTTGCAGCTTCTCCAGCAGGATAACGCACGTGCGCACACCGCATGCATTACGCAGCAATATCTACAGCAGCAGAACATTGTGACGATTGATTGGCCTGCTTATCACCAGACATGTCCCCTATAGAACATCTGTGGGACGAGCTTGGACGCAGAGTCTACATGCAAGGTTCTCCAGCTAATCTGCAACAGCTCGAAGCTGCTCTTACACGTGAATGGGACTTGATTCCCCGGAATTTCCTTCAGAGACTTGTGCGTTCCATGCGGAGCCGCAGCCAAGCTTGTTTGCAAGCACACGGTGGACATACCAGATACTGAGGATAGTGTGAATGAATTTTTTTATTGGTTGCTTTTTTTGGTTTTCTCCCTTGCCTGCACAGAATGCAATGAATTTCATAACAATCAAATGTACAAATTAATGATCAGCATGGATTCATAGGAAAATGAATAAAGATTCCAAATATGTAAACTTGTAAACACTTATATTTACATTTCACACTCTGTTCCTGGATTATACAGGTGGTGCGTTTTTAATGTATATATATATATATACAGTATATGAAAATCAACTTATACGTGCTTTTAACTTGTCTCAGGCGGTAAGCTGCTGAGTTAGTCGAACTTGCATCAGTGTCAAATATGGTCCCTGACCAAAACACATGTGAGGAAGATCAAATCATGTGAGATGAGATGCTTAAGAAAAGCCATTAGTGTTACCATGATAGACAGAATAAAAAAATGATATCACAACAATTGTTGGAACTAGATTTTGCATAAAGAATATAGAGAAATAGAAAATTAAGGGGTTTTGCGATCTCATCAGAAAGGAGCCCGATACATTACCACTACGAGCCTACGGCAGTAGAAGATCTGGTTGCATTGCACGGGGAAGACCAAGAGACAGACAGAAAACAGCACCACATAAATTCTACAACCACATGGTCTCACAGTAGCCAATGCGACACACTTAGCTCAATAACACAAACTTCAGCTAACCACTGCCGGTCACGGCACCAATGGAACGAAAAAAAAGTAAACGTATTATAAGTAAAGTAAGTAAGTATGAACGTTTGCTAAAAGACTTGCGCAACTGTGAACAATTTTGTTTAAAAATCAGGTAATCTGCTAACAAGATATATACATTAGAACATATCATTTGTTTGCTCTCGTATATATTTTGTCGATGTTACTTCCCAAGTAGGTAAAGCTGTGCACTTCTTCAACTCTCTGACAGATGATCTTTATCAGATGTTTGCCTAATATTTATTCTCATTTCCTTTGATTTATTTACATTGATGTGTAACCGTGTAGAGTGAGTCATGGACAATTAGTAAATAAGTAGGGAAGGCACTAGAGGCCACAGAGATGTGGTTTTACAGAAGAATGTTAAAAATACCATGGACAGCCTTAAGGAATAATGAGAATGCCATGAAAGAAGCCAATGTACAAAGGAAACTTATTTCACAAGTTAGAAAGAAGCAATCCACTTTTTCTGGGCATGTTATGAGAAGAGATAATCTGAAATATATTGTAATAACAGGTAAGATTGGAGGAAAAAGAGATAGGGGAAGACAAAGAGAGCAAATACTGGACAGTTTGACATCGTGGCATGGAAAGAAGTCAACAGCAGAATTGATGAATTGTACTGGAGACAGGAAGTTGGGGAGAGACATGATCTCCTACGCCACTAGGCATAGTACTGGAAGAAGAAGTAGCCGTGTGGTTGCTGCTTTTCTCGTTAGTAGGCTTGTCTTTTTCTACATGTGTTTTTCTTTATATGTTAGAAGACGAATTAGATCATCCGTACAATCAAGATATTCTAGTAATTTGTCAAATGTCATTATTTATGGGCGTGAAGGTATGTGTATTACACCATATGTGTATGGCTTTATAGATGTGAAAGTACATATGTTTAGCCACGTGTGTATGCAAGTGAGTTTGCACTTTTTTATGAGTGCTCATAATTATTCATACATGTATGTATTTATCTAAGAATGTAAACATGATTATAAATCTCGCCGATCCGTGTATATTTATGCGGGTACATATTTCAAATATGTATATAATCCTGAACACGTATGTGAATTTAAAAATAAAACTACATAACGTTTTCTAAATGTTTAAATGTCTTTCTTTCAAAGGAGAGATTATATTCACTGTACCCAGAATCCAGATTAAAATAACATTGAAAATCAGTAGCCTTCATTGTATTTTCCTTTCAGCTGTGTTCACGCGTGCAGTAGTATAACAAATGCTCATGTACGTAACACTTTGTCTCTCAATTCTTTCTCTCTTGTCTTCGTCCACGTTATCATATTTTCTAATGTTATCTTTAATTGTATGCTCTAATTAAATTATTTTATGTTGATTTATTTTTTTTTTTAAATTAATATTTTGTGTGTGCTTTTTCTTCTTTTTCTTTCTTTTCTATACTTGTTCTATCCTTTGTTATTCTTCTCCACCTTCATCTTTTTCCTTTTCTTCCTTACATTTTCCCGTTTTTCTTTCTTATCTGCTTCTTCTTTTCTTCCTCCTCCATCTCCTCCTCATTCGTCTTCCTTATTTCTTTTCTTCTCCTTCTCCTCTTTTACTTTGACTACCTTTCTTCCATCTTCTGCTTCGTCATCAGTATTTTTTATTTCTTTCTCTCCAATTTTTCTTTTTAATACTTCTCCTCTTCTCGTTTTTCTTGTTCTGTATTAAAAGTTGTATTTGTCTTTGTTCTTTCCGTTCTTCTTTGCTCTTTTTGTAAAACGAAATTCAAGGAATGTATATATATATGTGTGTGTGTGTGTGTGTGTGTGTGTGTGTGTGTGTGTGTGTGTCAACTCCGCCTATGCCGGTCCCAAGCCCGGATGAAAAAGGAGGAGGGCGGTCTGCATGGAGGCTGTAAGGAGGCAGCCCCTCCACCATGCAAAGGCACAACAGGCCAATCACCTGTTTGTCTTAAACTATGATTACAAGCAATATAAGAGAGAAAACTTGTCTGATTCTAAAGGCGACGAACTGGAACGGACTACGGACTACGACTTATGGAACATGGAACACAAGAAGTATAAATAGGAAAGAAGAGGAGCTGATGGAAGAGATGAGGAAAGCAAAACTAGAAATCCTGGCTATTACCGAAACAAAGAAAAAGGGACAAGGAGTCATGGATCTCGATGGCAACACTCTGCTATACAGTGGTGTACCCACATCTGAAAGAGCTAAAGGGGGCGTGGGTTGCATTGTGGCCAAAAACCAGAAAGATAGTATCAAGGGATGGAACTTTGTCTCGGAGCGCATTATGGTTGTAAAACTAAAAGAAGGAGAAACCATAATCAACCTGGTCATAGTGTATGGGCCAAATGAGGATGAGAGAGCAGAGGTCAAGGAAGAATTCTTCGAGCTGCTTCAAAGGACAGTGGATGACTGCCTAGATGAAATTATCATGCTCGGAGATTTCAATGCCAGAGTTGGAAATGACCATGCTAGATGGGGTGGAGTTATCGGAAGATATGGAGAAGATACTCTCAATGACAATGGAAAGCGACTCCTCAGATTCTGCAGTGAGCAGAATCTGATCATTACCAACACAAAGTTCCCCCATAAGCGCATACATGCATACACTAGGTGTGAACCAACAAAGAATGAGAAGTCAGTGATCGACTATGCCATTGTTAGGAGGAGCTCATTCAAATATGTCCGGGATGCTAGAGTCTGGAGGGGGCCAGAGATTGGAAGTGATCACTACCTGCTTACAATCAAAAGAACAACTGAAAGAGTTGCTCAGCCTAGGAACTGCCCAGCACCACGCAAGAAACCAAGTAAACGAACGGAAGAAATGAGAATTAAGACCTACAAGCTGAAAGAGCAAGAAATTAAGACCAGATATCAGGGGCTTATTGCTACAGCGGTGAGAAACACAGAAGAACAACCTGATGACTTGGAAACCCTGTGGCTTAAATCCAAGGACATCATAAAGACAGCTGCTGCAGAAGCATGTGGTGAAGTCCGACTTGGGAACAAGAGAAAGAGGACACCTTGGTGGACAGAAGAAGTCAAAGAGAAAATAAGAGAGAAGAAAATGGCATGGAAACAATACTTAGGAGCTAAAAACACAGCAGGACAAATAGAGAAATATAGAGAATATGTGATACTCAGAACAGAAGCAAAGAACAAGGTGCTAGCAGCAAAACAGAAGTCCTGGGAAGAATTTGGAGAAAAGCTAGAAAAGGATGCGCAAGAAAACCAGAAATTGTTCTATAAGACCCTAAAGAACATGAGGAAGGAAAAACAATGCCCTCTTAAATTTATAAAGGACAAGCAAGGCAAATTGCTTACTGCCCCGAAGGAAGTAATGGAAAGATGGAAAGAATATTTCTCAGAACTCCTTGATGGTGAGCAAGGTAGAGCATCAGAAATGATAACCACTAGCACAGAAGAGAAAACCAATGGTGGTGAAGATGACATAAAGATGGAAGAACTGAAGGCAGCACTGGAGAAAATCAAGATGGGCAAAGCAGCAGGGCATGATGGTATAACACCAGAAATGGTTAAGTACATGGGAGCATCAGGTGACCTATTACTCCTAAGGGTCCTACAGGCAGCGTGGTGCAACAAGACCATACCAAAGGATTGGGAGATTGCCATTATAACACCGATTTTCAAAAAGGGTGACAATCGACAATGTGGAAACCACAGAGGCATATCCCTTCTCAGTGTCCCTGGTAAAATCTACTCTAGAATCCTAGAGCAGAGACTCCGATGCCTAGCTGAGCCACAATTGGATGAAGCCCAGTGCGGATTCCGAGCAAACCGAAGTACTCAAGACCTAATCTTCACACTCAGGCAGCTGAGTGAAAAGGCCCTTGAGTACAAGAGTGAGATCCATCTTTGTTTCATAGATCTGGAAAAGGCGTTTGACAGGGTCCCCTGGAGCAAACTTTGGGACTGTTTGGCAAGAAAGAACATTCCAGCACCTCTGATTCATGCTATACAGAGCTTCTACAAGTCTTGCAGAAATTATGTGAGGACAGCAAACTATAAGTCAGAAGAGTTCAGGACCACCACTGGTGTAAGACAAGGCGATATCCTGTCACCTTATCTTTTCATACTCCTCATGGACGATGTCATCAAGGCATGTAAGGAGAGAACAAGAAAGTATTCAGTGGGGTACTGGAAGATAAGACAGGTCTGTATTTCAGAGCTGGCATTTGCTGATGATGTTGTCCTGATTGCTAAATCAGAGACACATCTCCAATCCAACCTGCAAGTCTGGAAGGAAGAGCTGGAGAAGAGAGGGGTGGTCATAAGCAGCTCTAAAACAAAATCCATGGTGATATCACGAGAAGAAAGAAAACATCAGATTAAGTTGGGAGAACAGGTCCTGGAGCAGGTCGACCACTTTAAATATCTCGGAGCTATTATAAACCGATAGGGGGGCATCAAAGAAGAGATGGCCACTCGAAAAGCAGCGGCTGGGAGACTTTATCAGGCCATAAATCGAGGATTCCTCAGCAAGAAAGAGGTTGGTACCGCTCCACCTATGTCCCAGTCTTGACATATGGATGCGAGTCATGGGCAATGACTACAACCCACAAAATCCAGATCCAAACCTCAGAAATGAGGTATCTGAGGAAGGTGGTTGAAGTAACAAGAAGAGACATGGTCAGCAACCAGACGATACGTCAAGGCCTAAAATCCCACCCGCTGCAGACCCAAATAGAACAGTCCCAACTAAGATGGTTTGGCCATGTCTGAATAATGGGAGAAGGTCGGCTACCACGACAAGCATGGGAAACTAAGAGCCAGGGATCCAGACCTCCAGGACGACCCAGAGTCCGCTGGGAGGACAACATTAGACAATCTTTGAAGGACCGAGGACTAGAATGAAACCAGGCCAGGAAGAAGACAGCTGATAGAATAGTCTGGCGCTCTCTCTTCCAAACCTCTACACCTCACGGTAGAAGGGGAACGACTAAGTAAGTAAGTGTGTGTGTGTGTCACGGGTTACTCCCCCTGCTCTGCAGTGATGGCCCAACGGTGGCCAAACCTCAGAGTATCTATTGAGGGTCTTCAAAGATATCTTCATTTAGATCAAGGTTACTCTTGGCAGAAATGTGAATTGAAGAATGGTGCTTCAATTCTAGGGAGCCTCATAGGAATTTAAGAAATAAAGTACTACGGCTGATAGGATTCAGGCCATGTAAACTTTTTATCTTCTCTGACCTTCTATGAGGCGTAAGAATATTGCTCGTTTTGATGAGCCCCCAACTGATTTAAACCAGTAAAATATTACTTCAAAAGCTCTGTTTATAGGTATTTAAAATGACTGAGACATACGGGTGCATTTCACTCAAAATGACTAAATCAACTATAGATTTGTGTATATACAGATAACAAATTTAATCATCAATTATAGTTAACAATGTAAAATAAATGAGGATGGGGTAAATTAGGACTATTCCTTCAAAGATTCATTACTGGTGATAATCTGGATATGGTTTGAAAAAATTGTATTAAAGAAAAGAGTTAACTTGGCAGCTCTGAATGAGTACTAAGCTGCCAGTAAGATGTCGGTTCACTTCTGCTCCAGTCGATGCTTGTTCTTTGCAAGATGGAGACTGGTTCTTCTCGTCACTGGTCAAGTCTGATGGCCTCAACACGTCCCTCGTAGTATCGTGGGGTAATTGCGAAGATGGTCTAGCGTCTTTTAAGATTCGTCTGCTGTTGATGTTTAGCTTTGACTTGTGGTGGATTTTGATGTTATGAATTGTTGTTAGGTATTATTATTGTAATAAATGAGATTAGCTATGAAGGTCCCTGAATTTACCCAATAGTACTGTGAACTTTTCAGGGTACCTTTCCGCTACCACCCCTTTTATCTCATTCAAAATGTATTTATGTTATTATATTAAATGACTTCGTGTAGTGTCTATGGTTATGAAGGTAGAGTGTAATGTACAATAATCAACAAACATACAAACAAATAGTTTATTATTCACAACAGCACACAGTACTAACACAATAACATACAAACGACACTTTAAAAGGCTATCTTATTTAAGACTGTGGTTGAAATTTGTGTAAATATAATTTTTACAATTTATTATCCTGATTCTAATTTATTTTGAACCAGGACTGACAATCAAAAATGAAATCAAAAGAATCATTTACATCAGTCAAATAGCACAGTAGATCTTCTGTCCATACATAAAAATATTATTCTAATATACGTCTGTAGTTGTATTCTCCTACTTAAGGTAATACTGGTAGTATCTCTAGGTTGTTGTTTAAAATCACACCCTTTTAGTTATGTTTGTTTTCGTTTGTCTCTTGTGGGACTATTAAATATTTGTCCTAGTTTTATTCACTGTCACTTTATATTCCTTTTTAAAGTTCTGTTAATTGAGCTGTCAGGTGCCGAACAAGAACTTATCTTGGCAGTAGAATACAGGTAGAACGTTTCCTCTGCTCGCTTGACACTCTGTTCCCTGTTTGATAGGCAATGGCCACTAGCATGGGCTCGCAGTATACAGACAGAGTCCTGAATCAATCAGTTTTCAAGCGTTTGGTACCACATTAACGTCAGTACCCAGGACCTCTGAAATGTGAAGATTATGCATCCTTCTTAATACCTAGTATACACTAATAGTCCACATTCTAGGACAGGTACATTACAAACAAACAAAAAGGGTCATAGCCTTATACCAACCTATGCCACCATTATCTTTTGATGTGACAATGTACACCAGTATTCCTCTCCCCTAATAGTTACAACGCCACTGCAATTCCAGCTGTAATCTTTTCCATATAATAGGATAGGTGTTATGCTCCTTTATGACATTCATACATATTCTTGTAGTTTTACACCTCTCTGACAGTCTATAACATGGGGGATCAATCTTTAGGCTTTGCCTCATGGTCGCTATAGACCCACTCAAGTACAGACATATATTATTATTTCACATTCAATTTTTATATAAAATACATGTTAATAAATGTCAATCTTACCACAATTTTTCAATGAAATACACAGTGACGATGACTGACACAGTTTCGATCTGTTTTATTGTCCAGGCTGCCTAGAAATTGTATTTGAAAGCAAAGCCTGATCTCATCAATCGCTGGTAGAATTTTTTCAAGAAATGGCGTCCCCCCTAACGCTTGTTCTGACAATATCGACTCAGTTGGCCAATCACTCTTAATATTACAGTGTAAACAGTCTTTCAAAAAAATATCATTCAAACCTTTCTACGTTACTAGGCTATTTATGTTTATTCAAAGGTCAGCCAATAATATTTCGTCTCACTTCAAATTCCACCCAATCGGATTCACCGTACTATCTTAGCCTATCTGTCACCTACTTTTTTCCCCCAAAAATATGCGATCCAATCTAAGCAGATATGACCTGACCTGACAGTATCTCTGATCTCTATGTATTGTTTTATCAATATTGGATTAGTTAAGGGACTATTTAGATAACTAACAACATATTCTTTGTCAGCAAGTCTTCGGGTACACGAATATACGATTTTTAAGGGGCTATGCGGTGTGGTTCAAAATTCTATCTTTTTTTTTCTATGTTAGTTGTTTATTTTTAAACTACCTCTCGTTCACTCTTTTTCCGTGTAATTTCAAGCGAAATACGAGAGCTTAGGTCATTCACAATAAGAGCTAAACATGTTTCCAAGACCGTAGTGTCCACAATTCTAACTTTTTCATCGTATTGGGGAAACCCCTATGGCAAGGCTTGCCTCTGTGCTGTGGTTGGCTTTTAGTTTGAAATCAATGCGAAACGAATTAGCATTTTCATCTATCCTTGCCCCTCCTCGTTCTACAACGCATTTTAGGCAAATATTTCGTAGAACTAGGAAAAGTGGTTCGTTTATGTCAAGGACGAATTTGAAAAATTGGGTACCGTTTTGTTCGGCTATTCGTTAGCAAATAATAATCTGAAGGCGTAGGCGACACCAACCGTTCTAGCAGAATTTTTTTTAGGAATATCCTATCTTTGCCTTTATGCTCTATACTGTTATATTCTAATTTATATATTGTATTTAGAAATTCACTACACATCTCCCCCCTTTAGAACAGACGATCATATGTCAGTTCCTACTTCTAAATACACATAGATGAATTTACTATCTATGCCTGGTGACTACTCTGATGTTCGTCGTACGGATGTCTGCTTAAAAAATCAGCGCCGACATTGGTTTTTCCGGGAATGTACTCTATGGTAAACTGGAATGGTTGTAGGAGCAACGACCAGCGTAATAATCTAGCATTTTCATGCCTTGCTTGTGACAGACATACGAGTGGTTTATGGTCTGTTTGGATCTTAAATGATTTTCCATAAAGATAAATCTGGAACTTTTTTATAGCCCATATAACTGCCAGACATTCTTTTTCACTTGTTGAATATTTTTGTTCTGCTGTGTTCAACTTACGGCTAGCATAAGCTACTGGGGTTAATTCCCCATCAAGTGAATTTGACCGTTGTAATAGAGCTGCACCCAAACCGATATTACTAGCATCCGTTCTCACAATGAATTCTTGACTCAAGTCAGGTAATTTCAAAATAGGCCTGCTTGTGAGCTTTTCTTTCAATTCTTGGTATGCTAATTCACACTGCGCTGTCCAAATAATTCTATCAGGATTTCCTTTGCGCGTTAAATCAGTCAATGGAGCACATATGGAGTTAAAGTTTTTAATATACTTTTGGTAGAAACCACATAATGAGACAAAAGATCGCACATCTTTTTTTGTTTGTGGTCTTGGTGCTTTTTTTAACTTCTCCAGGTTCTTGGGGTCAGGGGTCATGTTTCCCTGATGTACTGTGTGTCCCAAGAATTCTAGCTCTTTACATCCAACACAGCATTTCGTCGGTCTAGCTGTCAAATTGGTCTCTCTCAGTCGATCAAACAACATATTCAGAGAGTTAATGTGTTCCTCAAATGTTTCTGTTGCTATGAGAATATCATCCATGAAGTTGGTGATGCATGGATTCTTCAGGGGATCCAGTAACTTTCTCATCATCCTCGAAAACACACTCGGTGCATTTTTCAGCCCGAATGGCAACATATTAAATTCATAATGTCCTTCCGAGGTGCTAAAGGCTAAATAAGGTTTGACTTCCGGCTTTACTGGAATCTGATAGTAGCCTTTACTCAGATCCACTTTAGAGAAATATTTAGCTTTATTCAGCCTGGCAAACAGCTGATTTGTATCAGGTAATGGATCCACCTGACCTTCTGTGACAGCATTCAGTTTCCTGTAATCTATACACAGCCTGTGTTCTCCAGAGGGTTTTCTCAACAGAACCACACTGGAGCTGTAAGGAGATTCACTGTGCGAGATAATCCTTTCTCTCAACAGATAATCTATCTCCTCCCTTAAAGCTTTTTCCTTAGCGAACGGAATCGAATAGGCTCTCATACAGATGGGTGTTGGGTCTATGAGTTTCATATCATACTCTAATAAATTTGTATGCCCCGGTCGGTCCGTTAACACATCTGTATGATTATTCAGAACCTGTTGAACCCTCTCCCTCTGATTTTCCGTTAAGTGTGTGCTGATTTTTACCTGTGCAGCGGTCTCACAGGGATGTAAAGGATATTCATGAGAAGTGAGTGGTTCCTTTTTCATCTCCATTGCAACAGACAAGGTCAGTAGGTGTGTGTCTCTTCCTGGTTTTCTCTGTCCAGATATTTCTTCAGGAGATTCACATGATAGATTTTCTCTTTCCCTTTCTTATCTATCTTATAATTTGTTCTAGACACCTTCTCTAGAACTGTATATGGACCTTGCCATCCAATTTGCAATTTATTATGGCTGCCGGGCAGTAGAAGGAGCACCTTCTCTCCCACAGCTAATTCTCGATCCTTCGCTTTCTTATTGTAATAGGCAGCATGCTTTTTCCTGGCTTGTCTCAAATTTTCATTGGCAAGTTTCCAGCCAGTTTTAAGACGAGTGGTCAGCTCGTTCACATATTGATATGATGAGGTAATATTTTCTTCTGCCTTTTCATCGGTCCATGTCCTTAACAATGCTTCCAATGGACCTTTTATTGGCCTTCCAAATAACAATGTTGTCGGTGCCAACCGGTTGAACTATGGGGTACCTCCCGATAGGCAAACAAGGCGGCGGGAAGGTACTGGTCCCATGTATCTGGTTTTTCATGTGCCAACTTTCTCAGGATCGACATGAGTGTCCCGTTAAATCTTTCCACTTGGCCATTTCCTTGAGGATGATACGGGCTACAATGAAAGTGTTTGGCTTGAAAGATCCTGAATACTTCTTCTGTTAGTTTCCCCTTGAACTGAGAGCCATTATCAGTCAAGATTTGGTTGGGAAAGCCTAACCTGGTGAAGATTGTGAGTAATGCCTCTGCCACATGCTTCGAATCAATTGATGACAGGGCTACCGCCTCTCCCCACATAGAACAAGTGTCCACCAGAGTCAGAATGTAACTGTTCCTCCTCTTGGTCCGAGTGAGAGGTCCCACAATGTCCACTGCAACTCTTTCAAAAGGTGTTCCCACTATGGGCATTTCCCCTAGAGTTGCTGGAGCAGTCCAATGCTTTGGAGCTACCCGTTGGCACTCTGGACAGGATTTTACATATCTCTTTATGTCTTCAGTTATTCCTGGCCAGAAATAATGACAAGCTATACGCTGTCCTGTTGCGCTGATCCCCATATGACCACTGAAGGGAATCGCATGCCCTAGTTCCAACACTTTAGTCCTATATGAATTGGGAAGGACCAGCTGTCCGTGACCATTGGATCCATTTCCAGCCTTCCTATATATCAATTTGTTCTTCATATAGAAGTCTCCCTTGCCTGGAGGTGTATGACATTTGGGCAATTTCTTAAAACAAGGCTTGAGGGTCTTATCCTCCGCCTGTGCCTTCCTCATCTCATCTGGATGGGTATTTATCGGATTATCTTCCTCCTTTTTAGACTGTGATCTGGTCTGCACTGTTGCCATGATCACAGGTCTCTTGGGATTCCCCAAGAAGACATATCTACACCCCAATATAAGAGGGTAGATTGGTTCATTTATCACTGCTGCTTTTATGATTCCTTCCACATATCGCGTTTTCACATTTATCCTGGCGACGGGAAGTGTCATGGTCGCTAAGTCCTTGGTTGCAGCTTGAATCTCCACTGTTTCTGTGGTGTATTGATCTGCCTGCACCAGGTGAGAACTCACAACTGAATCATAATCTAATCCAGTATCATACAAACACCTTATGGTGACACCATTGCATGTTACATCTTCACACACTGGGGGGTGGTAAGGTTCCTGTTGTTCAGTAGGGTTGACCTTTACTCCCTTTCTCCCCATTTTCATTGCAGCGAAATTAGGAGTTTTCCTTCTACAATTTTCAGTGTTATGGTTGTCCATCCGACAATTTTTACAATACTTCTTTCCTTGGTTAAAAGGTTTTCTTTCATCATATTTCCTTTCATTGAATTGTGAGGTTTTATTTTTATAGTCATTGCGTGGCCTATCAAACTGGTGCTTACCTTTATTCTGTTCTCTATGGTCAAACTTATTAAAGTTTTGAGGTGCCTTAAAATTGTCTACCTGTTTCTTTTTATTACCAACTACCTCTGCCTGGGCTGCCTGATACCTCTCAGCGACATTGAGTAACTCACCCAGCCTCTCTGCACCTTGTTCCATGAGAAACTTTCTCAGGTCTGGAGCCATGGACTCTCTTAGCTGCTCAATAAGGATCATCTCCTTAAGATCTTGGGTTTTCCCCAGAGCAGTCCATTTCTCCAAGTAGGTCTCTAACCGTGCAGAGAACTGGTGATAAGTCTCACCCGACAGTAGTTTGGCATTCCAAAATTTTTTTCTATAAAATTCTCCGTTCTTTTCGTATCTTAATAAAAGAGCCTGCTTTAGCATGTCGTAATTGTCCTGGTTATCTCTGCTCATCTTGGCAAAAACTTCATAAGCCGTTCCTCTAAGCCCTTGGGATAACTTGAGGCTCCACCTCTCTCTCTTCGTTCGTTCGTTCGTTCGTTCGTTCTCTCTCTCTCTAACCCATATGTAGTAGCTAAAAGTTCAAATCTACTTAAATACCCCTGTATGTCATCGCCTTTCTCAACAAAATGGTCTACATGAAAACCCATAGCTGAGGTTGAGGCTCCCTGATTGGCAGTGGCATCTGAGGCAAAGGGGCTGGCACCATTTTCAGGAGCATGGCCTTGAATTTCCAACTCCCTTAGTCGTAGCTCATGCTCCCTCTGTAATCTCTTCTCCTCCTTTTCTGCTTCCCTCTCGGCAGTCAATCTTTTGTCTTCTGCTTCTCTTTCAGCCTTTTTTTTTCTAATTGGAGTCTTTTTATCTCTGCCTCCCTATCTGCCTCCAATGCCCTAGCCTCCTTGTCAGCCTCAATCTGCAACCTCTTAATTTCTTTGTCAGCCTCAATTTGTAACCTCTTCTCTTCAGCTATCTTCCTATCCTCCCTTTCAATATACTTGTCGCATTCTGAAGTTACATATTGGATCAAAGCTTGACCCTCCATGTTCATTTCTTTCGCAGTCTGCAGAGCAGCAGATCGAAACTTTGCCAGATCAGCCATTTGTACTATGCAACCTTTAAAATTTCTAACTATACAAATCTCTAATTATGGCTAATAATTTCTAATGATAACCAAGAACAACCACAGGCACTGATAGCTCAACTACTATTTAATTTCTCGAAAAAGGAATGCTTTTAGTTTTATACTATCTGAGATTCCTAATATAATTGATAATATTTTAAGAATTTAAAATCCCAGAAGCAAACTACCCAATATAGCTGGTGTTATGAGAAATTCAATCCCCAGGAGCGAGACCCCAATATATGTGGTGGATTTTGATGTTATGAATTGTTGTTAGGTATTATTATTGTAATAAATGAGATTAGCTATGAAGGTCCCTGAATTTACCCAATAGTATTGTGAACTTTTCAGGGTACCTTTCCGCTACCACCCCTTTTATCTCATTCAAAATGTATTTATATTATTATATTAAATGACTTCGTGTAGTGTCTAGGGTTATGAAGGTAGAGTGTAATGTACAATAATCAACAAACATACAAACAAATAGTTTATTATTCACAACAGCACACAGTACTACCACAATAACATACAAACGACACTTTAAAAGGCTATCTTATTTAAGACTGTGGTTGAAATTTGTGTAAATATAATTTTTACAATTTATTATCCTGATTCTAATTTATTTTGAACCAGGACTGACAATCAAAAGTGAAATCAAAAGAATCATTTACATCAGTCAAATAGCACAGTAGATCTTCTGTCCATACATAAAAATATTATTCTAATATACGTCTGTAGTTGTATTCTCCTACTTTAAGGTAATACTGGTAGTACCCTTAGGTTGTTGTTTAAAATCACACCCTTTTAGTTATGTTTGTTTTCGTTTGTCTCTTGTGGGACTATTAAATATTTGTCCCAGTTTTATTCACTGTCACTTTATATTCCTTTTTAAAGTTCTGTTAGTTGAGCTGTCAGGTGCCGAACAAGAACTTATCTTGGCAGTAGAATACAGGTAGAACGTTTCCTCTGCTCGCTTGACAATCTGTTCCCTGTTTGATAGGCAATGGCCACTAGCATGGGCTCGCAGTATACAGACAGAGTCCTGAATCAATCAGTTTTCAAGCGTTTGGTACCACATTAACGTCAGTACCCAGGACCTCTGAAATGTGAAGGTTATGCATCCTTCTTAATACCTAGCATACACTAATAGTCCACATTCTAGGACAGGTACATTACAAACAAACAAAAAGGGTCATAGCCTTATACCAACCTATGCCACCATTATCTTTTGATGTGACAATGTACACCAGTATTCCTCTCCCCTAATAGTTACAACGCCACTGCAATTCCAGCTGTAATCTTTTCCATATAATAGGATAGGTGTTATGCTCCTTTATGACATTCATACATATTCTTGTAGTTTTACACCTCTCTGACAGTCTATCACATGGGGGATCAATCTGTAGGCTTTGCCTCATGGTCGCTATAGATCCACTCATGTACAGACATATATTATTATTTCACATTCAATTTTTATATAAAATACATGTTAATAAATGTCAATCTTACCACAATTTTTCAATGAAATACACAGTGACGATGACTGACACAGTTTCGATCTGTTTTATTGTCCAGGCTGCCTAGAAATTGTATTTGAAAGCACAGCCTGATCTCATCAATCGCTGCTAGAAATTTTTCAAGAAATGGCGTCCCCCCTAACGCTTGTTCTAACAATATCGACTCAGTTGGCCAATCACTCTTAATATTACAGTGTAAACAGTCTTTCATAAAAATATCATTCAAACCTTTCTACGTTACTAGGCTATTTATGTTTATTCAAAGGTCAGCCAATAATATTTCGTCTCACTTCAAATTCCACCCAATCGGATTCACCGTACTATCTTAGCCTATCTGTCACCTACTTTTTTCCCAAAAAATATGCGATCCAATCTAAGCAGATATGACCTGACCTGACAGTATCTCTGATCTCTATGTATTGTTTTATCATTATTTGATTAGTTAAGGGACTATTTAGATAACTAACAACATATTCTTGGTCAGCAAGTCTTCAGGTACACGAATATACGATTTTTAAGGGGCTATGCGGTTTGGTTCAAAATTCTATCTTTTTTTCTATGTTAGTTGTTTATTTTTAAACTACCTCTCGTTCACTCTTTTTCCATGTAATTTCAAGCGAAATACGAGAGCTTAGGTCATTCACAATAAGAGCTAAACATGTTTCCATGACCGTAGTGTCCACAATTCTAACTTTTTCATCGTATTGGGGAAACCCCTATGGCAAGGCTTGCCCCTGTGCTGTGGTTGGCTTTTAGTTTGAAATCAATGCGAAACGAATTAGCATTTTCATCTATCCTTGCCCCTCCTCGTTCCACAATGCATTTTAGGCAAATTTTTCTTAGAACTAGGAAAAGTGGTTCGTTTATGTCAAGGACGAATTTGAAAAATTGGGTACCGTTTTGTTCGGCTATTCGTTAGCAAATAATAATCTGAAGGCGTAGGCGACACCAACCGTTCTAGCAGAAATTGTTTAGTAATATCCTATCTTTGCCTTTATGCCCTATACTGTTATATTCTAATTTATATATTGTATTTAGAAATTCACTACATGACTAAAGGCCACTTATACCACACTCTTGTTCCACAGACTAGTACTACCCTCTCTGAGCTTTAATGTTAATCCCAGTGAGCGGAAACACCCATTGCATTTATATAAAACATGTTTAAATATACGCTTGCACCGGTTGAAAAGGTTAGTTTTATAGGTGTACATTATTTCTGTCATCATCCACTCCCTGCTCCATAAGGAACTTGGGATTCACTCTGCTTTTGGTTCTCTATGAGAAACCCGCATGAAGCAGTCACCAGCTCTTACAGTGGGGGTTCATGAAACTATCATTCTATATGCTCAGGATGACAGCCTCGTATGACTTGGGCATCCAATAGCAATTTACACATGTTAATAATGCAAAATTTAGAGTTATAAATGTACATCTAACCCCAAATGTCTTTGTGCATACAGACGTGGCTCCGTGAAATAGTTTCGGCAGCTTGGTTAAGATGCCTCATACGTGGTCTGGGGTATTACTGTAAAAAAGAATCCCACTATGACTTAGTTTTCAGGTTCCAAGGATTCCGGGCTTTCTGTATTAATGAAGGTAGAGTTTTCTTGCGTGAGTAAGTCCACAAGATGGTGAAACACGTTCTCTGGTCCTTTAAAGTAGAATACTGATTCTACTCCTTATTCTAGCTTGTCTGACTGTCTTCTTGACGAGTTGAATTCTCAGTGCCTTAGATTCAGAATGTGCTAGATTATAAGCGCATTCGGTCCATGCATTCACATTGCTACTATATGACAAGACTCCAATTAAAAATGTTGTATTTTAACATCTCAAATGCCAAACCAATAGCATTCAATTTGTGTATATTGATAGGGGTATATCCCCACTACCCTCTCTTGGAAAATTCCTACGTGATCGTAAAATGTGCTTTTTTCTCAAGTCCCATTTAAGTTATTCTCTCTTTCGTTTGTTATCGATCATGTTTACAACCCACCATTTCATAAATCTATCAAAGACAACATCTTCCCAGACGGATAACTTATCTTAACTAGTACCTACATTCGATCTACAGGGAAATTTTTACATAATTTACCTGGTCCAGCAAACAACTATCAAGCAAAGAACCGGCCCGACACAAAATATTATCAGTTATACGACAACCAACGTGGCCATCCCAGCGTTGTTTACATATTAATCGGGCGCTCCCATTCACTATCTGGTCGGAAATGTGTTACGCATTCGAATGCAACATTTCACTCTACAGATCCAGGTGCCAATATGGGTTCAAACGAAAGTGAGTGGTTACAATAATCAGTAAGGATGGTCGATGAAGCCCCGACATGACAAGAATTGAAGGAAAGGAGTGTAAACTATGAATTGAAAGTACCAAATACTGTCAGAGGTAGGAAAATAGAAAGTGAAGAGCACAGAATGGATTACAGGATGGCACTAGAAAATGTGAGGATTGAGGTTATTCCGTCACAGAGTGTGTGCGCGCGCGCGTGCTCGAGCGTGCGTGCTGAGGTAAAACCCACCTCTTTTCATCTTTATTATCTATGATGTGTCATATTTCAAAAGTCCAGCAATATTCTACCTGGCATTTTGTTTTTATCCCCGGTAAACCATCTGGCCTTTCATCACTGAAGTGAATGTGTATACATGGAATGCTTCTCTAGGCTAGACTTTTACGTCGACAGATGAGAGTAAACAACATGGCAGACACGAACTTTCTCTTGTGTCACATTATCTAAAGCTAGGGTTCTCAACCTTTTTTTTGCTCATGCCACCCCCCCCCCCCTTTTCCAAAGTGAGCCTCATTTACCTCTGTAGCCCCTCTCATAGTCACTGTTAGCTGGAAAAAAGGTACTTTACCATCTTACTGTGGCCCCCTAGAAAGATGGCATGGCTCTCTTGGGGGGAGGGAAAGGGAGGGGGGGGGGGTTGGCATATGGCCCACTTTTAGAACCACTGATCTGAAGGTCCGACCACTGTGATTTAAAATCGACTGCTAGCGTTTACAAAAATTATTATAATAAAATATATTTCTCCTCTTCTCCTAAAATAATAAAAATATTTGTTCTCCAACAATACAATTTCTGATGATCAGATTGCCTCATGTTGTAATGCTCTATGTAGAGTTTCCTATCATATTTTAAATAATTTTTTTTTATTTTGTTATTAAGCTGTTAAATCCCATCACAACTAACATAATTACCGATGTATGTTACGTCGGTCGGTCACACTCAAAATAGTAACTCGCGCCAGAAAAAAAAGTACGCAACGCACGGTGTGCAACTTGCGCGGCGTGGGTGTTATATAAAACAAATACTTTGGTTTTTTTTTTTTTAATTCTTTCACGAAATTAATAGCGCTCGACAAAGAAAAAATGCGTAAAAATTGGTGTGCATGAGCCCTCACCCGATGTACAAATCATGAAAACTTGACAGTTTTTGTTATAGTGCGTTTCAAAAAGATCGGTCGACGATTGACTTCAAATATCTCCATATTCCTTGCACTTATAAACATGATTTTTTGCATGTGGTCTTATATTTTCAATGTCACAAAGTTTTTATAAAATTCAATGATGCAGGTAGTGTTCTTTTCTTGCAACGGCTAATTCCTTTGATCTTTTTTAACGAAGTAATTATTTTGTCCTGGAAGAAAATAATATACCGTAAATGAAGGAAGTTGCATATTTTCGGCATAGGCGTCTATACAATTCGAATGTTAGAGGGGTTTGTTAACTGATTACTACGTGAGGTTCTTTTTTTTTTCTTCGAAATATTTGAGAGAATAATAACGCCTATTCGTTGTAAATGTTACTTTTTATACTAAAACGTGATGGATGCATGAAGAGGTGAAAGTACTGTGTATGTTAAAAATAGTAGTGATATCGCGGAGATAAAAAGGAAATGAATTGGTTTACATATACACATAGATGGAGGAGAAAACATATAAAACATATAAAGTATTTACACACTTATTCTGAGTCAGACGAGTCTAACATATTGATGACTATTCTCGGCTGAACGAACGACAGTCCATCTTTTTTCCAATAGTCATTTTCCTCTTTTAAGACATGGTCTTCACATTTACACCAATAATCTTTGTCTATCTGCGAGAGGGTAACATATGTTAGTTCTTTCATATTGCATAGTTTGAAAGTTTTATTTTCAGCTGCCACCTGTCCTTTAACTTTTGCCCAAACGAGTTCAGTTGGTTTTAAATGTGAATGATAAGGTGGCAGTCTCGAACACGTATGACCATGCTGTTGAATCAACTTGTCTATATGGAATATCTTGGTCTTTTGTGATTTCTTAACAAGGAACAGTAATTCAGGTTTCAGAAACCCCTCGTTAAATGGAATGTCTTCTTTTCTGAGCCAAAGCTTTGTAGCATCTTTTGTACTCGAAGATGTCGGGATTTTGTCTTCTTCTGCTATACCGTTGTGATATGATGCTTTGTCCATTATCAGACAGGATGGTCTGTCTAGGGACGGAAGAAGAGTATTTTCAATCCACTCTCTAAATATGTTACCGTTCATCTCGGTATGATAGTCCTGTATAATTGGAAATGAAAATAAGTTCAGCATTTTTCACTAGCCCATTATGTCCGCTGCCTGCTTGGGGCATTATCAGACGTTGTCCTTTTCCACTGGGTACAAGAAAAATTTTCCAGAGGACCTCATCAAAAAATTAAAAGACGTTTATGGAAAAATGTTCGACTATGTAAGATTGAAGAATGAACTTGTACTTTATAGTTCGGATGCGTTCTGCAACAAGTCAATTCATGAGTTACTGCAGTTCTTAGTTGAAAATGATCTCAGTTCAGGCTTTAAAGAAGTGTTCAAACTGGCAGAATTGATAATGACAATTCCAGCAACTACTGCTTCTGTAGAAAGATCGTTTTCATCTTTAAAGCGAATCCACAGTTACCACAGATCTACCCAAGGTCAAGATCGACTCTCCAGTCTCAGCCTATTGTCCATTGAAAAGGAACTTTTGAGCAAGGTTAGAATGAAGAATACATTTTACGATGCTGTAACAGAGAAATTTATGCAAAAGGAAAGAAGAATAGATCTGATCTTCAAGTGAAACCTGTAAGTGAAAATATGTATTATTTAATGTTTTTCTTCCAGCCGAATAACTATCGTTGCGTAATTGAATACAGTTGGTTTTTAAATTAAGAGGGGAAGGGGTTAAATAGTAGTCTTACATATTCATTTTAAGTAGCAGCACGCCTAGCTCGCATTACCAGGATACGCCACTGTAACTGAACGCACCGGAAGGATAAATGTAATGTTCAAAACAGTGCGGTAGTGAGCTGAAACATGGGGAAAATCATTTGAAATACGTTCAAGATGTTAAATCGAAATAGCTCACAAATATGAAGGGGTAAGCCCTTTCAATACACGGTTGGACTAGGAGGTGGTCGATTTTGTATACTTTAAATAGAGAAAATTTAAAACCATAAGTTTGTTAACGAGGAAAAAAATGTCCCCCTCGGGACATAGCGATCATTAGGTCATATGCAAAGTTGCAACAATTACGATCAAGTGGTTGCAGAAATTATGAATATTAAACAGCGGCAAACATTGTGAAACGCACTATAACACCACTTATTATCAGGTAACACCCTCTGAAAACAATCCACGAACTTTCACACGAAATGTTGTCTTCAAAGAACTTTTAAATTGAATCTAAAATAACATAATTCTCGCCGAGTGTACGTTGGTCACAGCTGAGGAATGCAACCGTGTTGAAAAATTGTATTGTTTCCATTATATATACTCTCCCGAAAATAATTACAATCAACAAAGAAAAGTGTTCAAATGACGGTGTTCATGAACAGTTTGATTACACTGTATAATGGAATGAAACCAAAAACACTCTAAGAATGTTCTTCTATCTGCTCATCCGGGAACGGAAACAGCACACTATAATTAAAAACCCGTCAAATTTTACAGGTTATTGCTAGTAGCTAATAATTCCTATAGTAACTTATTAAGGATAATATATGTCACAGAGGTTTTATGATCATTGAATTGCCTATATCCTCTTCTTTTTCTTTCACCCGTAACCTCTATTTTATTATCACTCTTTACCCTTTTCCTGTATTTTTCGCATCCATTCGTTTGCGAAAAATATTTTTTCCCATTCTCACTTTCGCCAGTTTCGTTTCTCATTTAGAAACGCATTTCATTGCTGATTAAACGAGTAACTTTTTACGTAACGTGCCAGTCCCTTGCACCAGACGATTTGGCGTGAGAATGCATTCGGTCAATCGCTGCAGATTGACGAAATAACTGTGAATATTTGGCTATCTCAGACATAGCGCCGACATATCGTCTGCATTCTCACCTGTCAAAACGTAGCTTCTCGGTGAGCGCTGAAGTGAGGCGTGAATCCCGACATCTCCCCGGCGCAGTATCAGACATTTGTCTGGTATTTTGCATCTGACACGTAGTTTCCTCGGTAAATTCTCAGTGTCAGGGTGGAGAAGGCGCCATCACGCATTCGCTCAGAATGGTCATTTTGGCGTGAGGTGCGAAGACAGGAGGTGTTAAGAGGAGGGGAAGCTATTGCGTAGTTTATGGAAATAGTGTACATCTTTGTCTGGTGTTTCATATATACTGGAGGGAGTTAGATTTCATTTTCACTCAGTAACTTCGCAGTCAAGACTAGAACAAGCCTTCGTTCGATTTCTAGAATCTCTGTTAATAGAGATGTCATTTAGTATGATCGTAGTGGTTTAAGTTCTTAGTAGTTCTGTGTTGAGGTAAATCTTATATTATTTATCTAGTATTTTGTGAGTGTTAAAGTGTTAAATCGCTTATTTCATTTTGCTAGTTAGATTTGTGCAGAGAGTTAAATTATTAAGTCTGTTATATTCTCTAGTCGACGAGTTACAGTGGAAAGCGGAATAAATTATAATTTCTAGCTTAAAATCATGTAGCCATAATGGATTTAATTTAACTGCTAATACGCAGTCGAGAATATTTTAAAACTAACTTATTAAATGACTGCTACATCTTGAGTATTGACGGAATGCGTAGGTATTCCTAATTCAGGATGTTTGATTTTTAAATATAACTTATTCCACGGGAAGTGTTAAACTATAAGACAAGCTACGCTTGCAGTTTAAATTATCAGTTATAGTATGTATAATTATTTGATATGTGTTCTTTCCATTTATATATAGTGAAACTGTGGTACCCAAACTTTGCCAGCGTTTGAGTAAAGAGATAAATCTGTGAAGAAAACAACAAACATTCTTACCTTAAAGATTTGATGTATAACTTTTGCAAGAACTTTAAGATTTTAAAGAAGTAACGGGTCATCGAGCCTGATTTGATTCTTCCTGAGAAAACTCTAGTCATTTTTCAGCCTTTGTGGCAAGTAACATATTACAATCAGTAACTTTCCCGACACTGTTGACAAGTGGTGGTGTGACCAACTAAATTCCTATACTGAGAGAAGGTGCCGACCTGACATTCCTCATTCGTTTGAAATCTAAGATGTTGACACTGTGCTCGCTATAAACGCTCGTGCCTGGACAATTTTATGTGACTTAAACAGACATCCAAAACAATAGTATTCCCAAGAGAACGGTCCCGGAAGTAGTGAATTCAACCCGTCTTTTTGGACCTGGGGTTTTCTTGGCCAAGATTACCATTGAAGATTCTGTATGGGCAAGTCCTAAAAATATTGTTTTTTTTGTTCCCGAAGTGGCTACCAAAGCTGTGAGTATAACAAAAAAATGCACGTGATCACAGTTGAATGAATAGAGTGAATGCAGGACTGAGCGATCCCTTTATGGTGGTATTTTGACACCCATTCATTTTTTTGCTGTCATAACATTTCTTTATGCAAGGTATTGCTAAATATATATATATATAAATATAAATATAAAAATATATATATATATATATATATATATATATATATATATATATATATATATATATATATTCCCTTAGACTAAATCAGAGTATCCAGACTGTTCATACCTTAAAGGGGAAAATTTTAGACTAAATCATATGTATCTGTGACTCTTTGGGCTATCACTTTCTTCTAACGGGACTGTGAGCTATACATCGAGGGAAGGATCATACCAACGGGTCTATCATTCTTGTAGCATTTCTTGATTTTTTTTTGTTTATGATTTTTTTGTATATGCTTGATGTGATTTGATATGTTGTGAGAGAAGTTTAGTCTTGATAAATAAACTACTCATAAAATTTATTCCAGCGTGTCGGTCAGTTCGTTTTCCCAAACTCTTCATATAATCATTGTCATAGTTTTTCCCACGTCTGTACGTCTAACTGTCGTCTTATGTGTGTATGTATGTGAGTGGATATATATATATATTTCATATATATGTGTGTAGACTGTCTGACTCAATCTAAATCTGTCGTAGAAGATAGGTGAAAGAGAGAAGATTTCTTGATTTCAGAGACAGCCTCTATCACATTTCTACCATCTCACTCGTGGAAATCTATTGCTATTACTACTTCTCACTGTGACTATCACTTATTCTAATCTATTCAGAAGGGACCAACCCAAGTCTTAATTCCCCTATCGAAAATCTACGACAGAATGGTGGCTCGTTTTTTCCGGGAATTGAACTCTAGTCCTGAGAAAATACGAATATCAGCTCGTTTGCAGGATTAATTTTCTTTATTCTGATATAGAGTAAGAGTGTGATGTCTTGTGAGTTTTGTATCTTTTAAAAAAATAACTATCCCCTAGACATATCGATCTGTTTTATGGGCGTGCTGACCACACGGCTAATAATTGTTTTTCCACAGCATTATTGAGCATTATACATTTGGTTTACAGGTTGATTTTGTCGGAATATATGTTAATTACTGATTTTGTAATACTAAACGCTGGTAAAGTTTTGTGAGTGTATAACATTCACAGGGTTCTGAAGAAGTAGGTGTTTGAGCTAAGCTAAGGAGCGCGATCAGACTATACGTCCAGTTAATTGCCTCCCTTACCTATCATCTTTTCTTTTGGTATTTTCTCGTAAGTGGTAGGAACTAGTGTATCCTTTTCTTATTTTTTTTCTCCACTAGTCTCAGTCACTGACTTATTATGGCAGAAAGGGCAAAGCTTAGACAACTCCTCAGGGACGAAGCGAGAGAGGAGGGACCGGAAGGAGAGGAAGCGAAAGCGTTTATCAGAGACGAACTTGAGAGGTATGATGCGGAGATGAAAGCAGCTGAAGCTAAGGAGGAAAAAGAAGAACTAAGGAGGAAAGAAGAAGCAGCGGAGAGGAAAGAAGCGGAAGACCGTCTACTACAGCAGAAGAAGATGGATGAGGAAATGGAAATTCGCAGGATGCAGCATGAAGAAAGAGAGAAACAGAGACAGCACGAGTTGGCGCTTAAGACCCTAGAGTTCCAAAGCCGTGGTGCTGCCTCTACCTCCAGCAATGGAGAGTCTTCTCCTCATTCCTCTTTAACTGATCCTCCAAACACACAATCTACTCATCTCACGGCTATGTCGTTTGCTCTGGAATCTTTCCCTTGTCCTAATGAGAAGATTGACACGTATCTAGAAAAATTTGAGAAAATTGCAACTCTGTACGGTTTAGAGAGGTCACGTTGGTGTATGAAACTTTCCCAGGCCCTTAAAGGTTCTGCTTATGATGTTTATTCTAAACTGGAAAGTGGTCAACAAGACAACTATGACTTGTTGAAGAAAGCTTTGCTTGAGCGCTTTGAAATAAATGCGCGAAAGTTTCTGCAACTGTTTCACAACAGCAGGAAGGAGAGCTCTGAAACTTTTCAGCAGTTCTCATCTCGTCTAAAGGGATATCTGACAAAGTGCCTTGAGCTTTCACAGCTCCCCTCTACATATGAAGGTCGGGAGGAATTTGTTATTACAGAACAAATAAAGAACACTTTGTCTGCTGATACCCGGAGATTTCTAGCTGAGCAGGGTGCAGAAAAGCTTGAAGACATCTTAGAAAAGTCTGAGCGATATCACAATGCGCTGGCTGAACTACCGGCCACAAAACGTAAACCGACAGAAGAGCATTTTCGGAAAAATAATCTAGACCAATCTTCTCATATTCCTCATGTTTCTAACCAGAATAACCACAGAGAATCTGGACCTCAAAACCCCCCTCATGAAAAATCCAAGTTCTACAAAAACAAGTACCACAACCACAGTAAGCAGTCTGATCAACCCGACCGCCCTTCATGGCAGCGTAGCCAGAAAGGACAAGGTGGCAAAGGGAGAACCCCTGAGCACGGGACTAATGATCAGAGTGAGCACACCGAGCCTAAACGCATCGGATGCTTGCTAAAAGATCGCAAGGCGGAATTATTGACAGTGATTCCCAACCTGTTGGGGATACACCCTCAACGCGAGGTACTGTTATTATGAACGGTTCTCAAACTTCTTGTTTATTTGACACGGGGCTTTCGTATGATTGCATTGTTGCCAGAAACCTGGTTAAACCCGGTCAAGAGACAGGAGAGACCGTCCAACTTTGTGGAGTTCGTAAGAGTGATGCACCTACAGCGCTTCCCATTGCATTGGTGGAGATCCACTCTGATTTTGTCAGAGGTGTGATCAAAGCGGCTGTTATGGATGACCCCATCTACCCAGTCATACTTGGCGGGAGATACGTGTGTATTGGGAAACCGGAAGAGCCGATTGTGGCAGCAGTAACTACAAGAGGGCAAACCAAGAAGGAACGGGAGCCTGCGCCTAATTTGTTACCCATAGAACTTAAAGAAGCGCAACAAAAGGACCCTACTTTGGCACCCTGCTTTAGGAAACTGCCCATGGCTAAAGAACCTAGACAGCAAGGGGGCATTTTGTCTAAGGATGGCGTACTTTATCGCAGAACGGGCAAGCCTGACCAAGGTTACAACCAGCTCCTAGTACCGAAACAGTACAGAAGCCAAATCCTAGAAATGGGGAACTATCTTCCCTTCAGCGGACATATGGGACAGAACGCCACAAACCAACGGATAACCACTCATTATTGGTGGCCAGGAGTAAATACTGAGATTATCAGGTATGTCAAATCCTGTGCCCAGTGCCAACGTGTACCACCCAAGCAACGGACACCCCCAGTCTCTTTGGGTGAAATGCCAATAGTGGGATCACCATTCGAACGGGTTGTGATATACATTTTAGGACCCTTAGAAAAGACTAAAAGAAGGAACAGGTTTATCCTGACCTCAGTCGATACATGCACTTTATGGGCAGAAGCTATCCCGCTAACATGCGCAGATGCCAAGCATGTCGCAGAAGCCCTCGTGTTAATGGAAACCTCAACATGATGTTAAGTAAACTGGCACAAGTGAAACCTGAAGATTGGGATCTTTGTATTCCTGCAGGTTTATTTGGCTACAGAGAATCTCCTCATACTTCCACAGGATTTCCGCCAGCTACGCTTTTATTCGGCAGACCCATTAAGGGCCCGCTTGAAGCCTTACTTTGGTCGCTGACAGACCAGAAGGCTGATGAGACAGTTGTCTCAGCAAGTAAATATGTGTCGGATTTAAAGGAAAGATTGAAACTAGGATGGGACGTAGCAACGACCAACTTTAAGCGAGCACGCACAAAGCACGCTAACCGATACAGGAAAGTCGCGAAAGAAAGAGAACTGGAAGCAGGAGAGAAAGTTTTGGTGTTACTCCCTACCGGAAACAACCAACTGAGGATCGGATGGCAAGGGCCGTTTACCGTCCTGAAAAAGATTTCTAAGGCTAACTAACAGATCTCTATTCAAGGAAAGGAAAAGGTTTTCCATTTAAATCTGTTAAAGAGATACTTGGAAAAACCAGTGCCAACCTCCGACCATCTCCTGACGATCGCCAAAACTGACGAAGATGACGATAGTGGCAGGGAAACTCCACTGCACGCACACGAAATCTTTCAAAAATGTCAGAAGCGGCGACGCTCTTTCAAGCGCGCATGGGAGACATTCCAGAGAAAGGAAACTTTGGGAGGAGACGTGAGTAGGAATTGGAGAGAGATGGAGGGGGAGATGAGAGGGAAGACGACAGACACCCTGAAACTGCGGATACAGGAAATTTAATTCCATAACGTAGACATGGAGTTCTTCCATATCTTAAAGGGGGGACGTTCTGTCACAGAGGTTTTATGATCATTGAATTGCCTATATCCTCTTCTTTTTCTTTCACCCGTATCCTCTATTTTATTATCACTCTTTACCTTTTTCCTGTATTTTTCGCATCCATTCGTTTGCGAAAAATATTTTTTTCCCATTCTCACTTTCGCCAGTTTCGTTTCTCATTTAGAAACGCATTTCATTGCTGATTAAACGAGTAACTTTTTACGTAACGTGTCAGTCCCTTGCACCAGACGATTTGGCGTGAGAATGCATTCAGCAAATTGCTGCAGATTGACGAAATAACTGTGAATATTTGGCTATCTCAGACATAGGGCCGACATATCGTCTGCATTCTCACCTGTCAAAACGTAGCTTCTCGGTGAGCGCTGAGGTGAGGCATGAATCCCGACATCTCCCCGGCGCAGTATCAGACATTTGTCTGGTATTTTGCATCTGACACGTAGTTTCCTCGGTAGATTCTCAGTGTCAGGGTGGAGAAGGCGCCATCACGCATTCGCTCAGAATGGTCATTTTGGCGTGAGGTGCGAAGACAGGAGGTGTTAAGAGAAGGGGAGGCTATTGCGTAGTTTATGGAAATAGTGTACATCTTTGTCTGGTGTTTCATATATACTGGAGGGAGTTAGATTTCATTTTCACTCAGTAACTTCGCAGTTAAGACTAGAACAAGCCTTCGTTCGATTTCTAGAATCTCTGTTAATAGAGATGTCATTTAGTATGATAGTAGTGGTTTAAGTTCTTAGTAGTTCTGTGTTGAGGTAAATCTTATATTATTTATCTAGTATTTTGTGAGTGTTAAAGTGTTAAATCGCTTATTTCATTTTGCTAGTTAGATTTGTGCAGAGAGTTAAATTATTAAGTCTGTTATATTCTCTAGTCGACGAGTTACAGTGGAAAGCGGAATAAATTATAATTTCTAGCTTAAAATCATGTAGCCATAATGGATTTAATTTAACTGCTAATACGCAGTCGAGAATATTTTAAAACTAACTTATTAAATGACTGCTACATCTTGAGTATTGACGGAATGCGTAGGTATTCCTAATTCGGGATGTTTGATTTTTAAATATAACTTATTCCACGGGAAGTGTTAAACTATAAGACAAGCTACGCTTGCAGTTTAAATTATCAGTTATAGTATGTATAATTATTTGATATGTGTTCTTTCCATTTATATATAGTGAAACTGTGGTACCCAAACTTTGCCAGCGTTTGAGTAAAGAGATAAATCTGTGAAGAAAACAACAAACATTCTTACCTTAAAGATTTGATGTATAACTTTTGCAAGAACTTTAAGATTTTAAAGAAGTAACGGGTCATCGAGCCTAATTTGATTCTTCCTGAGAAAACTCTAGTCATTTTTCAGCCTGTGTGGCAAGTAACATATTACAATCAGTAACTTTCCCGACACTGTTGACAAGTGGTGGTGTGACCAACTAAATTCCTATACTGAGAGAAGGTGCCGACCTGACATTCCTCATTCGTTTGAAATCTAAGATGTTGACACTGTGCTCGCTATAAACGCTCGTGCCTGGACAATTTTTATGTGACTTAAACAGACATCCAAAACAATAGTATTCCCAAGAGAACGGTCCCGGAAGTAGTGAATTCAACCCGTCTTTTTGGACCTGGGGTTTTCTTGGCCAAGATTACCATTGAAGATTCTGTATGGGCAAGTCCTAAAAATATTGTTTTTTTGTTCCCGAAGTGGCTACTAAAGCTGTGTCATTCTTGTAGCATTTCTTGATTTTTTGTTTATGATTTTTTTGTATATGCTTGATGTGATTTGATATGTTGTTAGAGAAGTTTAGTCTTGATAAATAAACTACTCATAAAATTTATTCCAGCGTGTCGGTCAGTTCGTTTTCCCAAACTCTTCATATAATCATTGTCATAGTTTTTTCCCACGTCTGTACGTCTAACTGTCGTCTTATGTGTGTATGTATGTGAGTGGATATATATATATATTTCATATATATGTGTGTAGACTGTCTGACTCAATCTAAATCTGTCGTAGAAGATAGGTGAAAGAGAGAAGATTTCTTGATTTCAGAGACAGCCTCTATCACATTTCTACCATCTCACTCGTGGAAATATATTGCTATTACTACTTCACACTGTGACTATCACTTATTCTAATCTATTCAGAAGGGACCAACCCAAGTCTTAATTCCCCTATGGAAAATCTACGACAATATACAGCTAAAATTTTTACATAATTATAACTATTATTTATATTAATAATTGATACTTTACTTTTACAACACATGTAATATTAAATATACATATTAGTAAAATACTACATATTATAATACTTGACCCGTGTAGTTCCATGGAGTCTCTGAACAGACAAAAAATGAACAAGGAATACTGCATCCTCAGACATGTCGCACAAGGCTACTAATATGAGGTTTTGCATAAGGTTTGCAACCTCATCATGTAAAACAAATGTCCACAGAAACCATCACTGCAAGAGCATGTGAATGTTTGATGAAGCCTTTCTGCAGTGGGGCCACTACAGTGGTTGCCCCATACTGAGTGTGGATCCCAAAGGAAAGGATGATGATGATGAGAATGATGATTATGAGAATGATGATGAAGAGGATGATGATGATGGTGATGAGGAGGATGGTGATGAGGAGGATGATGGTGAGGATGATAAGGATGATGATGACGATAATGAGGATGATGATGATGAGTGTTGTACAGAAAGGTTGTGAGTTATTTTTGTCCCGTCTGAGTAGAGTAGATGGTGATAAGTACGTGAGAAAAAGGAGTGAGAAATAGATTTCACGGGTGATAGTTTAAGGAACAAAATATGTCTATGGAATGAGTAAGTTTCTTTATTCCAGCCTATCTATACGACTATAATTTAGTACAAGACAACCTTGCCCTCCTCATACATATAAATATAAGTTTAACTACACACACACACAGCTATGTGACAACAAGACACACAAACGTGAAAAACTACGGTTAATTGGGTATGGGTCTGACCAACACACAAAGTTAAGTTTCTTTTGTTGTTTATTATCATTTAAACTTGACAACATCAAATATCTAAAGAAAGATCAAATAAAATAAGATTTACATACATATGAAATAGCAGATAAAGGTGTCCTCCCCCTATGGAGAAAAAAAGAACCCAAAAAGTTAATAACCCAAAGGTCAAAGGTGTCGTGAAATATTCTAATCCACATATATAAATTATCAGGTAAATATAAAACCTAACAAATACATTTAATAAAGGAAAGAGAAATGGTAAAAGAAACAGTGCTGTCACAATGACAGTACTCGAAATCCCCTTTGTTTTATGCTTCGTCTGCAAATTGTAACGTTTCCACGTTAAATATAAGCCACTGCATAAATACAAGCGTTTCCACAACACATTAAAACGGGTATTGCATTTCTAAGAAAAACATTGAGAGGCACACTGCGTAATGACCTAAATTAATCCTAACATTAATTATACTACGTTACCAAAACGAACGAACAGATGGACTCAAATAGAAAGAGAGAGGGGCGAATGAAAACAAGGACACATGCAACACTAAACTCGCGTCGCGCGATACACAATTACTACTATCACGCGTGTAAGGCCACATGCACTAACTTTTTTTTCAGACGGACAGTGATGAATACACTACCCATCCCAGAGTTAGGTTTTAAAAACCTGGAAAACGCTTATTAGAAAAGATGACATTAGATGGGTTTACGTTTGAAAACATTACAGTACCCAGACAGCACATCTTCGAAACAGGAGGTAGAAGAAATTGCATATTTTGAACGCAGCCACTTAGCTCTTTTAAATTTGTATATTTGGGTTCCTTAGGGCTTGCTGACAAAGAATATGTAAAACGTTACGCAAATAGTCTAGGAATTAATAACTTATAACCAAAATAAAATAGTGGGGGTGCCTGACAGCATGAAATCATTTCTGCTCATAAAATTTTTTTATAACGTGTTTGAAAAAACCTTACGTTACGGAAATAGCCTACCATGTTAACCCCTAATTGATTGGAGCGCAACAAATATAAGACTAAACACGATTGGTCGGGCTATAAATACTATCTTGTGTTGTTATGGGAAACGAATAGACGGGGTACTTTTTTGAAAAGATGTGGAGACGTGGTTTCATTGGGTAGAGCTGCGAATATACTTGATTCAGAGCGTCTGTTCATTGCCACATCTTGTAATAAACCTACTAAGAAGCAGTACGTTGAGCACCAGTGTATATTTTATATAAAATAAAGCCTGGAACATCGGCAGATCGGAGTTGTGCTATATCCATTGCCAGTCAACGAAACTGTTTATTATTCTATGAATTGTGGTAAGCTTGAAATATTCAATATCTTTTAATGAAAATTGAATGTAAATTGTTAATTTATGCCTGTATATATGTGTAGTTCAGTAGCGAACATGATGTAAAGCCTATAATGCTCCAGCCTGAACAGAAGGTGTCGGAGGAAAGTAAAACTGCATGGAATGGCCAAACAGTACACTAACACCTAGATTATTGATTAGACAGAAATAATGCTGGAATTGCAGAGGCGTAGTAACCATTAGGGAGGGAAATACTGGTATAAAGTATTTCAGATGAAGCTGACAGTTGGCCTAACGCTCTGAACTCAATGTTTGTGATGTATTGTGCTCAGTGTAGAACTAGAGTATCAATTAGTTATGAAGTAGAAGGTACATCCTTCTTGTTTTCAGGGACTGTGGTCTTAACGTTATTGAGCAGCACCTGGTCAGAGCTTTGCTGAATCCAGAGTCGGACAGCATACTCCTTGGTCCATTTAGCTATCAGTGAGGTGTCTCCAGAGCCCAGGGGAGAAATCGAGCAGAGGAGTCTTTTCCTGCCGCCATCACGCAAGATAAGCTGATGTGGCCAGCTGAGCTCAACATTATGTACCCCCATCTTAAAATGACAGTGTAAAATACAATTAAGAGGGGAATTTAATTGTTTTAATATCAGGAACTGAGAACATCTCCAATACTAGTTCCAATAAAGACAAACTATTGAAGTCATGATGACAAATACCAACAGAGCTTGAACAAAACAAAACCAGTATTACCTCATATTACTACTACACAACTGACACACATAGGATACTTTTAATAATATATGTCACTACAATATTCATATTGATAAATTCTGTACATATAACTTGTAATTAAAATTGATTGTGATTCCTGGTTCCCTTTGTATTTGAATCAGGACACATATACATTCATGACAGCAATGAATACATATTGTTATTTGAAAAGTTATCAGTGACTCCTTTAAGATATCCTCGTAGAGTGTTTTATGTATGTGAGTGTCACAGTGTTGTCAAGTGTAGTGGAATAAAGTAAATTGTTTATCTGTCTGTTGTTGTTTAGACTTACACTTCATCATACACATACCCTAGACATATAACGTAGTCATCACACTATTCCAGAATAATTCTGACTGAGGTATACATATGTGGCAGCAAGTAAGGTTATATATAATACACTACTCTTATTAGATATATATACCTTCACAGCTGATCTCAGTCAGTACACTAAGTCCCTATAAATATTTATAACATCCCACTTCACCACATATATTGGGGTCTCGCTCTTGGGATTTTGAATCTTTACCTATTAAAAATATTGGGGGTAATTCACTTCAGGGAATATAAGAATTAAAAGGTATCCTTGGGTGGAATTAAATAAGGTTGAGCTCTCGGTGCCTGTGTTGTCCATTAGATATATATTTAGAGATTGAATTGTTGGTTAGACATTGTATAAATTTACCTGATAGACATTGGCGGACCTGGCCAAATTTCGATCTGCTGCTGTTCAGACTGCAAAAGAGTTAGGATTAGATGGGCAAGTTATGGTTGCCTATGTCACTACGGAATGTGACAAATTTATTGAACGCGAAGAAAGAAGGTTTGAAGCCGAAAGAAAGTTAGAGGCTGAAAGGGAAATTAAGAAGTTACAATTTGAGGCTGAGGCTGAGACTAAGAGGTTGCAGATTGAGGCTGAGGCTAAGAAATTGGAAGCAGAAAGAGAAGACAAAAGATTAGCTGCAGAAAGGGAAGCCGAGGAAAGAAGACAGGCTGCAGAAAGAGAAGAGAAGAAATTAGCTGCAGAAAGAGAAGACAAGCACGAATAGAGACATACTTGGAGAAATGGACTTCTCTGGGGAAAACCCAAGATCTTAAGGAAACGGTCCTTATAGAGCAACTAAGAGAGTCCATGGCTCCAGACCTGAGAAAGTTTCTCATGGAACAAGGTGCAGAGAGGCTGGGTGAGTTGCTAAATGTTGCTGAAAGGTATCAAGCAGCTCAAGCAGAGGTAACAGGTAATAAAAAGAAACAAGTGGATAACTTTAGGGCACCACAGAACTTTAATAAATTTGATCCTAGGGATCAAAACAAAGGTAAGCACCAATTTGATAGGCCACGGTATGAAAATACAAATAAATTCCCACAATTCGATGAAAGGAAATATGATGAAAGAAAATCTTTCAACCAAGGAAAAAGGTGGTGTAAGAATTGTCAGATGGACAATCATGACACTGACCGTTGCAGAAGGAAACCTGTGTATATGGCAACCCTTCAGGTCAGGTCGACCTCAAGACAGGGGAGGATATTATGTTAGATACCACTCCAGAAGAGATGAGGAAGGCACAGGCTGGGGATAAAACACTCAAGCCTTGTTTCAGAAAATTGTCAACTTGTCATACAACTCCAGGCAAGGGAGATTTTTACATGAAAAACAAGTTGATGTATAGGAAGACTGGAGCTAGATCCAAAGGTCAGGGACAGCTGGTACTTCCTAAAAGCTATAGGGCAGACTTAATAAGGAGCCTACATGTGAAACCAGATGGGGACCATGAGAAGATAGGTACCATCATTCAAAAGGTGGCTCACAATTATTATTGGCCCAAAGCAAGATGGGACATTGAGAATTTTGTAGAAAGGTGTAGCATAGCACATGAGGGAACACCCACAAGTGTGAACATTGATCAGGACCTGGACACGCCACGGGGCAAAATTAGGCCTGATAATAAAAAGAAAAATAGATTTGATAAAGTGGACCAAATGGAATGGGAAGCCCCTTTTCACGGACAAGCTTCACTTAACTGTTTTACAATGACCACTATGCGGAGAGTGCAAAAAGATGTCTTACCCCAGGATAAGCCGACAATCCCTCAATCGGACTTAAACAAACTGGAGGAAGAGGATGTAGAGAGGAAATCTCTCATCAAGAATTTTAAGTGGGGAGAAAGCCCCAAAAGAAAAATTGGTAGCGGTCGTTTTGTGAATGCTAATTCTGGGAGGAAAAATCATCACTATAAAGCTTCGAGTGGAAGAGACCATACCGGTGCATGGACAAATAGGTCCACACAATTAAAGGTCCACATGTAGCTTTGTTAAGAACGTGGACTGATGAAAAGGCAGAGGAAAACATTACATCTTCATACCAATATGTGAATGAGCTGACCACTCGTTTAAAAACTGGCTGGAAACTTGCCAATGAAAATTTGAAACAAGCCAGGAAGAAACATGCTGCCTATTATAACAGGAAGGCGAAAGACAGAAATTTGGCTGTGGGAGAGAAAGTACTGCATCTTTTGCCCGGGAGTCAGAATAAGTTACAAATTGGATGGCAGGGTCCATATACAGTTTTAGAGAAGCTGTCTAGAACAAATTATAAGATAGATAAGAAGGGGAAAGAAAAAATCTATCATGTGAATCTCCTGAAGAAATATTTGGAAAGAGAACATCAGGAGGAGACACACTTGTTGACCTTGTCCATCGCCATGGAGATGAAAAAGGAACCACTTTCATCATTTGAGTATCCATTACACCCCTGTGAGACAGCAGCACAGGTGAAAATCAGTACACATTTAACGAAAACTCAGAAAGAGAGAGTGCAACAGGTTCTAAATAATCATGCAGAGGTGTTAACAGACCGACCAGGGCATACAAACCTATTGGAATATGATATGAAACTGATAGACCCCACACCTGTCTGTATGAAACCATATTCGATTCCGTTTGCTAAGGATAAAGCTTTGAAGGAAGAGATAGACTATCTGTTGAAGGAAGGAATTATTTCGCACAGTGAATCTTCGTATAGTTCCGGTGTTGTACTCTTAAGGAAGCCCTCTGGAGAACATAGACTCTGTATAGATTACAGGGGACTGAATGCTATTACAGAAGGACAGGTGGATCCATTGCCGGATACAAATCAGCTGTTTGCCAGACTAAATAAAGCTAAATATTTCTCCAAAGTAGATCTGAGTAAAGGATACTATCAGATTCCAGTAAAGCCTGAGGTTAGACCATACCTAGCTTTTAGTACCTCAGAAGGACACTATGAGTTTAATAGATTGCCATTTGGATTGAAGAATGCGCCTAGTGCCTTCTCTAGAATGATGAGAAAATTGTTGGATGTAAACATTTCGGAGGAACGTAATGAATCCCTGAGTTGCCTCTTTGATTGAGGATATTCCGAATGTTTCATACAGGATAATAAGAAGATTATGGGATCCACTACGAAAACTCTGCTATCACCAGGTATATGTTATCTCCTCATAACGTACATTTTGAGGGAAATATTATGTTCTCTGGACATGTCATTGCGCAGACTCAGAGAAGAGAAATGGTGAATACGGGTTGCGAAGCAGCATTAAGACAAGCACTCACACTTGCGGCTGTTCAGTAACATAACCGAAATATATTATTGGTTGTAGAAGTCTGAGGCAGATTTCATGAGTAGTGCCTACTCTGAATGGACCCAACAACATAAAACCATGATAGCACCACAGCAGAGTAAAGTCAAGTTGACTTACATTTATCTATGTGTATATAGAATAAAGGACTGACATATAATGTCTGTTTTAAGAGGGGAGGTGTCGTGAAATATTCTAATCCACATATATAAATTATCAGGTAAATATAAAACCTAACAAATACATTTAATAAAGGAAAGAGAAATGGTAAAAGAAACAGTGCTGTCACAATGACAGTACTCGAAATCCCCTTTGTTTTATGCTTCGTCTGCAAATTGTAACGTTTCCACGGTAAATATAAGCCACTGCATAAATACAAGCGTTTCCACAACACATTAAAACGGGTATTGCATTTCTAAGAAAAACATTGAGAGGCACACTGCGTAATGACCTAAATTAATCCTAACATTAATTATACTACGTTACCAAAACGAACGAACAGATGGACTCAAATAGAAAGAGAGAGGGGCGAATGAAAACAAGGACACATGCAACACTAAACTCGCGTCGCGCGATACACAATTACTACTATCACGCGTGTAAGGCCACATGCACTAACTTTTTTTTTCAGACGGACAGTGATGAATACACTACCCATCCCAGAGTTAGGTTTTAAAAACCTGGAAAACGCTTATTAGAAAAGATGACATTAGATGGGTTTACGTTTGAAAACATTACAGTACCCAGACAGCACATCTTCGAAACAGGAGGTAGAAGAAATTGCATATTTTGAACGCAGCCACTTAGCTCTTTTAAATTTGTATATTTGGGTTCCTTAGGGCTTGCTGACAAAGAATATGTAAAACGTTACGCAAATAGTCTAGGAATTAATAACTTATAACCAAAATAAAATAGTGGGGGTGCCTGACAGCATGAAATCATTTCTGCTCATAAAATTTTTTTATAACGTGTTTGAAAAAACCTTACGTTACGGAAATAGCCTACCATGTTAACCCCTAATTGATTGGAGCGCAACAAATATAAGACTAAACACGATTGGTCGGGCTATAAATACTATCTTGTGTTTTTATGGGAAACGAATAGACGGGGTACTTTTTTGAAAAGATGTGGAGACGTGGTTTCATTGGGTAGAGCTGCGAATATACTTGATTCAGAGCGTCTGTTCATTGCCACATCTTGTAATAAACCTACTAAGAAGCAGTACGTTGAGCACCAGTGTATATTTTATATAAAATAAAGCCTGGAACATCGGCAGATCGGAGTTGTGCTATATCCATTGCCAGTCAACGAAACTGTTTATTATTCTATGAATTGTGGTAAGCTTGAAATATTCAATATCTTTTAATGAAAATTGAATGTAAATTGTTAATTTATGCCTGTATATATGTGTAGTTCAGTAGCGAACATGATGTAAAGCCTATAATGCTCCAGCCTGAACAGAAGGTGTCGGAGGAAAGTAAAACTGCATGGAATGGCCAAACAGTACACTGACACCTAGATTATTGATTAGACAGAAATAATGCTGGAATTGCAGAGGCGTAGTAACCATTAGGGAGGGAAATACTGGTATAAAATATTTCAGATGAAGCTGACAGTTGGCCTAACGCTCTGAACTCAATGTTTGTGATGTATTGTGCTCAGTGTAGAACTAGAGTATCAATTAGTTATGAAGTAGAAGGTACATCCTTCTTGTTTTCAGGGACTGTGGTCTTAACGTTATTGAGCAGCACCTGGTCAGAGCTTTGCTGAATCCAGAGTCGGACAGCATACTCCTTGGTCCATTTAGCTATCAGTGAGGTGTCTCCAGAGCCCAGGGGAGAAATCGAGCAGAGGAGTCTTTTCCTGCCGCCATCACGCAAGATAAGCTGATGTGGCCAGCTGAGCTCCGTAGAGTGTTTTATGTATGTGAGTGTCACAGTGTTGTCAAGTGTAGTGGAATAAAGTAAATTGTTTATCTGTCTGTTGTTGTTTAGACTTACACTTCATCATACACATACCCTAGACATATAACGTAGTCATCACACTATTCCAGAATAATTCTGACTGAGGTATACATATGTGGCAGCAAGTAAGGTTATATATAATACACTACTCTTATTAGATATATATACCTTCACAGCTGATCTCAGTCAGTACACTAAGTCCCCTATAAATATTTATAACATCCCACTTCACCACAAAAGGTTAGCACTATGTTACAGAGTAGACAGTAAAGTAAACATGTTCCTCCTATATGCTACCCAGTAAAGTTAACAAGTTTAAGCAAATCCAGTTTTGATAAAGTCCTTGTAACAAAGAAAATTATTCACTCTCTCTTTCATACAGTGGCCGCTCAATCACTCTTACCTACTCTTGGTGATATCTCTTGGAATTAAAATTTTTCCTGACTATATAAAATGTCAGGTGTATTTCCCAAATTGGCCCCAGTCCATCCTCTGTCAAATAAAGACTAGTGAGGTGAACGCCTAATCTGGTGTGGATTTTTCCTGGATGAAAGAAATGTCACCGCCAATAGTTGATGTAGAAAAACGTGATCTTGTGGTTCACAGTTGAAAGAGGAAAATACTTCCGGTATTGGGAAACATCTGGTTGCTAAAAATGTTACAATTGATAAATGATGATTATCCTATCGGCTGGCTCTATGGTAGAGTGCCGATTCTGAAACAGCGTAAATTCTGGATGCTACACTTGAATACGACTGTCATAAGTCGAGAATGGATGTTATTTTTTTCACCACCCCAGTGGGCTGATACAATTGAAAAAGTATTGCTGGGTTGGAAAGTACAATTAAATTTTACCCGTTAAAATTTTTCTCATGTATCGTTGGCAAATATTTGCTCACCAATGAAATTGGTGACGCACAAGCAAAGAAAAGACAACATTAACCAATCAGTTAAAAGAAAAGACCAAAAGACCGCTGGACTTCCTTGATCAGGTGATCTGCTAGGAATATATAAGAAACATTTATGGGAAAATGCTACTATTCTATATAGCTACATATATGGACACAGACGGGGACAAGACGATCGCTTATCCACTCCGTCAGTCATGTTTAAATTTAAAAGGTACACGGTGTCTTTAGCCTATCCTATCGCGCGTCGCTTAGCAAGTGCAGGGTTGGTTGAGTTATGCAGCTCTTTTCCTCCTGCTCCCGGTCAACGATCAGCGTACAATGTTAATTATTATTTAATTATCCCTACGCGCCTTTACATAAATATCGCCTGTCGTTAATAGCTATTAAATTGTCGGCGTCTGTTAGTCATCGTATGGTATTAAATAATAGGCACTTATAATAAATACGCACAATGAAATAAAATGTGAATTCTTTTCTGTCACTATCAGTCGCGCCTAGCATTTAAACCAGTCAGCTAACACCGTCTCTTCTTGTGTGAGAAAGCGGGTGGTGAAAATTAACATGATAACTGAACATCTGGTATGAAATACCTACGCATTATTTTATTTCACTAGTTTTACCGGCTAGAAAATCTAAGTAAATTATAATGGTACGCCAACACTTTTAAACACGTAAGCACTATTTCTATTACCAGAAAATCAGAATGAAAATCCCCACGAATGCTATTAACACATTTAGCGAAATGGTTCTAGAACTGCGTGCTTAGACTATCCAAAAATTCTGAGTGACAACTGATAGCAGGTTTAAGAAAACACAGTTTATATATCATTATGTTTCTCTGATCTATAGATGATGTTACTTTTCGCACTATTGTGTGAGTAACGGAGAATCAGAAACATGAGTTCCCCAGATAAAAGTTTACGGTCGGCCTTTCTCGGGCGTTCGACCGCCATCAAAGACTTATATCCGTGTAACGGGGTTCTCGAAGATTTTTGCCCGTGAATCGACATCAAAGCGCACTCGGGAAAATCCTGGATCTCCCCTCGTGGACTTCAAAGACTCTGTGTTTTTCACGTGCAGTCTGTCAGGTATCGTATGATTGACAGATAAGCTCGCGTGAGAAAACTAGGTAAACAAACCTGATTCGCTACCTGTTATGACTGACAGGTCATGCAGTTTGTAAACATCGCGTTCACAGAAAAAGAGGTGGGACGAAAAGTACGCTTGTGTAAGTAAAACACAGGTAGAAAAAAAGCGTCGTTTTGATAGCAAATCCTAGAACGCTACGAGGTTACAAGCCTGTAATATTACTGTAGCTCTCTTTCCATTATACTTCACAATGAGGATGATGAGGATGAGGAGGATGATGACAAAGATGATGAGGAGGATGATGACAAAGATGATGATGATGATGATGATGATGATGATGGTGAGAATGATGATGAGGATGAGGATGATGAGGATAAGGATGAAGATGATGATGAAGGTGATGATGAGGAGGATTATGAAAATGATAAATGTTCCTCAAATTATTCAGTGGCTACAATGATATCATCCATAAAATTGCTGATGGTGGGATGATTCAGAGGATCCAATAACTTTCGCATCATCCTTGTGAAGACACTAGGCGCGTTGTTTAGCTCAAATGGCATCACATTGAATTCAAAATGTCCATCTGGGGTGCTGAAGGCTAACAAGTGCCGTACCTCAGCTTTTACCGGTATTTGATAATACCCTTTACTGAGGTCTATATTGGAGAAATAGCGAGCCCTGCTCAGTTGGTAAATAGCTGGTTCTGATCCGGCAACAGTTCCGGTTGGAACTGGGTGACCGCATTCAGCGGTCGGTAGTCGATGCAGAGGCGGTGTTCTCCCCTGGGTTTGCGTAACAGCACTACACTCGCACTGTAAGGGGATTCCGATTACGAAATTGTACCTTCCTTAAGCAAATATTCAATTTCTTGCTTTAATGCCGTGGCCTTGGCATATGGAATCGGATAGGTTCTCATTCTGACTGGTGTAGGATCCGTGACCTTTTCAAACTCCGTCAGGTTTGTCCGGCCAGGTTTGTCTGTGATGTAGTCGGCGTGGTTTTCCATCAATCTTCTCACTTTTTTCTGCTGAGCTTCCGTTAGGGTAGAGCTGATCTTCACATCTAAATGCGATTCACCCTTTATCACCGGGTACTCTACGGATGACAAAGGCTCTTTTCCATTTGCGTAGCAATGGCCATAGTCATGAGGTGCGCTGGTTCGGCAGGGGCTCGGCTCGTAAAACATCTTAAGCAGATTTAGGTGATACATTTTCTGCTTTCCGTTCACGGCGATTTTATAGTTGGTACGAGAAATCTTTTCAACAACGTTGTAGGGCCCCTTCAGCCGATCTGCAATTTATTACTGCTACTCGGTAGAAGAAGTAACACCTCTCTCCTATGGCTAATTCTCGATCCTTCGCATTCCGGTTGTAGTATTTGGCATGTTTCCGCAAAGCCTCCCTGTTAAGTCATGTTTTATTAATGGGAGTTAGGTGTTAAAGATTTGTATGTGTGGGTCGGATTTTTGTACACACGTTAGTTAGCACGCTTTAGTGATGAGATTATTTTTTAGTTGGGGGCTTTGTGCTCGGTAATTTTTGAACACAGCTCAACTGAGAGGTTGCTAGTTTGTTTTTTAAAAATAGGATAAAGAAAGTTGTCTGACATTCGCGTGTCTTGATGTATACATATTTACACACCTGTCGGCCACCCGTAAGCCCGACCATGCTGACTTGTCATTGTCAGTGACCCAACATACACCCACCACCATAAACATTCTGCTGAGGTTGTTAAAGAAAATAAATTTTAACATAAAGTGGTGAGCCAGTTTATGGGGCGCTATATTGTCCACAGAAGGAACAGTATTCCCCAGATCAGCGGAGTATATTAGCGAAATATATTAACATTTGGCTTCCTCCACTAACGTCATGTACTGAGCCAGTAATACGGTGTGTTTGACATTGTACCGCTACAACTACAGGGAGTTCAGGAACATATTTGCAGTGTTTCCAGTCCTTCTATACGTACGCCACAAGTCAAGACTTGCAGTGTTTCCAGTTCTTCTGTTTGTATGCCGGTTTTCAAGTAGACGTCAAGCAGTATTGTCAAGAACCAGAGAAGAGACGAGTTCCAGTACCTTTCGGCGTTAGATTTCTTCAGACTGTGTGATACCCATCGTTTTGGCGGAAAGGACGGGATTGTTTTCTTTTTGCAAGATAAGTGGTTTTTGTTTGTAAACTGTGCCACTTTGTGTATATGTGGAACGAGCTTTCCTCTTTTATATGCATTATCTGTTCTATATTCTATGTTCCATGTTTAAGTGGGCGATTGGGAGGTCGATCTGACAAACGAGGATCATCTCGAAGCTAATTCGGGCTCTTGTCAGATGTTCTGTAGGGTTTAGTTTGTAAATTTCAATTGAGCGATAATTCCGGTTCAAGGCTTAAAACCTTGCTGAAGTTCAGATCGTTACTTGCCTCTTACGACAGTAATTGTTTAGGTGTGACGAAACGTTTCATTGTTTTTGTCGTAGTATTTTCTCTGTTCCTTAGTTTTTTTTTATTAATGTGTTTGTGGGTGTCTTCCTCTTCTGGCTGTCTTTTATTTCTATACAAATTTTTCGTTTATACACTGTGTTGTTGCTTGTCTTGTCACGCTTTTCGCAGTGTCATTGCATTCTTTGCAATATTTTTCTTTAGTTCTGCTTTCTTGTTTATTTGATTCTGCGAACGTGGTCATTTGTCCTTTATATTTTGTCTTGGTAACTCTTGTTTGCACTGTATATATATATATTTTTGTGTGCTCTACCTATATTATAAGGCATATTTATAGGAAATTAATATCATTGTTAACAGTTAGAAGGTAATTGTGTAAGTTCTATGCACAGGAACTTGTTACACAGCAATTAAGGGATAATTTCAATTTCTTGGAGAAATATTTAGCTGTGTGAGTTGGAAACTCATATAAAATGTCTACATCAGACATAATGTCCGCGCTGGAGGATATTCTCCAGGATGGTAGGGACTTTGAACATTTACAAGGCCCAGATCTGGAAGATCATGTACTAAACCGTTTCTTATGTGATATGGCATCAGATCTTAAGGAGTTTGTGGATATTAACTTTCGATCTGTTCCTCACATAATTATTGCTATGGAACTGGGAGAGTTAATGCGTTTCCACCTTCGTTTTTTCTATCAGCATACCTCCAAGTACCACATGGTCACATGCTAGATATCATACACCGCGTTATACGCGACAGCAATGTTCAAGAAGAGCAAATAAAAGACAACAAACGGAGTGCCCTACAGCAAAGGGAGAATTTTTTGGAAAATATTGCCGAAGAGAGTAAACTATATGAGACAGTGTCCAGACTTACAAGTGATCTACATAAATTGAACTTGGAACTTACTGGTTCGCAAGCAGCATTGAATTCAGCATTGTGTAAGATTAAAGATTTGGAAGCTCAGATGGAAGATAAGCATGTCGAAGTGAAAAATCCCACGCAGAAAGTTCAAGAAAGGAAGGAGATATGTGAGGAATTCAAAGTTTTGGCCCAGGAACATGATAAGTCACAAATGGAAAGACTTATAAATCTATTGAATGATAATGCAGATCTCAGTCGCCAACTTAAAGAGAAGAATACTTTATTTCCCGAGAAGGTTGATGAGCTTATGAATAGCCATGATAGTGCGATTGAGGCACTTCCACTGGAACTGACACAGTTGAGGGCACAGGCTGCTCAAGTCTGGGGTCTTCAGGTTCAGGTGGCCTGTCTTCAGCCACATATGGAGTAGGCACAAAAGAAGAGATTAAAGAAATTGGCACGACAAAGGAGAGCAAGGAAAGAAAAGGATGAAAAAAAGAGATTAGAAGAATTAACGATGGAGAGAGAAAAAATTGCAAAGATTAAGAAATCGCTCACGGAGGAGAAGGTGCAAAATTTTTACATCTGATAATTTAAATAAGAAGCAAAGTGAAAAACTTTGATAAATTTCATGTCAAGGCTCCACAGATCAACCGCGCATCGACTTTTCAAAGTTCTGATAAATTCGTAACAGGGGACAAAACTATTAGAACTCGTTCCCAAAATAATACCCATTATGTTGGTAACAATAAGGATTCTATCATTCCTGTACACAGTGGTTTCGCTTATGCTGTTACTCATCATACTCAGCACAGACAGTATGATGTACCTTTTAAGCACATTGCCAGAGGCAAAAATAAGAACAATTTTGCTAGGAGAGATAATCGTGATTTTAGACAGTACCAAGGGAGTCCTTCACGTAGTGATTTTCCTTCTCCGAGAAACTGGAGACAATTTAACGGACCTAAACATTTTGGTTCTAACAATTCTGGAAATTATGGTAGGGGTAACTACACTAGAGATTATCAACCTTACATTAATTTTTCTCGTAGACAACAAAACCCATCTAATAGATATTTTGATCAAAGGGAAAATAGTAATCGCAACAATGCTAACTGGGGTTCAAAACATAACAATAGTCGCAAAAGAAATAATAGTAGTGATAGATCTCGATATAACGGTAGATCTCCAAATGATAGATCGCATCGCCATGCTAACTTTGCTCAACAGGAGCCCCAAATTATTGATAATCAGGGTAACAATGGTAATAGTGTCTCTAATACTACTGCTTGCTCTGCTTTTGATTTCGAGAGCCTCTCAGTGTCCTGAGTGCACAACTTTGTTCCAGCCTACAACGGTGACGACCTTGAGTTGCGGTCATCCTCTACCTAATCCTCCTGCTTTGTCTACGCGTGACGGAGGAAGGTTTGTTACTTACTTACTTAGTCGTTCCCCTTCTACCGTGAGGTGTAGAGGTTTGGAAGAGAGAGCGCCAGACTATCCTATCGGCTGTCTTCCTCCTGGCCTGGTTCCATTCTAGTCCTCGGTCCTTCAAAGATTGTCTAATGTTGTCCTCCTAGAGGACTCTGGGTCGTCCTGGGGGTCTGGATCCTTGGCTCTTTGTTTCCCATGCTTGTCGTGGTAGCCGGTCTTCTCCCATTCTGCAGACATGGCCAAAACATCTTAGTTGGGACTGTTCTGGGAAGGTTTGTTGCTCATCATAAAGGGGCCGGAAGTTTACACAGCCACAGTTGGTAGGTTAAATGTAAAGTTAACTTTTTTGTTTTTTCCTCATTAAATCCTACCTTTACCAAACAGAGATTTTCATTTGTGTTTTTTCACAGCAACGGCTCTTCCATGAGAATTAGAGCTACTATGTTAATCGATTAGGCTATTACTCTGCAAGGTGTTGTATATGTCGCCTTTGGCAAGTTTTCCTGTGAAGCCAGTCGGCGTGTTGACTTCGCACTGGATGATTTTACCTCTTCATGTTCATAGAATGCTTCAAGACCGCTGGAGTTTTCCTTACTATGTAACTTTTTTAGGATAGTAGATAGTATTGTATAGTATAGTATAGAATATTAGATAGTATTGTATTAGGATATGGTATAACTTCTTTAAGATAGTATCTAGGTTCATCTCTATGCACCAGTTTATTACCATATTATTCTTATACTACTGTGTTTGATAAACATTGAATATATGATAATTGTAGTAATGATTCTATTTTTACTTAAATTACACTGGCTAACAAAAAAAAAATTTTTTTTTCTTTCTCTAACATTTCTATGTTTTTCTGGTCAATTTTAATGCGCTGTTTTTAAATCTGCAAACCGTTTTTCTCTATCAGGTCGAGATTTCTAGAAATACGTAATTGAAGTTTTTTAACAACGCATACGGTATTACAACATCATTCGTACAAGAAGTATAACAGTTATGTAAGCTTGAATGTCTTTGTAGTCGACTTTTGTCGGTGAATGGCATGTGGTACATCACGATGAAGCATCCAACAATAATCGGCAAGCATGGTCACACTCCACCGTCCTTGATAACGTGACTCCATTACGGCGATATCTTGATGGAATCGTTCTCCATGTTCATCGCTGACTTCGCCAAGGTTGTCAGGGAAAAAGTCAAGATGCAAATCGAGCAAATGGATTTTGAGGAACATGTTACAGCCCATAATTCTGTATGCATCTATGCACTGCATAACAATATGCACAAAGTCGACAGATTTGTGATTTCCCAGAAAGTTATCGACGATCGATTTGAATGCCATCCATGCGCGAAGTTCACTACCATGTAACAAGTTCTCGAATTGTTTGTCTGCAATAACTTTCCTAATCTGAGGTCCTACAAAGATACCTTCCTTTATGTTTGCATCGCTAACTTGCGGAAACTTTTCTCGAAGATAAGTGAAAGCTTTGCTCGTTTTATCTAACGCTTTTACGAAATTCTTCATGAGCCCCAACTTTATATATTTAACGGTGGTAAAATGATGCTGTCTTTGTTAACTAATGGCTCGTGTATTACATTTTTATGCCCGAGCTGCATACGATCCCTGAAAGGCCAAACCTTTCGTGCATAATGTTCCTGTCTGTTGCGGCTGTCCCATTCACATAGGAAGCAACAAAATTTAGTATACCCAGTCTGCATGCCCGTGAGAATTGCAATGACCTTTAGGTCTCCACAAATCCGCCATTGGTAGTCATTGTACTTTTTTTTGCCAAAAGTATAGCCATATTGTCATAAGTTTCTTTCATATGAACAGAGTAGGCGACTGGAATTGATGAAAATAAATTTCCGTTATGCAATAACACGGCTTTTAGACTAGTCTTGGAAGAGTCGATGAAAAGTCGCCATTCGTTGACTATGTGCTCATGACCGAGGTGCACCATTAGACCGTTTACATCTTTGCAATAGCAAATGTCATCATCCATCTCAAAGTATTGAACAAGTTCTCTGTGTCTATGACGAAATTTAGATATCGGAGTATTGGGCACTAAAAGATTCCATTCTTTGAGTCGCGAACCGAGTAATTCCGCTTGTCCTTTGGTAACAGCGAGATCACGTATTAGATCTGAAATTTCTGAATGGTTAATTAAGTGAACACCATCATTCACCGGTATATAATCCGAGTCAGAATTAGTTTCTAAAGCAGGTAAACTATCACTTTCTGATGGTTCATTCACGTCCAACGGATATTGTTCTGGCGGAACTGGGATCGGACACGTGATTGGATCATGAGGCACTGGTTTCGAAACCGATTCAATATTTGGATAAACCACAGACTTTCTAGTTTTAAAAGTGAAACCATGGATATTTGTCAAGCAGAAGTAACAATCAGTAGCGTGATTTGTCGGTTCAAGCCATATTACTGGCACTCCAAAAGGCATCGACTTATGCTTCGGCGATTTTCGTAACCAACCTGCCAATGTATTTGCACTAGTCGAACAAACTGCATTTGGCTTCCAAGATTTATTTGCATCATCAACTTTCGAATCGAAATAAAGTTCATATGCTTTCTTTAGTAATGGTGTAAAGTTTTTCTGGTGAACACGATCGGTAAAATATCCACACACGTAACAGAACAGATCAGCTGAATTTCTACAACTTCTAGAAGCCATATTTCGCTCAGAATTATTTCAAAATACAGTAACTATTTGATATTATGATACATTTCGGTATTGTGCGCTAGAAAAAGTGTTTTTTCTGACATTGTGATGTATTTTTCCTTTAACCAGCGCTTGATTGTGCGCTAGAAAAGGTCTTTTTCTGACATTGTGATGTATTTTTTCTTTAACCAGCGCTTGATTGTGCGCTAGAAAAGGTGTTTTTTCTGACATTGTGATGTATTTTTTCTTTACCCAGCGCTTGATTGTGCGCTAGGGGGTAACTAGGTATAGCGATATTATTAATGTTGATGTCTATAATAAGTTCATCATTGGTATTTTATAAGTTTATTAACTTGATTATCATGCTTATTATGCTATTTTTAGATGGTAACTAGTTATTTGTTCCTTGGCATAGATATGCATTGTTTTTTCTAGTATATGTTGTTTTGGCAAAATGTGTTTATTTATACAATGCATTGTTTAATATAATGGTTACCATGATATATCATTGCTTTTTTAAATTCTCATTTCATTGCTTTCTTTCATTGCTGGTCATTCTTCGTGTACATCATCTTGTCTTGTCACTTTCCACATATTATTTCATACTTAGACTATATTTGATATACCTCATCTTTGTTAGAATTTGATTATCTTTGTATACTTCATCTTCTTACTTTACACATATTTCCATCCCTCTATTGTTGATTTAGTAACATGACTTAACATGGTGTAATCCTTGTGTGTAGATATTGGAATTGCATCGACCTCAAATTTTTTGTTCCATGAACTTTTCAAAAAAAAAAATGATGATATCATTTTTTTCCCCGAGGGTCGGTTTAGTCTGTTAAGTCATGTTTTATTAATGGGAGTTAGGTGTTAAAGATTGGTATGTATGGGTCGGATTTTTGTACACACGTTAGTTAGCACGCTTTAGTGACATGATGACTGAGCTGTTGTACAGGCCATTATTTTTGTGAAGGGAGAGTTTGATATTGATAGATAAAGTAGATATTTTGAGGCCATGATTCAGGCCATTATTCATATAATCATATTCCTGTGATGGATTTTTGCAATTGAAGGGAATGCTGTTTCTCCCAGGGGATTTATTATTTAAAGCCACGGATCACGTTGGCTCGTTGATGTATTATATTCATATTGATTCAAAGCCATGGAGTATGTTGGCTCCGACTATATTACTGTAAACTGCGATATATGCAGTCCCTTTGATGGATATTTTGCTGTGATTGGTATGGAATGTGAGCTGCTTTGTTCGGCAACCTATGTATTTGCGATTTAGTACCTGTAACTGAGTTTCCAGGGATTTACCTACTTGATGCTTCATATTTTGCTGTAAACTGTGTTTCCATGACGTCTTCGTGACTGTGACGTTAATAAACGGTGTAGGACGTTAGGTTCTTGTGTGATTATTCACCGGGAAATTATATTTGTGGCAATTTATAACCAAAACCGAGCACCGTACTCTTTCTTGACTGACTTTTTCTTGACCGAAAAAGGGAGGGCAAGTTAAAAACAAAAAGTGCGTTCATTCTTAATTGACACGAACCGTGCGTACGGGTTTTACCCTTCGTCAGCCCTCCCCCCTCCCCAGCCACAGTTACAAACAGGTACATTTAATTTAACTCAATTAAGGGTTAACAATAAAGGTAGTCACGTAGCATATTCTGCCGTAGGGGAGTGAAGTGTTATGGACTTCGATGTACTGGGTCCCAGCTTTATGAGGTGGGGTGGCCTGTTCCCTTCCTCGCTGCCGTTGCCTTCTCTAACTGAAGATCAGAGTCAGGTACTCTTTTACAGCTGGTTAGACTGATGCGAACTCCGCCAAGGCCGGTCCTAAGCCCGGCTGAAAAAGGAGGAAGGCGGCCTGCATGGAGGCTGTAAGGAGGCAGCCCCTCCACCATGCAAAGGCACAACAGGCCAATCACCTGTCTGCTTTAAACTAAGATTACGCGTAATATAAGAGAGAAAACCGGACTGATTCTAAAGGCGACGAACTGGAACGGACTACGAACTACGACTTATGGAACTTGGAACACAAGAAGTATAAATGGGAAAGAAGAGGAGCTGGTGGAAGAGATGAGGAAAGCAAAACTAGAAATCCTGGCTATTATGGAAACAAAGAAAAAGGGACAAGGAGTCATGGATCTCGATGGCAACACGCTGCTCTATAGTGGTGTACCCACATCTGAAAGAGCTAAAGGGGGCGTGGGTTGTACTATGGCCAAAAACCATAAAGATAGTATCAAGGAATGGAACTTTGTCTCGGAGCGCATTATGGTTGTAAAACTAAAATAAGGAGAAACTATAGTCAACCTGGTCATAGTGTATGGGCCAAATGAGGATGAGAGAGCAGAGGTCAAGGATGAATTCTTCGAGCTGCTTCAAAGAACAATGGATGACTGCCTAGATGAAGTTATCATGCTCGGAGATTTTAATGCCAGAGTTGGAAATGACCATGCTAGATGGGGTGGAGTTATCGGAAGATATGGAGAAGATACTCTCAATGACAATGGAAAGCGACTCCTTAGATTCTGCAGTGAGCAGAATCTGATCATTACAAACACAAAGTTCCCCCATAAGCGCATGCATGCATACACTAGATGTGAACCAACCAAGAATGAGAAGTCAGTGATCGACTATGTCATTGTTAGGAGAAGCTCATTCAAATATGTCCGGGATGCTAGAGTCTGGAGGGGGCCAGAGATTGGAAGTGATCACTACCTGCTAACAATCAAAAGAACAGCTGAAAGAGTTGCTCAGCTTAGGAACTGCCCAACATCACGCAAGAAACCAAGTGAACGAACGGGAGAAATGAGCATCAGGACCTACAAGCTGAGAGAGCCAGAAATTAAGACCAGATATCAGGGGCTTATTGCTGCAGCGGTGAGCAACACAGAAGAACGACCTGATGACTTGGAAACCCTCTGGATTAAATTCAAGGATATCGTAAAGACCGCTTCTGCAGAAGCATGCGGTGAAGTCCGACTTGGGAACAAGAGAAAGAGGACACCTTGGTGGACAGAGGAAGTCAAAGAGAAAATAAGATAGAAGAAAATGGCATGGAAACAATACTTAGGAGCTAAAAACACAACAGGACAAATGGAAAATATAAAGAATATGTGATACTCAGAACAGAAGTAAAGAACAAGGTGCTAGCAGCAAAACAGAAGTCCTTGGAAGAATTTGGAGAAAAGCTTGAAAAAGATGCACAAGAAAACCAGAAATTGTTCTATAAGACCCTAAAGAACACGAGAAAGGAAAAACAATGCCCTCTCAAATTTATAAAGGACAAGCAAGGCAAATTGCATTATGTGCTAGTGGTACTCATAATAAGTCCCATTTGCCCTTTGTGAAAAGACTGTCAGATACCAGGTGGTCCGCTTGGGCAGATGCAACAAAAGCACTTTTACACAGCTTTTCTGCAATAAAACAAGTCTTGGATGATATTTCAGATAACAATGATCAGAAGGCAGAGTGTCGTCAACAGGCTCGTTGTCTACTTTCAACCATGATGAAGTTAGAAACTGGAATAATGATCATGCTGTGGCATCAAGTATTACACCGTTTTCAAATGACCAGTGCTTCTTTGCAATCTTGCAGGGTAAGCACTTTTACACAGCTTTTCTGCAATAAAACAAGTCTTGGATGATATTTCAGATAACAATGATCAGAAGGCAGAGTGTCGTCAACAGGCTCGTTGTCTACTTTCAACCATGATGAAGTTAGAAACTGGAATAATGATCATGCTGTGGCATCAAGTATTACACCGTTTTCAAATGACCAGTGCTTCTTTGCAATCTTCTGACCAAGATTTGAACACAGCTTGTGCACTCTATGAATCCCTGCGGGGGTATATTCAAGCTATGCGGTTTACTTTTGCAGACATAGAGCAAAAGGCCAAGGATGTGACTGAGTGTGAACATTATCAAGAACAAACTCGAAGAAAACACAAACGAAATCGAGAGTATGATGATTTCAGTGGTTCCAGCACAATTGATGAATCTCAAACGCCTTCTCAGCATTTTAAAAGCCGAACATTTCTTGTCCTTATTGATAGCTTGCTCTCTACCTTGTCAAAACGCCAGAAAGCTTATCAAAAGTTGAATGATGTATTTGGATTCCTTCGTCAGTCACAGTCGTTTACAAAATACATAGAGAAACATTATCCAAGTAACACCTGGACCCATGCATACACAGATGGATCAGAAACAAATGCAACAGAAAATGTAGGTGGGGGTGTCTTTCTGACCTTAAGCACTGGTGCAGAAAAAAAGCTGTCAGTGGCGACAGGACGATTCTCCAGCAACTTCAGAGCAGAGGCAGAGGCCCTGAAAACTGCAGCAGAGCTTATATTGACAGAAGAAAGGGCAGAGAGATAAATTGCTTTCTTTACTGATGCACAGTCAGTAATTGCTTCATTGAAAAGCCAAAATAATACAGACCTGGATGATCTCAGAGTAGTGCTATAACCAGCTCCCCTCCTGGCTGCCTTTACCTTTCAGAGCAGAGTCAGGTATCCATCCACTTACAGCTGGGTAGATTGTAGCGTGACGCCACCATGTCTCCAGCCCGCTACCTTTGTCGCGAGAAGCCTGCGCTGAAACCACGGACGCTCTCATCAATGGTTGCTTGTCTAAAATAGAAGGATTGTAGTGGTATGACAAGATCACTAATGTGCAACTGATGATACAAACCAGGCAATTGCCAGAAGAACGAGACATGAGAAGAAGACGCTGAAGATGGATAGGATATACACTGAGCAAACTTGCTTATAGCTTTACCAGGCAGTCCTTGGTCTGGAACCCCCAGGGTAAGAGAGGCAGAAGAAGACCAAGGAATACACGGAGAAGAGAACTGATGACAGACAAGAAGAGGATGAAGAAATTATGGAAAGACCTTGAGCTGATGGCACAGGACAGGAATACTTGGTATAAAGCAAATGCTCCTTAGGGACTTGAACGCTGATGATGATGATGATGATGACTATCAATTCCCTAGACTTAAGGGTCTTTTATATTTGGACATGCGCTCTAATATACACGACTAGGTTGAACGGGACGCGCCTCGCCAAGACGAGGCAAAAATTTTACATTAAAAAAAAAAATACATAAACAATGTGCCATGCTCATAAAATGACCCATGCTACCACCCTAACCCGCAACCCCTACCTGCGAAATGGACTAACCCCGCAGGCGAAAAAAAAGAAAAAAATTGTAAAAAAAAATGTAAGAAATAGTACGGTGATCGGTTTGGGTTATAAATTGCCACAACAATAATTTCCCGGTGAATAATCACACAAGAACCGAACGATATACTAGTTCCTGCTTCCTGATCCAATGTTGCTATGGGTGCGTGTGTGTGCTATGGATACTTAATCTAGAACATACTTATGACATTCGCATATCTTGATGTATACATATTTACACACCTGTCGGCCACCCGTAAGCCCGACCATGCTGACTTGTCATTGTCAGTGACCCAACACACACACACCACCATAAACATTCTGCTGAGGTTGTGAAAGAAAATAAACTTTAACACTCCCACACTTTCGCTGTGGCTAGTTCCCAGCCAGTCTTCAGACGTCGTTTCAAGTCTGTGACATACTGGAAGGCTGATGTGACCTTGGCATCTGTCCATGTTCTTAATAAGGCTTCTAATGGGCCTTTGATAGGTCTCCCGAAGAGTAGTGTGGCAGGAGGGTCTCCCGTTGACGCATGCGGTACTTCCTTATAAGCAAATAATGCGGCAGGAAGATATTGATCCCACGTTTCTTGTTTCGCCTGTGCCAACTTCCGAAGGATAGAGGTTAGCGTCCCGTTAAACTGCTCTACTTGCCCGTTACTCTGAGGGGGTGATAGGACGAAGTATGAATATGCCTAGTCTTGAATATTCTAAGCACCTCCTCTGACAATTTGCCTCGAAATTGTGACTCGTCTGTTAGAATTTCATGCGGGAAGCTTAATATAGTAAAGATGTTCAGTAAGGCGTCAGCTACATGCACTGTGTCGCATGCTGGCATGGCTATGGCTTTGCCCTACATGGAACATGTGTCCACTAAGGTAAGAATATGGATGTTCCTCTTCTTAGTTCTCAACAGAGGTCGAATTATATCCACGGCCACTCTTTCAAATGGGGTGCCCAAGATTGGCATTTCCCCAAGGGTTGCGGGTGCCGTCCAGTGTTTTGGTGCAACTTTCTGGCACTGAGGACAAGACTTGACGAAACGGTTAATGTCGCCGGTGATCCCTGGCCAATAATAGTGGCAGGCGATCCGCTGAGTCGTGGCGCTCATTCCCATGTCTCCACTAAATGGGATAGAGTGGCCCATCTCAAGCCCCTGGTTCCTATAGGTAGCAGGAACTACTAATCGTTGTGTTCGTGGCCTTCGTTTCCAGCTCTGCGATATATTAATCCATTCTTCATAAAGAAGTCTCCCTTGGTACGTGGGTTGTGTGTCCTAGGTCATTTTTTAAAACAGGGCAACAGTGAGTAATCTACCATTTGGGCCCTCTTCAATTCCTCGGGGAGGATATTGGTAGGAGGTCCCTGCTCTGTGTCCATTTTTGACTGTCTTCTAGTCTGTACGGCCATCATGACTAGTGGTTGAGAAGGTTCTCCAAGGGACACATATCTACATCCCAAGATTAGGGAGTAGATTGGTTCTTCCATTATGGCTGCACGAATCTCTCCTGTCACGTAACGAGATTCCACTCTGATACGTGCAATTGGCAGTGTCGTGGGTGCAACATCCTTCGACGGACCTTGGATGTCAACACTCTCTTCTGTCATCTGGTCAGGGGTGACAAGAGCTTCCCTGATTACAGCATCGAAAGCAAGTCCTGTGTCATAAAGGCACTCCACTATTGTCCGTTCACGAACACTGATTCGATGACGGGAGGATGAGAAATGTTTTCGGTAGAGGGACTCTGTTCCTTCCGGGGTGACGATTTTGTCTGCAGACATGCAGCATGTTGGGGAGGAGGTCTGCGCTTGCACTCATTAGTGTTGTGATTGTTCTAGCGACAGTACCTGCACCATTTATCTCCATGTCTCTGGTGCGGCGCAGAATTTTTCTTGTTGTGGTCTTTGTAGTTATCCTGTTTAGCGTGATGTTTATGCGAGATGTGTGGTCCTTTGCTTTGTTGGTCTGGTTGTGAACGGGCTGGTTGTTTTGGCGCTTGATCCGGAAAATTTTCCTGGCTCCTTGAGATTCCATGAGAGCAATTTGGAATCGCTCTGCCAGTGTAAGAATATTTTCTAACCGGTCAGCGCCGTTTTCAGTGAGAAATCTATCCATTTCCACCGACATAGACTCCTTTAGTTGCTCTTTCATAATCAGCTCTTTTAACCCGTCATAGTCCACGGTGAAGTTTCCCAGTGTACACCACTTCACCAGGTAGTCTTCAATACGGGCTGCGAACTGTGAGAAAGTCTCTCCGGCCTCCTTCCTAGAACCTCGAAATTTTTTTCGGTTAGCCTCTGAATTCCATGGTACCGTTCCTTTCTGAAAAAGGTTCCAGCGGAAAGTTCATCACGCAGGTTGCTTAGGTACACCTTTTTCCTGTATTTTTCGCATATCCATTTCGTTCCTGCGAAACTCTTTACCTTTTTCCTGTATTTTCTTCCCCATTCTCAACTTTACCGTTTTCTTTCTCATACTGGTAAACGCATTTATGACATAACGTGTCAGAGAGAGAGCGTTAAAATGCATTCTATTGCATTAGGTGTCAGTGGACGAAACTGTGAATATATTCGTCTGGCCAGACATAGGAGCAGACATATGTCTACAGCATTCCCTGCACCAGACGAAATACACTGTGAATATTCGCTTTCGACAGACCTATAGGCGACAAATTTGTCTGCATTTTCACCTGCCACAACGAGTTGCATCGGCTGAGAGCTGAGGTGAGGCGCGATAGCCGACATCTCCTCGGCGCAGTTTGAGACATTTGTCTGGACATCCCAGCTGACAAGGCACTCACTGTTGGCCCTGGTCAACGCGAGGTGTGAAAACGCACGAGTGTCAGTTCATGGTAGTCTTCTAGTTGATGTAAGGTGTTTAAGACGGAAAAGGGGAGATTATTTCGTTTGACGAAATAAGTGGGACCCCTTTTGTCTGGTAATAGATATAACCAGAATGTTAAACTTTATTTTCATTCTGACTCCTAAAATATTGCAGTAGACAGATCGCTGTGCTAGATCAAATATCTGTGTTTTGGCGAAGTCTGAATTTCTTGGCCATTTTGCTGAGTTCTAGACTACCATTAGATTGCAGTATTCTAGTTCATGGTTTAGTCTGTAGTTCTGTGTGTGGAGGTAAATATTATATATAATATCTAATATTTTGTGAGTGTTTAAAGTAATAATCGCTTATTTCATATTTCACTAGTTAGATTTGGTGCAGAGTGTTTAATTTATATAGTCTGTATTATTTTCTAGTGACGTGTTTCAGTGGAAAGCAGAATAAATTATAATTTCTAGCTTAAACAACAATGTAGCTATAATGAATTTAATTTAACTGCTAAATAATCAGACGGGAACTATTTTTCTAAACTAACTTATAAATGCTAGATGCCTCATGAGTGTTGACGGAATACGTATGTATTCCTAATTCATGAGGATTGATGGGTTTTAAATATATATTAACTTATTGCACCGGAAGTTTTAAATGATAAGTCAAGCTGTACGCTTGCATTTTTAAAACGTAAGTTATATTGAGTACATATTATGTAAATTATTTATATGTGCTTTTTCCTTTATTCAGTAAATACTGGGGTGACCCAAACTTTGCCGGCGTTAGTACAGAGTAAATATCTGTGAAGAACTAAACCATTTTCCTTAGAGTGACTTGGTGCAAAATCTTTACGAGTACTTTAAAGGATAAATGAAGAAACAGGCCTATCGCGCCATATTAATTTCTTCCTGAGAAAAACTCTAGTACATTGTTAGCCTGTGTGGCAAGTAACTTATTAACGTCAGTAACATTCCGACGGAGTTTGACAAGTGATGTGGTGACCGATTATAGTCCTATCCTGAAAGAACCCACCGACCTGACATTCCTTATTTCTAGAAACTAAGCTAGTGACACTGTGCTTGCTATTAACGTTCGTACCTGGACACTTTTATGTGACTTAAACAGACATTCGAAAAATAAGCACCCCCCCTCCCCCCCCCCCCCCCCCCCCAAGGAATCGTTCCCTGAAGCAGAGAATTCAACCCGTCTTTTTGGAACTGGGGATTTCTTGGTCAAGGTTGCCATTGACGATTCTGTAGGTAAATGTCCTGAAAAATTGTATTTCACAGAAGTGGCTACCAAAGCTGTGAGAATGAGCAACTGCACGTGATCACTGCTGAATGAATAGAGTGAATGCAGGACTTAGGGATTTCTTAATTGTTGTAATGTGGCACCCATTTTGCTGCCTGAATTCCTTTATGCAAGTTATTGCTAACAATATTTACCCCTAAAATAAAGCAGAGTATCAAGTCTGTCCATACCTTAAAAGGGGAAAATCATAGATTCAATCATATGTATCTGTAACTCTTTGGGGTTATCACTTTCTTCTAACGGGACTGTGAGCTATATATATATATATAAAGGGGAGGACCATACAAACGGGTCTATCACTATTGTAGCATTCCTTGATTCTTATGACTATTTGTATATGCTTTTGATGTATTTTATATGTTGTGATGTAAGTTTACTATGATAAATAAACTATACCTACATTTATTTCAGTGTGGTGGTCAGTTCGTTCCCATAATATATATATAATCCTTGTTATAGTTTTCCCACGTCTGTGTGTCCAACTGACGTCAATTGTATGTGCGTGCACGTGAGTGGATAGATATATATTAATAATATATATTTTTTATAGACTGTCTGACTCCTCTGGATCTGTTGTAGAAGATAGGCGGAAAGAGAGAGAGATTCTCGATTTCCGGGACAGCCTCTATAAATTTCTACCATCTCACTCGTGGAAATCTATTTCTATTTACCACCTCTCACTGTGACTATCACTCATTCTAACCTATTCAGAAGGGACCAACCCAAGTCTTAATTTCCCTATAAAAAATCTACGACAGTGAGTACCCTCCATCAGAGTTGGAAGCCGCTGCACGTTTTGCCAGCTCTATCTGATTAGTCTGTACCTGGATTTCCAGTTGCTTCATTTTAAGTGCATGCTCCCACTCTGCTGCTTCTGTTGCGGCTTTCCGCTTTGCTGCTTCTGCATCGGCCTTCTCCTTCTCCATTGCAAGTTTCTGCACCTCCATCTCTCTTGCATGGAGTTTATCAGTCTCCTCACTTACAAATTTCATCAGCTCTTTTCCATTTAACCCGTATTCACGCCCTGCCTCCATTAAACTTGCTCTAATTTTTCGGCGTCTGCTATGATATGCAGTACGGGTCTGTGAAGGGAAAATTTTGCTGTGACCTCGGAACAAAATTATTTAACTCACACAAGTAATTATCTCTTTAAAATCAGCTAGGTTTAAAATAGTAAACAAGCTCAAATAGTTCTTACAAAAATTCACTCACTCAGCGTATTACAAAGATTTAGATAACCGATTATCTAGCCCTTTCTAGATAAGAGTATTTACGAAGGAAAAAAAAATTTTGTCCAGCAGTTACGGAAAAAAGGAAAAATAAATGTTTCCAATTTCCCACAGTGTTCTCTGTTCTCCAAAGTGTTTACACTATCAGTTTGACACTTAATTTTTAAAAAAAGTATCATTCGTGCATTGGAGATATAAATTATTCCCACTACGAAGTAGACAAAATATAGTAAAAGTCAGTCTATGAGGTAATCCCTCAAAATGCCAACAAATGTTGCAATTATTGCAACTGTATGGCAGGGATGAAAATGTGATTTATCATACTTCTAAGTCCGGGTTCACTAATCCCAAGACGAGCCCCCAATTGTCGTGTGGTGAGTATTGGGGCAACTACGACAGTAGTTTTTTACCAGGAATAGCCTATGAGATAGTAGGTAGACGGTCTCTAGAAACTGGCTCGTTAAGAAAGAATAAAGACCTATTCGAGATAGGGACAAGAAGAAGGGAATGCGAATGCTTTCCACTGGACAGTGTTTTCTGGTTAATTATGGACAGAGTTATGTTTCCTCACGACCTTAGCTTCTGCCCTTAGATCCCGTAACAGAAAGCCCCCAACCTCATCTGCGTGTATAAATGTTCCTAGATGTAAATATTTAACACCGACAGCACGAGTGAAACATTAACAAACTAGGTAATGATCAAACGATTAGCGGGTTTATTAATTAAATATCTACACATATAGGGTTAATAATAGTTAGAACGTGAGGGTGGTAGAAGACGATTCACACGAAACACACAGATGAGATATTAATATTGTAGTTAATTAAGTAGTAGTTAATTACGAATGAGCTTGTGTAAAGCGAAATGATGATGATGTGATATGATACGGGTTACCAAAATGGTGAGTAATCTACACAGTCCATGTGTCTCTAACTGCTTCACCCGGATAGGATAATACACATGTATGCATAGAATGTCCCAAGTTGTTATGTGTTATGACGAGTGGGGTATCTCTAAGTCGAGGACATTCTGATGAAAACTACTGTCGTAGTTGCCCCAATACTCACCACACGACATAGAGTGACACCACTAGCATGTAGGAAAGTCACCAACAGAAAGCATAAGCAAATCCATAGCCGGTATTGTGGGGTGAAAAAAACCGTTGACACCCACAATGCACTAGACAGATAATCAGACAGACATCTTAGTCAGATAGACATCTTAGTCAGACAGACATCTTAGTCTGACAGACATCTTAGTCAGACAGAATATAAGTTAGATGAAACATATAAACAGACATGTAGATAGAAAGACAGAAACACAGATAATAGACAGACATGCGAACAGACAGGCAGGCAGGCAAATAGATAGATAGATAGATAGATAGATAGATAGATAGATAGATAGATAGATAGATAGATAGATAGATAGATAGATAGATAGATAGATAGATAGATAGATAGATAGATAGATATAGACAGACAGACAGACAGACAGATATGCAGGCAGACAGACCGAAAGACAGATCACTGTATCTACTTGTAAAGGACGATCGACGCCTGTTCGCAATCAGTGCGTGACCGATTTTGTCATACATAATACACAGCCGTAGATTCTGGGGTGTCATTGGCTGTCTTGCGCGAATGTCTCAATGCTTCTTACATGCTGTCTTTGCGGAGTTGTAGAATCATCTACTCCTGGTTGTAACGTAGTTCTGTATACAAAATAAACGAGACGTTGTCAATACGTCAAAGTAATATAACGGAACATACGGTAAGTGTCGTCGGGATTTCATTTATAATGCAGCGCGAACTTTATGAATTATGTATAATCCCAAATTAGTTCCAGAGTGTACCTCCTTGCAGCAAGTCTTGTATCAGTGCTGACTTTTCACAGAGATATTGTGAACCAACTGCAGCTCAATGACGCATTAGAGATTTTCTGAGTTCTGGTCTGGATTTTGAAAGGGAAAACTGTAAGTACTCAGATACAAAACATAAAGACTAGAAATGTATTACTTTTAAAACATTATTATTATTATGTTCTTCTTTTACTACTTCTAGTGTAATTTTTATCATCAGGATCCCATTGTGCACAAACCGTGTGATTCTTGTGCCAGCTACATTTTCTATATTGTTGTACTGCGTTTGGATCGATCAGTTAGGTCAGCGATTCTTAACTTGTGTGTTCCACGTGGGTCCGTGTACATAACATGAAAATGTTAATTTTATTTTCACCAAAATGTTTTACTCGAAATATTATAATAGATTTTTTTTAATTAAAGAAATGTAATCTGTACTGTTTTTGTATTTTAGTTTGACTATTTGTAAACTTAACCCTTTTCTTTGTCATAAAATGTATTACTTGTAAGCACAAATTTTAATTGTGATGAAATTTTTTTTCTAAGAAGAGGTCCGTAGCCTTCACTGGATAATCAAAGGAGTCCATAGCCTTCACTGGATAATCAAAGGAGTCCATAGCCTTCACTGGATAATCAAAGGAGTCCATAGCCTTCACTGGATAATCAAAGGAGTCCATTGCCTTCATCGGATAACCAAAGGAGTCCATAGCCTACACTAGTTAATCAAAGGGTCCATAGCCTTCACTGGATAATCAAAGGAGTCCATTGCCTTCACTGGATAATCAAAAGGAGTCCATAGCTTTCACTGGACAATCAAAGGAGTCCATAACCTTCACTGGACAAAGAAGGAGGCCATGGCACAAGAAAGGTTAAGAACCCGTGAGCTGAATCATTATTACTTACATCAAGGTTAGCATTGAGCCCGAGGAGATGTATTGGCGCATGCGGCATAAAGTCAGTCGTTAGATTTTTGACATTAATTCTATTTTTCTGTCCAGTTTATCATTCACGGTGAACATGTTTTTCAATGTTCTCAAACTCTTTAATTTGTTTGAGCTAGATATTATTAACTTGGATTTTGAGCGGGCTTGGGAAGTCTGCTGGCCGCCATTGTTTGTTCCGGACATATCGATCTTCTTGCTGCATCTTTCATATGTTAGAGTGAGTGTCTGTATGATATTGTAATAGAGACCTAGAGAACTACACAAAATAGTACGATATACCAGGAACAATCATTAATATATACGGATTGGTGAAGGTATGGTGGGAAAGTGAAAGTCTAGTGACGTTCTCGTAACATATATTGATAAATATAGTGATTCAGGTATCATCCGGAACACCACTGGCTTTCACACTCTCCTCCGTCTTATTAAAACCATGACAGTTTAGGGGAACTACCATTTTAGGACCATTGAAAAAATACACAGGCACATCGACACAATTTGACATTTTAATTTATTAAACATACAGTAACTGGAAAAGAGAAATGATACATGCTCAAGTATCGGCAATTGAAAATACTGTATTATACGGAATTAGAGACACTAAATTTTATAATTATAACCCATCAGAGGTTGAACAGGATATTTTTCTTCATTTGAAAAATGATCTTTAGCCATTTCGGTCATCTGCAGACAGTCGTTTTCTTCTTCTTCTGTGTTCAGTTTGTAGTCATGCTAAATCTGCAGGCATGTCGCCAGGACGAAGTACACAGTCTTTACCAGGTCAGCACGGCAGCCCCATAGCTTCTGCTTGAGCTCAGCGCCCCTTGGCCAAGTCAGACGTCGTGGGTCATCATGGTTTAAGCAGTTTTGGAGAATGTGTTCAAGAGTCAGGATTCCAGTTCCACATGGACATTCATTTGTGTGAGATATCCTGAAGCGATAGAGATGGCCAAATAATCTGCAGTGGCCAGTTCTCAGGCGGAAAAAGTTGGTCTGTTGGTATCTTTTTAGTTGGTGGATTGGGTCATTTCTGTTCAACACGAACCCTTATCATCATTCGCACATTGTACACTCAATCCATGTCTACACACCACTGCGTAGGTCAAGTTGACATTCCATACACTACAGTGGAGCAAACAACACCATAGAGATCTTATCAACTGATGATGATGATGATGTCTGCTTCCATCCACTTATATCTATCTTTTGGTGGATATCATTAACGGGAATAAAAATCCAACATTATCAACTTTATCAACTGGTGGCCAGTATGGGGAGACTGTTACGTGCAGTCTTTGATATCTTACAATATTATACATAGGTAATTTTTTTGTGCTTAAGGGAAAGTCATTATTGAGTTACTTCCCTTGAAAGTTGTGCCATCTCTTCGATCAAACTTCGATTTATATGTATGGGCGATGCCATATTACTAGCATCATTATTATCTTTACTCTGTTTATAGGCTTCATGGGACTCTTGTTGTACAGAGTTTGCCTGAAAATGTGGTTTATGTCTTTTGTTTTGAGATCTACCTCGGTTATTATCACCTCTGTAGTTATTGTTACCTCTATTGTAACCCCTATTTGGGTTTGAGTCATAGTTCCCTTGGTTACCATTATCATATTCATTATAATGAGTATCTCTGTAATTATGATCTTGTTGACTCCAAGACGGATAACCCTGATAGTTTCTATAATTACTTACTCTATGGAAATTCCTATAATTATGACCACCCCTGTGTCGAGAGCTATCAGGTCGTCTCCAGTTCTTTGAAGAAGAACCCTGAAATGATTGGTTACCTTGGTTTTGATAACTATTATGGTTACCTTTTTTATCAAATCTGTTTTGAGGTCCCTGAAATCTGTGTGAATAATTGGGATTGTATGGTGTTGCTGAAGCAACTGGCATACTCTCCTTAATCTTAGTGTTGCCAAAAGTCACGTCGGGGTGTGCAGTGACATATTGGGAACAATATTCTTCCATTTCTTTTAGAGATTTGGGTTTACGCTCATGTATAAATTCAAGGAAAGGTTTGTTCACACATGACATAATCTTATCTCTGCGCAACAAATCCATAAGTCCTTCATACGTTTTTTCTGTTTTGGAAAGCTCAATCCAACGATCAACTGTGAGACGTGCCTTTGCAGTGAATTCTGAGAATTCTACACCCGTCTCAGGTACCATCGTCTTAAATAAAAGGCGATAGCCTTCCTCACTTAGCTGATATTTTTTTATCAAAGCCGCCCTAATGACATCATAATTATCCTTATCTGCTTCTCCTACAAGGCATAATCTAGTCAAAGATTCACCTTTCAAGTTTTCTGATAATTGATTAGCGTATTGTGATTTATCCACATTATGTGTACGACAAGAACGTTCAAATCTATCCAGCCAGAATGTAATATCGTCACTGGACTGATTGAACGGTGGAACCTTAACCTTGTAAGTAGAAGGTTTACCATTACCACTAGATGCCTGATTAACATTACTCATACTTGTCAATCTCAATTTCTCCAACTCAAATTCATGTTCTCTTATTGCTTTTTTCTCTTCAGCATCTAATCTTTTTTGTTCAGCCTCCCTGTCTAATCTTTTTTGTTCAGCTTCCCTGTCCAATCTTTTTTGTTCAGCTTCACTGTCTAATCTTTTTTGTTCAGCTTCACTGTCTAATCTTTTTTGTTCAGCTTCCCTGTCTAATCTTTTTTGTTCAGCTTCCCTGTCTAATCTTTTTTGTTCAGCTTCCTTGTCTAATCTTTTTTGTTCAGCTTCACTGTCTAATCTTTTTTGTTCAGCCGCAGCTTCTCTTTCTAATTTTTTTTGTTCAGCTTCAAATCTCCTTTCCTCCACCTGCATCTGCAATTTCTTTTGTTCAGCAGCAGCCTCAGCTTCTCTTTCTAATCTTTTCTCTTCCGCCATAGCTTTTCTTTCTTCTGCAGCTAATCTTTTCTCTTCTGCCATAGCTCTTCTCTCTTCTGCAGCTAATGCTTTGTCATATTGAGCAACTGCCCATTGTTCTAATTGTTGACCAGTCTTATCAAGGGCTTTCCCTTGTGTAATGAAGTATTCTAAAGTAGACATGATGTCTAACAATAATACTAATCACCTGAATCAATAATAATACCACAAGTTCTCAATGACTTGATTAATCAGTATACTATCCCAATATCTGTGGGTCACAAGCCTTTAATAAGGTCTTGTATAATAGTAATAATAATCAGGTACTGGTTTATACCATAATCCAAGTGCAGTGCACAGGCAATTGTGTCTTATGAAATATACCTATATAAAACATATGTCAACCAACAGAATACATAAAGTACAAATAGGACTGACAATACAAGAACGTTTGCAGAAATCAAAATAAATTAAATAGGGAAATCAATGAAAATAATCACTGAATCTGCAAAGAATAACAACACAAATGACGTCACAATATATGAATATAAATTGTGAATAGAACTGAAAGATAGAAAAGAGTAGACCAACAAATTACAAACAACTCAAAACAAAACTAAAGAACAAAGAAATATTACAAAAATAACAATAATTACAGTCTTCACAGCTAACACAAAAGCAACAGTTGTCGCAGCAAATTTTCAATCAAGAAAATTGCACCTATAGAAAACGCCCACAACGGACCCTCTATGACGTGGGATATTCTGTTGTGAGGACGCCGCCCAACCTTAAACACAACCCGCTGACATAGAAACTAACATACTATACAAACAAATAACATGTAAACGTAAATATATATAAATTATGTGTATGATAGTATGTGTTGCAAAATAGGCTCAGTTTTACAGTAATGGCAAAGTTATTTTTATGAACATAAACAAACTGCCACTTTATTCAATTAAACATTCTGGCCTTAAATATTAAAGTTCATATATGGAAAACAAGAAGATCCATCGATGAAAATAGGACTTCTTAGTACACAAATACTGTCTTCCTGTTAACATTGACAAGAATTGATCCAACTGTTCTGTGAAACTCTGTAATGTCTAATGTAAAACTGTCAACAACGCTGGCCTACATACTGCATTCACTTGACAGGTCACGTGACGAAGTGTTGACAAAGAGCAAACCAATACTGCAAGTGTGTCGTATCAGCCACAGGAAACGGTCTGGTATCGGTAATCTGTTGACTTCTGAACTTCTGCGAGGTCAAACCCAGAAAGCTGGTCCACCAGTTGATAAGGTTGATAATAACCGAGGTAGATCTCAAAACAAAAGACATAAACCACATTTTCAGGCAAACTCTGTACAACAAGAGTCCCATGAAGCCTATAAACAGAGTAAAGATAATAATGATGCTAGTAATATGGCATGTGCCGCTTTTGATTTTGGGAGAGCATCTCAGTGCCCCCAATGCAAAACGTTATTTGAGCCAACCACAGTGTCTACTTTAAGCTGTGGCCATCCTCTTCCTGCTCTTCCGGCATCAGTCGCGCATGATGGAAGAGGTTCTCTTGTCTTACATAAGGGTTTAGTGAATAACAATCCAGTCTCTGTGCTATTTGATTCTGGATGCACCACAATTGGTGTTAGGCAGTCACTCGTAGATCCTTCCCGTGCCACTGGACAAGTAGTCAAATGTGTAACATTTGGCGGCACATTAGAGAAATACTCTACTGCTATCATTAGGATTGCTACTCCTTTCTTTACAGGAGATGTACACGCATGTCTTCTTCCGAATCCGATCGCTGACCTCATCATCGGTCGCATTCATGGAGTCAAGGAATGCACTCCGCAACAAATTTCCACGTGGGAAAGGCAAAACATGCAGATTGCTAACGCTGTAGTCACTAGAGCTCAGGCTCTTAATATGCCTCAAACTTCATCTATTGAAGATAATGAAGTGCATAACCAAGATAATCCCTTGGTAATTTCTCGTGACTCGTTTATAAAACAGCAAGAAGATGATCCCACTCTGAAGAAATTCTTCATTCTTGCAACTAAAGGTGATCCGAATAAAGACACAAGTCGTAAATCGTGGATTACAAAGAAGAATGGCGTACTTGTACGTATGGTTCAAGACTCCATTACGTCAAGTCATTCTCAAATCCTGGTTCCCAAGAATTTGAGAGTTAAAATTTTGCAGCACGCTCACGACTCTCAGTGTGCTGGACACATGGGTTTTTCCCGTACTAAGTCAAGAGTCCTTGCGGCTTTCTTGTGGCCATTGGTAAACAAGGACATACGGATTTATTGTCGATCTTGTAAAGTATGTCAGGAAGTTAAATCCAAAGGTCCACGGCATGCTGCACCCATTCAGGCGGCGGACATTCCTATTCGGCCGTTCCAAAAAATGGCCATAGACATTATTGGTCCATTTAAGATCAAGTCTGCCAGAGGACATCAGTTTATCTTGACGTGTGTTGATATGTGCACACGTTGGCCAGAGGCTATTCCTCTGAAGAGCATTACTACTGCTGATATTGCAGATGCTCTTTGGCTTATATTTTCTCGTCTGGGGTTCCCCGGAGAGATATTGTCAGACCATGGCACCCAACTAATATCAGATACCATGTCTCAAGTAATGTCTACCCTGCAGATAGATAGATCTTTAAGTAGTATCTACCATCCAATGTCTAATGGTATGGTCGAACGCCTTAATAGAACACTTAAAAACTTACTGGGGAAGATAACTGAGGATCATCCTCAAGACTGGGACAGAGTTTTACCTGCGGCCCTCTTCGCTTACAGAGAGGTACCCAATGAACATACGGGATTTTCTCCCTTTGAACTCGTCTTTGGCGCGCGTCCGCGTGGCCCTATGTCGTTGCTTCACGATCTCATAACATCTGACAATATTGACGATGACACAAAGTCATCCTACGAATATGTCATCGCGTTGAGACAAAAAATTATCGAAGCATGCAAATTAGCAACTTCTTCTTCTGAATTTGCGAAACAGAAGGCAAGGCAATTTGCCAATAAGAAGAGATGCTTACGACAACTTTGTCCTGGTGACAAAGCATTTGTATTACTACCTTGTAGGGAAAACAGATTACTTATTTCTTGGAAAGGTCCGTACGATATAATATCGAAAATTTCCGATGTCGACTATATTGTCGATATTGATGGGAAGCATAAAACCTTCCACATCAATATGCTTACTGAATTCCATGAACGTCCGGATTATTTGCAACCCATTTTCCAAGCAACGGACAATTCTCCAGTACAACATGGTCATTACTCATCACTGTCCGTGATACAGGATGAGGAAACAAGTTTTTCAGATGTAAATCTTCCTCTTCCAATGATCCCACTTCATTCCAGTGAATCATGGAAGAACGTTACTGTCTCTCCTGATTTGTCTCTAGGAGAACAGCGACAAGTTTCAACTATGTTGCAAACATTTCAGGATGTACTCACTGACATCCCTGGACAAACGAATGTCATTCAACATGACATTGTTCTAACTGACCATACTCCTATTAGGGTTAGACCTTATCCTATACCTATACATTTTCAAGCACAGGTCGAGAAAGAGTTGGATGAGATGATAGATTTGAAAATAATCGAACCATCCACCTCTGCATATTCTTCGCCGATGGTTATTGTGCGTAAAAAAGACAATAACATACGTCTTTGCGTTGACTATCGAAAATTGAATCAAGTAACGAAGTTCGATGCCGAACCTATGCCTTTACTGGAAGAGCTACTTACTCGACTCTCCAAATCTCATTTTTTCACTAAACTTGATTTGTCTAAAGGATATTGGCAAGTTCCTTTATCTGAACGCGCCAAACCTCTCACGGCTTTTTCAACACCTAGAGGTTTGTTCCAATGGAATTTTATGCCTTTCGGTCTTATGAACGCACCAGCTACGTTCGTACGCATGATGCGCCGAATCCTATCTTATCGGTCAGATGTCATTGCATATCTAGACGACATCTGTCTTTTCAGCGATACTTGGGAAGATCACTATTCAGGGTTAGATGAATTGCTGTCTACTTTGCGTGAGCACAACCTGACAGCGAAACCCTCTAAAGCCTATATTGGTTTTAGCGAAATTTCTTTCCTAGGCCACCGAGTTGGTCATGGTTTCCTAAAGACAGAGGACCATAATACTAGTAAGATACTTAACATCTCAATCCCTAAGACTAAAAAACAGGTGAGAAGTCTGTTAGGTCTTATTCAATTTTATGGCAGATTCATTCAGAATCTATCCTCTATCATGGCACCTCTCTCAACACTTCTAAAGAAAGGTTCGCCTAATGTGGTCCACTGGTCTCAGGAATGCCAATGCTCTCTGGATAAGATTAAAACACTGTTTTCAACACCACCTATTTTAGTGCTACCCACTAAAGATAAGACATTCGTTCTTCGTAGTGACGCTTCATCCACTGGGATTGGAGCGGCACTAATGCAAGAGTACTCTGGAACTCTGCATCCTGTAATGTATATTTCCAGAAAACTTAATGCGGCAGAAAGGAATTATTCGGTTTTAGACCGTGAGCTATTAGCTATGGTTTGGTCGATCCTCAAACTACAGAGATTCCTTCTAGGCGCACATTTCATAGTAGAAACCGACCAAAAAGCTCTTACTGCTATACAGAGTAAGAATTTGAAGAGCTCGAGGTCTACTCGATATGCAATTGCTCTTCAACCTTTTCATTTCTCTGTGCGAGCTATTCGTGGATCAGATAATGTGATGGCAGACATTCTGTCAAGATGCCCACATGATTCCACATAACTATTAGGGCTTAGACTTCTTGATATGTCTAGTTCTATAGTAGTTCCTTTTCTATATCATGATAGATACACATTTGTAATTTAATAATATAATGATTGTATCACTACATAGCGGTTCATGGATGTTTATTCACCGCTGTGCTTTGATGATTTTTTCTTCATAAATCATAAATTTAAGATATCTAATACGAAATGATGATATGAATTTTTTAGGCATTGTGTAATTGCCAGAATTGTATTATACTTTGATGACACCTTCCTGGAAAAATATACTTGTAGAGAAATAATTTCTCTCAGTTTATGAGACACATTCTCACCAGTCGCTCCATAAGTCGACTTAGCCTCATATTAGGCGTTATAGGTATTCCTGATATTTTCATCTGCGCATTATTCATGCGTTGTGAGCCTATTGTACGTTGCTCCTAGATGTATTTCAAAAAAAAAAAAAATGTTCCATTTTTTTTTCCCGGGAGGTGTGGTAAGACTGTTACGTGCAGTCTTTGATATCTTACAATATTATACATAGGTAATTTTTTAGTGCTTAAGGGAAAGTCATTATTGAGTTACTTCCCTTGAAAGTTGTGCCATCTCTTCGATCAAACTCCGCGGATAAATCCATTTTACTGCGATTTATTCGTTGTTTGGGTAATAATAGATTGTTCTTGCTTCAGAATATCTATGGCCTGAATTTATGTGTATTGTTTGTCTGAGTAGGACGAGTCTGTCTTATATCTGTATATCTTTACATATCTAAGTCGAACTATATGTTCTGTTGTCTCTAGAGAGGTCAAAGGCTATTCGGCGGATGTGTCGCTAGAGTGTGGTGTGATTTGGCTTCGTCCTGATAGGGACTGTGTGTTTCCTATGTCGGCCTGTCGCCGGGAAAAAGTGATCTCAGTATTTGTGGGGAAAGTGATAGTCGTCTAGACCTATCGTGTATGCTTTACCCCAGTGTTTATTCATATTGCCAAGGAATGGCAGTTTCATATTTCCTCTACCAAGGTAATCAAAGATACTCTTATGAACTCTCGATCGAAGCCACCATTTTCGATAGTTACGATTTGAATGTCTAAGAGAATATATTTGACTCGATGAAAACGACTTCGATTCCTAGCAGCACTATATTCTGTAGAATGCAGTCAATTGTTCATGATCAAATCTACAGAGCAATGCAATGTTTTATGAATGACTAACTTTAGGACAGATTCATTATCTGTATCCAAACGTGAGTGACAGCTCACGAGTGAAGCCATCTTGTAACCAAAACATGTAGTGACTTTCAAGAAGAGAAAGGGGATGCCCGTATTATCGCTTGTTTAGTCCAGAGATCACTGCTACACATGAGAACCCGTTATTAGCGGTTCAATATTATTATATGACACAAATATGTGCTGAACATTATGTGGGAGAATCGTCGCTAAACGAGATTAGGTTTAGAAGCCATCTGAAATATTGTTTATAAGCTGACGTGCTCAGTCAGTGAAGTCAGATGATTTATATGTATGGGCGATGCTGAGGGCTTGGCTACTGACAGTCCATTATAATATTAATCTACATGAGTGCCCATGTAACATAACATTGCAAGACCATTTATCCACTGTACTATGATGTATTATGCCAACCTGTGATTTGTCACTATCTGTGCTGTCGAGTGTGTACGTCCAATTAAACTTTAGAAAAGGTACACAGTCGTTGGTGTCGATGACTTCCAGTCATACATGAGTGTGAGAAAAGAACATTTGTCAACAACACGAACCCTTATCATCATTCGCACATTGTACACTCAATCCATGTCTACACACCACTGCGTAGGTCAAGTTGACATTCCATACACTACAGTGGAGCAAACAACACCATAGAGATCTTATCAACTGATGATGATGATGATGTCTGCTTCCATCCACTTATATCTATCTTTTGGTGGATATCATTAACGGGAATAAAAATCCAACATTATCAACCTTATCAACTTATCGTGCTGATAACGCGAATGTCGTGGGTTCGTCCCCATACTGATAAAGTTGATAAAGTTGATATAATGTTGGGAAACGCTTGATTTACTCTTGTAAGTAGGATGCTGATAAAGGTCACTTCAACTTTTGTCCAGGTAGTAAAATAATTAAGAGATCTAAATGTCACAGTGTACGTTAACTTGGAATCTTCAATCGTTATATCAAATGTCAGGTAAACAAATCGGTTCAGGATCAATCTTCTTCACAAAAAGTGGTCGTTATATAGGTAATGTCAACGTTTGGCTTGGTAGCCACAACAGGCTGAATGTTTATGAAATTGGGAAAAGAACTCTGGATATGCTATAAGTCTAGTTATCATTTATTCTTAATATTATTTGGGTTTGTACTCTGTCTCTTTCTGGGTGTACCACGAGACCAGACAAGTCACCTTGCAAAAACCCGATATTATATCAGAATGTTCTTTGATAAAGTTTATTTCCAGTTTCATATGGAATGGAATCCGCTGGTAAGGTTTAGGGTTTGACCCAAATACTGTATAGGAAGAAAATACAAATACTTAACATAATATATTATAATTCACAATCCTATCCTTACCCCGCATAACATAGAAGATATCTTATCCACTTCGGTTATTTAACTTAAATTAGAAGCTATAAGCTCAGAGCTAGTCTCATCGTTTTAAAAAAATTCCGTGAAATAAATTCTAGTCATTTAAAAAGAATCCATCATCATGAATCAGAAATAAATACATATTTCGTCAATACTCATGATGAATCAGTGCATTACTAGTTGGTTAAAATATTCACTGACTGGTTACTAGCAGTTAATAAAATTTTTATCATAGCTTGAAGAGTTTAGCTAGAAATATTTATTTGTTCTGCTATCCACTGTAACACAGTAAAACTTTAGAGAAATAATATAACGGACCTAACTTAGTAAATCACTCTGCACAGAAAATAACTAGTAAAATATAATTGACGATTTAAAAGATTAAATCACTCAAACTACTAGTATAGTATTTACCTCAACACCGAGCTACTAAGACTTATCTCCAACGACTACTAAGAAATTCACTTTTACAAGTATTCTAGAATCGAAGCTAGTTGTCTAGAGGAATCTGTGAGGTATTGGATGAATTGAGTTAGATTTCTGTGGTTCTTATATTAAAAGATGAAAGGAGGTAGTTAATTATCCCCCCCCCCGAAAAACCAGACCCTACCAGATGTTCTCACCTGCGGGAAATTTTCCTTTCAGTTTTTGGCTTATGCGTAATTCAAAGCCGAAAACCCAGGATCTTCGTTCTCGTTTAGATCAGACATCGCCAATGCGCTAATCAGTGTGAGTTTCCTTCGTCTCTCTGCTCGTATTCAAGCGAGCAATGTCTTTGATCTCAAATTCTTTCACCGTGAATAATTAACCTACCGGCGAACAGATCAGGGAAAGGTAATAGACAATTGTCTCCCTTATTATCATTGTCTGATCTATACCACGATTTGATCTCTGGCGCTGGTGTTAGAATTCACGTTAGCGAATATGTCTCTGGTAGACTCTCATCAAAGAAATATAGCGACCTGCATTAAATGCGTGCTAAATGAGAAAGAGAGACAGATCTATTCTGAGTAATAGGAGGTTTTATGTTAACCCAACAGGCGTAGGTGAAGCTAGGAGAAAAAAAAATGAAGATAAAGAAAATAGATATATGAAATCAATTATCATAATCTGCCATATATATATATATATATATATATATATATATATATATATATATATATATATATATATATATATATATATATATATATATATATATATATATATATATATATATATATATTTGTCACAAAATTGTGTGTACATGAGTGTAGTGTAACTTGTATTTTGTACAAGGAGAAAAAGTGCGTCTGATTTAAATATAGTCGTAAAGATAGGCTGGATTAGAGCAATTACTAAATCCAGAGACTGTTCTTGCTCTTACACTATCACCCTCGTGAAAAAGAAAACTATTTCTTACACCTTACTCTCACATAGTTAACACTATCACCTCTGCTCGGACGGGACCATAAATATCTCAGACCTATCTTATAAAAAATTACGACAGTGGGGAAGGGGGGCGGGCCTACTTGAGTCATGACTCCCAAGTGTCAGCCTCTTGTCTTGTGCAAGAGAATTGAACCCACTCCACCTGAGTTGCAGCTTCAATTTCACTCCTGTTTTTCTGCCAGCTGGAGGCAATAGTGAAAGTAACCCTTATATTGAAAATAATTTACTGTCCTGAATTCCATAGCCCGTTGCGGTTGTTCCACAACCAGCACGATGCCCTTTCCGCAGTTTCACTGAGTCTCTTAAGTGCCCTTGTTCTTGACTGTCCTTTCAAACCCAACAGTTTCAGTAGATCATACACTGAGGCAGCACTAAATATCTTGCGACTACCTCTACAGCCATGACCCTTGCAGTGAACCAGTCGTGTCTCAAGTCCGTGACCATATCATTATACTTCGCCACTTTGAACGAGAGTTGCGCGTCCAATCTTGATTCAAACGGCACGGTCAGCTCAATCATTATAATCTGGTGCGATGATGAGGAATGTTTCACTATATCTGGCCATCTTCGAGATCTTCTTATTCATAGATATATTCGTTAAGACGCATGCGCATTTGTACAGGATTTGTTGAATGAATAAAATATGGCCATCGAGATGGACGGGCGCGTTTCTCGTTCAGAACATTTTAAACTCGTCTCCTCTCTACGTGTGACGCCCAATCGACGTCCTTGACTCAACGATAAGTGGAACATACTAAATGAAGTTCCCGTACATCGATCATAAGAAACTCTTCTACAGCGCGGCAGGAACAAGCTCTGGTATGTTTTAGAAGACTACGGTATACAACTTGTTAGCAGCATTAGAGCATGTGCCACTCAATTATAAATGTACTAAGAAAAACGAATGTGTTTAAAAAATATATTTAAACATTATATAAATGATCAACACAAGCATGTGACAAATATGTGTACTAGCTTTCCTACTGTATTTATATGGATATTATAATTTTAGAGGGAAACCAGAGTCAGCAGACGCAAATTACTGTCTGCTAAAGCCATCATACACAACAAGTACAAAAATCAGTGGAAGCCTTTGACCTCTCTAGAGACAACAGAACATATAGTTCGACTTAGATATGTAAAGATATACAGATATAAGACAGACTCGTCCTACTCAGACAAACACTACACATAAATTCAGGCCATAGATATTCTGAAGCAAGAACAATCTATTATTACCCAAACAACGAATAAATCGCAGTAAAATGGATTTATCCGCGGAGTTTGATCGAAGAGATGGCACAACTTTCAAGGGAAGTAACTCAATAATGACTTTCCCTTAAGCACAAAAAAATTACCTATGTATAATATTGTAAGATATCAAAGACTGCACGTAACAGTCTCCCCATACTGGCCACCAGTTGATAAAGTTGATAATGTTGGATTTTTATTCCCGTTAATGATATCCACCAAAAGATAGATATAAGTGGATGGAAGCAGACATCATCATCATCATCAGTTGATAAGATCTCTATGGTGTTGTTTGCTCCACTGTAGTGTATGGAATGTCAACTTGACCTACGCAGTGGTGTGTAGACATGGATTGAGTGTACAATGTGCGAATGATGATAAGGGTTCGTGTTGTTGACAAATGTTCTTTTCTCACACTCATGTATGACTGGAAGTCATCGACACCAACGACTGTGTACCTTTTCTAAAGTTTAATTGGACGTACACACTCGACAGCACAGATAGTGACAAATCACAGGTTGGCATAATACATCATAGTACAGTGGATAAATGGTCCTGCAATGTTATGTTACATGGGCACTCATGTAGATTAATATTATAATGGACTGTCAGTAGCCAAGCCCTCAGCATCGCCCATACATATAAATCATCTGACTTCACTGACTGAGCACGTCAGCTTATAAACAATATTTCAGATGGCTTCTAAACCTAATCTCGTTTAGCGACGATTCTCCCACATAATGTTCAGCACATATTTTTTTCATATAATAATATTGAACCGCTAATAACGGGTTCTCATGTGTAGCAGTGATCTCTGGACTAAACAAGCGATAATACGGGCATCCCCTTTCTCTTCTTGAAAGTCGCTACATGTTTTGGTTCCAAGATGGCTTCACTCGTGAACTGTCACTCACGTTTGGATGCAGATAATGAATCTGTCCTAAAGTTAGTCATTCATAAAACATTGCATTGCTCTGTAGATTTGATCATGAACAATTGACTGCATTCTACAGAATATAGTGCTGCTAGGAATCGAAGTCGTTTTCATCGAGTCAAATATATTCTCTTAGACATTCAAATCGTAACTATCGAAAATGGTGGCTTCGATCGAGAGTTCATAAGAGTGTCTTTGATTACCTTGGTAGAGGAAATATGGAACTGCCATTCCTTGGCAATATGAATAAACACTGGGGTAAAGCATACACGATAGGTCTAGACGACTATCACTTTCCCCACAAATACTGAGATCACTTTTTCCCGGCGACAGGCCGACATAGGAAACACACAGTCCCTATCAGGACGAAGCCAAATCACACCACACTCTAGCGACACATCCGCCGAATAGCCTTTGACCTCTCTAGAGACAACAGAACATATAGTTCGACTTAGATATGTAAAGATATACAGATATAAGACAGACTCGTCCTACTCAGACAAACAATACACATAAATTCAGGCCATAGATATTCTGAAGCAAGAACAATCTATTATTACCCAAACAACGAATAAATCGCAGTAAAATGGATTCATCCGCGGAGTTTGATCGAAGAGATGGCACAACTTTCAAGGGAAGTAACTCAATAATGACTTTCCCTTAAGCACTAAAAAATTACCTATGTATAATATTGTAAGATATCAAAGACTGCACGTAACAGTCTTACCACACCTCCCGGGAAAAAAAAATGGAACTTTTTTTTTTTTTGAAATACATCTAGGAGCAACGTACAATAGGCTCACAACGCATGAATAATGCGCAGATGAAAATATCAGGAATACCTATAACGCCTAATATGAGGCTAAGTCGACTTATGGAGCGACTGGTGAGAATGTGTCTCATAAACTGAGAGAAATTATTTCTCTACAAGTATATTTTTCCAGGAAGGTGTCATCTTGCATTAGTGCCGCTCCAATCCCAGTGGATGAAGCGTCACTACGAAGAACGAATGTCTTATCTTTAGTGGGTAGCACTAAAATAGGTGGTGTTGAAAACAATGTTTTAATCTTATCCAGAGAGCATTGGCATTCCTGAGACCAGTGGACCACATTAGGCGAACCTTTCTTTAGAAGTGTTGAGAGAGGTGCCATGATAGAGGATAGATTCTGAATGAATCTGCCATAAAATTGAATAAGACCTAACAGACTTCTCACCTGTTTTTTTAGTCTTAGGGATTGAGATGTTAAGTATCTTACTAGTATTATGGTCCTCTGTCTTTAGGAAACCATGACCAACTCGGTGGCCTAGGAAAGAAATTTCGCTAAAACCAATATAGGCTTTAGAGGGTTTCGCTGTCAGGTTGTGCTCACGCAAAGTAGACAGCAATTCATCTAACCCTGAATAGTGATCTTCCCAAGTATCGCTGAAAAGACAGATGTCGTCTAGATATGCAATGACATCTGACCGATAAGATAGGATTCGGCGCATCATGCGTACGAACGTAGCTGGTGCGTTCATAAGACCGAAAGGCATAAAATTCCATTGGAACAAACCTCTAGGTGTTGAAAAAGCCGTGAGAGGTTTGGCGCGTTCAGATAAAGGAACTTGCCAATATCCTTTAGACAAATCAAGTTTAGTGAAAAAATGAGATTTGGAGAGTCGAGTAAGTAGCTCTTCCAGTAAAGGCATAGGTTCGGCATCGAACTTCGTTACTTGATTCAATTTTCGATAGTCAACGCAAAGACGTATGTTATTGTCTTTTTTACGCACAATAACCATCGGCGAAGAATATGCAGAGGTGGATGGTTCGATTATTTTCAAATCTATCATCTCATCCAACTCTTTCTCGACCTGTGCTTGAAAATGTATAGGTATAGGATAAGGTCTAACCCTAATAGGAGTATGGTCAGTTAGAACCATGTCATGTTGAATGACATTCGTTTGTCCAGGGATGTCAGTGAGTACATCCTGAAATGTTTGCAACATAGTTGAAACTTGTCGCTGTTCTCCTAGAGACAAATCAGGAGAGACAGTAACGTTCTTCCATGATTCACTGGAATGAAGTGGGATCATTGGAAGAGGAAGATTTACATCTGAAAAACTTGTTTCCTCATCCTGTATCACGGACAGTGATGAGTAATGACCATGTTGTACTGGAGAATTGTCCGTTGCTTGGAAAATGGGTTGCAAATAATCCGGACGTTCATGGAATTCAGTAAGCATATTGATGTGGAAGGTTTTATGCTTCCCATCAATATCGACAATATAGTCGACATCGGAAATTTTCGATATTATATCGTACGGACCTTTCCAAGAAATAAGTAATCTGTTTTCCCTACAAGGTAGTAATACAAATGCTTTGTCACCAGGACAAAGTTGTCGTAAGCATCTCTTCTTATTGGCAAATTGCCTTGCCTTCTGTTTCGCAAATTCAGAAGAAGAAGTTGCTAATTTGCATGCTTCGATAATTTTTTGTCTCAACGCGATGACATATTCGTAGGATGACTTTGTGTCATCGTCAATATTGTCAGATGTTATGAGATCGTGAAGCAACGACATAGGGCCACGCGGACGCGCGCCAAAGACGAGTTCAAAGGGAGAAAATCCCGTATGTTCATTGGGTACCTCTCTGTAAGCGAAGAGGGCCGCAGGTAAAACTCTGTCCCAGTCTTGAGGATGATCCTCAGTTATCTTCCCCAGTAAGTTTTTAAGTGTTCTATTAAGGCGTTCGACCATACCATTAGACATTGGATGGTAGATACTACTTAAAGATCTATCTATCTGCAGGGTAGACATTACTTGAGACATGGTATCTGATATTAGTTGGGTGCCATGGTCTGACAATATCTCTCCGGGGAACCCCAGACGAGAAAATATAAGCCAAAGAGCATCTGCAATATCAGCAGTAGTAATGCTCTTCAGAGGAATAGCCTCTGGCCAACGTGTGCACATATCAACACACGTCAAGATAAACTGATGTCCTCTGGCAGACTTGATCTTAAATGGACCAATAATGTCTATGGCCATTTTTTGGAACGGCCGAATAGGAATGTCCGCCGCCTGAATGGGTGCAGCATGCCGTGGACCTTTGGATTTAACTTCCTGACATACTTTACAAGATCGACAATAAATCCGTATGTCCTTGTTTACCAATGGCCAAAAGAAAGCCGCAAGGACTCTTGACTTAGTACGGGAAAAACCCATGTGTCCAGCACACTGAGAGTCGTGAGCGTGCTGCAAAATTTTAACTCTCAAATTCTTGGGAACCAGGATTTGAGAATGACTTGACGTAATGGAGTCTTGAACCATACGTACAAGTACGCCATTCTTCTTTGTAATCCACGATTTACGACTTGTGTCTTTATTCGGATCACCTTTAGTTGCAAGAATGAAGAATTTCTTCAGAGTGGGATCATCTTCTTGCTGTTTTATAAACGAGTCACGAGAAATTACCAAGGGATTATCTTGGTTATGCACTTCATTATCTTCAATAGATGAAGTTTGAGGCACATTAAGAGCCTGAGCTCTAGTGACTACAGCGTTAGCAATCTGCATGTTTTGCCTTTCCCACGTGGAAATTTGTTGCGGAGTGCATTCCTTGACTCCATGAATGCGACCGATGATGAGGTCAGCGATCGGATTCGGAAGAAGACATGCGTGTACATCTCCTTCACTAGAGAAGATCAAAACTATGTTTTCATCACCACCTATTTTAGTGTTACCTACAACAGATAAGACATTTGTTCTTCGTAGTGACGCTTCATCCACTGGGATTGGAGCGGCACTAATGCAAGAGTACTCTGGAACTCTGCATCCTGTAATGTATATATCCAGAAAACTTAATGCTGCAGAAAGGAATTACTCGGTTTTAGACCGTGAATTATTGGCAATGGTTTGGTCAATTCTCAAACTCCAAAGATTCCTTCTGGGCGCGCATTTCGTAGTGGAAACTGACCAAAAAGCTCTTACGGCTATCCAAAGTAAGAACTTGAAGAGCTCGAGATCAACTCGATACGCAATCGCTCTTCAACCTTTTCATTTCTCGGTACGAGCTATCCGTGGTTCAGAAAATGTGATGGCGGACATTCTGTCCAGATGCCCACATGATGCCACTTAACTGTTAAATATTGGATCTTTTTAATATGTATAACTTTACAACAGTTATTTTTTGTTTCTTTACTAAGATACACATTTGTAATTTAATAATAGAATGATGGTATCGCTACTTAGCGGTTTATTGATGTTTATTCACCGCTGTTCTTTGATGATTGTTTCTTCATAAATCATAAATTTAAGATTATAGTGTGAATTTTTGGTATGCATTGTATAATTACCAGAATTGTATTATACGTACATCACACCTTCCTGGAAACATTTATTCGTAAAGAAACAATTTCTCTCAGATTTTGAGATATATTCTCACCGGTCATATTAGGAATTATAGTTATTCCTGATATTTTCATCTGCGCAGTATTCTTGCGTTGTGAGCCTATTCTACGTGCTCCTAGATGTATTAAAAAAAAATTTTTTTTTTTTTCCCGGGAGGTGTGGTAAGACTGTAAAGGGCAATTTTTACTATCTTGCAATATAATACATTTATATACTTATTATGTTCGCAAATATTTTGTAATCAAAGTATTTCCTTTTTAAGTGCTTAAGGAGAAGTCATTTTTGAGTTACTTCCCTTGAAAGTAGTTCCGTCATCTTCGATCGGACTCCGCGGACGAGTCTAGGCCTACTGCGATTTATTCTTTGGCTGGGTAGGAATAGATTGTTCTTGCTTCAGTATATCTATGGCCTGAATTTATACGTAGTGTTTGTATGAGTAGGACGAGTCTGTCTTATATATGGATATCTTTACATTTCTAAGTCGAACTATGTTGGTTGTCGCTAGAAAAGGTCAAAGGCTATGCAGCGGAAGTATCGCTAGCAAGGGGTGTGATTCATGGCCGTCATCCTGTCTGGATGTCGAATTTTGTTGTAGCAGGCCTATCGCCGAAAAAGTGATCTATAAGTCAATGGGGAAAAGTGATAGTCATTTAGACATGTTGTATGTACTTTACCCCAGTGTTTATTCTCTTTTGCCAAGGAATGGCAAAGTTATATTTCGCATAGAAAGGTAAAACCACAATTTATTATGAACTTGGGCTTCGCCATCGTTGTCGATAAACAGATGCACAGTGGTACTTTTGAAAAGAATATTTATTCAAAGGAAGACGACATTCCTATGTATCAACACTAGATTGTATGATATTATTCAATCACCTCTATGAGAGAAGCTATGAAGAAATGAGGACATTTAACGAATGACCAATTTTGGTCTGGGTCCTATAGTGAGTGAAACTCACGAGAGAAGAACAGCCATGTTGAAATTCATATACTTTGTATTTATCGAGTGAGAAAAAGGGATGCCTGTACTATCGCTCGATGAACCAAGAGATCACTGCTACATGTGAGAACCCATGTCTGGGATTCCTATATCTTTATGGAAAATATATATATTGAACTTTACGTGAAGGGATATTCACTAGACGAGGTTAGGTCTAGGAGCCTTCCTATATATTGGTTATGGTCTGACGTGCCCAGTCAGTAAAGCCAGATGATTTACATGATGGAACTCTGAATGCTTATTTACGAATGCTCCATTATGATATTTGCCAAGCATGAATGCTAACTTAAGATGATATTCCTGTGATCAACATTATGCTGTCTATGTCGACATTTGTTCCTGTAACCATACACGTACTGTCCAAGTGTGCGTCCCATTAAATGTTATAAAAAGACCACCGTAGTTCCAGTACTTCTTGAATTCGAACAGTGTGAGTATGAGTGATGTACTACCAACCTGTCAACTCTATCGAATCATGCTACCATTCGCGTTCTGACATTCACATACACACTCATTGTTTACACTCACATTCTTGTCGGAGCCTCATCACGTTCCAGGACAAGATAACCTGTATGACCAAAACTGTGCTGGGTTTAATGAGTTGACAATCGTTACACTTTACTACACCAGTCCCAACATCTACATTTATCAACTGGTGGACATTCACGTCATTTAACAAATAAAGCGTGATTCAACAACTAGTAGCCAGTATGAGTTAACAACTAAACAGAGTTTAACAACTGTGGTAAGACTGTTACGTGCAGTCTTTGATATCTTACAATATTATACATAGGTAATTTTTTTGTGCTTAAGGGAAAGTCATTATTGAGTTACTTCCCTTGAAAGTTGTGCCATCTCTTCGATCAAACTCCGCGGATAAATCCATTTTACTGCGATTTATTCGTTGTTTGGGTAATAATAGATTGTTCTTGCTTCAGAATATCTATGGCCTGAATTTATGTGTATTGTTTGTCTGAGTAGGACGAGTCTGTCTTATATCTGTATATCTTTACATATCTAAGTCGAACTATATGTTCTGTTGTCTCTAGAGAGGTCAAAGGCTATTCGGCGGATGTGTCGCTAGAGTGTGGTGTGATTTGGCTTCGTCCTGATAGGGACTGTGTGTTTCCTATGTCGGCCTGTCGCCGGGAAAAAGTGATCTCAGTATTTGTGGGGAAAGTGATAGTCGTCTAGACCTATCGTGTATGCTTTACCCCAGTGTTTATTCATATTGCCAAGGAATGGCAGTTCCATATTTCCTCTACCAAGGTAATCAAAGACACTCTTATGAACTCTCGATCGAAGCCACCATTTTCGATAGTTACGATTTGAATGTCTAAGAGAATATATTTGACTCGATGAAAACGACTTCGATTCCTAGCAGCACTATATTCTGTAGAATGCAGTCAATTGTTCATGATCAAATCTACAGAGCAATGCAATGTTTTATGAATGACTAACTTTAGGACAGATTCATTATCTGCATCCAAACGTGAGTGACAGTTCACGAGTGAAGCCATCTTGGAACCAAAACATGTAGCGACTTTCAAGAAGAGAAAGGGGATGCCCGTATTATCGCTTGTTTAGTCCAGAGATCACTGCTACACATGAGAACCCGTTATTAGCGGTTCAATATTATTATATGAAAAAAATATGTGCTGAACATTATGTGGGAGAATCGTCGCTAAACGAGATTAGGTTTAGAAGCCATCTGAAATATTGTTTATAAGCTGACGTGCTCAGTCAGTGAAGTCAGATGATTTATATGTATGGGCGATGCTGAGGGCTTGGCTACTGACAGTCCATTATAATATTAATCTACATGAGTGCCCATGTAACATAACATTGCAGGACCATTTATCCACTGTACTATGATGTATTATGCCAACCTGTGATTTGTCACTATCTGTGCTGTCGAGTGTGTACGTCCAATTAAACTTTAGAAAAGGTACACAGTCGTTGGTGTCGATGACTTCCAGTCATACATGAGTGTGAGAAAAGAACATTTGTCAACAACACGAACCCTTATCATCATTCGCACATTGTACACTCAATCCATGTCTACACACCACTGCGTAGGTCAAGTTGACATTCCATACACTACAGTGGAGCAAACAACACCATAGAGATCTTATCAACTGATGATGATGATGATGTCTGCTTCCATCCACTTATATCTATCTTTTGGTGGATATCATTAACGGGAATAAAAATCCAACATTATCAACTTTATCAACTGGTGGCCAGTATGGGGAGACTGTTACGTGCAGTCTTTGATATCTTACAATATTATACATAGGTAATTTTTTTGTGCTTAAGGGAAAGTCATTATTGAGTTACTTCCCTTGAAAGTTGTGCCATCTCTTCGATCAAACTCCGCGGATAAATCCATTTTACTGCGATTTATTCGTTGTTTGGGTAATAATAGATTGTTCTTGCTTCAGAATATCTATGGCCTGAATTTATGTGTAGTGTTTGTCTGAGTAGGACGAGTCTGTCTTATATCTGTATATCTTTACATATCTAAGTCGAACTATATGTTCTGTTGTCTCTAGAGAGGTCAAAGGCTTCCACTGATTTTTGTACTTGTTGTGTATGATGGCTTTAGCAGACAGTAATTTGCGTCTGCTGACTCTGGTTTCCCTCTAAAATTATAATATCCATATAAATACAGTAGGAAAGCTAGTACACATATTTGTCACATGCTTGTGTTGATCATTTATATAATGTTTAAATATATTTTTTAAACACATTCGTTTTTCTTAGTACATTTATAATTGAGTGGCACATGCTCTAATGCTGCTAACAAGTTGTATACCGTAGTCTTCTAAAACATACCAGAGCTTGTTCCTGCCGCGCTGTAGAAGAGTTTCTTATGATCGATGTACGGGAACTTCATTTAGTATGTTCCACTTATCGTTGAGTCAAGGACGTCGATTGGGCGTCACACGTAGAGAGGAGACGAGTTTAAAATGTTCTGAACGAGAAACGCGCCCGTCCATCTCGATGGCCATATTTTATTCATTCAACAAATCCTGTACAAATGCGCATGCGTCTTAACGAATATATCTATGAATAAGAAGATCTCGAAGATGGCCAGATATAGTGAAACATTCCTCATCATCGCACCAGATTATAATGATTGAGCTGACCGTGCCGTTTGAATCAAGATTGGACGCGCAACTCTCGTTCAAAGTGGCGAAGTATAATGATATGGTCACGGACTTGAGACACGACTGGTTCACTGCAAGGGTCATGGCTGTAGAGGTAGTCGCAAGATATTTAGTGCTGCCTCAGTGTATGATCTACTGAAACTGTTGGGTTTGAAAGGACAGTCAAGAACAAGGGCACTTAAGAGACTCAGTGAAACTGCGGAAAGGGCATCGTGCTGGTTGTGGAACAACCGCAACGGGCTATGGAATTCAGGACAGTAAATTATTTTCAATATAAGGGTTACTTTCACTATTGCCTCCAGCTGGCAGAAAAACAGGAGTGAAATTGAAGCTGCAACTCAGGTGGAGTGGGTCAATCTCTTGCACAAGACAAGAGGCTGACACTTGGGAGTCATGACTCAAGTAGGCCCGCCCCCCTTCCCCACTGTCGTAATTTTTTATAAGATAGGTCTGAGATATTTATGGTCCCGTCCGAGCAGAGGTGATAGTGTTAACTATGTGAGAGTAAGGTGTAAGAAATAGTTTTCTTTTTCACGAGGGTGATAGTGTAAGAGCAAGAACAGTCTCTGGATTTAGTAATTGCTCTAATCCAGCCTATCTTTACGACTATATTTAAATCAGACGCACTTTTTCTCCTTGTACAAAATACAAGTTACACTACACTCATGTACACACAATTTTGTGACAAATATATATATATATATATATATATATATATATATATATATATATATATATATATATATATATATATATATATATATATATATATATATATATATATATATATATATATATATATATATATATATATATGGCAGATTATGATAATTGATTTCATATATCTATTTTCTTTATCTTCATTTTTTTTTCTCCTAGCTTCACCTACGCCTGTTGGGTTAACATAAAACCTCCTATTACTCAGAATAGATCTGTCTCTCTTTCTCATTTAGCACGCATTTAATGCAGGTCGCTATATTTCTTTGATGAGAGTCTACCAGAGACATATTCGCTAACGTGAATTCTAACACCAGCGCCAGAGATCAAATCGTGGTATAGATCAGACAATGATAATAAGGGAGACAATTGTCTATTACCTTTCCCTGATCTGTTCGCCGGTAGGTTAATTATTCACGGTGAAAGAATTTGAGATCAAAGACATTGCTCGCTTGAATACGAGCAGAGAGACGAAGGAAACTCACACTGATTAGCGCATTGGCGATGTCTGATCTAAACGAGAACGAAGATCCTGGGTTTTCGGCTTTGAATTACGCATAAGCCAAAAACTGAAAGGAAAATTTCCCGCAGGTGAGAACATCTGGTAGGGTCTGGTTTTTCGGGAAGGGGGGATAATTAACTACCTCCTTTCATCTTTTAATATAAGAACCACAGAAATCTAACTCAATTCATCCAATACCTCACAGATTCCTCTAGACAACTAGCTTCGATTCTAGAATACTTGTAAAAGTGAATTTCTTAGTAGTCGTTGGAGATAAGTCTTAGTAGCTCGGTGTTGAGGTAAATACTATACTAGTAGTTTGAGTGATTTAATCTTTTAAATCGTCAATTATATTTTACTAGTTATTTTCTGTGCAGAGTGAATTACTAAGTTAGGTCCGTTATATTATTTCTCTAAAGTTTTACTGTGTTACAGTGGATAGCAGAACAAATAAATATTTCTAGCTAAACTCTTCAAGCTATGATAAAAATTTTATTAACTGCTAGTAACCAGTCAGTGAATATTTTAACCAACTAGTAATGCACTGATTCATCATGAGTATTGACGAAATATGTATTTATTTCTGATTCATGATGATGGATTCTTTTTAAATGACTAGAATTTATTTCACGGAATTTTTTTAAAACGATGAGACTAGCTCTGAGCTTATAGCTTCTAATTTAAGTTAAATAACCGAAGTGGATAAGATATCTTCTATGTTATGCGGGGTAAGGATAGGATTGTGAATTATAATATATTATGTTAAGTATTTGTATTTTCTTCCTATACAGTATTTGGGTCAAACCCTAAACCTTACCAGCGGATTCCATTCCATATGAAACTGGAAATAAACTTTATCAAAGAACATTCTGATATAATATCGGGTTTTTGCAAGGTGACTTGTCTGGTCTCGTGGTACACCCAGAAAGAGACAGAGTACAAACCCAAATAATATTAAGAATAAATGATAACTAGACTTATAGCATATCCAGAGTTCTTTTCCCAATTTCATAAACATTCAGCCTGTTGTGGCTACCAAGCCAAACGTTGACATTACCTATATAACGACCACTTTTTGTGAAGAAGATTGATCCTGAACCGATTTGTTTACCTGACATTTGATATAACGATTGAAGATTCCAAGTTAACGTACACTGTGACATTTAGATCTCTTAATTATTTTACTACCTGGACAAAAGTTGAAGTGACCTTTATCAGCATCCTACTTACAAGAGTAAATCAAGCGTTTCCCAACATTTGATTAATTAGTCGTTGGAGAAACTGGGGCTTGATTCGCCAACAACCAAACCGTGGATGGGCTGTTGGTGCCATTAACAATTGTTCCAGATGTGGTGAAAGCACCTTTGTAGGTAAGAGAGACTGAATTTGTGATCACAGGTTTGTCAGAGCGAGAGAAAGCGTGAGAAGAATAATTCTATTTGGATATAACCCATGTACTTATTTTGTATTTGCTTATGCAAGTTTTGCTAAAGCTGCTCCTCTATTTCACTTCAGAATAGATTAACTTATTACTGTTCTTTACTGTAGAGGGGATTTTAGACCATAGCATAAAAACATTTGACTCTTTCGGGGGTTAATAACTTAGCTCTAACGGGATCTTGTCTCAACAGAGGGAAGGAGGATTAAACCTATGAGTCTAACTCTTTTAATTAACTCATTAACCTTTATTCAGTGTATTTGATTTTGATATTCAAAGATATTGTTGTGTTGTATGCTTTATGATAAATAAAATTTACATAAACTTTATTTACATGTGTCGGTCAGCTTGTCCCAAAAGATCCCAATTCCATAGATATAGTTTTCACGTATGTGCGTCTAATTGTCGTCACGTATCTGTGTGTGTGTATAGAAGTGAGTGGTTGAATATATATCTATATATTTATAGGGAAAACTGTCTGATCTACAAATCTCCGTCGTAATCGATTGGCTGGATTGATTATCTCTCAAATCCAGAGACAGATTTGTACCTTTCACCATGTCACTTGTGAAAAATCTATTTCTTTACCTGATCTCTCACTGAGCTATCACCTGTTCTAATCCTATTCAGGCTGGGCCAAAATTGATCTTAATTACCCTATCAAAAATATACAACAAACGTGAAAATAAACTATGGATAACATATAATGGGCAGGGGTTGACCAACACGATAACTAAAGGTTTATTACGTTTATTATTAATAGAAAATCACAACATTTAGCAGTTACATCAATAAAATATAGTTTACAGACAAGATGAAAAAAAAAATTATCTCAATAGACCCTCCCCTCTGGTAAAGGAAAACAACGAAGATCCTAACAGAGGTAATTAACCCAAAAAGATCAATTTTAACAGTAAGGTGTGAAATAGTCAACATGGGAAAAGAATAGGTTCAAAATTTAATCTATCCCGTGACTACTCAGATTTGTGAGGAAAGAAAAAAAGAGAAGATTAGTATACTGGTGGTAACAAAAGAAATAAGTTTCTTTCTCCGTTCATTCAATTCACATACATACAGTTTCCACTTTCAGATTTGCATACCCAATAGTTGTCGCAGGCATTCCATGGAATTAAACTCTAACAGGTATTCAGAGTCATATTCATTGTCAATTTCAGCCCCAGACTATCCGGTTAGCTGACTGCTATTTTTCCGGTAGTCGCTGAGATTGATGCGTTAATTATTTTTCTGGATCTTTTTCCTTTCACTGCAGTTAGTTGTTTGTGATAAGTTTTCTATGTGGTGGCACCGGCATAAGAATTAATATGTATATATTGTTCAGATGTTGTCAAGCCGCTGGTGGCTGATACCCTCTGTGACGTGATGAAAAAAATGAAAGACTGATTCTCGTCGGCTGCTCCCTGAGGTGATGGCCGAGTATGACCAGTGAGTTCTCTTGAGTGTAATCCAGTAGAAAAGCTTACTGTCATATGTTAGAAAAAAATAGTGATCTAAATTCTGCCACAGCAGGCTAGTAATATTTATATGGAAGAATTTATGGTAATGTTCTGTTCCAGTTATAATTTAAAAATTTATTGTTAGTGTTCTTGTTTTTGACCACTCTCATGGATGGAGAAGGTGGACCGCACAGGGTCACAACACGAAGATCCAACAACAATAATCTCTGGAGGTTTTAAGAACATAAGGCCGTAAGACCATAAGACCATAAGACCGCTAGATCGCAGGGTTATGTTCAGCCTATATGTAGGAAAATACAAACATTTTAACAATATTCTAAATATCCTAATCTAACACGCGTTTAGGTAGGACCTCTGTAACCACTCCGTTATTAAATTATATTTAAAACCACAAGTGTCTAGCTTATCTTATCGCTTTTAACACGTGATATAGACACTTAGTCATTTACAAAATTACACATAATGAATAAAAGTAAATTTATTTCCGTCAATTATCAATCGCCTAGAGTCTATAATTAAGTAAAGCATCTCTTACTGGGGAATAGCGAGTAATTAAATTTACGTTTACAGCTGGAAAAGTTAGCTATATGTTATTTAATACGCCATTCAATTTACACAGAAAATCCCAGTGAACTATAATGAAACAACTTTAACACGTTTAAATCACTTAAATACTAATATATATATTTACCGCAACATAGGAAAAAATGAATATCTCCACGTATTTAAGTAATCCAATTGTAATATGGCTCTATAATAGCGAACTAGATATATTTCAAAAATCTTCTGCAGCGAACTGATAACTGAGTTCTGAGAGATGTGTATATATACTGAATCGCTTCTGAATTAAAGGTTTTCTACGCACCTTTGCCGACCACATAGACGCTTGCTAGCCTCAGACGTCTTTTGATCCCGTCTCTAATTGCGTCCCCTGGGAAACGCGAACAAACGAATGTGGTCGGTAAATGTGGTTATCGCCCCTTTTTGCATTCGATTAATTCCCCCTGTCAAATGTAACCAATCAAAGGTACGTCTGCTGTCGTATCGCCATTGATTCTACAATTAACGACCCGATCTCTACCTACGCGCGTTCATTGGGGGGCTCGTCCGGGATAATTTTGAGATACATTTGATGCACACATATTTGTGGGCTGGTTCTGGGATCTTGAGCTACATTTGAGGCAATCGCATAGCCGGGTTAAAGATATTTTGAGTCTGATTTAGTTTGGGTCTAACTAGGTAGAGTGTGAATGATTTGTCTTTGTGAATTAGGGAAATAAATAAATAATTACACCCCTAGACAAACGTTCTTTAAGTATTTGGGTTGTCCACACAGCATATTTACAGGTTGTTTTCTCTCCACAGCAGTAGAAAGTACAGATAAACAAATATATTTGCTATTTTAATTATCCTCTGGCGGAGATAATTATATTTCTTTCTTTATAAAAGTTGCTGGGATTGCGTGATTGTTTTACAGTCACTAAAGTTTTTGAAGTCAAAAAGAGTTGAGCTTAGCTAAAGACGGATTGTTCTGATTTTTAAAAATTAAGTTAACAACGTCTCATCTCAATAATTGACTTTAGGGACGGAGTTTGTTGTCAGAGATTTAAAATTTAGGGGAAATTTTTTTTTCCTTTTAAATTGTTTTAATATAAATTTTTCTCTACTGTTAGTAAAAGTAGATTCTTTTCCAGTGTAACTTACCATTTAGTGGCATAGTCGCTTGCGTTTAGAGCCTTAATTGCCAGATAATAGCAGCGATAAGTTTGCACAGTACAGGTAGGAGGTAACACAGGTAAATTTGTACTTGTGTTTTTTTCTCGTAGCGGTTCAGAGTTCCTCCCTTTCGCGTTTCTTCTTACTAGTTCTCTAAGCATACTTCATCTTATTCTTTAACAATGGCAGAGAGGATAAAGATGAGGTCCATCTTGAGGCTGGAAGCGAAAGAGGCAGGATTAGATGCAGAAGCTGCAAACGCGTTTATTAACCAGGAATTGGAAATATATGACGCGGAGCAACAGAGAGCCGAAGCTGAGAGGAAGGCGAAGCAACAGAGAGCCGAAGCTGAGAGGAAGGAAGAGAAAGAAAGAACAGAGAGGAGAGAAGCCCAGGAGAGGGCAGATAAGAAAGAAGCGGAAGAACGTCTTTTGGAACAGAAAAAAATTGAAGCAGAGATGGAAACTCGCAGAGAGAGAGAGAGAGAGACAAGGAAAGACAGCATCAACTGGCGCTTAAGGCTCTAGAGAGTCGGGGCGCCTCTACTTCGACTAACGGAGAGCCGTCTTCGCCCCAGTCTCAATCAATGGACCTCTCCAGTACTCAATCTGCCCAATTAACTGCTATGTCGTTTTCTTTAGAATCTTTTCCTAGCCCTAACGAAAAAATTGACAGCTACCTAGAAAAATTCGAGAGACTCGCGAATCTTTATGGGTTAGAGAGTACCCGCTGGGCGCTCAAACTTTCAACGTCACTGAAAGGCAATGCTTATGACGTGTACACAAAGCTGGGACCGAATCAACATGATTACGACATGTTGAAAAAGGCCTTACTACAGCAGTTTGAGATGACTGCCCGAAAGTTTCTGCAGTTGTTCAGAAACAGCCGAAAAGAGAGCACGGAAACATTCCCCAGTTCTCTTCACGTCTCACGGGTTATCTGACAAAGTGCATTGAATTATCTGACCTACCTCTTTCATATGAGGGACTCCTCGAACTTGTTCTTGTGGAGCAGATAAAATCCACTTTGTCGAATGAAACTCGTAGATTTTTGGCTGAACAGGGGGCAGTCAGGCTTGAAGACATACTCAATAAAGCCGAACGCTATAGCAATGCAATGGCCGAACTTCCCAGCACTAAACGTAAACCCACCGATGAGCCATCTCGAAAACAGAATCTAGAGCAGGCATCCTATTCTTCCACTTCCTCTCAACATTATAACCAACGAGATAACAATACCCAGAAACCTCCCCAGGAAAAATCGAAATTCTACAAAACCCGATACCCCCCCAACAACAATTCTGATCAACCCAACAAGCCTACGTGGCAGCGCGGCCACCAAGGTCAAGGAAAAGGGAAGACCCCTACACCAGGAACGTCTGATCAGGGCAAACAAACCGGTGCAAACCGCATTGGATGTTTGCATACAGCCTCGAAAGGTAGAGTCAATGTCAGTGATTCTCAACCTGAGGGGGACCGACCCTCAACTCGAGGAACTGTAATTTTGAACGGTACCTCTACTACTTGTCTTTTTGACACTGGATTAAGTTTTGATTGTATTGTCGCTAGGCACCTAGTCAAACCCGGTCAGGAGACAGAGGAAACCGTCAAACTTAGTGGAGTTTTCAGGAGTGATGCACCCAGGACGCTTCCTATCGCACTGGTAGAAATACACTCTGACTTTGTCAGAGGAGTTATTAAAGCGGCCATAATGGATGATCCGATCTACCCAGTTATCCTGGGATGTAGATATGTGTTCATTGGGAGACCTAAGGAGCCGATTGTGGCAGCGGTAACCACAAGAGGGCAAGCCAAGAAGGAGAGGGAGCCTGCGCCAAACTTGTTGCCGAATGAACTGAAGGAGGCGCAACAAAAGGACCCTACTCTGGCGCCCTGCTTTAAAAAACTGCCCATGGCTAAGGACCCCAGACACAACGGAGACATCTTTTCTAAGGATGGTGTATTGTATCGTAGAACGGGCAACCCGGACACGGGGAATAACCAGCTCCTAGTACCGACGCAGTACAGAAACCAGATCTTAGAAATGGGGCACTCTCTTCCCTTTAGCGGACACATGGGACAAAACGCCACTATTCAGCGAATAAAAAACCACTATTGGTGGCCAGGAATGAACTCTGACATTGTCAGGTACGTGAAATCCTGCGCCCAGTGCCAACGGGTAGCACCCAAGCACTTGACACCCCCAGTACCTATGGGGCAAATGCCAATAGTAGGGACTCCATTTGAACGGGTTGCTGTCGACATTATTGGTCCCTGGAAAAGACCAAAAGAAGGAACAGGTTCATCCTGACCTTAGTTGACACTTGCACTATGTGGGCCGAAGCCGTACCGCTACCATGCACTAATTCCAAGCATGTCGCAGAAGCCCTTGTGCAAATTTTTACACGGTTGGGATTCCCTCAACAAGTTTTGACGGACAATGGATCCCAATTCCGTAGCCTGTTAATGGAGGAGATCTTTAAGATCTTGAGGGCCAAACATATCCACACAAGTCCCTACCATCCGGCCGGAAATGGGCTCGTGGAACGTTTTAACGGTACCCTCACCATGATGTTACGTAAGCTGGGTCAGGAGAAACCGGAAGACTGGGACCAATATATATCGGCTGCCTTATTCGCCTACCGAGAGGTACCCCAAGCGTCTACGGGTTTTGCGCCAGCTACACTTTTATTTGGCAGACCTATTAAGGGGCCACTAGAAGCCTTACTTCGGTCCCTGACAGACCAGAAGGCTGACGAGACAGTCGTCTCTGCAAGCAAGTATGTATCTGAGCTTAAGGAAAGGCTAAAGCTAGGATGGGATCTAGCTACTACCAACCTTAAGAAAGCCCGCGCTAAAATTACTAAAAGATACAACAAAGCTGCAAAAGAGAGAGAACTACAACCAGGGGAGAAAGTCCTATTGCTACTTCCAACCGGAAGCAATAAACTTCGCATCGGATGGCAAGGACCGTTTACCGTCCTTAAAAAGATCTCACGTACCAACTACAAGATCTCCATCAAAGGAAAGGAGAAGGTCTTCCACATAAATCTGCTAAAGAAATATTTGGAAAGACCGGTGCCATCCTCCGAGCATCTCCTGGCTGTCGCCATAGCAACGGAAGACGAGGAAGATGATGATGGTTGCATGGAGTATCCATTGCAACCCACAGAATCCTTTAAAGATGTCAAGTTCGGCGACAATCTCTCACCAGAACAACAAACAGAAACCAGGGCTCTACTAAAACAGTACAGTGCAGTCTTAACGGATGTACCTGGTCGAACAAATCTCATTGAATTTGATATGAAATTAACAAACGAGACCCCTGTTCAAACCAGAGTTTACCCCATCCCGTACGCTAAAGCTGATGCACTTCGCGGAGAAATAGACAAGCTGCGTCAGGCAGGAATTATCAGTGAGTCTACATCTCCTTACAGCTCGAGCGTAGTGCTGTTGCAGAAGCCCAATAAGGAAGTTCGGCTGTGCATTGATTACAGGTTGCTAAACGCTGTAACGGAATTCCAGCCCGAACCTCTCCAAACTGTTTCTGAGTTGTTCACCAAGCTCAGCAAAGCAAAGATCTTCTCCAAGATTGACCTCAGCAAAGGTTATTATCAAATACCAGTCAAGGAGGAAATTAAACCTTTGTTAGCTTTCAGCACTAGTGAAGGACATTACACATTTAACGTGATGCCGTTCGGTTTGCATAACGCACCAGGAGTGTTCACCAGGATGATGAGGAAGCTTCTAGAACCTTTGCAAAGTCCCCATATCCATAATTTCATGGATGACATCTTAATTGCATCGGAAACCTATGAAGAACATATTGCTACGGTTGCTATGCTCCTCAGGAGACTACAGGAAACGGGTCTCACAGCCAGACCTAGCAAATGTCTCATCGGGTTTGAACAGTTAGACTTCCTGGGGCACACTATTTCTCACGGATGCAGTTGGCCTATTAAGAAGAACGTGGAGAAAATAGTGGCAGCAAAAAGACCCCGAACGAAGAAAGACGTACGTTCCTTCATATCGCTATGTGCATACTATCAGAAGTACATCCAGAACTTCAACGGACTGACGGCACCTCTGACTGACCTCACAAAGAAAGGTTGTCCTGATAAGGTCATATGGGATCAAAAGTGCGAACACGCGTATAGCACTTTGAAAGGACAGTTGTCTGCATACCCCATTTTGAGGTTGCCTGACCTCAAGAAACCTTTTGTACTGAGAGTCGACGCGTCAGGTCAGGGCATCGGGTCAACACTGCTTCAAGCCGATGACAGTGACCTGAACATGCTATTTCCAGTTGCCTATGGCAGTCGGAAATTAAATAAAGCGGAACGGAACTACAGCGTAGTTGAAAGGGAATGTCTTGCTCTGATTGACGGTATCAGACGCCATCATGAGTTTCTTTATGGTACATCGTTCACGGTGCAAACAGACCACGCTCCGTTAGCATTTCTTGGTGCCAATAAAGAATTTAACGCTAGGATCATGCGTTGGGCGCTTCTTTTAAGCGTTTATTCTTTCAAAGTGGAATATATTCCGGGAAGACAGAATGTCGGGGCTGATTTCCTGAGTAGAAACTGGTCTACAGAGGAAGAAGAGCAAACTGAAGATACCACTCATCCTAAAATCACCAATCAGGTCACCTCCATTGTCAAAAATGAAAACATGAAAAATGGTTTCATGTCTAAAAGTGGGGACGATTGTGACGTACGTCTAGTTTGACTAGTGAATTTTCCCTGATATGATGGATGATTTAAAGGGACCTTTAGCTTTTCATAACATTAGAACCCCTGAACATTTGTTGTAACTTTTCGTTTGCCAGAACGCATTCCACCGGGACTCATGTAGGATACAGCGACGAGATCAAAGAGACAGACCGAGGGATCTTAAGGGAGACTATCGGCGCTATCAAAGACAGTAGTTTTCCCTGATACGAGACGCAGTTGCTTGCCGCTAATTTCGCGTCTCGGTGTCAATCGAGGAACCGAGCGAACGGGGGAAAGCGAAACGGGCAGCAGCGAGCGGATACGAAGACCAGGGGGCGGCTTTTTCTCTTGATTTGGCGGTCAGATCCCCAAAAGTTCGTGAGATCAAATAAGTTGTCAAGTTTATCATGTCCCACTCAACTTACATTCCATTTTAGCTAAATAGACCATGAAGAACTAGACACGTTATCACTCGCTGGCCAGACCTTTACAGAAGCACTAGCTTTATTGAAATCTTGTTATAGATTTTCCCCTGGATTTTATATATATTTGCAGTGATTTCTAATTCTGTGCAAAGCGGTAAAATATATATTGTGTAAAGTGATCAGTGGTCTAGCTCAGTCATTCTATTTAAAGGGATTCTGTGTTAATTTAAATCTATTTAATTAAACCATCTCAAGAGTTCCAGTTTTAAATATAATGATCTATCTATTATATTATTTCAAAAGATAATAGATGCTTAAATTAACTTTTAAAGTCGCGAAGGAATTTATAATTAATAAATTCAGTTAAGTCCTAGTTTTATAGATGTGTGTTTTTAACCACTAGAATTCGCGCAGTGTTTATTAAATACATAATTAAATACTCGAGTGTATTATAGGCTTAACGGGAAATTCATCGCGCTTTAGAAGGTTATTTGTTTTCGGTATATTACATGTCTTTTTTTTCTTTCATACAGAGTGATCGTAACCTGTGCGATCCCAGCATTAAGAAAGCAATAAAGAAATCAATCTAAGCAAAGCAAAGCATAAACAGTGTGTAGAGTTCCCCTGACGCAGAACTTGTTGAGACTGTGTAAATTTTTAATCTTTGAGGCGATTCTATGTTTGGAATTCCGCTATCTAACTTATAGCAAAGAAAGCACACCCAAAGACAAATTTAACGCACCATCAAACAACTTAAGTCGTAACGGGAAGAAGAACACTGGCCCGAGCTTTGTTAGTTTACTGACACAGAGAGATAATTCATAATTTCCTGAACAGTGATGTGACTAGTTTTCTCACTGGACTTAAACCATACCTCACGGATAAAGTGTACCAGCACGCGTAAGAATTTTATTATCCGCGGCATAGTCAAATAGACCACACCATCCTCACCCCGGTATCAGAGACCGTGCCCTCCCATAGAAACTGTTATTAAGAAAAGAGACACAACTACAGATTCATTTTCCAGCGATTACGGGACCCTTTTATGTGCTGACCGCCTACCCGATAATCTGGGGCTAGAACTTGAACAAACACTCATACATTTAGTTGAGGTGTAACTGCTGTTGTGTTATTCTATGGAGTGCAAGATTTTTTCACAATCGGTAAGTGAGAGCAAGATGAGTGAAGGCCTTTGCTAGCGCGTGTATGAATGACAGGAAATTAATTCTTTTGTGTGACCATTTTGTTAACTTGCTTACCTGGTAAAATATATCTTTTCTGTATACCCTACATTGTTCCTTTAAGTGGGATAGTTGATAATTTGTTAACTCTGTTTAAAACCACCTCCTTTCCATTTGCTTAGTAAAGGGAAGAACAGCTGGGAAGAACAGGTTTTTTTTTTCTATCACTTATACCTAACTTGGTAACACCTCTTTCAGAGTAATTAACTTTACTGTTAGGTTAACGTACCCGTGTTCCTGATATTATCTATCTCTGGACTGGGTTTGTCTTTGTCTAATGAGCGGGAAGGGCTTAGTCGATACCAATCTTCTTCACCCCCTCCCAAACTTGTTATTTGCATTTGTGTACTTATGATAATTTATGTAATATCTGATATTTTTAGTGATTGATGTTTAAAGTGAATAAAATCACCTAAACTCATTTAGTTCTGTGTGTTGGATATACCCAAAGCCCAACATTTCCCCTATTCGTTTAATATAGTTTGTATCAACGTCGTGTGTGTGTTTGAAAACACCGAATCGGTGTGCGCGCAGATGCGAGTCTGGAAAACTGGCAAATAATTGTTTGACCAGGAGAGTGAAAGAGAAGATTGAGAGACACGATTTGTCGTAAATAAGTCTGTCTTTACTCTCCTCCAGCACGCTGTGAAGCAACTATTAAATCTCTACATTTTCTATCACTGAGCTTACCATCATCATTTTCCACTCTAAACCGGACCACTATTTCTACGACTCTTTTCTCTCAAAATAAATTTACGACAATAGCACGTGAAAGAAGACAGGTAGGCGTGGCTAAACTATGAGTAAGACAGCTAGCGAAAAGGCATGGCTTTTGAGCAATAACCCATGTATGCTAATGAGGAAATCAAAGGTGGGGAACCCACGTTGGTCGAGTTGATTGAGAAAGAAAAAGGGGTGACGGTGGGAATAAAGAGGACTGATCAAGGTGGTCGATTCTCATAAACTGTCATAGTTTCGTCCCGGCTTTAAAACATGAAACCATTTTTCATGTTTATTTTATGAAAATGGAGCTGCCTTGATTTCCGTAACTTCTGGGTGGTTGTTGTTGTTTTCAATTTCATTTTCCTCTTCCGTGCTCCAATTTTGACTCATAAAATCTAATCCTACGTTCTGTTTTCCCGAAATGTATTCCACTTTGAAGGAGTACACGCTTAATAGCAAAGCCCAACGCATAATCTTCGCATTGAATTCCTTATTCGCTCCAAGAAAAGCTAGATGAGCATGGTCTGTCTGCACCGTGAATGACACTCCGTACAGATATTCATGGTGCCTTCTTATACCATGTACAAGTGCTAGACACGCTCTCTCAACTGTGGAATAGTTTCGTTCTGTTGTATTCAGTTTACGGCTGCCATAAGCAACGGGAAATAACAGGTTCGGATCATTGTCATCTGCTTGGAGTAGTGTTGACCCGATGCCTTGACCCGATGCGTCGACCCGCAATATAAAAGGTTTGTTACGGTCAGCTAACCGTAAAATTGGATATTCGGACAGCTGTCCTTTGAGAGTGACGTAAGTGTGTTCGCACTTAGAATCCCAAATAACTTTTTCCGGTCGCCCCTTTTTGGTAAGGTCAGTAAGGGGAGCCGTTAGTCCGTTGAAATTTTTGATGAATTTATGATAATATGCACACAGTGATAGAAATTAACGTGTGTCTTTCTTCGTTCGGGGCCTCTTTGCTGCAACTATTTTCTCAATATTCTTGGCAACTGGCCACATGCAGCCTTGAGAAATGGTATGCCCCAGGAAGTCAAGCTTTTCAAATCCGATGAGATATTTGCTAGGTCTGGCTGTGAGACCAGTTTCCTGTAGTCTCATGAGGAGCATAGCAACCACAGCAATATAGTAGTTTTCCGTTGCAATTAATATGTCATCCATGAAATTATGGATATGGGGACTTTGCAAGGGTTCTAAAAGCTTTCTCATCATCCTGGTGAAGACTCCAGGTGCGTTGTTCAATCCGAACGGCATCACGTTGAAGGTAAAGTGTCCTTCACTGGTGCTGAAAGCTAACAGGGGTTTAATTTCCTCCTTGACCGGTATTTGATAATAACCTTTACTCAGGTCAATCTTGGAGATAATTCTTGCCCTGCTAAGCTTCGTGAACAGCTGAGAAGCGCTCTGTAAAGGTTCAGGCTGGAATTCCGTTACAGTGTTAAGTAAACGGTAATCTATGCACAACCGAACCTCCTTATTGGGCTTCTGTAACAGTAGTACACTCGAACTGTAAGGAGAGGTAGACTCACTGATAATTCCTGCTTAACGTAGCTTGTCTATTTCTCCACCTAGCATATCAGCTTTAGCATATGGGATAGGGTAAACTCGTTTGTCAGTTTCATATCCAACTCTATGAGATGTGTTCGACCAGGTACATCCGTTAAAACTGCAGTGTACTGTTTCAGTAGCGCCCTCGTTTCTGTCTGTTGTGCTTCAGAGAGATTGTCATCGAATTTTACATCTTGGAAAGATTCCGTTTGTTGCAATGGATACTCCATGCAACTGTTGTCATCTTCATTATCTTCAGTTGCTATGACGACCGCCAGGAGATGTTCCGAGGATTGCACCGGGTTTTCCAAGTATTTCTTTAGCAGATTTACGGAGTAGACCTTCTCCTTTCCTTTAATAGAGATCTTGTAGTTAGTTCGTGAGATCTATTTAAGGACGGTTAACGGCCCTTGCCATCCGATGCGTAGTTTGTTGCTTCCGGTTGGCAGTAACAAAAAACTTTCTCCCCTGGTTGGAGTTCTCTCTCTCTCTTTCGCTGCTTTATTACATCGTTGAGCGTGCTTTGCGCGTGCTCGCTTAAGATTGGTCGTAGCTAGATCCCATCCTAGTTGTAACCTTTCCTTAAGTTCCGATACATATTTACTGGCTGAGACGACTGTTTCGTCAGCCTTCTGGTCAGTCAGGGACCGAAGTAAGGCTTCTAGCGGCCCATTTATAGGTCTGCCGAATAAAAGTGTAGCATGGTGGGAACCCTGTAGATGCTTGTGGGACTTCCTTGTAGGCGAATAAGGCTGCAGGAGTGAAAAGGTCTCAATCTTCAGGTTTCTCTTGTCCCAGCTTACGTAACATCATAGTGAAGCTGCCGTTGAAGAGCTCCACGAATCCATTTCCGGCCGGATGGTAGGGGCTTGTGTGGATGTGCTTGGCCCTCAAGATCTTAAAGATCTCCTCCATTAACAGGCTACGGAATTGAGATCCGTTATCCGTCAAAACCTGTTGAGGGAATCCCAAACGTGTAAACATTTGCACTGGGGCTTCTGCTACATGCTTGGAATCCATGTATGTTAGCGGTATAGCTTTGGCTCACATAGTGCACGTGTCGACTAAGGTCAGGATAAACCTGTTCCTTCTTTTAGTCCTTTCTAGGGTTCCTAAAATGTCGAAAGCAACCCGTTCAAATGGTGTCCCCACTATTGGCATTTCACACATGGGAACTGGGGGTGTCTAATACTTGGGTGCCATACGTTGGCACTGGGCGCAAGATTTCACGTATCTGATAATATCAGTGTTCATTCCTTGCCACCAATAGTGAGTCGCTATTCGCTGAATAATGGCGTTTTGTCCCATATTTCCGCTAAAGGGAAGAGAGTGCCCCATTTCTAAGATTTGGCTTCTGTACTGCGTCGGTACTAGGAGCTGATTTTGCCCTTGTTCAGGGTTGCCCGTTCTACGATACAATATGCCATCATTAGAAAAGACGTCTCCGTTGTGTTTGGGGTCCTTGGCCATGGGCAGTTTCCTAAAGCAGGGCTCCAGAGTAGGGTCCTTTTGTTGCGCCTCTTTTAGTTCCTTAGGTAACATATTAGGCGTAGGCTCCCGTTCCTTCTTCGTTTGCTCTCTTGTGGTTACTGCTGCCACAATCGGCTCTTTCGGTCTCCCAATAAACACGTATCTACATCCTAGTATAACTGGGTAGATCGGATCATCCATAATAGCCGCTTTGATAACACCTCTGATAAAATCAGAGTTTATCTCCACCAGTGCGATGGGAAGGGTCATGTGGGCGTCACTCTTGAAAACTCCACATAGTTTGACGGTGTCTTCTGTCTTTTGACCGGGTTTGACCAAGTGTCTTGCGACAATGAATCAAAAGATAAACGCGTGTCAAAAAGACAAGATGTTGAAGTCCCGTTCAAAATAACAGTTCCTCGCGTTGAGGGCCTCTCCCCCTCAGGTTGAGAATCACTGACATTAATTCTTCCTTGCGAGGCTGTTTGCAAGCATCCGATGCGACTAGGCCCGGTGTGCTTGCCCTGATCAGATGTCCCTGGTGCATGGGTCTTCCCCATGTCTTGACCTTTCTGGCCGCGGTGCCATGCAGAGCGGTTGGGTTGATCAGAATGGTTGTGGGTGGGATATCTGGTTTTGTAGAATTTCGATTTTTCCTGGGGAGGGTGTTGGGGTACAGTTTCTCGTTGGTTACGGTGATGGGAAGAATGGGCAGACTGCTCTAGATTATTTTTCAGAGAAGGCTCATCTGTCGGCTTGCGTTTTGTGCTGGGAAGCTCGTCCAAAGCATTTACGTAACATTCAGACTTACTGAGAATGTCATCTAGCTTTACTGCGCCTTGTTCAGCCAGAAATCTACAGGTTTCGTTTGACAAAGTGGTTTTTATTTGTTCTGTAAGAACAAGTTCCAGAAGTCCTTCATAGGTGAGAAGGAGCTCGGAAAGCTCCATGCACTTTGTCAAATAGCCCGTCAGGCGTGAAGAGAACTGGGGAAAGGTCTCGGTGCCTTCCTTCCTGCTGTTTCTGAACAGGTGCAAAAATTTACGAGCGTTCATTTCGAACCGCTCCAGTAAAGCCTTCTTTAACATGTCGTAGTTGTCTTGATGGCTGCTTCCCAGTTTTACGTAGACGTCATATGCATTACATTTCAAAGCCTGCGAAAGCTTTAGGCACCATCTGGAACTCTCTAACCCATACAGTGTCGCCATTCTCTCAAATTTTCCTAGAAACGAGTCAATTTTCTCATTGGGGCTTACGAAGGGTTCCAGGGCGAAAGACACAGCTGCGAGTTGCGGAGATTGAGTGCTGGATTGATCAGTTAAAGATGAATGGGGAGGGAGACGGCTCTCCATTGTTGGAAGTAGAGGCAGTCCCACGACATTGGACCTCTAGAGTCTTAAGCGCTAATTCATGCTGTTCTCTTTCTCTCTTTCCTCATGCTGTCTCTCCTTCTCTTTCGTTTGCCCTGCGAGCTTCCATCTCTGCCTCAATTTTCTTCTGCTGCAATTGAGATTGACGCTCTTCCGCTTCTCTCCTCTCCGCTATATCTTCCTTCTCTCTAGTTTCTGCTACTTTCTTCTCCGCGTCATATCTGTCAAGTTCTTCGTTGACGAACGCCTTCGTTTCTTCTCCTTGTAATCCCTCTTCCCTCGCTTCCTCTCTTAGCATGGTTCTAAGTTTAGCACGCTCAGAAATGACAAATAACTGAATGCCGTTAACCCGCGGAAAGAAGAAGAAAAGAAGGAGAGAAAAACCCTATCTTTGACCAACTTACGAGAAAAACCAACAAAATAATATCATTTACCTGAGATACCTCCTCCCGTTATTAGTTATCTAATCTATCGCTGTTATTAGCTGGCAACAAGGTTCCTAATACAGACGACTTAAACCAAAAATGGTAGATCAGCCTAACAACTGGAAAAACTACTATTACTAACGGTGGAGAAAAAAAAATTTTTTTTTTTTTTAATAAAGGAGTAAAAAAAGTTTTCCTTATAAAAATCTACCCAAAACTCGCCCACCTGAAGTCAGTTAAGAGTAAGGGACGTTATTAGCTTGACATGTAGTCAGAACGACGTTCTTTGCTTAGCTCAAACCCTGCTGCTTCTTAAAAAAAACCCTAGTGATTGATAACAATCACGCGTCCTAGCGGTCTTGAAAAAAATTATCAAATATCATATATCTGACAACATTTATTATCCAAACAAATGTCACGTAACTCTATGATGCTGTGGAAAGAAAAACAATCTTATGTGTGTGTGGTCAAACACCCAGTAACTAAGAGCGTTGTATTGGGAATAATTATTGTAATGTTCCTTAGTTCATAAGACAAACTCACAACACACTCTATCTAGATAAAACTTCTGATTCAGACGTTTAAACTTTAGACGTTTATTTAGACTCGGACTAATCTTATTCAGTCCCGCGACAAGCCGACCATTTAGATCGTGCTTGCTCAGGATTCGAGTTCTGTCCCGCGACGAGCCGACATTTATGTCGTAATTTTTTATAAGATCGGTCTGAGATATTTAAGGTCCCTCCGAGCAGAGGTGATAGTGTTAACTATGGGGGAGTAAGGTGTAAGAAATAGTTTTCTTTTTCACGAGGGTGATAGTGTAAAAGAAAGAACAGTCTCTGGATTAAGTAATTGCTCTAATCCAGCCTATCTTTACGACTATATTAGACCAGAGCACTTTCTCTCCTTGTACAAAATACAAGTTACACTACACTCATGTACACACAATTTTAAGACATATATATATATATATATATATATATATATATATATATATATATATATATATATATATATATATATATATATATATATATATATATATATATATATATATATATATATGCACAAACGTGAAAACAAACTATGGATAACATATAATGGGCAGGGGTTGACCAACACGATAACTAAAGGTTTATTACGTTTATTATCAATAGAAAATCACAACATTTAGCAGTTACCTCAATAAAATATAGTTTACAAAGATGAAAAAGAAAATTATCTCAATAGGCCCTCTCCTCTGGTAAAGGAAAACAACGAAGATCCTAACAGAGGTAATTAACCCAAAAAGATCAATTTTAACAGTAAGGTGTGAAATAGTCAATATGAGAAAAGAATAGGTTCATAATTTAATCTATTCTCGTGACTACTCAGATTTGTGAGGAAAAAAAAAGAGAAGATTAGTATACTGATGGTAATAAAATAAATAAGTTTCTTTATCCGTTCATTCAATTCACTTACATACTGTGGCCACTTTCAGATTTGCTTACCTAATAGTTGTCGAAGGCATTCCAGGGAATTAAACTCTAACAGGTACTAAAACTATTCAGAGTCATATTCATTGTCAATTTCAGCCCAGACTATCCGGTTTGCTGACTGCTATTTTTCCGGTAGTCGCTGAGAGTGATGCGTTAATTATTTTCCTGGATCTTTCTCCTTTCACTGCAGTTAGTTGTTTGGGATAAGTTTTCTATGTGGTGGCACCGTCATAAGAATTAATATGTATATATTGTTCAGATGTTGTCAAACCGCTGGTGGCTGATACCCTCTGTGACGTGATGAAAAAAATGAAAGACTGATACTCGTCGGCTGATCCCTGAGGTGATGGCCGAGTATGACCAGTGAGATCTCTTGAGTGTAATCCAGTAGGAGTTAGTGTTCTTGTTTTTGACCACTGTCATGGATGGAGAAGGTGGACCGCACAGGGTCACAACACGAAGATCCAACAACAATAATCTCTGGAGGTTTTAAGAACATAAGGCCGTAAGACCATAAGACCATAAGACCGCTAGATCACAGGGTTATGATCAACCTATATGTAGGAAAATACAAACATTTTAACAATATTATAAATATCTTAATCTAACACGCGTTTATGTAGAACCTATGTAACCACTCCGTTATTAAATTATATTTAAAACCACAAGTGTCTAGCTTATCTTATCGCTTTTAATGCATGATATAGACACTTAGTCATTTACAAAATTACACATAATGAATAAAAGAAAATTGTTTTCCGTCAATTATCAATCGCCTAGCGTCTATAATTAATTAAAGCATCTCTTACTGGGGAATAGCGAGTAATTAAATGTATGTTTACTGCTGGAAAAATTAGCTATATGTTATTTAATACGCCATTCAATTTACACAGAAAATCCCAGTGAACTATAATGAAAAAAACTTTAACACGTTTAAATCACTTAAATACTAATATATATATATTGACCGCAACACAGGAAAAAATGAATATCTCCACGTATTTAAGTAATCCAGTTGTAATATGGCTCTATAATAGCGAGCTAGGTATATTTCAAAAATCTTCTGCAGCGAACTGATAACTGAGTTCTGAGAGATGGGCATATATACTGAATCGCTTCTGAATTAAAGGTTTTCTACGCACCTTTGCCGACCACATAGACGCTTGCTAGCCTCAGACGTCTTTTGAACCCGTCTCTAATTGCGTCCCCTGGGAAACGCGAACAAACGAATGTGGTCGGTAAATGTGGTTATCGCCCCTTTTTGCATTCGATTAATTCCCCCTGTCAAATGTAACCAATCAAAGGTACGTCTTCTGTCTTATCGCCCTTGATTCTACAATTAAAGACCCGATCTCTACCTACGCGCGTTCATTGTCTGATCTGTCACTATTCAGCGATTTCTTAATCGCTCGCGTGATAATTCAGTTAACGGCTCTAGTTTCATCGCGCTTCGGTAAACCGCACTTGGCCCGTCCCCTTTTGAAGGAAAGACGGTTAGAGATCTGAATAGCTGTTTTGATAACGCGTGAATGAAGACAGGTAGGCATGGCTAAACTATAAGTAAGACAGCTAGCGAAAAGGCATGGCTTTTGAGCAATAACCCGTGTATGCTAATGAGGAAATCAAAGGTGGGGAACCCACGTTGGTCGAGTTGATTGAGAAAGAAAGAGGGGTGACGGTGGGAATAAAGAGGACTGATCAAGGTGATCGATTCCCATAAACTGTCACACCCACCCAAGAGTGTAAAGGAGATTACTTACTTAGTCGTTCCTATTCTACCGTGAGGTGTAGAGGTTTGTAAGAGAGAGCGCCATACTATTCTATCGGCTGTCTTCCTCCTGGCTTGGTTCCATTATAGTCCTCGGTCCTTCAAAGATTGTCTAATGTTGTCCTCCCAGCGGACTTTTGTCATCCTGGAGGTCTGGATCCCTGGCTCTTAGTTTCCCATGCTCGCCGTGGTAGCCGATCGTCTCCCATTCTGCAGACGTGGCCGAAACCATCTCAGTTGGGACTGTTCTACTTGGGTCTGCAGGGGTTGGGTTTTTAGGCCTTGAAGTATCGTTTGGTTGAGGACCATGTCTCTTCTTGTTACTCCAACCACCTTCCTCAGATACTTCATTTCTGAGGTTTGGATCAGTTTCGAGACAAAGTTCCATCCCTTGATACTATCCGTAAAGGAGATTAAGGGGCCAAAACACTTGATTGACGGGGTGATTCCTTCTGCTGATCAGATTGCCTCCTGTTGTATCGCGTGATATAGAGCTTCCTATCATCTCATGTCTATCCAAACTTCGTACAACAAAAAATTAGCAATATCAGGTCTATCTACACAAGCTCTACCTTGTATCATTCATAATATTTGATGCTCTCTTTTGCTTATCTATTTTAATATGAAGCGGAAGTACATGTTCTTCCATTCCTGAAATCAAACTGTGTTTGAGGTTCTACTATGGACCTTATCTTCTGCTCAAGTATCTGGACACATGTCCCCCGTTAACTCAAAAATGGGACATCTGTAAGGTTCCACGGTGTTTTTCGTTTTTCGTTGCCTTACTGTTTTTCAAATGGGTATTATTGTGATATTCAGCCACATTTCCCAAACTCTTTTTTTTTGGTTTCAGTTACGTATGTGCTACATTAAAGATGAGGGGGGAGTGGGGCGGCGGGCCAAATATAGATTCTAGGACTTTGTCTCGATTGTTTTTTTTTTTTTTTTTTTGCCAATGGAAGACATGTTTCATTTATTATTATAGAAATAATGGAAACAAAAGGACTCGTGATTATTCGGCAACCTCACTGTCACTCATCTCTGTCCCATGTCCTGTTTATCATTTTAGCGTCACAATTTCTTTCGGTTTTCTCAGACATCACTTTTTGTCTTTTTTTTATAGTTGTCACAGAATGTGTTGGCTGAACGCCCCGAATAACGCCTTCCCATCTCTGTCTCTTATCTTCTCCCAGTTTTCGTGCCTGCTTACTATCTTCCTATCTTCCTGTCTTTTCCAAGAAGAAAGAACAAAATAAATTAAAGGGCAATAACTGAGAAATTGTCATCCAAACTGAATAATTAAATTGATATTTCATGAATGCCAAATCAGAAGGCGACTGGTATTTTATTAAAGTCTGACTGAGTGGTCATCGTCTGATCTCGTTTGGTTTTCGGTGGTCTGTAACGAACCAAGGGAAGAACGAAGCCACTACTGCATGGTCTGGCAACCTCATCATGTAAAAAACAATTAATAATTATTGTGGTGAAATACATTGATACACCGATAAAATCCTCCATTATAAATATAAAAGTTAAAATAAAATGTAGGGATAAAATATGTTAAGATACGATGCTGCTTCTTCGCCCACGCCACAAGCGCGTTGATTTTGGTAGACCGTACCATCGTTTTCTAGTGTCATTGAAAAAAACTTTTTATAACATGGGGACGCGAAAGGCCTATTCGTTCAGACGGAGTAAGAAAAGGAGGGAAGAAAAAAAAACGATGCCGTCTGCATCTAAGCCTAACATACGCGCGAACTTGTAGTTAGTGTTTGAAATACGATGTAAAAGTAAGAACATGTAGCCACTTGGGTCACGAAAACAGGCTTAGCTCTTATTTAGAATGACGGAATTCCCACGTAATACGGACGATTCTCGTAATTAGTTTGAAAATAGCGGTAAAAAGAAGTGAACGAGTCGTAGATTATAGATTTCAAGACTAACATTGAAAAAATATGAAATTCCTTATTAATAGATTTAGAATCACCAAAATTAGCTAGTTTAAGAGCTTATCTTTTCCTGATAAATAATATGCTTTCAAATAAAAGGACGGACAGATAACTCGGAAGTTATTGACAAAAGACTGACTAGTTCGATGCAGACTCGAAAACAGATGTTAGTTTTGCATTCATTAAAGTTACATTTTGACGCGTCCTTGAGACGAAGGCAGTAAAAGATTACATGTAAACAAGGTGAGACAAGGCGGATAGAATCTAAAAATATCTTCTCAGTAGAAATCTAAGAAGTGAGTGAGAGAAAATTTGAATAGTTTTTTGTAGTTGGGCCCAAAACCAAGTCCATTTTTGGGGAATGACAAGTTCGGACAGACCGACCGACAGAAATACACTACACATTGGACCAAATTTGGACCTTAGTGTAAAATTTTAAATTTAAAAAGATTGGCTTTCCAATTTGATTGGTCAACACAGTTAAGATTATTAGAAAATTGGACGGCTCGTTGCCATTTTGTTGAAGACTGTACATACAAGCAGATCGTTGAGGCTAAGAAGTTTGTCGTCCATTGAATATAAGTGCTAATAGTAGGGGGACGCCCTAGTCTAGCCAGCAGCTCAGCTGAGTTTGTGCTATTTTCAACGTACCTGTGTGTTTTCATTTTGAATTGTGAGTTTCTTTGTCTGGCACTGTGCTAGTGCCAGATTTTCTGAAGAGTACAACACTGTACGAAATGAGATGCCTACCATATTACCTCAGAGCAAGTGAGGAGTGAGCCTAAAGAACAACTTTCTTCAATCGTCACAGGCCAGATAAGTATTAAAGACCTGGCCTGCTGAGATTCATCAACGAATATACTAAAATTTAAACTCCATTGTGTATTAAGAAACTTTTCCACCATTAATACTGTTTAAAGAGCAAATGAACAATGTTAACTAAAGACTGGGTATGATGAAAATACCCCGACCCGACATCCAGCACTAGTTCCTAAAGACTTTTAGTTTTAGTACCAATATTAGCAAATTTAAATTATGTATATGTACAAGTCTTTCATGTGTTTACTCGATTATATGTAATTCTATTGAAATTGATTCATATTGATTTAAAAGTCTTGACCAGAAGAAAAACTTGGTTCAGGACAAAATAAATTTGAAAAAAATTTTAATTTCTAAAATTTAAACACAGTGTTAATTGACTTGATCATAGAGATTAATATTAGTGTTTCTGTGTGTGTTTGTGTATTTAATTACCAGCACACCACATTTCATCACCCTAGACATTAGACATAGCTATCAGACATACTAGTCAAGAATAAGTCTGATTGAGGTCGTAGGTGGTAGTAGCAAGGTACTCTGTAAACTCACATAAACTGTTATCCCCAGGGACCTTCACAGCTGACCTCATTCAGTACACTAAGTAAACATAGCAACCACACTTAATCACATCAAAACCCACCACATATATTGGGGGCTCGTCCGGGATTTAAACTATTGGGGTATGAGTTTGTATAAATTCAACAGTGTCCCTAAAATTAAAGATATTCATAAGAAATATTTAAGGTGGAAAGTAAGAGTTGATGAATCTTCACAGCCAGTAGTAATTAAGTAGAGTGTCACTTTGTTAATTAGAGTTTGTAATCTATCTTAGAACATTATTAGAGTTGTGTGATACAGAATGGCAGATCTAGCCAAATTCAGATCGGCTGCTGTGCTGACTGCTAAAGAAATGAATATGGAGGGTCAGGCTTTGATCCAATATGTAACTTCAGAATGTGATAAATTTATTGAAAGGGAAGATAGGAAGTTAGCAGAAGAAAGAAAATTACAGTTACAAATTGAGGCTGACAAAGAACTTAAGAGGCTGCAGATTGAGGCTGACAAAGAGGCTAGGGCATTGGAGGCAGATAGGGTGGCTGAAATAAAGCGTCTCCAATTGGAAGAGAAGAAGATGGAAGCTGAAATGGAAGACAAGCGACAGGCTGCTGAAAGGGAAGCAGAGGAAAAGAGACAGGCTGCTGAAAGAGAGGAAAAGAGACAGGCTGCTGAAAGAGAGGAAAAGAGACAGGCTGCCGAGAGGGAAGCGGAAGATAAGAGATTAAAAAGGGTGCACGAGTTACGACTAAGGGAGTTGGAATTTCAAGGCCATGCTCCTGAAAATGGTGCCAGCCCCTTTACCTCCGATGCCACTGCTAGTCAGGGAGCCTCAACCTCAGCTATGGGTGTTTATTTAGACCATTTTGTTGAGAAAGACGATGACATAGAAAGTTTTCTAAGTAGGTTTGAACTTTTGGCTACTACGTATGGGTTAGAGAGAGAAAGGTGGAGCCTAAAGTTATCCCAGGGGCTTAGGGGAACATCTTATGAAGTGTTTGCAAAAATTAATAGAGACGACCAAGACAATTATGACATGCTAAAGCAGGTTCTGTTATTAAGATATGAAAAGAATGGTGAATTTTATCGTAAGAAGTTTAGAAATGCCAGGCTTTTGTCTGGGGAGACATACCACCAATTCTCTGCCAGACTGGAAACCTATTTGGAGAAATGGACTGCTCTGGGGAAGACCCTAGATCTTAAAGAAATGATCATGATAGAGCAATTAAGAGAGTCCATGGCTCCAGACCTGAGAAAATTTCTCATGGAACAAGGTGCAGAGAGGTTGGGTGAGGTATTGAATGTTGCTGAGAGGTATCAAGCAGCCCAGGCAGAGGTAGCTGGCACTAAAAAGAAACATATAGAGAATTTTAAGGCCACACAGCACTTTAATAAATTTGATACCAAAGAACAAGGTAACAAAGGTAGGACAAACTTTTATAGGCCACGAAATGATTATCGTGATAGAAACTCACAGTTCAATGACCAAAAATATAATTAAAGAAAATCTTTTAACCAAGGAAAGAGGTGGTGTAAATGGTGTAGGAAGGACAACCATAACACCGAAGTTTGTAAAAGGAAACCTTCTAACATTGCTGCAATGAAATCGGGGAACCAGAGATTAAAGGTTAAACATACTGGACAGCAGGAACCTTATCACCCCCCAGTTTGTGAGGATGTTATTTGTAACGGGGTCACCATAAGGTGCCTATATGATACAGGTTTGGATTTTGATTCAGTTGTGAGGTCTAGCCTAGTGAACCCAGATCAGTATACCACCGAAACAGTGGAAATACAAGGGGCGACTAAGGACATACCACTCATGACACTTCCCATCGCAAGGATAACTGTGAAAACTCGCTATGTGGAAGGAGAAATCAGAGCAGCAGTGATAGATGAACCAATCTACCCTCTGATATTGGGGTGTAGATACGTCTTCTTGGGGAATCCCAAGAGACCTGTGATCATGGCGACAGTGCAGACCAGGTCACAGTCAAAGGAGGAAGAAGGTGAACCTATAAATGCTCATCCAGAGGAGATGAGGAAGGCGCAGGCTGAGGATAGGACACTCAAGCCATGTTTTAAAAAATTGCCCAAATGTCACACACCTCCAAGCAAGGGAGATTATTATATGAAGAACAAATTGTTATACAGGAAGGCCGGAACTGGAACAAATGGTCACAACCAGCTGGTTCTTCCCACTTCATATAGAGATAAAGTGATGGAACTCGGGCATGCGATTCCCTTCAGAGGTCACATGGGGATCAGCGCCACAGGACAGCGTATAGCTTGTCATTACTTCTGGCCAGGGATAACGGAGGATATAAAAAGATATGTAAAATCCTGTCCAGAATGTCAAAGGGTAGCTCCAAAGCATTGGACTGCTCCTGCAATTCTAGGGGAAATGCCCATAGTTGGAACACATTTTGAGAGGGTTGCAGTGGATATTGTGGGACCTCTCACTCGGACCAAGAGGAGGAACAGTTACATCCTTACTCTGGTGGACACTTGTTCTATGTGGGGAGAGGCGGTAGCCCTGTCGTCAGTCGATTCGAAACATGTGGCAGAGGCATTACTTACAATATTCACAAGATTAGGATTCTCGCATCAAATATTGACTGATAATGGCTCACAGTTCAAGGGGAAACTAACGGAAGAAGTTTTTAAGCTATTTCAAGCCAGACACTTTCACTGTAGCCCGTACCATCCACAAGGGAACGGCCAGGTAGAGAGGTTCAATGGGACTCTCATTTCTATCCTGCGAAAGCTGGCACATGAGAAACCTGATATGTGGGACCAATTTTTGCCCGCTGCGTTGTTTGCGTACCGGGAAGTACCACATAGTTCAACCGGGATGGCACCCGCAACCCTGTTATTTGGGAGGTCAATAAAAGGTCCATTGGAAGCCTTGTTAAGGACGTGGACAGATGAGAAGGCAGAGGAAACCGTTACCTCATCATATAACTATGTGAACGAGCTGACCTCTCGTCTGAAAGCTGGATGGAAACTGGCAAATGATAATTTGAGACAAACCAGGAAGAAACATGCAGCTTATTTTAATAAGAAAGCAAAGGACAGAGAATTAGCTGTGGGAAAGAAAGTACTTCTTCTACTACCCGGCAGCCATAATAAGTTGCAAATTGGATGGCAAGGTCCATATACAGTTCTAGAGAAGGTTTCTAGAACAAACTAAAAAATTGACAAAAAGGGGAAGGAGAAAATATATCATGTGAACCTTTTAATGAAGTATCTGGACAGACAAATCCAGGAAAGCACCCCTTTACTGACCTTGGCTATCGCAACCGAAATGAAAAAGGAACCACTCACCTCACATGAATACCCTTTACACCCATGTGAGACAGCCTCACAGGTAAAAGTCAGTAAGCACCTGACTAAAAATCAGAGGGAGAGAGTTCAACAGGTTCTGGAGGAACATACAGATGTGTTAACAGACAAACCGGGACATACTAATTTGCTAGAGTATGATATGAAGCTGGTAGACTCAACACCAATCTGTATGAGGACCTATTCTGTTCCGTTCGCTAAAGAGAAAGCATTGAAAGAGGAGATAGATTATTTGTTGAAAGAAGGGATTATTTCTCACAGTGAATCTCCTTATAGCTCCAGTGTAGTTTTGTTGAGGAAACCGTCTGGGGAACATAGACTGTGCATAGATTACAGGAAACTGAATGCTGTCACAGAAGGTCATGTGGATCCATTACCGGACACAAAACAGTTATTTGCCAGACTGAACAAGGCAAAATATTTTTCGAAGGTGGATCTTAGCAAATGCTATGACCAGATTCCAGTGAAGCCTGAGGTTCGACCTTATTTAGCTTTTAGCACCTCGGAAGGACATTATGAATTCAACATGTTGCCATTCGGATTGAAAAATTCTCCGAGTGTGTTCTCTAGAATGATGCGCAAATTGCTGGATCCCTTGAATAATCCATGTATCACGAATTTCATGGATGATATTTTCATCGCTACAGAAACATTTGAAGAACACGTTAACTCTCTGAATATGCTATTTGATAGGCTCAGAGAAGCAAACTTGACTGCTAGACCAACAAAATGTTGTATTGGATGCAAAGAGTTGGAATTCTTGGGACATACTGTATATCAGGGTAACATGACCCCTGACCCCAAGAACTTGGAAAAATTGCAGAGAGCACCTAGACCACAAACAAAGAAAGACATGCGATCATTCGTGTCGTTGTGTGGGTTTTACCAAAAATATATCAAAAATTTTAACTCTATATGTGCTCCTCTGACTGATTTGACTCGCAAAGGAAATCCAGATAAAATTGTTTGGTCAGCGCAGTGTGAATTGGCATTCCAAGAGTTAAAGGAAAAACTCACTAGCAAGCCTATTCTCAAATTGCCTGATTTGACTCAGGATTTTGTGGTGAGAACGGACGCAAGCAATGTGGGCCTGGGGGCTACTTTGTTGCAAAGGTCCTCTTCACCCAATGGGGAACTGAACCCAGTCGCTTATGCTAGCCGCAAGTTGAACAAAGCGGAACAAGGCTATTCCACAAGCGAAAAAGAGTGTTTAGCGTTAATCTGGGCGATAAAAAAGTTCCAAATCTATCTGTATGGTAGGACTTTTGTGGTCCAAACAGATCATCAGCCGCTCGTATTCTTATCACAGGCCAAGCATGAAAATGCCAGATTATTACGTTGGTCGTTATTATTACAGCCATATCAATTTACCATTGAATATATTCCGGGGTCACAGAACGTCGGTGCAGATTTCCTCAATAGGCACCCCTGTGATCAAATTTAGAGTATTCAGCAGGCGTAAGGAGTTCATTTTATCTATGTGTATCACTGGTTTTGGAACTTGCATTAGTGCATGTTCTCAAGTGGGGAGATGTGTGGTGAAATACATTGATACAGCGATAAAATCATCCATTATAAATATAAAAGTTAAAATAAAATGTAGGGATAAAATATGTTAAGATACGATGCTGCTTCTTCGCCCACGCCACAAGCGCGTTGATTTTGGTAGACCGTACCATCGTTTTCTAGTGTCATTGAAAAAAACTTTTTATAACATGGGGACGCGAAAGGCCTATTCGTTCAGACGGAGTAAGAAAAGGAGGGAAGAAAAAAAATGATGCGGTCTGCACGCGTTTGAATCTAAGCCTAACATACGCGCGAACTTGTAGTTAGTGTTTGAAATACGATGTAAAAGTAAGAACATGTAGCCACTTGGGTCACGAAAACAGGCTTAGCTCTTATTTAGAATGACGGAATTCCCACGTAATACGGACGATTCTCGTAATTAGTTTGAAAATAGCGGTAAAAAGAAGTGAACGAGTGGTAGATTATAGATTTCAAGACTAACATGGAAAAAGATATGGAATTCCTTATTAATAGGTTTAGAATCACCAAAATTAGCTAGTTTAAGAGCTTATCTTTTCCTGATAAATAATATGCTTTCAAATAAAAGGACGGACAGATAACTCGGAAGTTATTGACAAAAGACTGATTTGTTCGATGCAGACTCGCAAACACGTGTTAGTTTTGCATTCACTAACGTTACATTTGACGCGTCCTTGAGACGAAGGCAGTAAAAGATTACATGTAAACAAGGGGGAGACAAGGCGGATAGAATCTAAAAATATCTTCTCAGTAGAAATCTAAGAAGTGAGTGAGAGAAAATTTGAATAGTTTTTTGTAGTTGGGCCCAAAACCAAGTCCATTTTTGGGGAATGACAAGTTCGGACAGACCGACCGACAGAAATACACTACACATTGGACCAAATTTGGACCTTAGTGTAAAATTTTAAATTTAAAAAGATTGGCTTTCCAATTTGATTGGTCAACACAGTTAAGATTATTAGAAAATTGGACGGCTCGTTGCCATTTTGTTGAAGACTGTCCATACAAGCAGATCGTTGAGGCTAAGAAGTTTGTCGTCCATTGAATATATGTGCTAATAGTAGGGGGACGCCCTAGTCTAGCCAGCTGCTCAGCTGAGTTTGTGCTATTTTCAACGTACCTGTGTGTTTTCATTTTGAATTGTGAGTTTCTTTGTCTGGCACTGTGCTAGTGCCAGATGTTCTGAAGAGTACAACACTGTACGAAATGAGATGCCTACCATATTACCTCAGAGCAAGTGAGGAGTGGGCCTAAGGAACAACTTTCTTCAATCGTCACAGGCCAGATAAGTATTAAAGACCTGGCCTGCTGAGATTCATCAACGAATATACTAAAATTTAAACTCCATTGTGTATTAAGAAACTTTTCCACCATTAATACTGTTTAAAGAGCAAATGAACACTGTTAACTAAAGACTGGGTATGATGAAAATACCCCGACCCGACATCCAGCACTAGTTCCTAAAGACTTTTAGTTTTAGTACCAATATTAGCAAATTTAAATTATGTATATGTACAAGTCTTTCATGTGTTTACTCGATTATATGTAATTCTATAGAAATTGATTCATATTGATTTAAAAGTCTTGACCAGAAGAAAAACTTGGTTCAGGACGAAATAAATTTGAAAAAAATTGTAATTTCTAAAATTTAAACACAGTGTTAATTGACTTGATCATAGAGATTAATATTAGTGTTTGTGTGTTTGTGTATTTAATTACCAGCACACCACATTTCATCACCCTAGACATTAGACGTAGCTATCAGACATACTAGTCAAGAATAAGTCTGATTGAGGTCGTAGGTGGTAGTAGCAAGGTACTCTGTAAACTCACTTAAACTGTTATCCCCAGGGACCTTCACAGCTGACCTCATTCAGTACACTAAGTAAACATAGCAACCACACTTAATAACATCAAAACCCACCACAGTTATCACTGTTGTGAGAACGCAGATAGTGCATGCAAAGCTTGGGGTGGGGGGGGGAAGGGAGAGAAACAATTTTAATGACTCCTCCCCCTACACGATTATGCTCAACCAAGTCTGTGTTCAACAATATACGTTCACAGCGTAAATTTGTACGGTGTCTCAAACACATTTACTGCTCAACAAAGAGAGGATTAATTCGCCGTCAGTCGATTTCACGCCGATCTGATTGACTACTGAGACAGATTATTTGGCCATTTCTAACGGTAGATCGTTCCGGTTGACTGGAAAGATTCGTTAAAAGGTGTCACATTTTATTCCACACAGAATAAAGTGCATCTAAAACATTTGTAACCCTTAACAACAGCCGGTCAATAGGAATGATATTGAAGTTATCAAAAGCGTATTTTTAACTGTTATATATTAATATGCACTTAAGAAGAATTTATTCACATGTAAACAACTGGCCACGTGTAGTTCCCGGGGGTCTCTGACGAGACCATGAAAGAATAAGACCACTGTACCCTAAGGCATCGTAGTACAAGGTGACATATGAGGTTGTGCATGATTACTGGCAACCTCGTCATGTCAAACGAATTCCTAAAGAAACACCTGATGCAAAAGCATGTGAGGGCTTGGTGCAGGCTTCATGACATGGGAGCAGCAGTGGCGACTCCCGCCATCATTTGGTGCCACCGACTAGTATGAAATAGGAGAGAAACAAATACCCTCCTGAGTATTGGGTTTCCTGATACAAAATCTAGTGTCCCTCCACCCCTTTTCATTCCACCATCCCATCTGCATCATAACTTTACCCTCTCTAAACATTAATATTAATCTCAATGAGCGGAAACATCCATTGCATTTATATTAAACATGTTTACATTTACATATGAACTGGTTAAAAAGGTTAATATAATAAGTTCCATCATCATCCACTCCCTACTCCATATGAAACTTGAGACTACCTCTGCTTTTGGTTCTCTACGAGAAACCCGCGTAAAGCAGTCGCCAGCTCTTGCAGTGGTGACTCATGAAACCACCATTCTGTATGCAGAGGTTACCAGCCTCGTATGACTTGGACATCCACTATCAATTTTCACATGTTAATAAATGCAAAATATAGAATTATAAAATGTACAACTCACCCCAAATTCTTGGGCAATACAGACTTCTGTCTCAGCGAAATAGTTAAAGCAACTGGATTAAGATGCCTCTTACACGTGGTCTGGGTGTTACTTTACAGTAGACTCCTACTATAACTTAATGTTCAGGTTTCTAGGATTCCGGGCTTTCCGCATTAATAAATGTAGATTTTTCGTTGTGAAAATCCACAAGATGCTCAAACACGTTGTCTGGTCCTTTAAAACGGAATCCTGATACTATTCCTTATTATGGCTTGTCTGGCTGTCTTATTTACGTGATGAATTTCACTGTACGGTAAACTCACAAAACTCTCTAAATTATAAGGCAACATTCGGCCCATGTCCATATTGCTATTATATGACAAGGCACCAATCAGAAATGTTGTATTTTTACATTATTTGAAATGCCACGCCAATAGCATGCAATTTGTGTATATTTTTGGTGGGGGCCTATTCCCCCTACCTCTCACGGAAAATTTCCTCGTGAAATCCGAAAAAATGTGTTGTTCACAAGACACCTCTTTATATATGGTATGCCAACTTCCGTCTATTATCGATCATCTTTACACTCTCTACTTCATATTCTATCACAGGTAATCTCTTTCAAGATGGATAATCTTCTACGATGCGTCTTGTTCGGAAATGGTTATGTCATTTACCCGGTCTAGCCAACAATCAGCAAACTGGTCAGCCATCACTATTATTCGTTGATAAAATAATCGACTGTGGTCATCCCAAGGTTGTTTACTCACTAATCCGGTCGCAACTACACACTGTCTGGTCTGGTAGGAATATATTAGTGAACCACATTTTTCTCTACAGATCCAATGTGACAATATGGGTTCAAACGAAAGTGACTGATTACCCTAATCAGCAAAAGATGGTCGCCGAAGTTCCGACATGACAAGAATTGAGGGAATGGAATGTTAACAATGATTAGGTACAGAAAATTAGACACGGAGCAATAATTTCGTCGATAAACACGAATGCTAGGAAAAGAAAACGGACAGTTCTGTCACATATTGGACTACCTTTACCGTTATTCCCGATGGGGTCATGTTTAAGAAAAAAATAAGCAGCGCGAAGAATCAAAGACAACAAACATAGAGACAAAATTCTTAATATAAAACATCAAAACATCGAAGAATATTTTTTTTAAAGACAATGTAGATTTGAACAGGCTGCACAGTTCGATTTCTATTGGCTGTGGCTCACCAGCGAGCATTGAAAAAAATAAAAAAAATAAATCAATTCAATCCGCACATTTAAAATGGGCACGCCAATATGAATTAGACCGGTTGCTTGATTTATGAAGTCAAGCATTACAATTATTTGTGTATTTGATGGCTCAACCATAATTTTAAACATATTTACATGTCAATATATTAGATCGAGATTGCTGGTGGTCATAAAGTCTTTCCCTGATTTCAAAAATTTAAAAAAAAAAAACAGTATTTTGTGCAGAGACACTTGGTTTTTTGGAAATTATTCCAGAACTAAAACAGTTTTTTATGCTATTTGTAGATTTCAACATTATCGATTTTCAACACTAATATTCGAGGGATTGCAAGTTCTCTTGAGGCACGATAGGTTGATTTCTGAGGACTGCGTTGAAATGCCGTGCGCACTGCGTCCACAGCTTCTTCACTCACACGAGGCCTACCTGCTCTGGGCATGTCACCGACGCTGCCAGTGTCCGTAAACTTTATATATCAAGCTTTGATGCTTTTAACATCTGGAGGATCTCGTAAAAATTTGAAATCAGGGAAAGACTTTATGACCACCCTGTAGATTACTACACTATACAATTAAACTGAAAGCAAGCACCTTATTCAAAAGTAATATAAATGTAAGAGTTTAGAAAATTAGCAGCATAAAGATTTACTGCACGTCTTTACGTTTTTGAATATGTGTATTTACGCATGCATGTATCGTATATATGTGTGTATGTGCGCATGTATGTATCCATGTAAGCATGTCTGTATGTATGTATGCCTGTATATGTGTATGAATTCATGTATATTGAATATCAATATCAATATCATTGAATATGCCAGTATGTATTGTATTTTTAATTTTTGTACAAGAAGACGCTGGGGATGGATATGACACGCAGTGAGAATATCTGTGGATAGCATTACAAAGCAGTTCTAGTTCAGGAGCCCCCAGGGTAAGAGTGGCAGAAGTAGACCAAGAAACGTATGGAGAAGAGAACTGGAGATAGAAGTGTAAATTATGAGAAAAACGTGGAAAGAGCTTGAGTTGATGGCACGTGACAGTAGGACGTGGCATGTGTTATAATGAAGAGCTTTGCTCCTTGGGGAACAAAAGGGCATTAACTGATTGATGTATGTATCTTTAATATTAATTTTTGTTATGTTTGACATGTGTCTTTGTTAGTGTCTGTGACATGATCACTGCTACCGAGTAAATTTAAGTGTTGTAATAAATGTTTGCTAAAATTATGTTGTTGCTGACGATAGATAGGACACAACTTGAGGAACCCTGTTGGCAGCTAAAGAAAGCAGTCCGTGTTCTGGAACCCTTAGGGAAAGAGAGATTGATTTAGACCGAAATAAAATACACGGGGAAGATAACTGGAGACAAAAATGAAAGGAATAAAGAAGAAATGTATTGACCTTGTGTTAAAGAATATTATAATGTATTTTACATGTTGACCACACTTAGTTTTGTTAGCAGTTTAATCTACGCGGTAACAATTGCTGGGGCCAACATGATGTATTTTGCACCATTGTTAATTATAAATGAACGCGATATAAGGTTTACGTATCTAGGTAACGATGACGTAATAGGTGCTGCACTAATGTATGCAGACCGTTAGTTCGGGGCCTTTCGTTGAATGAATCCGTCGGAGTAAGACGTTGATGCTATCGCTCCCAAGTTATTGAAGTTTTAACAGTTCTCCTACGTGGCATAAGTATTGCGAAAGTCGCCACATATATTTAAGAAGATGCCGAACTGCAGTATTCAAGTTCGATGATTTTATGCAGAGGAATATTTATGGGAGTATTTTTTAATATCTCCATATTCTGGTTGTCGCTACTTAGGTGTTAACCTGTTTATGCACCTCTAGTATACAGGCCAGATATGAGACGATATAACACGGACTGTAAGAGCCTGCTATAATTGTATGTAACTACATTTTATCATGAACTGTATTTCTACGTGTAATTAAACCTACTGTGCTACTGTGGCCGTGTGTCGTATTGCAAGATTCGGACCACTGCCCTTTCAGTAGATAGTGTGTTGTAAAGTAAATACTAGAAACTTCCTTCACTCAGACTGACTCTACTTTTTCTTTATACTCACTGTTGATCAATCGATACCACTCAAAAACAGCAGTGAAAATATCAATGGTAGAACTTTATTAACATACGTTGATAACTGAGTAAAAATGGTATGCCCAACCTTTCTCTTCAAGGTTGGCAGTCTTGCAAAATACAATCTTCAGTTTCAAACAATCTCAGTATCCATTTTTCACATACATTTGCTTGTCTTCTTACTATTACTTGTCCCAGCTATAGAACATGTCATATATTTATTCAGACAGAACTTCCTGTCGTTCTACTGTTTATGTTTCTTTTCCCCTGTTTCTTGATATATCTCTATACGAGAAACTGGCCTTAACCGCCAGGACTGTCACTTTTACCAAGATTTCATCTGTTTACTGTCCTCTGCTCAGACCTGGTCTGCTGAGCCACATACGCAGTAAATAATCAAAATGTCAAAACGTACCTGTTTTGTTTCTTCATTTGAAATACACTTTTTCTTACACACACACTTTGGTGCTCCGAATATATCTTATACAACAATATAAAATCTTACGCTGTACGTTCAATATCTAACTACACACTTGAGAGAAACACCTTTCCCTGCCTCCACTTAGCGCGTCTCTAACCAGACTCCGTCAAAACCCCGTTCCAACATTCTTCGTTCACGCCTAACATGTGTTTACGCATCTCGACTTTCTCGTGCAATACTTTATTTCTCACTCACTCAAACCTGTAAGGGACTTAATTCTAAGTTACTTCCCTTAAGACAAAGCCGAACCTTACACATCTTATCTCCCTTCATCAACGACAAATAATCTGTAACCAAACCCATCCATATCATTTTCTACATTCTTTCTCTCTACCAAAACCAAACCACCGTTCACACATCTCCCCCCCTTAAAAAAAATTTCTCTCACAGAGAAAATTTCCCGAAAAATCTCCACTCACTCTCTTCCTTCCCTCTTCTACTACCAATTCCATCCCTCTCTTCCTCAACATCTGTCCTAATGAGACCCACCATTCTCCACTTCTAATCAACCTCACTCATCTTCCTGTCTACAATTTCCATTTCATAGTATACATTTTCCATCCTGGAACTGTTTTCATAGTATACATTTTACTGAATACAAGTTTTCATATAATACATTTTACTGAATACAACTCTTTTCATGTTACAACTTGTACATAATGGAACTCATTTCATATTACACCTTGTATATAATACAACTCATGTCATAATACACCTTATCGTTTGCTCCTTTACTACTCTTACTAGACCTTCCTAACTTCATTAGTCATTTACCATCCCTTTTATCTCTACTCCCAAGTTTATTATCCCGCCTACGCGAATTATCTTGAAATTCTGCCTATCTCATTAATCGTTCTACTTAATTGCATATCTTTCCTACGTTATCTACATTTCATTTTCATCTTCCCTTGTGGTTAAAAGAAACCCGTAACCATATACAATGTGTACTGTTTCCTCAACATAATTATTCTCTCCTCTATTCTCATTTCCTTAGTTTTTCTATCTCATTTTATTCTTCCTTATTATCTCCCTATAACCTCCATTTCTTATACTTGGAGAAACCTCGCTTCCCACAAAGTCTTCACCAGACTCTGGCAACTGCCGAAAAACAAAAATCTGCATCCTCCTCAACTCCGTTGTCAGCTCCCTCTAGATTATCACTTCTAATTATCCAATTTTCTCTATATCTTCACCATTTCCCTATGGCCCTCATCTACCGCCATATTCTCTATAGTTTCTCCAATACTCCTTTAGTTATCTCGTAATTCCCTTTCGTCTCCTCTCTGTGACTTCTCCATTCCTCCCATCTACGTCTCTCTCCCTTAATCTATGGCTTCCCTGCCTCTTTCCTCTTCTCTTCCACCACTGCAGTAGTCCATCGTTCGGACCTACTCAGCTCACTTTATGTTCAGTGTAGAACGATTGCATCTAGTTTCCAAACAACTAGACTCCCGCTGCAATTTCTACTTCTCTCCTCTCCATCATAACCGCTACTCTCGTTCCCTCTCTGGAACTGTGCTGTCCAATTTCTCAACCACGACTCCGTCCATCTCCCAACACCTCTCACCATCACTGCCGTCCTCCTCTACGGCCTCCCAATAACCTCATTGTCATTTATCTCCTTATTCTCAATATCTCTGCCGTCCTCCTCTACGGCTTCAACATCTCAGTCTCCATATTACTCCATAATACTTCATATCTCTCCATCTTTCTGCCGTCCTGCTCCACGGCTTCCCAAAATCTCATTTTCCCTTATTTCTCCATATTTCTCCCAGAAAACCCCATACAACCGCCGTCCTCCTCAACGGTTTCTCAAAATCTCTATTATTCTTTCCGTCTTCCTCTACGACTGCTCAAAATATGAAACTCCATATTTCTCCCATTTCAGCATAATACTCCATGTTTCTGCCATCCTCCTGCACGGGCTCCTCAAAATCTCCACCCCCATATTACTCCGTACCTCTATACCTCATATTGCTCCATAACTGCCGTCCTCCTCCACGGCCTCACCAAAATCTCAGTCTTCACTATTCCTGCCGTCGTCACCACGGCGTTTCACATAATTTCCGCCATACTACCATGGCCTCTAATCTACTTCTTACATCTCCTTCCCTCGTCTCCTCTACTGCAGTACCCTATTGGTCAGGTGTACCCAGTTTACTTCTTAAGTGCGGTATGGACCAATCATACTTGTCTTTTTACGACTAGCAACCGCCGCCATCTTATCATTATCTATGCTACGCGTCCTCCCCTCACAGTCTTCTCCTCGCTCTCTATCTCACTTACTCATCATCTCAAACATTTTCATCATCATGGCCTCCTTGGCCTTGAGCGTTTCTAACTCTATCGTCTCTCTACTTTTCAGCGTCTCTATTGCCTCCTTACTTTTAAGCGCCTCTAACGCTATCAGTTTATCCATATCTCGAGTCCCTTCTATCATTCTGACTTCATTAACACTTTGTTTCCTCTCTACCTCTCTGTCTCGTATATCTGCTAAATTTCTCTCAACCTCCTTACTTCTTTCCTCGTCAACCGTTTGCCTCGGTTTCCCTCTATCTTCCATTTCTTCCCTTCTCGTACTCCCTGTACTCTTTAATTTGTCTCTACCTCGACTTGTACTCCTAGTATCTCTCATACTACTACTCCTATTTCTATCTCCCTTTCTAGCCTCTCGGCTCTTGGATCGGTACTCCCTTCGATCCGTATTTCCTCTCTCTTCCTCCTTTCTAGCCTCCCGGCTCTTAGATCGGTAATCACGTCGATCCGTATGTGTTCTATTTCTCTGTGTATCTAGTCCCTCTGGACTCTTGGATAGGTATTCCCGTCGACCCGTATCTCTTCTATCCTCACTTCTATTTCTCAGCCTATCTCGGCTCTTGGATCGGAAATCCCTTCTATCCGTATCCCTCCTTCTTTCTCTACTATTATCTCTCCTATTCTCCTCGCTCTCTCTAGTCCTGAATCGGTATTCTCCTCGATCCGTATGTCTCTTATTACTACCCTCTCGGCTCTTGGATCGGTATTCTCTTCGACCCGTATCCCTACTTGCCTCCTCAGTATCTCTACTCTTAGATCGGTATTCTCGTCGATCTGCACTTCTACTACTTTCATGTTTCTGAACTTCTTCTACTTTCTGCGTCGCCTTCTCTATGGCTTCCCTTCTATCATCCCCTGCCCAAAGTGCTGTGACATCTTCCTTTTTCTCTGATGTCTGTATACACATTTCCTGTTTGCTTTCTAACTCTTCCAACTTCTTCTCTAAATCTGCGCAAAGTGCAGTTAACTGTTCTATTTTTGTTCTATCTTTATTTCCTTCTTCCTCTTTGTTTTTCCTCGACCTTCCCTGGTCGACACTGTTTATATCCCATTGACCCGTTCCCTTGGTCTTTCTATCTTGTTCTTCTTGCACTTCTCTATGACTACATTTCTCCTTTTCCAATTCTTCAAATTTCCTGTCCATATATTGAACAATTGCCCGTATGTCCTTCATCTCTGCTACACTACTATTTCTTACTTTATTCTTCCTCTTTATTCTGACCTCTTCTACATGTCTCAACTTTGCTAGACGCCTTCTGTAATCCTCTGAATCGTCTGATGACGACGACCGCTGTCTCTTCATCCCTCTTATATTTTCTTCCTCCATCTCTTCCTGCGTATCTGAATCTTTAGCTGATGTGTCCTCTATGTTCTGAGTTTGACTTGTACCACTTTGTTGTTTAGTCTCTATCTGTTGCTCCTTTTGTTTCAATAGCTGCTGCTCCTGTGCTCTGTTTCTTTGTTCTGCAGCTCTCGTATGTTTGTACGGTGCATCTATTTCTGTTTCAACATTATTCCATTGTTTCCTTATTCCTGTCGTATCTTCTAGAATCTCATTGTACTGTTTACTCTCTGTATCCTGCCATACTTGTATCCTGTCTTCTTCTGGACTATATGTGCCCATCTCCTCTTGTTCGCTGTGTAAAATTTGGGGGGTTGGGGTTAACCGATCAGATGTTGTTCCCGGTTCTGCATGGATTTGTGTTCTTCCTGCCCTTGTGCGACACTGACTACCTGTTGATGTTTCTCCATAGTCATCTTCCCATCCTACTCTCCAGTTGTCTCCTATCCTGTTAGACTCCTTCCAGTCACTATCCTTTTGTGTTGGTTCAGTTCTACGTGTTCCTATCCGTTCATGTGTATTGTTATGTTGTTTATGTCCTTCCGTGTAGTGTGGTGTGTTATTGGGAATCCGTGTACATCTTTCTTGAACACTGCCTCTCATACTATACATACTATGGCTCCTTATATAGCCTCTTATATCCATCGGTCTATCTTCCTCTATTTCGTCTACGACAAGCTTGTAGATTTCTTCCTTTCTTTGTGATAAGTCTATATCAAACTTTTCTTCCAGAATTTTCTGCACCTCCTTTAGTACCACGATGTCTGGTTTAGTTCTTCCAAGGATGGCTTTTATTTCTTTCCTCAACTGCTCTATACTTGGTTGAGGTATTTTGATCCTTTCCATCTTTTCTGTTACACCGTTAACTCTCTGTATTCCATTCTCTTTTGTGTGCTTTTTCTCGCCTAACACTGCATTGAGTCTGAATGGTGTGCATACATCTTCCTTGAATCCTATCTTGTCCTGCTTCCTTGTTTCCACTTTCTTCTGCTCTCTGTATATCTTGTTGTTAACTCTATGTTGTGGTACCACCACTGTTTGTGGTTTCCGATTTTGTCTCTGACGCGCGTTGTTATTGTTCATAGTTTCTTGTATTTGGTGCTTTTCTTGGTATTCCATATTTCCTTCCTGACCTTCCATCAGTTGTACCCTTCCTAATACAAATCCTCTTGGTATTCTAACTGTTTTTCCCGTGGTGTTTATAATCATCGTTGGAAATTGTTGTCTTTTTCCAATTTGTACTATTCCTTCTACCATTTCTAGTCCGGGTTCATCTAGTATATCTCCATCTTCCCAGTCGAGTGTTAAGACCGTTTGTCCTTGGTTGAAATATGGGGATCTTTTCAACTTGCCTTGAACAATACCGACTTCATTCGGTCGCAGCGTAACTGTTGTTTTGTTTCGGATTATGGACGCTATGTATACGTCGTCCTGTAACCTGATGCATTCGCCATGTATCTTCAGTTGGTGAGTATCAAAATGTACTTGAGCCTTATGTTTTAGCAGAAAATCACGTCCTAGTATGATATTTCTCGTCATCCCCTTCACAATGGTGAACGTGTGTTCCACGATCATATTGCCAATTCTCATTTGCACCATAGCTGTTCCCATCACTTTCAGGTTTTCTCCTGACACCGAGGTAAGTGTATTTTGTGACTTTCTGTATTGAGCTACGCCTCGTATCTGTTTATAAAGTCCAAACCTAATAAGGCTTACAGTAGCCCCTGAGTCTACCAATGCTCTATATCTCCTTCCGTGTATTTCGACAATACATGAGCAAGGGTCTGGTTTATGAGCTAGCTCGATTGCTGTTGCTACTTGTCTTCTTTTAGGGATACGTTGTTTTCTTTCTTGTTTTTCAATTTCATTTATTTGTATTTTCTTGTCTTTGACTCCTCTCCTGATGTCTCCAACAAAATTCCTCAAATCTATTCTAGTTCTTCTCCTATTCACGCTGTCCCAATGTCCTGATCCATAGTTGCTGTTGAAAGTCGGGAGTGTCCTGTCCCTGTTATTCCATGTTCTATTATGTCCCTGTTTATATTGATATTGGTTACATTTCCATTTCCCAATTTCGCGATCTGTACATATATTTCTCCTTTCATATTTGTTCCTGTTTATAACTGAACCATCCCAATTCATCTTCCTATTCCTGTATTCTTGACATGTTTGTTTTTGACGTCCTCCCTTGTCAAACCAATTCCTATGATGATGTACTCTGGCCCATTGTCTATGTTGTTGAGACCTATTTACCACACTCACATAGTGAGCTGATCCGTCTGTACCCTGAGTGTAAATATTTGTGTGTCGGACTCTGTCACGAATATTTGTGACGCCCGGGTTGTATCTGTAATTATTTTGAGTATTGTTGTGACCAGTGAATTGAGTACAGTTACCGGACAAGGCTTCTGTGTGTCTAGTGCGTGTCGGATTACCGGTCACAACTCTTCGTACTGAGTGCTGCGGCTGTAGTGGCCTGTAATTACACTCAAATTGTTTATGTCCCAGCCTATTGCAAGCATAACACACGCTTTGCCTGCGGTCCACCTGCCTTGACCTATAAAACGTTTCCATTCCTCTCCCTCGTCTTTCTATCCTTCTTTGTTGACAATGTCCTATCTCCATAGGTTCTTCTTGTGTTTCTTCGCATGGAACTACCCTACCAAGCCTGAGGTCCAATCTTCTTCTAAGGTTCTCTTCGGCTGTATCAAGTGCAATGGCCTGTGACAAGTTTTGTGGGTCCTTCCTGAGGAGATGTAATTTAATTGGTATACCATTCAACCCATCGACGAATATGCCCACTAACTGTTTTTCCACCTCTTGCTGGTTAATTTGTTGCCCCAAGAAAACTTCTTCCGCTAGGTTTAACAACCTGTCGCTGAACATTTGAATGGGTTCATCTGCTTGTTGTTGTATGCTCCTCAGCAGCGTCCACGCATAAGATGCATCCGTAATTTGTGCATACCTTCTTATTAGTTCTTTCTTAAAATCTTCCCATGTCTCATCTGGGACAGTGTCAAACCTGCGTCTTATAAAATCTACTACTAACCCACCTGAGGAAAGATATGCAACTTGTTTGTACTCACCTTGGTCCATATTGACCGAAGTGCAATATCTTTGTATCTCGAGCAACCATTTTCTACATAAAGTAGGATTCCCTGAATATGGTGTTATACTGTTCCGGATATTCTGGAACTTACTTTCATTTCTAATGGCAGTCATAGCCTTGGCTACCTGCTCAAGAGCAGCCACATTGGAATCTAAACCCACCGTAAGTTGTTGTTGTTGTTGCATCTTGTCTTGACCTGTAAGTGTTAGTGTTAATAGAAACACCTGTAAAAAAATTAATATAAATCTCTTGGTTGACCTGTAAGAGAATTATTAACCAATATCTGTGTACAATATTTATAATTCTTATGAGTTACAAAACAATTATCAATCTAATTCTCATAATTTAACTGACTACACTAATAATTAACTTAATTTGTTTCTAAATGTTTATGTGTTACATAATCTGTTTTCCTTGATTGGGATACACACTTGCTCCTCCAGTATTTCAGAATTAATCAACACAATTTTTGTCTTATACGGCTGTATACTATTATTTTTGCGCGTTGGGCCTGTTGATCATTCAGATTGTTATCTCATGCATGTACCTGTATTCTGACGGTTGTCGGTTGATGTAGACTGTTTTGTTCTTTATATTCTTCTTGTGCACTTGTACTTTGTGATGTCTTGACTTCTGTGTTGTCTTGCTTTATTTCTTCAGCTCGCAGGATTCCTTCGATTTGTATCTTCTTAATGAACTTGACCTTCGTAATACTTTGGATAGACTTCGTTGTTTTTGATGTCGCTTCACTTTACTTGACTTCTGTACTGTCTTGATTTATTTCTTCAGCTCGCAGGATTCTTTTGATTTATATTTTCTTAGTGAACTTGACCTTCTTTCTGTCTGTAGTCTCTTACATCTCTATCTTGTATAGGGTTAGGTGCACCAAAATACTCTGTGACCGTTGTAGTGCTAGATACGAAAATATTTGACGCAACCGTACCTAATATGTGATGCCGAAACTGACATCTGAGTGGAGTCTGTCTTGCTTTATAAAAGTTTCTTGAACTATCATTGAGTTACAAAAGTTTCTTGAGCTATTCTAGTGTAGGGCTGGTCACTGGCACCATTTCACTGTCTGTCGACGAGGATGGGATTTACAAGATTCGGACCACTGCCCTTTCAGTAGATAGTGTGTTGTAAAGTAAATACTAGAAACTTCCTTCACTCAGACTGACTCTACTTTTTCTTTATACTCACTGTTGATCAATCGATACCACTCAAAAACAGCAGTGAAAATATCAATGGTAGAACTTTATTAACATACGTTGATAACTGAGTAAAAATGGTATGCCCAACCTTTCTCTTCAAGGTTGGCAGTCTTGCAAAATACAATCTTCAGTTTCAAACAATCTCAGTATCCATTTTTCACATACATTTGCTTGTCTTCTTACTATTACTTGTCCCAGCTATAGAACATGTTATATATTTATTCAGACAGAACTTCCTGTCGTTCTACTGTTTATGTTTCTTTTCCCCTGTTTCTTGATATATCTCTATACGAGAAACTGGCCTTAACCGCCAGGACTGTCACTTTTACCAAGATTTCATCTGTTTACTGTCCTCTGCTCAGACCTGGTCTGCTGAGCCACATACGCAGTAAATAACACTGACTAACAAAAAAAAACTTTTTTTTTCTTTCTCTAACATTTCTATGTTTTTCTGGTCAATTTTAATGCGCTGTTTTTAAATCTGCAAACCGTTTTTCTCTATCAGGTCGGGATCTCTAGAAATACGCAATTGAAGTTTTTTAACAACGCATACAGTATTACAACATCATTCGTACAAGAAGTATAACAGTTATGTAGGCTTGAATTTCTTTGCAGTCGACTTTCGTCGGTGAATGGCATGTGGTACATCGCGATGAAGCATCCAACAATAATCGGCAAGCATGGTCACACTCCACCGTCCTTGATAACGTGACTCCATTACGGCGATATCTTGATGGAATCGTTCTCCATGTTCATCGCTGACTTCGCCAAGGTTGTCAGGGAAAAAGTCAAGATGCGAATCGAGCAAATGGATTTTGAGGGACATGTTACAGCCCATAATTCTGTATGCATCTATGCACTGCTTAACAATATGCAACATAGTCAACAGATTTGTGATTTCCCAGAAAGTTATCGACGATCGATTTGAATGCCATCCATGCGCGAAGTTCACTACCATGTAACAAGTTCTCGAATTGTTTGTCTGCAATAACTTTCCTAATCTGAGGTCCTACAAAGATACCTTCCTTTATCTTTGCATCGCTAAATTGCGGAAACTTTTCTCGAAGATAAGTGAAAGCTTTGCTCGTTTTATCTAACGCTTTTACAAAATTCTTCATGAGCCCCAACTTTATATGTAACGGTGGTAAAATGAAGCTGTCTTTGTTAACTAATGGCTCGTGTATTACATTTTTATGCCCGAGCTGCATACGATCCCGGATAGGCCACACCTTTCTTGCATAATGTTCCTGTCTGTTGCGGCTGTCCCATTCACATCGGAAGCAACAAAATTTAGTATACCCAGTCTGCATGCCCGTGAGAATTGCAATGACCTTTAGGTCTCCACAAATCCGCCATTGGTAGTCATTGTACTTTATTTTTTCCAAACGTATAGCCATATTGTCATAAGTTTCTTTCATATGAACAGAGTAGGCGACTGGAATTGATGAAAATAAATTTCTGTTATGCAATAACACGGCTTTTAGACTAGTCTTGGAAGAATCGATGAAAAGTCGCCATTCGTTGACTATGTGCTCATGACCGAGGTGCACCATTAGACCGTTTACATCTTTGCAATAGCAAATGTCATCATCCATCTCAAAGTATTGAACAAGTTCTCTGTGTCTATGACGAAATTTAGATATCGGAGTATTGGGCGCTAAAAGATTCCATTCTTTGAGTCGCGAACCGAGTAATTCCGCTTGTCCTTTGGTAAGAGCGAGATCACGTATTAGATCTGAAAGTTCTGAATGGTTAATTAAGTAAACACCATCATTCACCGGTATGTAATCTGAGTCAGAATTAGTTTCTAAAGCAGGTAAACTATCACTTTCTGATGGTTCATTCACGTCCAACGGATTATGTTCTGGTGGTACTTGGATCGGACACGTGATTGGATCATGAGGCACTGGTTTCGAACCAATTCAATATTTGAATAAACCACAGACTTTCTAGTTTTAAAAGTGAAACCATGGATATTTGTCAAGCAGAAGTACAATCAGTAGTGTGATTTGCATGTTCACGCCATATTACTGGCACTCCAAAAGGCATCGACTTATGCTTCGGCGATTTTCGTAACCAACCTGCCAATGTATCGAACAAACTGCATTTGGCTTCCAAGATTTATTTGCATCATCAACTTTCGAATCGAAATAAAGTTCATATGCTTTCTTTAGTAATGGTGTAAAGTTTTTCTGGTCAACACGATCGGTAAAATATCCGCACACGTAACAGAACAGATCAGCCGAATTTCTACAACTTCTAGAAGCCATATTTTGCTCAGAATTATTTCAAAATACAGTAACTATTTGAAAAATCGCGTAACATATGTCATGCATCTTTTAGCAGTATAAAAAGTAGAATTATGTTGCTTTTTATTAATTTTTAATAAGTTATATAGTAAAAATGAAACGGAGCAAATAACGGTTTCCCAAAAATATATTTATTCACAAATATCTTAAGAACCCGACGTGATAGAGATAAACGGATTTCAGATTTGAAATCAGCGCAAGAAACTGACCTAAGAACACTTATTCTTATATAAGAAAGAAAAATGTTGTTTGTCAGTGTAATCAAAATGTCAAAACGTACCTGTTTTGTTTCTTCATTTGAAATACACTTTTTCTTACACACACACTTTGGTGCTCCGAACATATCTTATACAACAATATAAAATCTTACGCTGTACGTTCAATATCTAACTACACACTTGAGAGAAACACCTTTCCCTGCCTCCACTTAGCGCGTCTCTAACCAGACTCCGTCAAAACCGCGTTCCAACATTCTTCGTTCACGCCTAACATGTGTTTACGCATCTCGACTTTCTCGTGCAATACTTTATTTCTCACTCACTCAAACCTGTAAGGGACTTAATTCTAAGTTACTTCCCTTAAGACAAAGCCGAACCTTACACATCTTATCTCCCTTCATCAACGACAAATAATCTGTAACCAAACCCATCCATATCATTTTCTACATTCTTTCTCTCTACCAAAACCAAACCACCGTTCACACTACGTGGACCCATCCACGATGATCGTTGTCAAGTTATATGCCATTGAATGAATTTGCCTTGACACTCATGACATTCACTTACGTATAAGCACGATACTGCCAATATATTTGTGTACTCAAAAACCCCAACGTAACACCTTGAGAGGACGGCACAGGACAGGAAATCACGCAGTGAATTAATTGAAGGCCTATGCCTCATGGGCGTTGAAGAGTATTGATAATGAACACGACGATAATGACGATGTTGTTGCCTCAGCCGCTGGAGATGATGTCTGTGGCTGGGGTTTACGATGATGTAGTCTAGATAAAAAGAGGAGTGGGGTCGAAACGTGTTACGAACTTCTTCTTCTTCGTTCACCCTCAGACGTTAACTTGAATATGTTCAAATAAAGCATTGGTCAGCTTCAGACTGTTGATATCTCCGTAGTTTTTTCCAGGAATGGTACTGCTGATGGTCATATGTGCTTTTTCTGTTCTGCATATGTTGGGCACCTTTGAAGCAGATTTTCAGCAGTCATTTCATCAGTGCCACAGTTACACTCATCAGTAGTTCCTATCTTTAACTTGTTGAAAAGGTGATATCCCAATCTCTTGTGACCTGAACAAAGTCTGAAGATTACCACTTGCTCTCTTCTACTGAGCTGGTAATATGCATCATTTTAATGGTGGCCTGGATGCTCTGCTTCCCACTTGCTCCTGTATCTGCGTGTGACGTACGTCTAAGTATGACAAATGAATTTCCCTGACTCGATGGATGATAACAGAATATTGGCCTCTCATAACTTTAGAACCCCTGATCATCTGTTGTAACTTTTACCGGCATGCAGCATTTCCACGAGAACCTTACACGCTGGATCATTAATATGTAGCCTGCTATCTTATGCGAACGTTCGAGATCGCATGGCCTTTGATGGGAGATTAAATCCCGCCCACAACCATTTCTGAGAACGATTTATAGCAATCTTTTCCTTAACGCCGGCCCAAAAGAGGACGGGCCACAGACTCACTCCTATTTCTAGAGCAATAAACAGCAGATCATTTTCTTACCTGGCTGTCACCCCGCCTGGTGGGAGTTGCCAAAGCTCTCAGAACAGTGGCACCATCAAAGACAGACAGATCTCAGAATTCAATCGCGGCGGTACACGATCTAAAGAAACAGGGAACTCGCAGCTCACAGAGTTAGCTTCTCGGAAACTTTTCACACCCTCATGCAAGCAAGCCTGAGACGGAAGGAAATCGGTAGACCGGGGAAAACGTAGGAATCGCAGCGGTTAACACCACGGCGAGGTATCTCGAATTTTGCTCAATTTCAAGAAAGGTGCGAAAATCTAACACGCCCCATTCAAGTTACATTCGAGAAGTATAAATAGAGAACTCCGAAAAACTGCATTTTATCGTTCGCTCTGACAGAATCCTAGTTGCACTAGCATAGTCGGATTCCTGCTGGATTTCATCTACCTTCGTGACTATTGGAGTGTATTCTTTCTGTGCAGACGGTAATTTATACATTAGCTTCGAGTGATCAGTGGTCGAGTTATTTCAATTGATTTCAATGGATTGTGGTGTAAATTTAACCTTATTAAATAAACCCATTTTCAAAGTTCTAGTGCAAACTAATGTTACAGCTAAAAGTATTTCCTAATACAATTGACGCGTAAATTTATTTTGCAGACGTTAAAGAGAATTATAACTTTAATACAGTTTAGTTCTGTATAGATAGATGTGCTTTTAATTATTTTTAACTCACGGGAAGTTTTCCTGATTTGTTAATTGACGACGCTAATAAGTAAATAGGCTAACTGTAATTTATCGCGTCAGATTATAATATGATTTGTAATGCATTTCTTGTTTTGATTATCTTTCATTCAGAACGATCATTCAACCTGCATCCCAGCAATTATTAATTATATACAGAGTTCTGCCAAACTCAATTCGATAACTCCAGTAACATATGAACTTTTTAAAGCTAAACTTGTGGCGACCTGTAATGGGCCCCGCTCCTCTGAACGTAACTGAGAATAAAGCCATTCAAGAAACACTTTAAAAATACTAGTTCATATAGAGTCCTTAAAGAAAACTGGAAGCAGAACATATTTTATTCACTGCCCCTATTTGTGAAGAAAAAACATCGATCTACCTGAACACTGTCTGTCACGTATATTCAGTGGATTTTAACCCCTCCCCCCCCCCCCCCCGAAGAAGAACTTACCTCAGTGTTTTCTTAACTTGTGACATTACGGAAAAAGGAAGTTATCTCCACCAGCTGTGCCAATTTTAGGAACCACACCATACCTCACGCCTAGCCAAGTGCCTGTGCCTTTCTTTAGGAACTTTATCTAATAAACAAACAGTACCGTTAAACTTCAACGTCCAGCGATTTCGGGACACTTTGTTAACTTCAACAACCCGCAAAATCTGGGGCTGTACACGGAAGAAAATACTTTTACCTAAGCCAAGGTTTAGTGCTGTTTTTGATGTATTTCCTATGAAGTGCCAGAATTCACCTTTCGGTAAGTCTGCGTGTGTGTTTGTGGGGATGGCCAGCCCTAGTGTGTTTTTTTGAATGAAAGGAGATTTATCTTTTCTTTACCCTTTTAATTAGTTCGACCTTGTACTAAGGTGCATTATATTCCTTGTACGGGATCTCTCCTAGCGGGATTGGGTAACTGTGTTCATTCCCCCTCCCGTAAAATTTGTTGATTTAAAGGGAGACAATTGAGAACCCTAGCTTTTCCTCTACACCCCCCCCCCTTTTTTCTGTAACCCCTTGCCTCAGAGTAATAAATTTACCAGTGGGTTAAATTGCCTATCTCTGATCACCCCCCCCCCCCTTTCTTGTCTTTGGGACCGGGTTTTGTCTGTTAGTAAATATAAACGGGAAACGGTGGATGGGATATTTCTCCTCAAAACCCCCTCTTCCCTTATCATATTTGTATTCTGTAACCTTTGATTTTTGACTGTAAATGTACAATTATGTGTGAGTCCTTTATGATAATAAAGGTATTAATATTTATTTGTGTTGGTTGTCGGTTGGCCTAAAACTCCAAACATTTCCATCTGTGTAGGTTGTATTCATGTACGTTGAGCGACAGAATCACCAAATCGGTGAGCGCGCCTGAGCGACTGGAACTGACAAACAATTGTTTGTGCAGAAGAGAGATAGGAGTAGTCTGTGAGAAAACAGATATTGTCGTAATAAGAGACTGTCCTTGCTCCTTCCCAGCGCTTGTGAATCTACTACCTCATTCTCCTAAATCCTTATTCTCACAGAGCCTTCAATATCACTTTACACTCTAAAGGGACCAATATTCATCAGCACCCTCTCAGATAAAAATTACGACAATATATGGTTAGCTCGTTCGAGATTCTGAACTTAGTTAAAATAGAGTGTGGTTGATTGTCTTTGTGAAGTAGGGTATAATCTTTAAAAGTATTACTTCCCCTAGACCAAGCCGTTCAGTATTTTGGGCCAACCACACAATAATTAAGACAGGTTTGTTTTTCCACAGGAACAGGCAGTTAGTGATAATAAAAGATTGTCACATTTGTATTCTCTGGCAGAGGGAATTGAAAATTTTTGGTTATATAATTGCTGGGACTGCGTGATTGTTTTACAATCACTAAAGGTTATGAAGCGTTTGAGTTGAGCTAAGCTAAAGACGGATTGTTCTGATTTTTTAAAATTAAGTTAACTACGTCTCATCTCAAAAATTGTCTTCAGGGACGGAGTTTGTTGTTAGAGAATTAACATTTTCTGGGAAATTTTTTTTTTCCTTTTAAATTGTTTAATATAAATTTTTCTCTACTGTTAGTAAGAGTAGATTCTTTTCTAGTGTAACTTACCATTTAATTGGCATAGTTGCTTGCGTTACGAGTCTTAAGTGACAATAATAGCGGCGATAAGTTAACACACGAGGTCATTCAGTAAATTTTTTTACTTTGGTTTTTCTCGTAGCGGCTTTGAGTTTTTCCCCTTCTTGTTCCATCTTACTATTCTCTAGTCTTAGAAGCATCCAGTTCTTTGACAATGGCTGAGAGAATTAGGATAAGATCCATTTTGAGACAGGAAGCGAAAGACTCAGGATTAGACACAGAAGCCGCGAATCTGTTTATCACCCAGGAACTGCAAAGGTATGACGCGGAGGAAGAGAGGGCAGAAGCTAGGAAGAAAGAAGCGGACGATCGTCAATTGGAGCAGAAGAAAATTGAGGCAGAGATGGACGCCCGCAGGGAAAGAGAGAGAGACAAGGAAAGACAGCATGAATTAGCGCTCAAGGCTTTAGAGAGTCGGAGTGCCTCTACTTCAAATAATGGAGAGCCGTCTTCGCCCCAGTCTCAAACAATGGATCTCTCCAGCACTCAGTCTGCCCAATTAACTGCGATGTCTTTTGCTTTAGAGTCTTTTCCTAGCCCTAACGAAAAAATTGACAGCTACCTAGAAAAATTCGAAAGGCTCGCAAATCTGTATGGGTTAGAGAGTTCCCGCTGGGCACTTAAACTCTCGACGTCACTAAAAGCGAATGCTTATGACGTATACACAAAGCTGGGACCGAACCAACATGATTACGACATGCTTAAGAAGGCCTTGCTAGAGCGGTTCGAAATGACCGCCCGAAAATTTCTGCAAATGTTCAGAAACAGCCGAAAAGAGAGCACGGAAACATTCCCCCAATTCTCTTCACGTCTCACGGGCTATTTGACAAAGTGCATTGAATTATCTGACCTACCTCTTACATATGAGGGACTACTTGAACTTGTTCTTGTGGAACAGATAAAGGCAACTTTGTCAAACGAAACCCGTAGATTTTTGGCTGAACAGGGCGCAGTCAGGCTTGAGGACATACTCAATAAGGCCGAACGCTATACCAATGCAATGGCCGAACTTCCCAGCACTAAACGTAAACCCACAGATGAGCCATCTCGTAAACAAAATCTAGAGCAGTCATCCTATTCCTCTAATTCCTCTCAGAATTATAACCAACGAGAAAATAATACCCAGAGACCTCCCCAGGAAAAATCGAAATTCTACAAAACCCGATACCCCCCCAACAACAATTCTGATCAACCCACCAAGCCTACGTGGCAGCGCGGCCACCAAGGTCAAGGAAAAGGGAAGACCCCTACACCAGGAACGTCTGATCAGGGCAAACAAACCGGTTCAAACCGCGTTGGATGTTTGCATACAGCCTCGAAAGGTAGAGTCAATGTCAGTGATTCTCAACCTGAGGGGGACCGACCCTCAACTCGAGGAACTGTAATTTTGAATGGTACCTCAACCACTTGTCTCTTTGACACTGGATTAAGTTTTAGTTGTATTGTTGCTAGACACCTAGTCAAACCAGGTCAGGAGACAGAGGAAACCGTCAAACTTAGTGGAGTGTGTAAGAGTGATGCGCCCAGGACGCTTCCTATCGCACTGGTAGAAATACACTCTGACTTTGTCAGAGGAGTTATAAAAGCGGCCATTATGGATGATCCTATCTACCCAGTTATCCTGGGATGTAGATATGTGTTTATTGGGAGACCAAAGGAGCCGATTGTGGCAGCGGTAACCACAAGAGGGCAAGCCAAGAAGGAGAGGGAGCCTGCGCCAAATTTGTTGCCGAACGAACTGAAGGAGGCGCAACAAAAGGACCCTACTCTGGAGCTCTGCTTTAAAAAACTGCCCATGGCTAAGGACCCCAGACACAACGGAGACATCTTTTCTAAGGATGGCGTATTGTATCGTAGAACGGGCAACCCGGACACGGGGAATAACCAGCTCCTAGTTCCGACGCAGTACCGAAGCCAGATCTTAGAGATGGGGCACTCTCTTCCCTTTAGCGGACATATGGGACAAAACGCCACTATTCAGCGAATAAAAACCCACTATTGGTGGCCAGGAATGAACTCTGACATTGTCAGGTATGTGAAATCCTGCGCCCAGTGCCAACGGGTAGCACCCAAGCACTTGACACCCCCAGTACCTATGGGGCAAATGCCAATAGTAGGGACTCCATTTGAACGGGTTGCTGTCGACATTATTGGTCCTCTGGAAAAGACCAAAAGAAGGAACAGGTTCATCCTGACCTTAGTTGACACTTGCACTATGTGGGCCGAAGCTGTACCGCTAACATGCACTAATTCCAAGCATGTCGCAGAAGCCCTTGTGCAAATTTTTACACGGTTGGGATTCCCTCAACAAGTTTTGACGGACAATGGATCCCAATTCCGTAGCCTGTTAATGGAGGAGATCTTTAAGATCTTGAGGGCCAAACATATCCACACAAGTCCCTACCATCCGGCCGGAAATGGGCTCGTGGAACGTTTTAATGGCAGCCTCACCACCATGTTACGTAAGCTGGGTCAGGAGAAACCGGAAGACTGGGACCTATATATATCGGCTGCCTTATTCGCCTACCGAGAGGTTCCCCAAGCGTCTACGGGATTCCCGCCTGCTACACTTTTATTTGGCAGACCTATAAAGGGGCCATTAGAAGCCTTACTTCGGTCCCTGACAGACCAAAAGGCTGACGAGACAGTCGTCTCTGCAAGCAAGTATGTATCTGAGCTCAAGGAAAGGCTAAAGCTAGGATGGGATCTAGCTACAACCAACCTTACGAAAGCCCGCGCTAAACACGCTAAAAGATACAACAAAGCTGCAAAAGAGAGAGAGCTCCAACCAGGGGAGAAAGTTTTGTTGCTACTCCCAACCGGAAGCAATAAACTTCGCATCGGATGGCAAGGGCCGTTTACCGTCCTTAAAAAGATCTCACGTACCAATTACAAGATCTCCATCAAAGGAAAGGAGAAGGTCTTCCACATAAATCTGCTAAAGAAATATTTGGAAAGACCGGTGCCATCCTCCGAGCATCTCCTGGCTGTCGCCATAGCAACGGAAGACGAGGAAGATGATGATGGTTGCATGGAGTATCCACTGCAACCCACAGAATCCTTTAAAGATGTCAAGTTCGGCGACAATCTCTCACCAGAACAACAAACAGAAACCAGGGCTCTACTAAAACAGTACAGTGCAGTCTTAACGGATGTACCTGGTCGAACAAATCTCATTGAATTTGATATGAAATTAACAAACGAGACCCCTGTTCAAACCAGAGTTTACCCCATCCCGTACGCTAAAGCGGATGCACTTCGCGGAGAAATAGACAAGCTGCGTCAGGCAGGAATTATCAGTGAGTCTACATCTCCTTACAGCTCGAGTGTAGTGCTGTTGCAGAAGCCCAATAAGGAAGTTCGGCTGTGCATTGATTACAGGTTGCTAAACGCTGTAACGGAATTCCAGCCCGAACCTCTCCAAACTGTTTCTGAGTTGTTCACCAAGCTCAGCAAAGCAAAGATCTTCTCCAAGATTGACCTCAGTAAAGGTTATTATCAAATACCAGTCAAGGAGGAAATTAAACCTTTGTTAGCTTTCAGCACTAGCGAAGGACATTACACATTTAATGTGATGCCGTTCGGTTTGCATAACGCACCAGGAGTGTTCACCAGGATGATGAGGAAGCTTCTAGAGCCTTTGCAAAGTCCCCATATCCATAATTTCATGGATGACATATTAATTGCATCGGAAACCTATGAAGAACATATTGCTACGGTTGCTATGCTCCTCAGGAGACTACAGGAAACGGGTCTCACAGCCAGACCTAGCAAATGTCTCATCGGGTTTGAACAGTTAGACTTCCTGGGGCATACTATTTCTCACGGATGCAGTTGGCCTATTAAGAAGAACGTGGAGAAAATTGTGGCAGCAAAAAGACCCCGAACGAAGAAAGACGTACGTTCCTTCATATCGCTATGTGCATACTATCAGAAATACATCCAGAACTTCAACGGACTGACAGCACCTCTGACTGACCTCACCAAGAAAGGTTGTCCTGATAAGGTCATGTGGAATCAAAAGTGCGAACATGCATACAGCACTTTGAAAGGACAGTTGTCGGCATACCCCATCCTAAGGTTACCTGACCTTAAGAAACCTTTCATACTGAGAGTTGATGCGTCAGGTCAGGGCATCGGGTCAACATTGCTGCAAGCCGATGACAGTGACATGAACATGCTATTTCCAGTTGCCTATGGCAGTCGGAAACTGAATAAAGCGGAACGCAACTACAGTGTCGTTGAAAGAGAATGTCTCGCTCTGATTCATGGCATCAGACGCCATCATGAGTTTCTGTATGGTACTTCTTTCACGGTGCAAACAGACCATGCTCCACTAGCTTTCCTGGGTGCCAAGAAGAAATTCAACGCAAGGATAATGCGTTGGGCCTTGCTATTGAGTGTTTATTCCTTCAAAGTGGAATATATTCCAGGAAAACAGAATGTCGGAGCTGACTTCTTGAGTAGAAACTGGACCACAGAGGAAGAGGAGAAAATCGACGATGCCAATCATCCTAAAACTACCGATCAGGGCAGCTTCATTGTCATAAATGAAACATGAAAACGAGTTTCCATGTCTCAAAAGTGGGGACGATTGTGACGTACGTCTAAGTATGACAAATGAATTTCCCTGACTCGATGGATGATAACAGAATATTGGCCTCTCATAACTTTAGAAACCCTGATCATCTGTTGTAACTTTTACCGGCATGCAGCATTTCCACGAGAACCTTACACGCTGGATCATTAATATGTAGCCTGCTATCTTATGCGAACGTTCGAGATCGCATGGCCTTTGATGGGAGATTAAATCCCGCCCACAACCATTTCTGAGAACGATTTATAGCAATCTTTTCCTTAACGCCGGCCCAAAAGAGGACGGGCCACAGACTCACTCCTGTTTCTAGAGCAATAAACAGCAGATCATTTTCTTACCTGGCTGTCACCCCGCCTGGTGGGAGTTGCCAAAGCTCTCAGAACAGTGGCACCATCAAGACAGACAGATCTCAGAATTCAATCGCGGCGGTACACGATCTAAAGAAACAGGGAACTCGCAGCTCACAGAGTTAGCTTCTCGGAAACTTTTCACACCCTCATGCAAGCAAGCCTGAGACGGAAGGAAATCGGTAGACCGGGGAAAACGTAGGAATCGCAGCGGTTAACACCACGGCGAGGTATCTCGAATTTTGCTCAATTTCAAGAAAGGTGCGAAAATCTAACACGCCCCATTCAAGTTACATTCGAGAAGTATAAATAGAGAACTCCGAAAAACTGCATTTTATCGTTCGCTCTGACAGAATCCTAGTTGCACTAGCATAGTCGGATTCCTGCTGGATTTCATCTACCTTCGTGACTATTGGAGTGTATTCTTTCTGTGCAGACGGTAATTTATACATTAGCTTCGAGTGATCAGTGGTCGAGTTATTTCAATTGATTTCAATGGATTGTGGTGTAAATTTAACTTTATTAAATAAACCCATTTTCAAAGTTCTAGTGCAAACTAATGTTACAGCTAAAAGTATTTCCTAATACAATTGACGCGTAAATTTATTTTGCAGACGTTAAAGAGAATTATAACTTTAATACAGTTTAGTTCTGTATAGATAGATGTGCTTTTAATTATTTTTAACTCACGGGAAGTTTTCCTGATTTGTTAATTGACGACGCTAATAAGTAAAGAAGAAGTTAACACCTTTAAATATCTCGGGTCCACTATATGTAGTGATGGAAGATCAAATAAAGAAATCAAGACAAGACTTGAGATGGCCTCAGCTGCCATGACAAGGTTGAATGTGATCTGGAAATGTAACATCAGTTTTCCTGTGAAGATCAAATTATACAAATCACTTGTATTATCTATTCTCTTGTATGAGTGTGAGGGCTGGACACTCACTGCAGATACGGAGCGAAGGATTCAGGCTTTCGAGCATAAATGTTATAGAAGAATTTTGCGCATTTGCTATAAAGAGCACAAAACAAATGTCTATGTTAGAGAGAAGATAAACACCTATGCAGGCCATCAAGAACCACTTTTGTCAATAGTGAAACGTCGAAAGCTTGCCTGGTTTGGGCATGTAACTCGTCATGACTCCCTTTCGAAAACGATCCTCCAGGGAACAGTCGAAGGTAAACGGAGAAGAGGAAGGCAAAGAAAATCCTGGGCTGATAACATCAAAGAATGGGCAGGACACGGTTTCTCCACACTTGTACGCATTGCTGAGAATAGAGAGCAGTGGAGGACCCTGTCTGCTGATGCTTCCACCATGGGACCCCTACGACCCATGACGGGTTATGGGTTGAGATGATGATGAATAAGTAAATAGGCTAACTGTAATTTATCGCGTCAGATTATAATATGATTTGTAATGCATTTCTTGTTTTGATTATCTTTCATTCAGAACGATCATTCAACCTGCATCCCAGCAATTATTAATTATATACAGAGTTCTGCCAAACTCAATTCGATAACTCCAGTAACATATGAACTTTTTAAAGCTAAACTTGTGGCGACCTGTAATGGGCCCCGCTCCTCTGAACGTAACTGAGAATAAAGCCATTCAAGAAACACTTTAAAAATACTAGTTCATATAGAGTCCTTAAAGAAAACTGGAAGCAGAACATATTTTATTCACTGCCCCTATTTGTGAAGAAAAACCACCGATCTACCTGAACACTGTCTGTCACGTATATTCAGTGGATTTTAACCCCTCCCCCCCCCCCTCCCCGAAGAAGAACTTACCTCAGTGTTTTCTTAACTTGTGACATTATGGAAAAAGGAAGTTATCTCCACCAGCTGTGCCAATTTTAGGGACCACACCATACCTCACGCCTAGCCAAGTGCCTGTGCCTTCCTTTAGGAACTTTATCTAATAAACAAACAGTACCGTTAAACTTCAACGTCCAGCGATTTCGGGACACTTTGTTAACTTCAACAACCCGCAAAATCTGGGGCTGTACACGGAAGAAAATACTTTTACCTAAGCCAAGGTTTAGTGCTGTTTTTGATGTATTTCCTATGAAGTGCCAGAATTCACCTTTCGGTAAGTCTGCGTGTGTGTTTGTGGGGATGGCCAGCCCTAGTGTGTTTTTTTGAATGAAAGGAGATTTATCTTTTCTTTACCCTTTTAATTAGTTCGACCTTGTACTAAGGTGCATTATATTCCTTGTACGGGATCTCTCCTAGCGGGATTGGGTAACTGTGTTCATTCCCCCCTCCCGTAAAATTTGTTGATTTAAAGGGAGACAATTGAGAACCCTAGCTTTTCCTCTACACCCCCCCCCCTTTTTTTTCTGTAACCCCTTGCCTCATAGTAATAAATTTACCAGTGGGTTAATTGCCTATCTCTGATCACCCCCCCCCCTTTCTTGTCTTTGGGACCGGGTCTTGTCCGTTAGCAGAATATAAACGGGAAACGGTGGATGGGATATTTCTCCTCAAAACCCCCTCTTCCCTTATCATATTTGTATTCTGTAACCTTTGATTTTTGACTGTAAATGTACAATTATGTGTGATTCCTTTATGATAATAAAGGTATTAATATTTATTTGTGTTGGTTGTCGGTTGGCCTAAAACTCCAAACATTTCCATCTGTGTAGGTTGTATTCATGTACGTTGAGCGACAGAATCACCAAATCGGTGAGCGCGCCTGAGCGACTGGAACTGACAAACAATTGTTTGTTGAGAAGAGAGATAGGAATAGTCTGTGAGAAAACAGATATTGTCGTAATAAGAGACTGTCCTTGCTCCTTCCCAGCGCTTGTGAATCTACTACCTCATTCTCCTAAATCCTTATTCTCACAGAGCCTTCAATATCACTTCACACTCTAAAGGGACCAATATTCATCAGCACCCTCTCAGATAAAAATTACGACACTGCGCTTGATAAAATTCTTTGCCTCTTTGTAAGTTATGCTTGCGTCAAGTTGGGGTAGCTTTCTCCCTTCCTTTACCAATCTGTCAGCTTCTTCATTTCTGGCGATGTTGCAGTGGGAAGGGACCCATTGTATTACAACTCTTTTGAATTGCTGACATATTTTGTGAAGAGTTACTCGTTGGTCATCCATGTTGGCATTATTTTAGTCCTTCAGCGTTGCAATTACTGACAGCGCATCTGAGACGATAGCTACTTGTCTCTCTGAGCTTTCTTCTGTCATTAGGACTTCTGTTGCATTTTTTAAGGCCTCTGCTCTGAAGTTACTTGAGAATTTTGCTGTTGCGACTGATAGATTTTTGGTATGCCATTGCTTAAGCTCAGAAAGACTTTTATACCCTTATCTTCTGTTGCATTTGTTGCTGATTCATCTGTTTATGCATGGATACAGGTATTCCTTGGGTAAAATATCTCTACATATTCTGTGGTTAGGACTCTTCTTTCCGTTTCATTCTGGCTGTTCTTTCTCTCAATACCTGGAATGTTTTCTATCATTTTAGGGAAGCGCTGTTGTGTCCAAACTGGTAGCTTGTGTGCAGTTTAGATGGGGATTTACGAACGAGATATTTTTCTGCAATTTCAATTCATATCAAATGGCACTGGTCACCCAGATGGTGTGTCAGTCAGTTTTTCAAATGGAGCTAAACAGGCAAAGAATAATTCAATGAAAACAACGCTCAACAGCTCAAGCAGACCACATTAAAAAACACATGGGCTTAATAACAGTGGCAGAAGAAACACGACAAGAGCAGCTTTTAAAAGTCAATTAAAGTCAAGTTCCTGAAAATCGTCTTTGGTTGAAATCGTAAAATTCCTAAAACACATATTTGTATTAAAACCGATTAGTTGTTCCAGAGATTCAAGTGAAGAAAATAAACAGAAACTCGTCGATAAAAGGCGCTAATTATAAATAGTTATTGTCCTTTTGTTCCTGAAGTAGCACAGAACCACCACTGCAGATGGTCACTTTACAGGAAGCCTGCCCCAAAGCATCCAAGTACACGTGCAGTGATGATTTCTGAAGCACTTTGCCTTCCATGTTGAGATTGCCAGCCGCATGAACAGCCTTATACGACATGCCTGAGGGAGCAGTGGTTTTACTCTTTCTTTTAAGTTGGTTTTGGTTTTGGTTAAGGATCATCTTCGTTGCATATGGACAACTCCATCAGTTCTCTAAATCTCCTCCGTTAGATCACGCAAGGATAAACTCAGCACAGAGCACGAACTACGTAGCGCCGGCGAGGATCCTAATGTGTGTATAGAGAAATCACACTTTCTTTAAATATTTTTGAGGTGGGTAGGTTTTCTTAATTTTATAAATTTTGTCAGGGCAGCGGTCGTATGGCCTACTCTTTATGATATACAACTGCCGAGGGATTTTTAACGTGCGCAACTTGCACACGGGACCTACTATTTTTGGCTCTTATCCGAGAACGCTAGGCATCCGATCTTACTACCCATGAGACCAGTGAGGAGTATGACATCATTAGGACCCACTGTTTCTGAAAAAAATTTCAATAAAATATATTCCCTGTACTGGGAACCGAACCCGGTTCCTTTAGAAGTAGAGGCGGACGCCATACCACTAAGCCACTCCGACCCTTCTCTTTTAAATTATGAATAATAAAACTGCTAGAACCACTGCCACTAACGGTAATTAAATATACTGTTTAAATCTTCTCTAGAATGATTACCTCACGTCAATATGTGTGAGTAAAAAAGATGTCTTCGTCTTCGCTGTTGTGTTACGGGGAGGGTACGTGTAACAGAACATCTTATAAGGACTTGGACATCTCATATCTACGACTGACTCCTACGCCAGGTGAAAATTACCGATGTCCCGTGTCGACGCCAGCGAACTGTCTTGTCCTTCAAGATAACATCAGACGTTCAAAGACGTTACAGGAAATCATCTTACAGGTACATTAATAAATATGTTACTTGTGTATCATAGAATGATAGTTGAGTTCTTCCTTCTGTTAGCGCGATCAAGAGTATCTAATATGGGTCTTCAAATGTGTCTACCTTCGCACAAGATTACTCTTGGCAGAGTTGTAGATAGAAGGATAATGACGCTTCTATCTCAAGGAAGTTTTCACAAGATGTTTTCAGAAGTCAAGAACAATGCTGCATAAGGTAGAGCACTATTAACTTATATCTGATCCGATGCCTGTTGTGAAGAATTAAGCAATGGTTCAAGCCCCCAGCTGGTGTAAATCCAGCGAAATTCTTTTATAAGTATTTGCTCTATAGATGTAAAAATATGTCTAGATGTATATATATTAAAGAGTCTTGCTCATACGTTTGCTTTCATACCTATAATAACCGAATCGACAATGATTGTTTAGTTTTAAAATAACATGTAACACATTTAATAATCAATTAGTTTTTAACAGGTTAAAATAACAATGGAATGATGGTGAATTTTCAGATGTATATAAAATTGTCTTCACTGAGACTTGGTTTGAGGATATATAAAAACAATAGTCCTTTTGCTGGTTCTTTTTACAAGAACTTAGCTGGTCTAAGTGAGTCCTGCAGCCGTGGTTTCGTCAATTCTTCTGTGATGAGGGCCCTTAGGTGGTTAGTGTTGATCCCCTGCTTTTAACTCACAACTAGTGGCGTAGGAAATTCTGTCTTGCAGCTTCGTACCACAATCAGTGTGATAGCTTCGTTCCACGAACTTTAGACAAAATAAAAAGAACAAATGCCGCTGCTAAGTACACTTGGCTGGAAGATATCCAGTCTTTGTATTTAAAATTGCGGGTTTACTTTTAAGTTTCAAAGTTGCCCAAATACTCGGTCCTGGTCCTTTAAGTTTCCACTCTTCGTATTTAAAAATGCGGGTTTACTTTTAAGTTTCAAAGTTGCCCAAATACTTCGATCTGTCACTTATAATTTTGGAATTCTTAGTCCGATGTCTCTCTTGCTCCTGGGAGTTGCTAATTTGACGTTGCGATGCAGTCTGATTTGTGACTCCGATTTCGCTAGATTATATGGCCATCTCTCAGGTCAAGTCCCAGATTGTACTTTTAGACCAACTTGCCAATGAATAATATTTAAAAATCAGTTTTTAAAATGGTATTATATTGATGCTTCTCTTTTATTGATAGTATTATGTTGATACACCCGTGTGTTACCGGGGCCCGAAAGGGGAGCAAAGAATAGTAACACTGTCCCCTACCAAGCATGTCGTAAAAAGCGACTAAGGAGGGTTGGGCATGGGGCCGGTTACACCATCCTGTAAAAAATTTAAACCACAAAAAACTTCAACAAATATGGACAAGTCAAATAAAGAAAATAAAACACAGCCATCCAAGACAGGGGAAGGTCCTCTCATGGGGAGGCGTATGATGCAACACAGAGAAAGCCGAAAGGAGTCTGTGTTGCTGACTAACCTTCTTTCTTCTAGAAGAACTTCCAGATTTGGCACCTGGAATGTTCGGACATTAAACGAACAAGGGAAAGTGGCGCAAGTAGCAGCAGAAATGAGGGAATACAAATCGAGGTTCTGGGAATGTGTGAAACAAAGTGGAAGGGGGTAGACAGGAAGAAACTCATCACAGGTGAATTGGTGCTGTCCTCAGGACATGAAGACGAAAGTTCACACCACAGTGAAGGGGTAGCTCTTATGTTATCTAAAGAAGCACAGAAAGCACTAATTGAATGGGAAGCTGTTGGACCCAGAATAATAACAGCTTCTTTCAAAACAGCTAAAAAGAAAATTCATGTAAATGTCATCCAATGTTATGCACCAACTAATGACAAAGAAGAGTCTGTGAAAGAAGCATTTTATACTAAACTACAGGAAATTATGGATAAAGTAAAAAGAAGAGACATCACAATTTTGATGGGTGACATGAATGCAAAGATAGGTACAGTCAACACTGGATTTGAAGAAGTCATGGGAAAACATGGGCTAGGAGTAATGAATGAAAATGGAGAGCTATTCGCAAACTTGTGTGCTTCATATCAACTGGCTATAGGAGGAAGCATGTTTCCACATAAGAGAATACACAAGGCAACATGGATATCACCAGACCATAGAACAGAAAATCAGATTAATCATATATGCATAAACAAGAAGTTTAGATCATCATTGCAGGATGTAAAGGTATATAGAGGAGCAGATGTGGCATCAGATCACCATCTTCTGATAGCCAAAGTAAAAATGAAACTCAAGAGATATGCAACAATGCAAAATTATAGACAACAGTTTAATGTAGGACAGCTAAGAAATCAAGAAACAAGAGACAAATTTGCGGTCACAGTATCCAACAAATTCCAAGTGCTCCAACAGCTGGAAGATGTAGAGAATACAGAAGACTATTGGCAGCAGGTCAAAACAGTATGGAAGGAGACATGTGAAGAAATACTGGGGAAAAGGGAAAGACAACAAAAAGCATGGATAACAACAGAAACCATCAATAAGATAAAAGACAGAAAAAACAAGAAAGCAGAGTTAAACACAAGCAAAACTAGAAGCTCCAAAGCCAAGGCTCAAGAAGTGTACACAGAAGCAAACAAAGAAGTAAAAAGAAGTATCAAAAGAGACAAGAGGAAGTATATTGAGGAGTTGGCAAGAGAGGCAGAAGATGCTGCAGCCAAAGGAAATATGAGAGAACTGTATAGCAGCACAAAGAAGCTAACAGGGAAATACAAGCAAACAAGTTGCCTCATAAAAGACAAGAATGGGAAACTGCTCAGCAATATACAAGAGCAAATGAAGAGGTGGACAGAATATTTTGGGGGACCTTCTCAATAGACCAGCTCCACAAAACCCGCCGGACATCCAGCCAGCAGAAGAAGAGCTACAAATTAACGGTGAAAGACCAACGAAGGAAGAAATAAAGAAAGCCATAAAGCTTCTAAGAGAGGGAAAAGCGTCTGGACCTGATGGCATTCCAGCAGAGGCCATCAAAGCAGATATCGACACGGCTACAGAGATGTTATATAAATTACTTGGTAAAGTCTGGGAAAAGGAAGAGATACCAGCAGAATGGAAGGAAGGATATCTGGTTAAGTTGCCCAAAAAGGGAAATTTACAAGAGTGCACAAATTATAGAGGAATAATGTTACTATCAGTGCCAGGAAAAGTATTAAACAGGATTATCCTTGAGAGATTAAAAGAGTCCATAGACAAGAAACTGAGAGATGAACAAGCAGGTTTTCGACAAAACAGATCATGTACAGACCAGATAGCCACTTTGAGAATAATAGTTGAACAATGTCTGGAATGGAATTCACCACTATACATCGGATTTGTGGACTACGAAAAGGCATTTGACAGTGTAGACAGAGAATCACTTTGGAAATTGATGAGGCATTATGGAGTTCCCCTGAAGATCATTAATTTAATAAAGAAAACATATGAAGACATGACATGCAGAGTTCTTCACGAAGGACAGCTTACAGAACCGTTTGGGATAAGAACAGGAGTGCGACAGGGATGCCTCTTGTCTCCATTTCTTTTCTTGCTGGCAATAGATTGGGTTATGAGATCATCGACAACACACAACAGAAATGGAATCCAGTGGACTATGACTAAGCAGTTGGATAATCTGGATTTTGCTGATGACTTGGCTCTTCTGTCCCATAACCGTAATCAGATGCAGGACAAATTGAAAACACTCGATGAGAGGTCACAGCAATTGGGTCTGAAAATACACAGGGAAAAGACAAAAATAATGAGAATAAATGCAGGTAATGATAACAGGGTTGAACTTGAAGAAACACCAATTCAAGATGTAGAATCATACACATATCTTGGCAGTAATATAGACAAAGTTGGAGGGACAGACAGCGATATCAAAATAAGAATACAAAAGGCAAGAGGAGCTTTCATTGCATTGGGAAATATATGGAGATCAAGAGAAATCGGATCCAACACGAAAATAAGAATCTTCAACTCAAATGGGAAGTCAGTCCTATTGTATGGCTCGGAGACATGGAGAACAACAAAGACAACAACCAAAAAGCTACAGACTTTCATAAATGGGTGCTTGCGTAGAATAGAGGGATTAAAATGGTATGACAAGGTTACCAACGTGGAACTGATGACAAGAACTAGACAAGTGCCAGTGGAACAAGAGATGAGAAGAAGACGATGGCGATGGATAGGACACACACTGAGGAAACCTGTTGATAGCATTACAAGGCAGTCCTTGTTCTGGAACCCCCAGGGCAAGAGAGGCAGAGGAAGACCAAGAAGTACATGGAGAAGAGAGTTGGAAACAGAGGTGAAAATGATGAGGAGAACATGGAAAGAACTTGAGATGATGGCACGGGACAGGAGGACTTGGCATGTGTTTGTTGAAGGCCTATGCTCCTTTGGGAGTGGAGGGTTATGAATGAATGAATTATGTTGATATTTCTCTTTTATTGATACTTGTCTTACTAGGACAAAGAAAACTGTCAACGTAGCGATCACTAGGCCTTCGTCAGGGACAAAAGAACAAATCGGACAGCAAAGAACGCGAGAGTTAAATGAGAAACAAGAACAATAAACAACACTAATACGACCCATAAAATCAGCGTTTATAGATAACATGGATTTAAAAATCGATACTACATCTACCACGTGACTTGTCGCTGCATAACAAAGGCCTGTGCATATCGTATCTATTCAATTGTTTAATATTTTTCAACGCCATTCACAGCTGTCTTTGAACATTTTCATCCGCCGATGCACATGTTCTTATTGTTTCTTCACTGTTTATCTTTCAGCATCCTACATCTGTTGATAGAGTACAGAGATCAGGAAGCGAGAGGCGCAACCGATGTAGTACTAAATCTTGGTCTCCTAATATGTGTAGCTTCTTTGAGATTTCCTTTGCGGAAAAGAATGCAGACATGTAAGTCTTAAACTGATTGCGAGAACAAGCAACTTTCGCGAGTTTATTTTCTTAAGTTTAGACATATCTCGAAATGTCACGTGGTATACATGTTTGTGTTTTTATGTAACTGACTTACAAGATAAAATTCTTGTCTATGTTTCCATGTAAGTGTCTTACAAGATAAAATTCTTGTCTATGTTTCCATGTAACTGTCTTACAAGATAAATTCTTGTCTATGTTTCCATGTAACTGTCTTACAAGATAAAATTCTTGCCTATGTTTCCATGTAACTGTCTTACAAGATACTTCTTTTTCCTTCTTCTTCCTCGTTCGTCCTGAAAAGGACGTTGGTTGCGTTGTGTCTGTTTACACCGAAGCTGCGATATCTGCGCCTTTCGGCCGATACATCCGACTTCAGCACAACATTTTTTGGGACCGTGTTTGCCTTCCCTCTTCGATCCCTACTCTCTCAGCCAGACTGCAGTGATGCAGCCTCTTTCCAGGACCACCACGTGGAGGTGGAGTAGGGTCTTGGTCAGCTCTGGTTCGCTGACCCTGACGCAAGCAGTCAAGCTATGGGTCGCTGACTGCATTCTCTATTGCTGCATCTTTGGGTCCCTTACAAGATACAGTTCTTGCCTATGTTTCCATGTAACTGTCTTACAGGATAAAATTCTTGTCTATGTTTCCAAGTTAGTTAGTTGCTTATCCTTTACAAGACGTGGCAATCAACCCCAGCTTTTATTGGCTGTTTGTGATTTTTTTCTTTGTCTATGTTTCCATGAAACTGGCTTACAAGATAAAATTTGTGTCAATGTTTCCATTGGATGTCATGTTATCGCACTATTGTCCAGATTTATGTATTTGTATATCCCATCTCATTGTAACATCACCGGCAGTGAAGAGGCTGACAGATTGGCAAAGGAAGGTGGAAATCTATCTCAGCCTGATGCAAGGATAACTTTCGAGGAGGCAAAGAGTTTTATCAGAATCAGATACAGAAACAAATGGGATGTAGAGCATCCAGGTCACACACAAAATGATGCTTACTACCAGCTCAATAAAAAGGAACAAGTGGCAATCCTCAGACTCCACACTGGCCACAACAGGTTGAGGTACCACCTATTCAACAAGATAAAGATAGAAACTACAGATCAGTGTAACCGTGGCACTGATAAAATGACTACTAAACATCTGCTTCAAAGTTGCCCAACATATGCGGAACAGAGAAAGCACATATGGCGGACACCAGTACAATTCGTGGAAAAGCTCTACGGACATTCAAACAGCCTCGAAGTCACTACTGCTTTCTTTGAAAGCATTCAAGTGGGCGTCTGAGAATGTACGAAGAAGAAGAAACATCCTCCACCACGATGAAGTTCTTGTCAATGTTTACTGTTTATTTAACCGTCTCATTTTTATATCCTGGGTTTTGTTGGGGGGTGGTCAAGAATAAGACTACTCCGTCATACCGTCAATGTTTAAACAGGAGACTATGTGGGTTCTGCATGGGGTTAGCAACATGATCAGGTAAATATTAATTGCTTCAGGAGTCAGAGCAGCAAAAGTATGCGAAGAACCAGAGTTATGGAGTCGGCTAAAAAAAATTTCGACTCCAACACGGAAATTTTAGAATCCGATTCCGATTTTATTTAAACTAGTGATATGGTGTCTGTCGTGCTTAGATAGGTTTTAAGTTATGTAAGGTCACGCCTGAGTATAGGAGATGGTGATAATACGTGAGAAGTCAGGTGTAAGAAATAGAGTTTCACGAGTGAATAGTTAAGGAAAAGATCTGTCTCTGGAATGAATCGTTTCTCTAGTCCAGCCTATCTGTACGACTATAATTTAGTAACAGACAATCTTGCACCCCTTTATATTGAGAGATATAAGTTTACTATACACGCGCACACACACACACACACACACACACACACACAGCTATGTGACAACAAGACACACAAACGTGAAAACTATGGTTAAATGGGTATGGGTCTGACCACCACACACAAAGTTAGTTCTTTTGTAGTTTATTATCACTAAACTTTACAACGTCGAATATCTAAAAGAGAAAGATCAGATACATCAGAATTACATGCATAGAAAATATAACAGAATGCCTATGCCCTCCCGTCGTTGAGAAGATAATAACCCAACCAAGTTAATAACCCCGAAGGTCAAAAAGTGAGCAATAGGTTACAGTATATAGACAGTAATGAAACAAAATTCCTAATACGGGCTAATCCGTAAAGTATACAATTGTTAAAGCAAAATAACTAGTTTGATACAAGCTACCGCAACAAGAAAATATTCAATCTCTGTCATACGTGGCCACGTTCTCTCTCTTCTCACCTAATCGGGTGATATTTCCTGGAATGTACCATTATCCTGAATATATTTTTAATCGATATTGATAGTGTCAGGGTATAGTGCCAAATTTGGCCCCAGTCCAGCCTTGACAATGACTTTATAAGGTGGATGCCAAGTTTGGTAAGGTAATCCTGGATCGTTAGTGTCACCTCGAATAGTTAATGGTAGAAAAATCGAGATCTAGTGTTCACAGCAAAGAATAGAAAAACAAATACTTCTGGTACTTGGACACCGCTAGTTGCTAAATTGTTACTGAGGATGGTAAGTAATTGATTGGTAAATCCTATCCGCTGGCTCTGTGGTGAGTGCCGATTTTGAAACAGCGTAACTCTTCTGGATAAATATTCTTTTGGAAAACGACTATCAGAGGTCGGGAGAACAGTTATTGTTATTTCACCACAATGGGCTGATAAAAATGCAAGAAATTATATCTGGGTATTTTGTAAGTCCAGTTTAAAATTTACTATTAACATGTTCGTTAGTCTCTGTGGCCCGTCCTGTTCACAACTGAAACTTGGAGACGCGTCAGCCAACAGAAGACAACTTTAATCCAATCAGTAAATATGGAGACAAAGCCCAAGATATAGCCACACAAAAATACCGCTGGTCGCCGTTGATCAGGTTGCCTTAAGGATATAGGAACATTATGAAAAAATTACTGCTAATAATATATATATATATATATATATATATATATATATATATATACACATATATATACATATATATACACGTATATATATATATATACATGTATATATATATGTATATATATATATGTATATATATGTATATATATATATACTACTGGACAAAAGTTAGGGCCGCCATTCAATTTAGACAAGGTTTATATAATTCTTCCTGAGCAGGGTCAATTTTCCAAATTTCCGGTAGCTTGAAATCTCTCAAGAAGTCTGAATGGTAGAGTGGGACACTGCTAAACGTCTTGCAACATGACGAACAGACTGACCATCCTGAATCCATGCCATGGCTCGACCAATGTCTACCGTGCTGAGACTTCTCCTTGGTGGCAAGGCTAATGCAGTGATCATTTCGATCACTTGTCATACTGATTTATTGCATACCAACGGTGAACACTCTTTACCGATGATCATTTTCCATGTGCATTCAAATTCAACTCACTTTTTCACCTTTTGAACTAGTGGGGCGTGTTGCAAAAACCACGAGTTTTTGCAGCAATAATGGCAATCTTCACGTGCGGGTTAAAGTGACCCAGTTTTTTTACATTTAAAAAAAAATTAACCTAGTCCACACAGAAATGTATACACATTTCTCTGAGCTCAGTTTTAATGACATTTTCACTTGTCTTTACAGTTTGCCAATCAATTATATAAACCTTGTCTAAACTGAATGGTGGCCCTTAAATTTTGTCCAGTAGTATATATACACGGAAGGGGAAGAGACATCTCTCATCCTCTCCGTCAGTCCCGATTAAAGTTAAAAGGCGCACGTTATGTCTAGCCTATCCTGTCTGGTCAGTTATTATTTAATTTATCCATACGCGCACTTTAACACATATCGCCTTTCATTAATAACTATTAGATTGTCGGCATCTGTTTGTTAAGTCGCATAATATTTAAGCAACCGTCACTTACAAAATTACACATATGAAATAAACGCGAAATCTTTTTTGTCACTTATCAGTCGCTTAGTGTATTAATTAGACAACTAAACCGTCTCTTTCTGCGTGATAGCGCGTGATTAAATTTACGTTACAACTGAAACATCTGGAATAAAAATAGCTACGCGTTATTTAATTCACTAGTCTTAACACCTAGAAATCACAGTGAATTAAGATGCTAAAACTTGTAACACTTTAATAAGCTTAATCACAAATTTATATATTACCAGAAATCCAGAAAGAAACACCACTATCTATTAACATATCTTTTTCCAGTAGCTCTAGATAACGTGTTTAGTCTCTCCGAAAAAATCTGAGCGACAATTGATAATGATTTGAGAAAGGCGTAGTTTATATATAGGATCACGTTGTTATGATCTCTAGAATATGTGAATTCTCACACTCTGCTTCCCAGCAGAGAAATCTGAAACTACTTTTCCCCGATCAAGGGTTTAACGGTCGCTTCTGCCGGCCGCTGTTGAACGACAACAAAGCTTAACCCGTGCAGCGGGCTTCTGTTTGAGAATTTCCCTGTTTCTCGAGATCAAAGGATTATCTTTCCCCTGAATGTACGAACATCACAGGATTTGCACCCCTTATAGAGAAACTTCAAAGGCCGTTAACTTCCACGTATTTTTCGCGTGCGATCTGCTCGTCATCGTAATACTGACAGCTTCGCTTGCGTGAGAAACTTGCATGAACAAACGTGGTTCGCTCCCTGCTATGAATAACAGGTTGCGAAGGTTGGTAAACAAGCTCGTTTTATATGGTCAAGTAAAAGAGGCGTGGATTACAAGGTGAGTCAGACGGCAGAGAAATGCGTGACTTTGTTAGCGAATCTTAAAACTACGCTGTGGTCATGAAAGGCTGTCAAGGATACAGAAGGCTTCATTTCCATTACACGTCACAGTTCGTTCGGGCTTTGAAGATGTGAAACCCTTTCATATCTCATTTATGGAAATAAAACTACTGTCCCTTAGCTATCGAATGATTGCTATCCTCCATTGCATCATCCTCCTCCATGCTCCAATTTCGACTCATAAAATCCGCTAAAACATTCTCTTTTCCTGGTATATATTGTACTTTGAACGAGTACACGCTTAACAGTAGAGCCCAACGCTTAATCTTTGCGTTAAATTCCTTATTGGCTTCTAGGAATGCCAATGCAGCATGATCAGTTTTTACCGTGAAATAAAACGCCATATAGATATTCGTGATGTCTCCAGATCCCATTCACGAGTGCCAAACATTCTCTCTGAACGGTTGAATAATTCCTTTCTGTTGTATTCAGTTTGCAGCTGCCGTATGCAACTGGAAATAACAGGTTTGGATTCTTGTCATCTGCTTGAAGTAATGTGGAACCAATTCCCTGTCTGCTGGCATCTACACGCAAAACAAAAGGTTTTTTAAGGTCAGATAACCTTAAAACGGGGTATTTGGACAGTTGTTCCTTCAGAGTGACGTAAGCGCGTTCACACTCTGCGGTCCAAACAACCTTATCAGGTTTTCCTTTTCTTGTGAGGTCGGTGAGAGGCGCCTAAGACCTTTGAAGTTTTTGATGAACTTTTGGTAATACGCGCACAGTGACAGGAACGAACGCGAGACTTTGTTTTAGGCCTCTTTGCAGCACGTATTTTCTCGATGTTTTTGGCAAATAGTATTGCACAGGAAGTCAAGCTTTTCAAAGCCGATTAAACATTTGCTAGGTCGGGCGGTAAGGCCAACTTCCTTTAGTCTCACGAGGAGCATAGCGACCTTAGCAATAATATGTTATTCGTAGTTATCCGTTGCAATAAGTATGTCGTCCATGAAATGGTGTATGTCTGGACTCTGCATTAGTTCTAAAAGCTTTTTCATCATTCTGGTGAAGACTCCTGGTGCGTTGTGAAAACCGAAAGGCATAACGTTGAAAGTTTAGTGTCCTTCACTAGTGCTAAATGGTAATAACGGTTTAATTTTCTCCTTGACTGGTATTTGGTAATAACCTTTACTCAGGTCAATCTTGGAGAAAATTTTAGCCTTGCTAAGTTTGGTGAACAGTTCAGAAACGTTTTGCAGTGGCTCAGGCTGGAATTCTGTTACTGTGTTAAGTAAGCGGTAGTCAATACACAGCCGAACTTCCGTATTAGGTTTCTGCAACAGTACGACGCTCGAGCTATAGAGCGATGTAGACTCGCTAATAATCCCAGCTTGACGTAGTTTGTCTATCTCTCTGCGTAACGTGTCTGCTTTCGCATACGGGATCGGGAAAACTCTGGTTCGCACAGGTGTCTCGTATGTCAGCTTTATATCGAACTCTGCGAGATGCGTTCGACCAGGTATGTCCATTAAGACTGCCGAGTACTGTTTCAGTAACGCTTTAGTTTCTGTCTGTTGTGCTTCTGAGAGAGTGTCCCAGAATTTAACATCTTTGTAAGATTCCGTTTGTTGCAGTGGATATTCCATGCAACTTTCGTAATCTTCCTCATCTTCGGTTGTTATAACAATCGCCAGGAGATGTTCGGGGGAAGGCACCGGTCTTTCCAAATATTTCTGTAACAGATTTATATGGTAGACTTTTTCCTTTCCTTTAATAGAGATCTTGTAGTTCGTTCTCGAGATCTTTTTAAGGACGGTAAACAGCCCTTGCCATCCTATACGTAGTTTGTTGCTTCCGGTAGGAAGTAGCAACAAAACTTTCTCTCCTGGCTGCAATTCTCTGTCTTTCGCTGCGCTGTTGTATCGTTTAGCGTGCTTCGTACGTGCTCGCTTAAGGTTGGTTGTTGCTAGATCCCATCCTAGTTGTAACCTTTTCTTTAACTCCGATATATACTTGAATGCTGAGACGACTGTCTCATCAGCCTTCTGGTCTGTCAGTGACCGTAGTAAGGCTTCTAGCGGGCCCTTAAAAGATCTGCCGAATAGAAGTGTAACTGGTGGTAAACCTGTACAGGCCTATGGGACTTCCCTGTAGGCGAATAAAGCTGCGGGAATGAAAAGGTCCCAATCTTCTCTTGTCCCAGCTTACGTAACAACAGGGTGAGGCTTCCGTTGACACGATCTACTAACCCACTTCCGGCCGAATTATAGGGGCTGGTGTAGATGTGATGGTCCCTCAAAATCGTACAGATCTCCTCCATCAACAGGCTACGGAATTGGGATCTGTTATCCGTCAAAACTTGTTGAGGGAATCTCAACCATGTAAAAATCTGCAATAGGGCTTCTGTGACATGCTTGGAATCCGTGCATGTTAGCGGTATAGCTTCTGACCACATAGTGCATGTGTCGACTAAGGTCAGGATAAACCTGTTCCTTCTTTTAGTCCTTTCGAGGGGTCCTAAAATTTCGACTACAACCCGTTCAAATGGTGTCCCCACTATTGGCATTTCTCCCATAAGAACTGGGGGTGTCCAATGCTTGGGTGCCACACGTTGGCACTTGGCACAGGATTTCACATACCTGATGATATCACTGTTCATTCCTGGCCACTAATAGTGAATAGTGAATATCGCTGAATAGTGGCATTTTCCCATATGTCCGCTAAAAGGAGGAGAGTGCCCCATTTCTAAGATTTGGTGTCTGTACTGCGTCGGTACTAGGAGCTGATTATGTCCCTGTTCAGGGTCGCCCGTTCATTGATACAGCACTCCATCCTTAGAAAATATGTCTTCGTTTGGCCTGAGGCACTTTTCTAATGCAGGGTTCTAAGGAAGGATCCTTTTGTTGCGCCTCTTTTAGTTCCATAGGTAACATATTAGGCGCAGGCTCCCGTTCCTTTTTGGTTTGCCCTCTTGTAGTTACTGTTGCCACAATCGGCTCTTTCGGTCTCTCTATAAACACATATCTACATCCAAGTATGACTGGGTAGATCGGATCATCCATTATAGCCGCTTTTATAACACCTCAGACGAAATCAGAGTGTATTTCCACCAGTGCGATGGGAAGAGTTATGGGTGTATCACCTTTCAAAACTCCACATAATTTGACCGTTTCTTCTGTCTCTTAGCCAGGTTTGACCAAATGCCTTGCGACAATACAATCAAAACTCAAACCTGTATCAAACAGACAATAAGTTGAAGTCCCGTTCAGTATAACAGTTCCTCGCGTTGAAGGCCTCTCACCCTCAGGTTGAGAATCACTGACATTCCTCCTCCTTTGCGTGTCTGTTTGTAAGCAACCGATCCGATTTGTCCCGGTGTGCTTGCCTTGATCAGATGTCCCTTTCGCAGGGGTTTTCCCTTTGTCGTGCCCTTTCTGGCTTGGCTGCCATGAGTGTCGCTTGGGCTGGTCATGGATGTTGATGGGGTATCGAGTTTTATAGAAGTTCGTTTTTCCTTCTGGTGGAGTATGGGGTACAGTTTCTTTTGAGTGTTGATGGGAAAATGACTGGGAAGACTGTTCTAAGTTATTTTTTTTGAGAAGGCCCATCTGTAGGCTTGCGTTTTGAGCATGGAAGGTCGGCTAACGCATTGGTATATCGCTCAGACTTACTTAAAATGTCTTCCAGCTTTACAGCTGCCGGTTCAGCAAGAAATCTTCGGGTTTCGTTTGACAAGGTGTTTTTGATCTGTTCGGTTAGAATCAGCTCTTGTAACCCTTCAAAAGTGCAAGGGAGCTCTGAAGACTCCAAATACTTCGTCAAAAATCCCTTCAGAGGTGAAGAGAACTGGTCAAACGTCTCGGTTTCTTCCTTCCTGCTGTTCGGAAACAGTTGCAACAATGTGTAAGCGTTCATTTCGAAACGCTCAAGTTAAGCTTTCTTCAATATGTCGTAATTGTCTTGATGGCTGCTTCCCAGTTTCACACGCGCATCATATGCATTGCCTTTCAAAGCCTGGGAAAGTTTCAAACGCCATCGCCAACTTTCTAAACCATACAGTGTTGCCATTCTCTCAAATATTTCTAGATAAGTGTCAATTTTCTCCTTCTGGCTTGGGAAGGATTCTAGGGCAAAAAACATAACCGCTAATTGGGGAGATTGAGTAGTGGACTGATCAGTTAAGAGTGACAGAGGTGAGGAAGGCTCTACATTGCTAGAGCTAGACGCTGCACCGCGACTTTGGACCTCTAAAGTCTTAAGCGCCAACTCGTGCTGACGTCGTTGATCAGTCTCTCTTTCCTTATGTTGTCTCTCTCTCTCTCTCTTTCTCTCTCTCTCTCTCTGTCTGTCCTCGTGTTGTCTTTCCTTGTCTCGTTCCATGTCTCTGCGAGTTTCCATTTCCGCCTCAATTTTCTTACTTTCCAATTGACGGTCTTCTTTTTCTTTCTCTCTAGCTTCTGCTTCTTTCTTCTCCGCCTCATATCTGTCGAGTTCTTCGTTCACAAAAGCTAGCACTTCTTCACCTTGTAGTCCTACTTCCCTTGCTTCATCTCTTAGCATTGCTCTAAGTTTTGCACGCTCAGCCATGGCAAATAACTGACTGCGACTTACTCGATAAAGAAAGAAGAAAAGGTTACAGTGCTCCCTAACAAATTAAGAGAAATACCCAAAAAAAATTTCTGATTTTACTGTGTTACCTCCTCCCTGTTATCAGTTATCTAATCTATCGGTGATGTTAACTGGCAAAAAGGCTCCTAACGCAGACAAACCATAAAGATGGTAGATCGGGCTAAAAACTGAAAAAATACTATTACTTCTGTGGAAAATGTTTTTTTTTTATTTTTTAAATTAAGGAGTAAAAAAATTTCCTTATTTAAAATCCACCCCACTCGTCCACACCTGAAGTCAGTTTTGGAGTTAGGGAAGGCTATTAATTTGGCAACTGCCAGAATGCACTGCCTTTGCTATGTTCACACACCACTGCTCCAAAAAAATTGTGATTGATAAACAATCATGCGTACCAGCGTTTTTTTTTTTTTTTTTGGTACAAAATTATTGTATAACATATCTCCAACAAAGATCACCATCAAAATCAAACTGTATGCACATTCTAAAATGCTGTGGAAAGAAACAATTTCGAATTTGTGTGGTCAGAACCCAGAAAATAAGAACATTGTCTACCGGATAATTACTTTTATCTTTTCTTAACTCACAACACAAGACACCCCACTCTATCTAGAGTTAGACTAAGATTCAAAATCAGATGTTAGTAATTTATCTAGACTCAGACTTAGATTAAATCCTGGAACGAGCACACAATTCTGTCGCGCTGTTCCAGGCTTAGATCAAATCCCGTGGACGAGCACCCATTCTGTAGTGCTTAGATAGGTTTTAAGTTATGTAAGATCACGCCTGAGTATAGGAGATGGTGATAATACGTGATAAGTGAGGTGTAAGAAATAGAGTTTCACGAGTGAATATTTAAGAGAAGATCTGTCTCTGGACTGAATAGTTTCTCTAGTCCAGCCTATCTGTACGACTATAATTTAGTAACAGACAATCTTGCACCCCTTTATATTGAGAGATATAAGTTTACTATACACGCACACACACACACAGCTATGTGACAACAAGACACACAAACGTGAAAAACTATGGTTAAATGGGTATGGGTCTGACCAATGCACACAAAGTTAGTTCTTTTGTTGTTTATTATTACTAAACTTTACAACGTCGAATATCTAAAAGAGAAAGATCAGATACATCAGAATTACATGCATAGAAAATTTAACAGAATGCCTATGCCCTCTACTCGTTGAGAAGATAAGAACCCAACCAAGTTAATAACCCCAAAGGTCAAAAGGTTAGCAATAGGTTACAGTATATAGACAGTAATGAAACAAAATTCCTAATACGGGCTAATCCGTAAAGTAAACAATTGTTAAAGCAAAACAACTAGTTTGATACAAGCTACCACAACAAGAAAATATTCAATCTCTCTCTCAATCTCTGCCATACGTGGCCACGTTCTCTCTCTCCTCACCTAATCCGGTGATATTTCCTGGAATGTACAGTTATCCTAAATATATTTTTATCGATATTGATAGTGTCAGGGTACAGTGCCAAATTTGGCCCCAGTCCAGCCTTGACAATGACTTTATAAGGTGGACGCCAAGTTTGGTAAGGTAATCCTGGATTGTTAGTGTCACCTCGAATAGTTAATGGTAGAAAAATCGAGATCTAGTGTTCACAGCAAAGAATGGAAAAACCAATACTTCTGGTACTTGGACACCGCTAGTTGCTAAATTGTTACTAAGGATGGTAAATAATTGATTGGTAAATCCTATCGGCTGGCTCTGTGGTGAGTGCCGATTTTGAAACAGCGTAACTCTTCTGGATAAATATCCTTTTGGAAAACGACTATCAGAGGTCGGGAGAACAGTTATTGTTATTTCACCACAATGGGCTGATAAAAATGCAAGAAAATATATTTAAAATTTACTATTAACATGTTCGTTAGTCTCTGTGGCCCTTCCTGTTCACAACTGAAACTTGGAGACTCGTTAGCCAACAGAAGACAACTTTAATCCAATCAGTAAATATGAAGACAAGGCCCAAGATACTGCCAAAAAAAAAATACCGCTTGTCGCCGTGATCATGTTGCCTAAAGGATAAAGGAACATTATGAAAAAATTACTGTTAATAATATCTACACACACACACACACACACACACACACACACACACACACACACACACACACACACACACACACACACACATATATATATATATATATATATATACATATATATACATACATATATATATATACATATTTTGGAACAGTATATATATATATACTGTTCCAAAAAAGATACGCAACATTATTGCAGTGGTAATGGACACCAAATTTCAAACTTGTACCAAAATTTTATTTTACGGAATTAATGTTTCAATCTTGGCATGAAGAAACTGTCAGACTTTAGCAATGAAATTATTTCATTAAATTTGGTTTGGACTTTTATTCTTTGCAACTGAGGCCTCCGTTTCAGTAAGGTGTATGGCCTCCTCTGGCCTTTATCAGAGAACGACATCTCCTTGACATGTATCCGATTAGCCGTTGGATCTGTTGTTGTGGGATGGCTGCCCACTCTTCCCGCAGTGCAAGAGACAACTGTCGGAGATTGGTTGGAGCCACGTCTCGCTGGCGTAGTCGTCTGTCGAGTTCATCCCATAAGTGTTCTATGGGGTTCATGTCTGATGACATGGCTGGCCACGGAATGGTCTGGACGTTGTTGTCACCAAGGAACTGGGTGGTGAGTTGTACCACATGAGGTCGAGCGTTACCCTGCTGAAAAATTTACCCTCGTGCAGCCAGAAGTGGAAGGACGTGAGGACGAAGAATTTCAGCGACGTATCGTTGGGCATTCAGGCGTCCTTCAATTTGCACCATGTCACTTCTTCCCATGAAGTTGATTTCCCCCCCCCCCCACATCAGTACACCTCCACCACCATGTGGAGGAGCCTCATCAACGCTGTTCTGGGCGTAGCGCTCATGGACTCTGCGGTAAACTCTTCTCCGTCTATCGTGTCGCTGGAGCACAAAAAATGATTCATCACTAAACCAAACCCGTCTCCTGTCATTCCCAACGGTCCATTGACGATGCTGGCTCGCCCACTGCAGTCGGTTCTGGCGATGCCGGTCCGTAAGAATAGGACCTCTGTAGAGTCTTCTAGCCCAAAGACCAGAGTCGTGCAGCCGGTTCCTGACCGTTTGATCTGAAATTCGACGAGCTGCTGACATTGACTGGACTGTGGAGGACGCAGATGCAAGTCGATTCCTGAGGTGACGCAGCCGTATGAAGCGGTCTTTGGCAGGAGCTGTGACTCTGGGTCTTCCACTGCGCGGCCGGTCTGCCACTGAGCTAGTTTCTTGAAATCGCCTCCAAAGGCGACTTAATGATGCTTCTAACCACATTAAATTGTCTGGACACTACACTTTGTGACTGTCCAGTCTGTAAACGTCCAATGATGATGAGTCGTTGTTCTGTAGTGAGATGAGCCATACTTGCGCATTGAATTTTCAACTGAATTTATTCGAGGAGCGTCAATCTTTTGTAGGCATTCAATAATATGGTCAGAGAGTTTTGTGTTCAGTAAGTTTCACGGGATTCTCATGAACCTGTCACGAGTTATTGTCAAAAATGTTGTTTTGACCTTAACCTCTTTCATGACCTCACGAATCATGAGGTGAGTAAAATTCAGGTAACCACTAGAAGTTAATAACCAGGTGGACACAGTCGATAGGTTGACTGATGTCCAATCAGCGAAAATCTTTTATAAATGTAACACTATATATATACACGGAAGGGGACGAGACATCTCTCATCCTCTCCGTCAGTCCTGATTAAAGTTAAAAGGCGCACGTTATGTCTAGCCTATCCTGTCTGGTCAGTTATTATTTAATTTATCCATACGCGCACTTTAACACATGTCGCCTATCATTAATAACTATTAGATATTAGGCATCTGTTTGTTAAGTCGCATGATATTTAAACAACCGTCACTTCCAAAATTACACATATGAAATAAACGCGAAATCTTTTCTGTCACTTATCAGCCGCCTAGTGTTTTAATTAGAACTAAACCGTCTCTTTCTGTGTGATAGCGGGTGATTAAATTTACGTTACAACTGAAACATCTGGAATAAAAATAGCTACGCGTTATTTAATTCGCTAGTCTTAACACCTAGAAATCACAGTGAATTAACATGCTAAAACTTGTAACTCTTTAATACGCTTAAGCACAAATTTATATATTACCAGAAATCCAGAAAGAAACACCACTATCTATTAACATATCTATTTCCAGTAGTTCTAAATAACGTGTTTAGACTCTCCGAAAAAATCTGAGCGGCAACTGATAATGATTTGAGAAAGGCGCAGTTTATATATAGAATCATGTTGTTAAGATCTCTAGAAGATGTGAATTCTCACACTCTACTTCCCAGCAGAGAAATCAAGGGTTTAACGGTCGCTTCTGCCGGCCGCTGCTGAACGACAACAAAGCTTAACCCGTGTAGCGGGCTTTTGTCTGAAAATTTCCCTGTTTCTTGAGATCAAAGGATTATCTTTCTCTGAATATATGAACATCACAGGATTTGCTCCCGTTATAGAGAAACTTCAAAGGCCGTTACCTTCCACGTGTTTTCCGCATGCGATCTGCTCGTCATCGTAATACTGACAGCTTCGCTCGCGTGAGAAACTTGCGTGAACAAACGTTGTTCGCTCCCTGCTATGAATGACAGGTTGCGAAGGTTGGTAAACAAACTCGTTTGATATGGTCAAGTAAAAGAGGCGTGAATTACATGGTGAGTCAGACGGCAGAGAAATGCGTGATTTTGTTAGCGAATCTTAAAACTACGCTGCGGTCATGAAAGGCTGTCAATGATACAGAATGCTTTACTTCCATTACACGTCACAGTGTCACAGAACTATTGGGTCGATCTCTTTTCCTCTGCGGCAGTATTTTGTTACATTTTTTGAGTGGTCTAAATTACGTGCTTTTCTGTGGTCGGCACATTTTTTTCCCTGCTATCAATCAGATATTTAGTACTTTCAAATCATCTTACACTCATATTGGTGATAAGTTGTCATGTCTGTTTGTTTACTCATTCATCCCTGCTGGAAAAGGAGATGGATAAGATAATTTTAACCGACAATCATGTTGGAAAAATTCGGGTGTGCCCGACATCAGGCTACGGATTAGCACTAAAATCGACCAGCGAATATTTTAATCGCTAATAAGGGTGATGTGCCTTCCTTGATCAGATGGGTAAACGAAGAATTTTGTTTGCGCAAGCGACGTGTAGTTAGATTACTCGCGTGCGCGACACATTTCTGGACTGACAAGAATGACATAATCGTTTCCGGTACACAGTGTTACAAAGACATTACTTTTAATGAAAGTAAGATGTTGTATTTAAGAAAACATTGCCGAGAGATGATCCGATGTTTTCATTCCATATTTGGGAGACATGACCTTTGCAGTAACGCGCAAACAGTTCCATTTGGAAATAATTTGAATTACCCCACAAAACACGCATGTATGAAACGATTGGCAGACATTCGGAATGAAGGCACAACACCCCTTCCGATGGGAGCCCTGCTTAACATCGTAACAAACAAATGCGGGGGAAGACAGGCAATATAACCTGACACTTTAGCCAGGTTAAAACTCTGTGAAAATTCACTCACGCTAAAACGACAACCAGACCTTGCCAGAGCTAGGTATAACAGCAGATTTCCATTATCGGACCGGACTTTGTTTGAGCATCTTGAAGAATTATCTCCCTGGAAAACTCTACATTTATTAGCAAGGGAAACCGGAATCTGAGGAATCTGAAACACGGAGTCAAAGTGGGAACATATTGTTAAAGTAACACCACCACAGACCAAGTGTTAGAGGCCTCTACAAGCGCCTTTATTTCTCTGAGCCAGCAGTCTGTGAGCCTAAAGATTGGCGTAAGTTGTACTTTTCGAATTCTATATTTTTTCATTATTAACATTCTAAATAATACGTATATACTGACATGTGAAGATTGATATGTGAAAATTGCTAGTGGATGTACGAGTCAATTGAGGCTGGCAAACTCAGCATATAGAATGATGATTTCATGAACCACCCCTGCCAGGGCTGGTGACTGCTTTATTGCGAGTTTCTTATAAAGAACCAAAAACATAGGTAGTCCCAAGCTCCATATGGACCAGGAAGGGAATGATGAAAGAAATGATGTACATACTTGTTATGTTATTGACCTTTTCAACCAGTGTATATGTGAAACACATTCATTCTAAATGTGATGAAAGTTTTAACCTTTTCAACCAGTGTACATGTAAAACATATTCACTTTAACGAAAGTTTACCACCTTTTCAACCGATGTAAATGTAAACATATTCAGACTATATTGTTAATTTTTCAACTAAAGTTAAATATAAAACTATTCATTTTAAATGTAAAGATAGTTTTTCGCCCACTGGGATTAATATTAATTCTCAGAGAGGGTAAAGGTTCTGAGATAGATGGGATGGTGGAATAGGAAGATGGGGACACATAAGTATGTGTCGGGAAACTCAATATTCAGATGGTATTTGTTTCTCTTCTTTTGCCATACTAGTTGATGGTACCAGTTGAGGGTACAATTTCTGGAACAAGTGAGGGTATTAGTGGCCGGAAGTCAACGCTAGACACCATCATCTGACGGGTCCTAGAGACGCAGGACCAGCTTTGCAGTTACTCCCTGATTCTACTTGGAACGTGCTGCAACTCTTAAGTCTTGACCAGGGACACGAGTGATCCAGTCATCTATCTGCAAAGACCCAAACATCAGATAGAGCAGAAACAACTATTGGCAGCTAAGTAAAACTTAAAAGCTGCCAAGTGAACTGTCCATTTTCGAAAACCATAACATCACAAAGCGATGAATAATTTTTTCTGAACAATTATTCATTTTTATAACTGTTAAGACATAATTGATATTAAATTTGTTACTTGTATATGACAAATCTAAAGTTGATTTAATCATTTTGAATTTAATACATCCGTATGTCTCAGACAATTTCTTAAATACACTCAAACAGAGCTATACAATAATAATAAGAATAAATTCGCTGAATTAACTCACCTGGGGGTTTGAACGAGCTAACGAATTATAAGATTACATAATCCTTCACAAAAGTCGACGGCAGATACTAAAGTTAACGTGCTCAGCCAATGCAGCATTGTTCTCGCTTTCTGAATATCTTGTGAATATTCCCTTGAGGTAGAAATATCATTATCCTTCTATCTACAACTCGGCCAAGAGTAATCTTGTGCAAAGGTAGACACCTTCGAAAACCCATATCAGTTACTCTTGAGTTTTGGTCACTGTTGGACGACTACTGCAGAGCTAAGTGGAGGGAACCCGTGGCATATGGCATACAGTTAACCTCATATTTTTCGCCCTTATCCGAGAAGACTAGGCATCCGATCTCACTACCCATGAGACTGTGGGGGGGAGTATGACATCATTAGGACTACTGGTTCTGAAAAAAACTTTCCATAAATTATATTCCCTCTACTGAGAATCGAACCCGGTATGTGTGTGAATAAATGAATTTGTGGCTTTCGTAGACTACATTTTAAACTACTCATTCATTCATTCATTCATACAGTAATGGCAAAATACGGCTGCCCAAAGAAATTAATCACAATAGTGCAGCAACTGCATGATGGAATGCAGGCTAGAGTTCAGGAAAACGGTGAGCTATCGGAGCCTTTCCCAGTCTCAAATGGAGTTAAACAAGGGTGTGTACTTGCACCGACTCAGTTCAGTATCATGTTTTCTGCTATGCTGACTGATGCTTTCAGAGACGGGGACACAGGAATCAACATCAGATATCGTACTGATGGAAAATTAATTAACCTTAGGAGGCTTCAAGCAAAAACCAAGGTCAAATCACACACCATCAGGGATCTTCTGTTTGCTGACGATTGTGCCCTCAGTGCTGGCTCAGAGGCTGATCTGCAGCGTAGCGTGGATAGATTCTCCGAAGCCTGTTCCAACTTTGGGCTTACCATCAACACGGAGAAAACAGAAATCATGTACCAACCAGCTCCTGGCACAATTTATACTGAGCCAATCATCAAGGTAAATGGTGAGAAACTGAATGTTGTGAACAGATTCACATACCTTGGTAGCACACTATCCCAGAACATCGTCATTGATGATGAGGTGAACACCAGGATCTCCAAAGCCAGCAGCACATTTGGCAGACTATACACCAACGTTTGGCATCGAAGTGGCATTATTCTACAGACAAAGCTGAAGGTGTACAGAGCTGCGGTGCTTCCAGTGCTGCTTTATGCATGTGAAACATGGACTGTTTACAGGCGCCACGTAAAGAAGCTAAACCACTTCCATACAGTCTGTCTCAGGAAGGTAATGAACATCAAATGGCAAGACAAGATCCCAGATACCGCCGTTCTTGACAGAGCTGGTATCCCTAGCATCGATACTATACTGATGCAGTCACAGCTTCGCTGGGCAGGTCATGTAGTCCGCATGCCAGACCATCGACTGCCAAAGATACTCTTTTATGGTGAGATACAGAAGGGTAAACGCTCCCATGGTGGCCAAAAGAAGCGCTTCAAAGACACGCTTAAGACTTCATTGAAAACCTTTGACATAAGCCCTGACACATGGGAAGCTGCTGCGCAAGACCGAACTGCTTGGCGCACATCTCTTCGTAAAGGTGCAGCGGCATGCGAATCATCCAGAAGAGCAGCAGCGGAACAGCGGAGACAAGCTATAAAAGGCCGTGTAATAAAACCTTCACATGTTGCAAACATTCCCTGCCCACACTGTCTGAGATCTTTCCAGGCCAGCATCGGGCTCATCAGTCACCTTCGTACTCATAGACTATCCTAACATATTCCTAATAATTGGATGAACAGAGTGGTCCTCATCACCCGTGATGGATGAACAACAATACAAAATAACAAATCATCCACACCTGCACAAAAATGACTGCTTTGCCAAACACCATGAAGCAAAATAGTGTCATTTTAACAATGACGAGAAAATTGTCAGTGTATAAAATTTATTTTCATTTCTGGTGTGCTTTTTCTAAATGTGCCAACAAATTTCTAATTGTGATATAAACTTTATTTATGATCAGAAGCAACTGAAATGTTCCTACATTATGTAAAAATTAGCAATAACCCGTCAACATTGACAGGTTATTAATTATAGTGTGTTGTTTCTGTTACATGTATTACAGACGGTACTATCACTACTGTGGTCATTTCATCGCAGGCAGGCGACCGTCATTAGATATTTATAGTGAAAATTATATGGATGTATTAAATATGAAGACATGGAGTAACCTTACCTAAATGACATGTGGAGCAGTGATAATGATCTAATGGACCGTAAATTGACTAAATAACTAACATTTCTTTTATAACAACATGTCTCGTAATTGTTCGGACATCTTTTAAAATCTTGCCCTGGTCGACTTACTGCCTCTGAGAACAACGTTTGAAGTTTGACGAAACTCCAGTTCATGTACTGTTTATCAACCGTGTTGTCGGCTTCTTTCGATAATCAAACTGTTCAGGCACACGTTCATTTGCGCATTTTTTCTATTTTCGGGAGAGTATATGTAAGGGGAAACAATACAATTATTGTCTAACTTTCAACCACAGATGCACCCCCTTAGCTGTGGTTGAAAGTTAATGTACTCTCTTCAAAATGGAAAAAGTGCGCAAATGACGGTGTGCAAAATGTGACTGACCGACCTACCGACCGAAGTACTTACGGCGGGAATTATGGTATTGAATTAATGGATGTACTTTAACAAGAAAGTAGTCTTAGGAGTTCTACTTTAAAATGTTATTTCAAATTATTTTAGCGCCCTCTCCCTTGACTGGATTAAACGTGGATCTGCCTTAACTTAAGTCTCGTATAATTCGGAGTCGGAATCGGAATATTTGTTACCGACTCCGACCCCACTAAAAAATGATCGACTCTACGACTCTGACTCGACAGCCCTGCGAAGAACTCTGGTGGAAGTTTACTACGCGAGGCCGAAGGCAATTGTTACCCCATGTTCCATAACGAAAGGCAAAGGTAGTCCCATAACAGAAAATTCCGCAGAGGAGTGAAGTGTTAAATTCTTCATCATACTAGGTCCAGCTTTACGAATTGGGATGACCAGTTCTCTTCCTCGCAACCGTTGTCTTCTTTAACTCAAGAGCAGAGTTAGGTGCCCATTTAAAGCTGGGTCGACTGGAATGTGACGCTACCTGCGTAATGAACACAGGAGCAGATAACTTTGCCGCAAAAGAGCGCTCTTACAACTCTGCCAATCGGGCGCTCAATACGGAGCAAAAAAAGACAATAAGCTGTAATTTTAACTGTGGTTCGGCGTGATGCTGACCACATCACCCCTAGTGTGCCGATGGTCAAGAAAATATGGGCCTAACACCATATTCCCAATATGCCTCAATGGGCGTGTAACGGGATCCTTTACCTTTAACTGTGGTTGCTGTGATGAGTGTGTGAGATTAGCTTGTCATCTATTTTCTTTCTAACTAGTTTCATGCCCAGATGCTAGCGGGATAGATTGCGGCGCCATGTATCTCCCCCATATACTTTAGACCAGGGGGGATGGGGTGTATGTGTGTGTGTGTGTGTGGGTGTGTGGGTGTCTGTGTGGGTGGGTGGGACGTGGGTGGGTGGGATCGGGTTGGTGGGTGGGTGTGTGTGTGCGTGTGTGTGTGCGCGCGTGTGTGTGCGTGCGTGCGTGCGTGTGTGTGTGTGTGTGTGTGTGTGTGTGTGAGAGAGAGAGAGAGAGACTGTGTGTGTGACATTTTAAGCCGGAGAGGGAGCGGGAGTGAAGATGATGAATCTTACAAAGAAAAGATCGCATTCCTATCCCATGCAGTTCACGAATATATCTTAGCAGCCAGGCCGATTTATTTTTTTTTAAATGAAGTTTTGCCTCGTTTTGGCGAGGCACGTCCCGTTCAACCTAGTCGGTTATATTAGGGCGCATCTCCAAATATAAAAGACCATTAGGTCTGATTTTGTTTTGACAATGATTTAGATTTTTCATTGGGTGGTCGCAAAAAATTACTTTTGATCCCGAGAGCTACGCAATTTTAAATGCCGGCGGGAAAGGTCTAGTCTGAATTTTCCCTAAATTCTTGCCTTTTCCCTAAATTCTTTTTTTTCCCCCGCCATTGCCTAAAAATCTACCAAATCACCTACTGGGATTACCGGGAGGTCGGTATCGAATGATTACCGACCCTTGATTTACACGAAGGCCTGAGTACAGATTAGCTTAACTAAATATAACAAAACACACGGCTACTCTGTGGGTCCTGATAGGTTTTCTAGAGTTTGTTACGTAGCTTCTACCCAAAGAATGCAATACATTTTCCACTCCAATGACACATAATTAAGTTTCTTATATATGCAGTTTACTCATGAGACTAGTTAATAAGAATGACATTTGTTTTAAATATGAAAAAACAGTAGAACCATGCTTTTTGGTCAGTGAATTATGTTAAGCGTCAAGACACTAATTTTCAAATTTAAACATCATAATAAATTGTATTTTTATGTCTTGTACTTACAGAAAAGAAACACACAAGAGTCATTGGTTGAGATCTCTTTGCGCCCAACCGGTACCGGAAATCTTGAACAAGTACCGCCGCAACAGCGACTTCATTCAAACTCAGAAAATGTGGTTGCAGACCTTCACAACACCCGGAGAGATGTCCTTGCTCAGAGTTTGGGAGAATAATATTGTAAAAAGTCCGTGTCAAAAGACACTGTTACACAGGTTTGACGACGCTAGCACAAAATTAGGCGGGGTATCAAGATTAGGCGAAGAATCAAAATTAGAAATGCGCATAAACCAAAGTAAACCGCATTTTGATTTTGAATCCCAGGTGACAGGCGTCAGTAGGAATGCTAAGAGTGATGGTCACAAAGTGTCCTCTCCAAATGTAAGGAAAAGGCAGGATCTGAATGCTCTTCTACAGAATGATTTTTGTCTTTCAAGGAAAATCTTTTGCACGCTGCAGAATGACTGGGTTCGGAAGGACCCGAGAAGCTATTCTTCATCAGGAAGGAGTAAAGTGCAAGTTAGTGGTCAACACAATGTAGAAAAATAAAGTGGAAACCAACCAGACATAATATTCCATGTCTGGTAGTTATTAACCTTCACTGGTGACGATTCTAGAAAATTGGAAGCACAATGAGAAAATTTCGTCCGCGACTTTAAACCGACGAATGCAAGCAAGTGAATTCCTTAAGACATTGTGATCTCCAGCGATGAAACTGGTGCATTTAATAGCAAGACTTTCAAGTACAACGTTCTCGCAAACATGGCAACAACAGAAATTGAAAATAGACCAAACATCAATCTCGTACCAACCACATAGCCATTACAGTTAGAAATGACAGCTTATTCTCGTCTCTTATTCGCTCTTAAATGAATGAGCATAGAGTCATTCATTTCAATGTTAACACGAACTTTTTACCGTTGTAGCTTCAAATGTTTATAGTTTTCAACCACATTAATTTTGTTCAGTTCATCATTTTTCATCAATTCCCTTTTCGCAACCTACGGAGCATTGCAAATGGTTCCCCCTAGGAAGCATGAGCAAAATAGCTCATGTGCGTTTGCAGTAGTCGTTTCTAAAGCACCTTATTTTACACATGAAGTTGCCAGCCCAAACTACAACCTCATAGTAGATGGGACGGTATTGCCTCCCCTGCTTGCAGTAGTGGTCCAACAGTGACCAAACTCAAGAGTATCTAATATAGGCTTCAATGGAGTCTATTTGTACACAAGATTACTCTTGGCAGAAATGTAGGTAGAAGAGTAGTAAAGCTTCTATCACATGGGAGTCTTCCCAAGAAATTCAGGTAAGCGAAAACAATGCTGGCTGTCGCTAAGCACGTTAATTCTGTAACCTGCCGACCACTTTTGTGAAGAATTTAAGCACTTATTTATCAGCTCGTTAAGCCCCCACCCCTGATTTACCCAGTGGAATTCTCTTATTCAAGTATAGCTCTGTTTAGAATGTGTGTAGTAATTGACTGAGACAACCATGCAGTAACTTTAAAATTATCAAATCGAAGTTAATACTGTAACATTGCAAATAACAAAATTTAATAATCATTTCAGTTTTAACACTTTGAAAATAATTTGAATAGTTATGGATGAAGAAAAGCTATCATCCTCATATTTGGGGATTGCGAAAAGGGTAAGAAAGTTCAGATGGCAGCATATATTTGAACTTAGCTGCCAATGACGGTTCTGTCTTTTCACACTGATCACTCGTCTCTGGTCAAGGTTGTCGGGTGTAGCTCGTCTCCCAGAATCTTCAAGGAAAGTCTACACAGTGTGTCCTGTGTCTTAAAGCGTAGTCCACTGATCCCGTCTTGTTCCAGAAATAGTACGTTCTGCTGGTACCACCAGTAACTGTGATAGAAGAATAGAAAAGAACGCTCTTCTGAGTATGGCGTTCTCCGACACAGTTATGTGTCCCCCCTCTTCTATTTCACCATCTCAATTAACTCAGAGTTTACCCTCGATGAGAATTAAATGTAATCCCTCGGGATAAAACTTCCTTTACATTTAAACTGAATAGCTTTAGCTTTACATTGCATTTAAATGAAAAAGGTTAAACGTACAGATATAATATGTTTTACATTTACATCTCTACTGATTGAAAAGTGTTCACATATAAATTCATTCGTGTCTCATTTACATTTACACTTGTGGAAAAGTTTGAAACTTCTGTTAATTAAAATGAATATTTTCCCATGGACATTTACACTGGTTTAAAGCGTGAAACCTTACATTAACTTTAAAGTGAATATGTTTATATAGACATTTACACTGCTTTGAAAATGTAAGACTTATGCTTAGAATAGACATCATTTCTTTTCATCTTTCCCTCCCTGCTCCATAGGGAACCTGGAACTACTTTATGCTTTTAGTTCTCTTTACGAAACTATCAATAAAGCAATCACCAGCCCGTGCAGTGGTGGTTCATGAATTATCATTCTATACGCTGAGGTTGCCAGCCTCTAATGACTTTGAAATCCAATAGCGAGTTTCGCACAATAAAATTTACATGGTAATATATACATATATATGTTAGTTCACATGTTAGTAATAAAATATGAAATGTAAAGTCAACGCCAATCCTGGCTACAGACTTGTCGCAGGATGAATAAAGGAGACTTCTTCTTCTTGCGATCGCATCTTTGATGATTACACCGTCAGACGAGTTCTCATGATGAATTCGACTGTTGTTTGAAGTTCCTCTTTAACTCCATATAGCTTTGAGTTTAGTGTTGAGTCATTGGGCCAGTATATCTTTCTTAACTGGTCATACAGAGGACAGTCCTGTAGAACATGCTCAGCAGTTTGTTCGTTTAATCCACATGTGCACAGTGGTGAAGCAGACAATCGTAGCTTGTGCATGTGTTTATTCAGTTTGTTATGCCCTGTCCTGAGTCGAAAAATAGTTATCTGTCCCTGCCGGTCGAGAGTGTGATAGTCGTCTTTGGGTTGGTTCTGTTCTCTTCTGATAGTCTGGATAGCTCTCTTTTTCTCAAAGTATGTGACTTCATTATCTTCTTGTTCACATTCTCCTCCCTTTTTTGCAAGTTTATCTGCCTTTTCATTTCCGGGTACACCACAATGAGATGGTACCCACTGAAGTATGGTTCTCTTTTTGGCAGCTACCTTGTTTAGTTCATTTCTCAGATGCGGGAGTTTACCACCCTTGAGAGCTTGCAGGACAGACAGTGCATCTGTGAGGATGACTACCTGGTGGCAGTCAGAGTTGGTGTTATAAATCATATTTGCAGCTTGCTCTAGAGCTTGAACCTCAGCTGTATAGTTGGAACAGAATTTACCAGTGGGAATGTGCCTAGTCTCATAGTGGTTGTCAGGATATGAGATAAAGATACCGGCACCTCCATTCCTAACAGCATTAGTTGCTGATCCATCTGTATAGGCATGTATCCATGATTGATCGGGATAGCTTTCTTGGATCATACTCAATGTAGCAGTTCGTTTTTGCAGATCATTATACTCACATCCACTTGTGAGACCACTGACTGATGTATTAATTTGGAGGGCACTGCTGGCCTGCTCCCATGGTACAGGGTATAGGGTGGGCTTCAGTGGTGTTGTCTTCATGGATAGGTCTTCTTGATGCTGTCTTATAAGTCTTTTCCCCCGATGCACAAAGCTGCTACGCTTTAGACGTCCCAATGCCAGATCATCTAGTCTTGCCTTCATTGGGTGCATTGGCATACTGTTGTACTTTTCCATCTGGATCATGGTTTTTGTGTCTCTTCTATGGGACAATGTCTGTAATCCAGCAACCTTCTGCATCTCTGTTATTGGTGTAGTTTTCATGGCTCCTGTAATGAGCCTGAGAGCTTGATTTTGCACCTTGTCCAAAGACTGCAGATGTGAGTTAGCAGCTGATGACCATGCTGCTGAGCTAAACTCTAAGTGTGGTCTTATTACTCCATTATAAATCTTCTTTAGATTTCGTTCATTTGCTCCCCAGTTGGTACCTGCTAATTTTCTGAGTATGCCTAGTCGTCTTCGGGCCTTTCCTTCTGCATTTTCAATATGCTTATTCCATGTAAGCCTTTGGTCAAATGTCACCCCAAGATAGGTGGGGTAGCTTTCTTCCTTGATCACGGTTGTCCCTAGGTGTATGTTAGCTGATTTGTCCTTGGGGGCGAGGGAGAACAGTGTTGTGGAGGTTTTGTCTGTGTTTATTGTGATAAGCCATTTCTCTGCCCATGACACTAGCATGTCTGCTGCCCGCTGCATTCTATAATTTGCTGTGGTGACATTTTCATCAGCGCACCAGAGTACTAGGTCATCTGCATATAAGGCAGCTTTAACTCCTGCAGGGAGATCTTTCACCAGGTCATTGATGTAAACAAGGAAGAGTGTTGGGGAAATTACTCCTCCTTGAGGTACCCCCTGATGGAGCAACACTTTTCTGCTCTGCAGACCGTCAAGAGTGACTCTAGTTCTCCTGTTATGCAAGTATGACTGGATCCATTTCATCATGTTGCCTTGGATTCCACTTCTCCTAAGTTTTGCAATGAGGCCATCTTTCCACACCTTGTCAAAGGCCTGCTTGAAGTCGACCCAGATCGTTAGGACCTTTTTCTTCTCCTGGAAGGCATCTTCTATTGCTTGAGACAAGTAAGTAACTTGGTCTTCTATACTGTAGCATTCTCTAAATCCAGCTTGTTCCGGCACCAGGATCTGCTCAGACTCTAAATACCATTTCAATCTGTGGTTGACTATTCGCTCCATAGTCTTCCCAACACAGCTTGTGAGACTGATTGGCCGGTAACTTGCAGCCTCGGTCTTACATTTCCCTTTCTTTAGTATGGGTATTGTGATGGCTTCTCTCCATACTTGGGGTACCGTTCCTTTCAACCAGCTGTGGTTGAATATCTCAAGCAGTTTTGTCTTTGCTGCTGAGCTCAGATTTACTAGCATTTCGTTGCTGATTTTGTCTGGGCCGGGTGACTTTTGAAACTTAAGCTTGGAAATAGCCTTCTGTAGTTCTCCTAGTGTGATGGGTTCCCTCATTGGGGCAGGAGTATCTGTCTGTCCCATGGTTGCCAGTATTTCTTTTCTTATCTCTCTCTGATGATCTATGTTAATGGGTAAGTTGCTTTCTGAACTGTATCTTCTAGCAAACAAGTCTGCAGCTTGTTTTCCTCTGAAAAGTTTGCCACCTTCATCCAATGTGATAGTCTGCCTTGGTGAGGAACGCTCTTCATTTAGAGACTTGACTAATCTCCAAAGTTTCCTGCCGTCTTTCTCAAGGTTCAGCGATGCCGTTTTAGTTCTCCAGCTTTTCCGTTTTTCTTCTAGCTTTGTTCTCTGAAACTCTGCTACAGCCTTTTTCCATTTGTTGTGAGTTTCAAGTGAAGGCTGAGACTCTGCGTCCTTTCTAGCCCTGTCCATAGCTTCCTGACGTTCTTGGAGTGTGCTGGACCAGTATGGTATGTAGTTACGCCGGCATCCTTTGGGAATGGTTTCTTTTGCAGCTTGTAGTATGCATCTGTTGAAGTCTTTTACCACTTCATTAATGTCTCTGTTCTGTACCTTGAGGGTAGACAGCAGCGTGTTCACCTGATGCCTGAATAAACCCCAGTTGGCTTTTTTGTAGTTCCATCTTGTAATGGCTGGGCCTGTACTGAGAGTTGCACTCTGGACAGTAAGAAAGATTGGGCGATGGTCGCTTCCCCCTAGTTGGTCTCCTACTTCTCTACTAATAGATCCAGCTATATCTGGTGTGGAGAAGGCAAGATCTGGTGTTGAAGTTGTGTGCCATCCTCTGGAGTAGAAGGTAGGAGTATCTGTGGCATTATTGACTAGGATTAGGGAGTGATCATCTTGCCAAGTTTCAACCTCTTCACCTCTGTGATCCAGATGGTTATAGCCCCAGCTCTGGGAGTGGCTATTAAAGTCTCCAACTGCTATAAAGTTGGTGGCTGGTACCTGTATAGAGCTGAGACTCAGGGGTTTGTTGTTCGGACAGTAATAGTTCAGGAGTTCTATTTCCATCTTGTCTACCTTTATCTGCAACAGCTGATATTCTGCTCCATCCATGAAGGTTTTCCTTTCGTGTGCAGGAATGTTATTCCTTACAAGAGTAAGTACTCCTCCTTTTCGTCTATCTTGTCTGTCGGATCTGAAGCATTGATATCCCCTTATTTTAAAGGTTTGATCTGCTTTCAAGTGAGTCTCTTGGATACAGCAAACACTGACTTGCTTCTCATACAAGATGTTTTCCAGCTCTGTCTTTTTGCTGTATCCAGCCTGCTTGCTGTTCACTCCCTCTGCATTCCAGTGCATCATGACAAGTGGCACTCTGGGTTTCTCTTTTTCTGTTTTGTTTTGGTCAGTAGTTCTCCTCCGCCGTCTGCTGACTCCACAAGACGGTCTAGAGGGTCCTCCAGTAGCTGAGGGTGGGCTCTGTCGAGGCTCAGAGCCCGGCACTGCACCTGCCTGGTGGAGCTCCACAGGGCGAGCACCAGAACGAGATTTATTTGACGGTGTACTCTCCATAGAAAAAAAAAAGCGAGTTGCATGATACTGTGGTTTCCGGTGCGCCTTCTGGCCCAGTATCTACGACTTTAGCACCTGTTCAACGGGAGAGTGGGCTCATCCCTAATCTGTTTATGTTCCCAGTAGTAGACTATTCGCAAGCAGCCTGGGGGTGTCACTGCTCTGCGCGGACCTTGTTTACCGAGGCGGCGTCCGAGCTCGTATGGTGAAAATATGGTTGCGTTATCTTCAAAATAGCCCTGTCTTTCCCGTGGCTTTTCTGCCATCCTGCAACTTTGAGTTAGGGAGTTCTGAGCTCCAGTCTCTTTCCCAGGCATTTTATCCTGGCCTGGCACGCATACAGAGGACCCCACTTCTGGTTCTAAGTTAGCAGTTGGGGATAGGTGGGGTAGCACACTGTGCATTCCCCGTCATCCAGGGGGCTCTCCAACTATGCAGAGCTTGCACAATGCTGTGCTCTGGTTCTGGGCTCTCCCAAGGAATCCTCACGTCCTGCACAGAGCCACTTCCCGATACCCACCACCTGCCAACCCTCCATTGTAGAAATCTCCTGCATGCGGCCATCCAGTCAAGAGCCAGTATTAAGTCTGGTGCCCAAGTGATCCCCCCAAGCTCAGTGTGCAATGCTGGGTTCTCATCATGCTGCAACACAGGAGGGATTGTGATGCTCAGCCATCTCTCTCAATTCTGCACCGATAAGTGACATCGGGGACTTAACTTTGCCTCAGTACTGGGAGGCCCCGTTTCCGGGTACACCACACACAGCCAATTGAGGCAACGGTCGCCATGGGCGTGATAGACGACAAACAGTGAAGAATGAGGCAAGAAAGCATTTAACCCATGAAGTGGGGGTGGATTGGTGCAGACCAGAGCATGTACCACTCGCCGGTGGGTTCTGCATCTACACCTATAGGGTTCCACCCACTCCTCAGCCCATTTAGTCTGGCCCCTCACCCAGGACCTGTCCGGCTTGGGTGACCCTGCCAGGAGTAAAACTCCCGCCGGCATAGCTCCCGGGATCATTGAGGCGCTCAAGCTCTCCAACCACGGCAAGGTAGGCTTACATGTGGAGAGAATAAAGGAGACGAATAGTTCTCTTACAACCCGTGTCTGGGATTTCTTTTAATTTTAACATAGATTGCCCCTTCTGACTCCGTGTTTCTTCAATTTCCTAATCCCGGTTGTTCCTTATTAAAATTTGAAAAAGATTTCCTGTGCTTTATAAATCTTATCTGGTTCTCCAATAAAAGGTCCGGATAACAATCAGGAATTATGAATCTAGTTCTTTCTCTGGAGAAGGTCTGATGTCTTGGCGAGCGTGCAAATCACAGAGAAATAAAAATGTGAAATTGTCAGCCAGTATTCCCTCCAGTGATGTTATGAATCTAATCAGAAAGATCCAATTCATTTCAAATCATGCAGGATAGGCTGCGATATTTTAAAATAGTCCCACGTGAAATAAGGTGCGAGCCTGCTAAGGTCACGAATTACCATATATGGACATCTGATGCCTTGTATGCACTCTTACCAACACATTTGTAGACTCATATTGTCTAAAATGTAATAAATCCATTACTTTTTAACCAAGGACCGGAAGTAATTACATCACATTTGTCTGCCCACGTGTCACACAGACGGTAGTGTCATCTTATCAGCGGATCAATCTAAACGCGCCGGAGACTATCTTATCTCAGCTCTTCGTAGGCTGGGATGACCAGGTAACAAACCGGTGACATATCTGCAAGGAGTGTCACAACTGTGATAGTTATCACCAACAGGGTGATTTGATCAAATCACATATCTGCTACTTAGCAGACAATTAAAGAAAGAAAGAAAAGTGCGATAATTGACAGCACCTAATAAAAATCCGAACCACAAATGTACCGATACTGCCGGAGAGAACCAAAGATCGATAGATGTCGCCCCCGTTCCGTCACTCTGGCGACATACTTTGGAGCAGTAGACCTATTATTTGTCTCCACGGGGGCCCCGGGGAGTTACACGGGGCGCATCTTTTGCACTATAATAAGTTTACCCTTCTTTGATTTTAATAATAATCTGTTGTTTCTTGTTTCCTCTTACTCGTTATACTGAATTATTGTAGGGAATAAATGTAAAAAAAACAAAAACAATAATGCTTGTATCTTTATCCTGATGAAATCAGATTTCATGGATCGTTTGTTCCGTTTTTTCAAACACTAGTGCATGAAAATAAACCTCAGTGGCCCATCTAACAGAATTTATTGGTCGCTAATCAACCAATCATCCTCGTTGTCTTGTCTGTTGTGTTTAAGTTATATGTACGTGCCGGATCAGGGCAACTATGGAGACTAGTGAAAATCCAACGATGTTGGTCTCCTCTCTTTTCACTGCAATAGGCGGGAATATTCAGTCTGAAGATCTAACGAAGATGCTGGACTTAGTCGCCTACTTGGTGCAAATAGGGATTTTACGTCCTTTAATACAGACACTGGTCTGAGCTCCACAATGACGCAGGAAAAGCCCCAACCCAGCGGTAAGGTTGTCTGCAAATGATCTTTAACACTGTGAATGGTTCAGACTGGTTGACCTATTTTCTTTCCACCACTTGATGTTACTTCTCCAAATATAGCGATCGCTGCAGTTCTCAAGTGGTTATTCTACCCTACTGTTGCTGACTATTTATTTGTTGCTACGTTTTGGAGTTATTCACTTTTTCTTGTTCATGTTGGTTCATTAAAAGTTTTTTTTTCTTTTTTTTTAGTCAACGTCTTCGTCTGTATTATGATATTTTATGCTGTCTCTTAACCGTTTAAATTTTCCTACGTCTTTTAAAAATAAATCCTTTTGACTACTATCATTTTTCTCATTGGCTATCGACACCCTGTGGAATAAATGCACTTCCATCTCATACCGTGTACTTTTGTTACTTCCTATTTTTGCGTCTATTTCTTTCTCCGTGTATTTTTATTTTTGTTGGAAGTTAGTCTTCCTTTCAGGGAACTTGTCACCCCCACCTCTCGATGCTGGACCTAGTATGGTGAAGTCTCTAACACTTCATTCCCATACTGCAGTATGAGCTATGGGACTACCTTAACCTTTACTCCGTTTACCATTGGGGCTTCAAATAAAAAAATACTTTGCACTGCTGTATGATAATTGCCTCCGCGTGTTTCGTATACATCATCAACGTTTTGTCGTGAACTGCTGCTGTTCCACAGATATTCCTTGACCTAATTCATGAATTAGCAATAATATATCAGTTGTTGCTGAATTGTTACGCGATTATCTGCTGTGATGTCGTTAAAATTAACTATGTTATTACATACGTTTTTTTTTTAACCAAGCCATTGGTAGACAACAGGGAAAATAAAATTGTGCAGACAAACCACACAAACACACAAAATAATAAAACACACAAACAAAACAAACAACTGAGCGTAGACAAACTTCACGTAATAAAGACAATATAGTCAAGTTTTATACAGACCTTTTTAGGGATATCTTTTATTACTATTGCCAAATGCACTAAAAATAAACACAGAAAATTAATGTCCCATGCATTCTCCAGCAAACAAATAAAAGTTGCTGTCCATTGATCATTAATCAGTATTTCATCATTTTGTTCACACATTTTCATGTTTTGTCAACGATATAACCATTTGGTTTAGTTTGGTTTAGTTTGGTTTGGTTTGGTTTGGTTTTAAGGACCATCTTCATTGCACACGGACAACTCCATCAGGCTCCGATCTCCCCACACAACGAGGATCTCAGCACAGTGCACGAACTCCGTAGCGCCGGCGAGGATCCCAATGTATGTATACAAGAATCACACATTCTCTAAATATTTTTGTGGTGGATAGGTTTCTTAATTCTTTAATTTTGTCAGGACAGCGGCCGTATAGCCTACTCTTTACGATTACGAACTGTCGATAGGATTTTTAACGTGCGCAACTTGCACACGGGACCTCCTAAATTTTCGCCCTTATCTAAGAAGGCTAGGCATCCGATCCGAGTTATTATATACAATTAGCTAGGTCAAAACTTGAGAGATTAAAACGTACCAAAAATGGAGCTGCATGCAAAGTTTCACCTGTTTACGATGAGTGGAACACATAAATTTTGAGCGTCAAAGATTTTGAACGCGACAGATATTAAATACGGTTTTGATCTTAAAGAAAAGTTGTTAAAAAAGAAAGTGATGACAAGTTTTAGAAGTAAGAAAAAATGTGTACCAACAAACATTAAACAGACAGAAAGAAAAAAATGTTGACAGGCAAGCCTCAGACATACCACGTGTAGTTCCATGGAATTTCTGAAGCCCCTACTCCCCCAACCTCACCCCAAAAAAGAACTACTACTCCCTCAGGTGAATAATATGAAATCATACATGAGGTTTGACACTTAATAACTGACATGAGGTTTGACACTTAATAACTGACATGAGGTTTGACACTTAATAACTGACATGAGGTTTGACACTTAATAATGCTGCAGAAATAACTGCTGAATGCTCTGATGCAGGCTTCCATGAAGAGAACCATTTGGAGTGATGGCTCTATACTCCAGAAGGAGTGAAAAGGGGAAAAAGTCTCAGAGAAAGCGGCTGAAAGGGAAGAGAGAAAGGATGGCCAGAGAGCACGAAAAGGCCCAAGCTGAAGAGAGAAAAGCTGAATATTTTAAGCCCGGAATCATAAAGGCACCGTGTGGAGTGGTTACCAACGGTTACTTCCTTAGTAGTAGATGGGTAACTAGAATTTTGCTCATTTGCCTGGGGGTCACGTTTCCTTATCGGCCCCCTGATCAGGCCAGAGACATTATAAGGGCCTGTTTTTGGCCTCTTACAGTCCGATGTGAAATGCGTGTCAGTTTTGCACGATTTACAATATCGTCTTCCAGTTCCCTGGGTTGAATTGCTCTGTTTCTGCCTCTGGTGATCTTGTGGTTGTTGTTGGTGGGCTGTTTTGTGTATTGTGTTGTTCGTAATTTTGGAGTTATCATCTGGGTGATCCTTTTGTTTGGGGTGACTATCGTGGTGGTGCCTTTTAGACGGATTCACTTCCGACTGGGCGATCTGGTACCAATCAGCAAACAGTACCACCTGATCAAGAGTTTCGGCCCCGTGCTCCGCCAGGAACCTTCTCATGTCAGGGGTGAGCGAGCTTTCGAAGAGAAGAAAGCCGAAAAGGAAGCAGCAGACAAGAAAAAGCAGAGGGCTTTTTAGGAGCAGAAAACTGAAAAGCAAAGGAATCACGAAGCTGCAGAAGAAGAAAAAGAAAGGGCATTCACTAAGGAAAAGGAACAGGCCGAGAGGGCATACGTAAAGGAACAGGCAGACAAATCCTACGCCATTAGAATGAAGGAATTGGAAAATGTATTGAGACAATCCCCTATTTAATATGAGACAAAATTTGTTTATTAAGAAGTCTCAGGCTGGTGATAAGAAGAAATATACGGCTAATATACACAAACCTGGGACAAATTGGTATAGATAAACTTCGCACACACTTTGGGGAAATGTTATTAGTGTGCCCAAGTATTTAAATATATGGACTTGCATCAGAAGTGTCTAAGAAAAAAATGTGTCAAAATTGACGCGCCCCGTATAGGCGGTTTACACAACTTCATGATTCCAGCTAATGGACCATCCGTAGATGAAATAGTGCCTACGTTGTTCTTTTACTGTCAGAAACACTTGATGGAACAAGTCTATCTTCAGTCTCCTTAATATGTGGAGCCTTCACCGAAACAGGTCGTTTGCTGGATCGGTCTAAGTTTTTTAGGAAGATGGATATTTTGCCCTGAAGCTCCTGATTTTCTTGCCAGAGCTGCTTCAGTCCTCGGTGTCTTTGGTCTTTGTTGATGTTACTCCAGTCAATCTTGAAACCAGGGGTAACAGTCGGCTCTTCTTCCCTTGGAATCAACCGGCTAATTTTCTCCAGCTCTCGTCGCGATCTTGACATTGAAATTACACTTTTAGACCTTGGTAAAAGAAAAACTTCTGATTCCTTCTCACGTTTGCAGCCAGCATTCGCGGTCATTGGTCGAAATCCATGCTGTACTGGGAATGCACCTCTTACATAATTCCTTGCCTGTTCAGATGTTTGCTGTTTATCAAGAACCGTTTCGTTTTTTGTTCTGCCTTTATCTTCTTTGTCTGAAAGTATCTGTATTGCTAACGCGGGCAGAACCTTTGCTGAACTCATGAATTCAAATTCTATTGAGGATTTCCATCTGCGGACATTAAAAAGATTTTTAGAGCTGAATTTTTCTCTCTCTGTCTCAATCCTCATTCTAGAGCGCGTCGCTTTAGTTAGGCGAGCCGCATCTGAGTTCTTGCCGCGTCGAAAATCTTGTGCTTTAGACACAAAGTCAAGCGAATCTTCCGGTTGGCGAGATTTAACTACTGTCTGAAGTTTGGTTACATCCTCCAGTTGCCTACGAATGTCATCTAGTTCTTCCATTTTCTGTGCCATGATTCTCCTTTCGTTCTGAAAAATGAAATAAAAATGATACGTTATGTTCTCTGACGATGACGTGAAGTTTATTCCCTTCTACCAAGGAGTCATAATGACTATCTTCATGAGCTCGGCTACTGTTAAAATAGAAACATAAAATTATAGTTAAGTCTGACAAAACATTAACCAGGATACACTATCCCTTATAACTTACCCATGTGATTTGTCCTAGATGCTCTTGGAGATGATCCTCCAACAGCTCGTTCTCTCTGTAGATGTCGCTGTAGTCCATCATCACTGTTAATGAGACAAGTCACAGGCCAAGACCATCTATCTTTCTCACCTTAGTCCTGGTACACAAAAACATCATGTAATGTGTTGCAAACGAAATTTAACTTTGAACTTCAATAGTTTAAAAAATATGACTATGAACGAAACAAAAAAATCACTGGACGTCCGAAAAAAATAGAGGTTAACAAACAGACAATAACAATGTATGCCTAGCATATTAACGAGCAAGCCCGAGGGATGTCCGAGACGAAGATGTTTGGATATCATAGAAATGGTCTTGAAGTTTGATCTCTATTTTGAACTTTTCATTCCATTTGAACCGTTTATTCCTGTGTTTAGTTGCATCGTTGACAATGCCTATAGCAGGGGTACTCATGCGGTGTCCGCCAAGGCTTATTTGTGTGCCTGTGGAAGATTTCTGATGAAAGAATAAATATACAATTGTGATTGCATGGTGAGAAATTCTAATTTATTCTCTACTAAACTTCTCATGTTTTGGCGGTAAATGGTCCCAGGAAGATTTCACAAACGTTGCCGATAGACACAGAAAGTTGTTATGTTGAAGCGCTGTTATTCTAACAATCTAAACATCATTGAAAAATATCCATTCTTAAAAAGTGCGCATACCTTTCCGAATCATTATTATTACAAGTGAACATTGTCAAAGTACACATCGCGGCTCACTGATGCTCATCTGGATAATTGTTTGTGTGCAGGAACATCATTATACACTCTGTCATAGGTAGGTATAAATAGGGAGTAGGTTATGTCTGATTTCAGACAGAGGATGAGTGTGCAGAGTGAGAATAGAGAGAAATGGAGTCACAGTTGGAACAATTGGGAAAAGATGAGCCGTCTGAAGGGTAGTGGTTCTACTTTCTTCAGCCTACCTTGACTGTCTTTTGTATGGCAATCTTTTTCCCGCCCACATATGCTGAACATATTTCTGTCAACAAGCGAAACAAATTGTATAAACACAACACTATCGGCCTTTATGCTTCCATAACCCAAGACTCTCTCTCTCTGCATCTCTCTACTGAAAAAAAACACGCCATAAATCAACCATCGTGCGTTTCGCATAGCTCTGATGCATTTTAGTGCACAAACTGACTATACTGGACTATGTCCCGTTTATGTGTGCAATAAAACTCATTCCTCGACAATACACATATTTATGAAATTACACAAATAAGAACTAATGGGTAGTAAGCCTAACATACGTTTTGTTATAAATGTAATATACAGTTGTATGTACTATTATAAATACATTTATATATGACAGCTCATAAAGGGGGCGGTGGGCTCAAAGTGGAGGGAGATGCTAAATCAGCTGACAGTTAAGTTCTAGTTAGAAACTGCGAATCGACTAACATCGACTTACATGCGTACAGGTGTTGCCATAAGTAGTTATTCACTCTTCATTTTACACTAAGAATTCACAAATAATTTCGTATATTATTTAAATAATCAAAACAAAAAAAAGGTAGCGGAGACATTGTTGCCAAGAAGCCTCTTACAGCCAGCCAGTTAAAAGGGAAAGTCCTCAGGACACATACGAAAGTGGTTGTTGCACCTCTTTTTGCACACCACAGAGCGTGCATTATCTTGGAACTTTGTGGTGCCCGACTTGGGTGCCCTTAAATAGGTGTTTATTTCAACTTTCACGGTGCAATGCGCGTTTTTTCCGTATCCCCCCACCCGCCCCGAAAAGTAGCGGGATTGTTTTATTGTGCTCAAAAGCTTAACGTTGTTACGCGCGTCGTTTCGCGTAAGAATTATGACGTGATGGCTCGTGCACGGCAACGAGCAGAGATAGTTGTGCAGCCGGCCGAGATGGCCGTGTTTTAAACTGTGCCGCTATTGTCCGCTTAGATATTCATATGTGATAATCTGGGATGTGTCGATAGTATCTATATCTTTATTGGGACCCATGGACGATGTTATTTGGATAATAATGATTACGACTCAATGTATGGACTGCAACCGACTTACACAGAATGTGCCGATTATCTATTGATCTCATAAAGTGTTACGGTCAAAATGATTGTTGGTCCATTCCTGTTGGCCTATGGATTTTTGTGACAATGTCAAGAGTTGAATATAATTAATATGCACTATGTCTGTACACCATGAGTTGATGTACTTATTCCTAAGCGTAATACTTGGTCATTGTTCGTGTTAAACATAATCGTCATAATACTTCAAACCTAACCCCTAGAAGAATGTGGCAGTTAGGAAGATGAAACTAAACGTTACAGTGGTTTAAAAAAACCCAACAAGAAAAAGCACAGACAATCCTAACTATGTGGACAAATCATGTAAAAGACAAATTAGATCTGGTAGCAACTGATAAATTAATGTCAAGCAGAAGATGCAGAGAAAGGCAGAAGGAGAAATATCTGGGTTTTTTTTTTAAAAAGGAAGGGGGAAGGGGCGGTGTCGTAGATTTGTGATAGGTGATTAAGACTTAGTTTGGTCCCTTCTGAATAGACATAGGCATAAGTGATAGCTCAGTGAGATGATACAATAGAAATAGATTTCACGAGTGAGGTGGAGGAAATATAGTAGATTCTGTCTCTGACACTCGAGAAGCTTCTCTCGGTCAGCCTATCATCTACAACAGAGTTTGATTAGTCAGACAAATCTAATATAATATATATATATATATATATATATATATATATATATATATATATATATATATATATATATATATATATATATATATATGTATCTCACATACATACACATATATGTGACTACAATAGACACACAGACGTGAAACTATGACAATGGAAAATATAGATAATTGGGAACGAACTGACCACCACACTGATTAAGTTTAAGTGAATTTTAATTATCAGACTAAAATTCCATCACAACACATAAAATTTACATCAAGCATATACAAATAGTCATGAAGTCAATGAATTGCTACAAGAATGATAGACCCTTTCCCTCGATGTATAGCCCACAGTCCTGTTAGAAGAAAAGTGATAGCCCCAAAGAGTCACGAATACATATTATTTAGCCTAAGATTTCCCTTTAAAGGTATGAACAGACTTGGATACTCTGATCTATCCTAAGGAAAAATATTGTTAGCAACAAAACAAACTTGCATTAAGAAATTTAAGACAGCAAAATGGGTGCCAAAATACAACAATAAAGGAATCACTCAGTCCTGCATTCACGCTATTCAGTCAGCCGTGATCATGTGCTTTCGTGCGTACTTACAGCTTTGGTAGCAACTTCTGGACAAACAATTTTTAGGACATGCACATACAGATTCTCCAGTGGTAGTCTTGGCCAAGAGAACCCCAGTTCCAAAAAGACGGGTTGAATTCACTGCTTCAGGGAACGTTTTCTTGGTTATACTTATTTTAGGATATTTGGTTCTGTCACATTAAAATTGTCCAGGCACGAACGTTAACAGCAAGCACAGTGTCAATAGCTTAGGTTTCTAGTAATTAGGAATGTCAGGTAACTGCCTTCTCTCAGTACAGGACTTTATTTGGTCACACCACCGCCAGTCAAAACTTCGTCGGAATGTTACTGATATTAATATTTTGCTTGCCACAAGGGCTGAAATGTACTTGAGGTTTTTCTCCGGAAGAATTAAATCAGGCTCGATGGGCCCGTTACTTCATTAAATCTTAAAAGAAAGTTTATGTAATGGGTACTCTGTCGTTCTGGATGCCAATGCAATCTAAACAGGTTTTACTTTATGCATCCAAGTCTTTAAGAAAAATGTTTTAGTTCTTCACAGATATTTCTCTGTACAAAACGCTGGCAAAGTTGGGTCATCCCAGTTTCACTGAATAGAGAGAACAACATATAAAATACTATACATACTATTCCTCGGTTATAACTTACATTATAAACTGCAAGCGTAGAGCTTGTCTTATCGTTTAAAATCCCGTGAAATAAGTTATATTCATAAAATCAATCAGCATGAATTAGAAATACATACGTATTTCGTCAATACTCAATGATGAATCAGTGCAGTTATAAGTTAGTTTTAAAATATTCTCGACTGAGTATTTAGCAGTTAAATTAAATTTATTTATAGCTGCATGAGTTTAAGCTAGAAATTATCATTTATTCTGCTTTCCACTGAAACACGTCACTAGAGAAGGTAACAGACTTATAAATTAATTTCTCTGCACAAAAATCTAACTGGTAAAATAAAATAAGCGATTTATCACTAAAACACTCAATACAATAGATATATAATAATTACCTACACACAGAACTACAGATTAATACCACGAACTAGAATCGATCAATTATAATGGTAGTCTAGAACTCGGCAAAATGTTGCCAAGAAACTAACACTTCGCAATACACAAGATATTCTTCTAGCACTAGCGATCTGTCTACTGCAAATTTGGAGAACAGAATGAAGTCAAATTTAACTCCTGGTAGGATATATGAAAACCAGACAAAGGGTCCCACGTTTTTTCGAAAATCCGAAATAGCCTCCCCTTCTCGTCTGACACTTCACATTTCCTCAGACACCAGTCATAACTGCCAGACGCGTCTTAACACCTTCGTCTAACTATTCTCATCCCTGGGCACTGCATGAGGGCGCCGTTCACACCTCACGCCAAGAACTCAGCCGAAGAAACACTGTGTCAGGTGAAAATGTAGACGATATGTCTGCCATCATGTCTGACTAGACGTATTTTTCGCACCATTCGCTCACATCCCGGGACTGACACATTATGCAATAAATGCGTTCCCAGTATGAGAAAAGAAACGGTAAAGTCAGAATGGGAAAATAATATTTTGTCGCAAACGAACGAATGCGAAAAACAGGAAAAGGATAAAAGAGCGATAATAAAGAAGAGGACACGGGTAGACAAGAAAAGAATATAGAAAATTTATTGATCATAAATCTCTATGCGACAGGCGGAAAGCAAAGGTACGTACCATGGTATAAATATGAGACGTGAACTAATTCAGTGCACTGACGAGAGCGCATAAGCATGTCAACACTGTGTTCAGTTATGATAACTTACAAGATTTGATTTCAGCTCTTACAAACTTCGTCGAAGCAAGTATCACGTTATATTTTGTTTTCTTTCCCATCATATTCAAATCTGTTTAAGTTCTCTGCTAACAACACGATGCTTGTATTCTTCTCTAACCTCGATGGTCTGTCAACAATGTGCAGTTCTCATCTTGTCTGTGTGTATACTAACTCTTGTTTCGGTTATCTCATGAGATTGAAGCCCAAGAAGTTGCCACTACGCGTCTACAACAGTAGAAAATCTGATTTCAGAGCACGGGGAAGACCAAGAACCAGATGGATAGACAACAACACAGGCTGGCAGCGGCCAATGCAACACATATGGCTCAAGTACGAATACTTTAGCTTCCCACTACGCTTCACGGCATAAGTAAACGAAAAAGTAAAGTCGTTCCCCTTCTACCGTGAGGTGTAGAGGTTTGGAAGAGAGAGCGCCAGACTATCCTAACGGCTGTCTTCTTCCTGGCCTGGTTCCATTCTAGTCCTCGGTCCTTCAAAGATTGTCTAATGTTCTCCTCCTAGCGCACTCTGTGTCGTCCTGGGGGTCTAGATCCCTGGCTCTTTGTTTCCCATGCTTGTCATGGTAGCCGATCTTCTCACATTCTGCAGACATGGCCAAACCATCTTAGTTGGGACCACGTCTCTTCTTGTAAATTCAACTACCTTCCTCATATCCTCATTTCTGAGGTTTGGATCTGGCTTTTGTGAGTTGTAGTCATTGCCCATGTGAAAAAGTAAAGTAAGTATATTAACTCTTTGCTATCAGCGTTGCACATTATCCTTTCTCTTTTTGGTCGTTATGGAGAATGGTGTCAACACCACTGCAGCTGTTTCCCCTTACAAGAAGCCTGCACCTAAAGCATTCGTGTTTCTTAATGACAAAGTGCCACGCAAAACAAGACAAAGTAGATAACAAATTAAATGGACTGACAATATAAAAGAGTGGAATGGTGTCGTACGGAAGGTTAATTGTGTTATTATTTTTTTCCCCCGTCTATAGAGTGGATGTTGACAGATACGCGAGAATGTATAGAAAAAGATTTTGTTTCACCGGTGGTAGAATTGAGGAAAAAGATCTGTCTCTGGACTGATTAGGTAATTTCTTCCAGCCTATCCATACGACTGTAATTTTAGTGCAAGACAGCTTTTATCTCCCTATCAAGAATAGATAAGTTAAACTGCACACACACCGCTACGTGACACAAGACACACAAACGTGAAAACTAAAGATAAATGGGTATGGGTCTGACCAACACACAAAGGTAAGTTTCTTTGTAGTTTATTATCATTAAAACTCGGCAACATAAAAATATCTAAAGGAAAAGATCAAAGAGTCATTTACATGCATATGAAATAAAGCAGAAAAAAAAAACGTGCACCCTCCTCAAATGGGAAAAAAGAACCCTAAAATTATTTACCCAAAAGTTGAAGGTTAGCACTCTGTTACAGAATGAACAGTAGGGGTACTCTATGAGACCCAGTAAAATAAACAAACTTTTAGACAAATCAGATATATGGACAGTTTTTCCTCAAACAAGAAAATACTCGCACACTCTTGCAAACAGTGGCCACTCTCACACTCTTACCTAATTGCCTGGTACGGCAGGTCTGTAATATCCCTTGGTAACAGAATTACTCCGTGAACATTATTCAATTCAATTAATATTATGTCACCCCAGTTGTCGCAGCTCCAAATTGGCCCCAGTCCATCCCCCGAAATTAGTTCATGGGGTGAACGCCTAATATGGTTGCGTCTCAAATAAGTGTTATTACAACTGAGAGAGTTCTTGAGGTTCACTCTTTAGCAGGAAAAATACTTCCAGTATTGGGAAAACATATGGTTGCTAGAACTTTGTTCATAGGCTGATGATGGGTCTTCTATCGGTCAACTTGTGGCTGGTAAAAAAAATAAATAAATAAATAAATATAAATAAATATAAATAAATATAAATAAATAAATAAATATATATATATATTTCTGGGTTTGGTAAGTACAGTTATTAAAAATATTTATTGTCCTCCAATACTCTCTGGCGTGTGCCCGTTCACGAATGAAATTGGTGATGCACAGCCAAGAAAAGGAGAAAATAATAAATCCATAAAAGGAACAGGAAACAAAAGAAAAAGACGGCTGGCCGCTCTTGTGATCAGGAATGCAAGAGCATTTATATAAAAATGTGCTAATCCTATATCTACAAGACGATCTCTTCTCCACTCCGTCAGTTCTGATTAAATTTAAACTGCACACGGTAGTGTCACAGATGGAAATAGTGCAGCAGTAATCATCCACTTTTGCCTCTCCCCATCTAGTTTATATTTTTTGCTACATGAACGAAGGATTCACTAGTGCAATTAACACGTGAGCCATCTGGCAATTAAGCTCTATGTGAAACAGAGAGCGAAGCGCGGAGCATGGCGTAATAGATTCTTTGATCAAGGGAACACACGATATTCAGTCTGAGACGGACCTGGGATTGTAAAACTTTCAGGGCAAGTAATTGCGTAGCTGATATTCGGCAAGGCGGAGATGATGAAAGTCAAGCCAGAGAGGTTGTCAGCTGTATGGGTTAGAGAGTCTAAGTAAAACTGGGAAGCAGCCATCAAGACAATTACGACATGCTAAAGAAGGCTTTACTGGAGCGGTTTGAGATGAACGCTCGCAAATCTTTGCACCTGTTCAGAAACAGCAGAAAAGAAGGCACGTAGATATTTCATCAATTCTCTTCACGCCTGACAGGATACTTGACAAAGAGCAAGGAACTTTCCGAGCTCCCTCTTACTTTTGAAGGACTCCAGGAATTTGTTCTTACAGAACAAATAAAATCCACGTTGTTAAACGAAACCCGTAGATTTCTGGCTGAGCAGGGCGCAGTAAAGTTGGAGGACATTCTTAGTAAGTCTAAACGTTACGTAAATGCTTTGGCCGAGCTTCCCAGCACTAAACGCAAGCCGACAGATGAGCATTTTCGGAAAAATAATCCAGAGCCGTCTTCCCATTCTTCCCATCACCATAATCAACGAGAAACTTTACCTCAGAACCCTCCCCAGGAAAAACCGAAATTCTTTAAAAACAAGTATCCCACGCAACATTCTGATCTACCCAACCGGCCTGCATGGCACAGCCGCCAGATAGGTCAAGACAAGGGAAAGACCCCTGCACAAGAGCCATCGGATCAGAGCAAACACACCGGGACGAATATAATCGGTTGCTTGTTAACAGACTCGCAACGGAGAATGAGTGTCAGTGATTCTCAAACTGAGGGTGAGAGGCCCTCAACGCGAGGAACTGTTATTTTGAACGGGACTTCAACATCTTGTCTTTTTGACACAGGATTATCTTTTGATTGTATTGTCGCAAGACATTTGGTCAAACCTGGTCAAGAGACAGAAGACACCGTCAAATTATGTGGAGTTTTCAAGAGTGATGCACCCATGACCCTTCCCATCGCATTGGTGGAGATACACTCTGATTTTGGCAGAGGTGTTATCAAAGCGGCTATTATGGATGATCCTATCTACCCAGTAATACTTGGATGTAGATATGTGTTTGTTGGGAGACCGAAAGAGCCGATTGTGGCAGCAGTAACCACAAGAGGGCAAACCAAGAAGGAACGGGAGCCTGCGCCAAAATTGTTACATAAGGAACTAAAAGAGGCGCAACAAAAGGACCCTACCTTGGAACCCTGCTTTAGGAAACTGCCCATGGTCAAGGACCCCAGACACAACGGAGACATCTTTTCTAAGGATTGCGTACTATATCGTAGAACGGGCAACCCTGAACAAGGGCATAACCAGCTCCTAGTACCGACGCAGTACGGAGCCCAAATCTTAGAAATGGGACACTCTCTTCCCTTTAGCGGACATTTGGGACAAAACGCCACTATTCAGCGAATATCGACTCACTATTGGTGGCCTGGAATGAACACTGATATTATCAGATACGTGAAATCCTGCGCCCAGTGCCAACGGGTGGCACCCAAACATTGGACATCCCCAGTTCCCATGGGTGAAATGCCAATAGTGGGGACACCATTTAAACAGGTTGCTGTCGATATTGTTGGACCCCTAGAAAGGACCAAAAGAAGGAACAGGTTCATCCTGACATTAGTCGACACGTGCACTATGTGGGCCGAAGCTATACCGCTAACATGCACGGATTCCAAGCATGTCGCAGAAGCCCTAGTGCAAATTTTCACGCGGTTGGGATTCCCTCAACATGTTTTGATGGATAACGGATCCCAAGTCCGTAGCCTGTTAATGGAGGAGATCTTTAAGATCTTAAGGACCAAGCACATCCACACAAGCCCCTACCATCCGGCCGGAAATGGGCTCGTGGAGCGCTTCAACGGCAGCCTCACCATGATGTTACGTAAGCTAGAACAAGAGAAACCTGAAGACTGGGACCTTTTCATTCCTGCAGCCTTATTCGCCTACAGGGAAGTCCCCCAGGCCTCTACAGGTTTACCACCAGCTACTCTTTTATTCAGCAGACTTATTAAAGGGCCGCTAAAAGCCTTACTCCGGTCACTGACAGACCAGAATGCCGACGAGACAGTCGTCTCAGCCAGCAAGTATGTATCGGAACTTAAGGAAAGGTTACAACTAGGATGGGATCTAGCTACAACCAACCTTAAGAAAGCACGCGAAAGCACGCTAAACATTACAATAAAGCGGCTAAAGAGAGAGAACTACAACCAGGGGAGAAGGTTTTGTTGTTACTGCCAACCGGAAGCAACAAACTTCGCATCGGAATATCCATTGCAACAAACGGAATCTTTTCAAGATGTGAAATTCGGTGACAATCTCTCTGAAGCACAACAGACAGAAACGAGGGCGCTACTGTAACAGTACACAGCAGTTTTGACGGATGTACCTGGTCGAACACATCTCGTAGAGTTCGATATGAGACTGACAAACGAGACACCTGTGCAGACCAGAGTTTACCCCATCCCGTATGCTAAAGCTGATACGCTACGCTGAGAAATAGACAAGCTACGTCAAGCAAGAATTATCATTGAATCTACCTCTCCTTACAGTTCCAGTGTAGTGCTGTTACAGAAGCCTAATAAGGAAGTTCGGCTGTGCATAGATTACCGATTACTTAACACTGTAACGGAATTCCAGCCGGAACCTCTTCAGAGCGCTTCTGAGCTGTTCACCAAGCTTAGCAGGGCAAAAATTTTCTCCAAAATTGACCTGAGTAAAGGTTATTACCAAATACCAGTCAAGGAGGAAATTAAACCCCTGTTAGCTTTCAGCACCAGTGAAGGACACTATACCTGTAACGTGATGCCGTTCGGATTGCATAACGCACCTGGAGTCTTTACCAGAATGATGAGAAAGCTTTTAGAACCCTTGCAAAGTCCCCATATCCAAAATTTCATGGATGACATATTAATTGCATCGGAAAACTACGACCAACATATTGCTACGGTTGCTATGCTCCTCAGGAGAACACAGGAAACTGGTCTCACAGCCAGACCTAGCAAATGTCTTATCGGTTTCGAAAAACTCGACTTTCTGTGGCATACTATTTCTCAAGGCTGCATGTGGCCAGTTGCCAAGAACATTGAGAAAATAGTTGCAGCTAAAAGACCCCAAACGAAGAAAGACACACGCTCATTTCTATCACTGTGTGCATACTACCATAAATTTATTAACAACTTCAACGGGCTAACGGCACCCCTTACTGACCTTACCAAAAAGGTGCGACCGGAAACAGTTATTTGGGATGCTAAGTGCGAACACGCTTACAGCACTCTCAAACGACAGCTGTCCGAGTATCCAATTTTACGGCTACCTGACCTTAAGAATCCTTTTATATTGCGGGTCGACGCATCGGGTCAAGGCATCGGGTCGACCCTGCTACAAGCAGACGACACTGATCCGAACCTGTTATTCCCAGTCGCTTATGGCAGCCGAAAATTGAGCACAGCAGAACAGAACTATTCCACAGTGGAGAGAGAATGTCTAGCACTCGTGAGTGGTATCAGGAAACATCACGAATACCTTCACGCCGTTTCATTTACAGTGCAGACGGAACATGCCCCACTGACTTTTCTTGGAGCGAATAAGGAATTCAACGCGAGGATTATGCGGTGGGCGTTGCTCCTAAGTGTATATGCTTTCAAAGTAAAATACATACCTGGAAAACAAAACGTAGGAGCAGATTTTATGAGCAGAAATTGGAGCAGTGAGGTAGAAAGGGAAAGTGAAGATAGCAATCACTGGCAAGATACGGATAACAGCAGCGCTATTTTCATAGAGGAGGCATAAAGGATGTCATGTCTTCAAGCCCGGACGAAATGTCACAGATAGAAATAGTGCAGCAGTAATCATCAACTTTTGCCCCTCCCCGTCTAGTTTATATTTTTTGCTACATGAACGAAGGATTCACTAGTGCAATTAACACGTGAGCCATCTTTCAATTAAGCCCTATGTGAAACAGAGAGCGAAGCGTGGAGCATGGCGTAATAGATTCTTTGATCAGGGGAACACACGATATTCAGTCTGAGACGGACATGGGATTGTAAAACTTTCAGGGGAAGTAATCGCGTAGCTGATATTCGGCAAGGCGGAGATGATGAAAGTCAAGCCAGTGAGGTTGTCGGCGGAAGAGGTGGTAAAATTACCTTTGATTTAAGAATCGAACGGCAAATTGGCTCGGGACCGGCAGTAGGTGTGACTTTCGCATTAAAGAACGATAGAACGGAATTTATCAATATATATCATGTCTCTCCGATAGCCATGATCAGTTGCTCAGAAATCTATCCGAATTCACTAGCTCGTTATCTTAAGATTTCTCGTACAGAGTAAAAATTATTAGATTTTCGTGTAGTGTTTCATTTTTCTGATTGCGGTAATTTATATACTAGCCTTGAAGTGATTTAGTGTGTTTAAAGTTTTCATTATATTTCACTGAGATTTTCTGTGCTAATTAAATAACGTATAGCTAAATTTTCCAGCCGTAAAGTAAAATTAATTACTCGCTATTTCCCAGTAAGAGATGTTTTTAAATTGACTAGTACATACATTAAATAACTGTCTACTGACGGCATATATTATTTACTTCATCCATTTTATGTAATTTTATAAATGACTAGTGTTCACATCGCGCGTTAAAAGAACGATAGGAGAAGCTAGACACGTGTGTTTTAAATCTAATTTATAACGAAGTGGTGAAGAGGTCCTATTTTTACACGCGTTAGATATGATATTGATAATTTGGTTAAATGTTTATATTTTCTTTCCTAAAATATAGGCTGATCAAAACCTGAGTACAAGCTTCTTTCTTATGGCCCTATGAACTTATGATCATACGAACTTATAATATTATAAGCATCCAAGGATATTTAATATTGATGAGCTTCTTGCTGTGACATGTGCGGTCCAATTTTCCTCATTTTCATGAGAGAAACCAGAATAGAAAACATTAAATTATAATATTAACTGGACCAGAACTATTACCAGATTTACTTATGTCAATCTCATCAGCCAGCTGTGGCGAAATATATTGTCAGCAACATTTGTGTAACTTAAACCTAGCGTTTCAGCCACCAGAGGCTAGACAACCCAGGAACCATCTATATGTTCTATTTATCTTACATCGGCGATCACCACGCCTGAACCCTACTCCAACCAACTGAAGGCATAGATAACTTATTGTATCCAGGACAAATTAAAATACCGACTCTAGCGACTCCCGTGAAATTTGCAGTCAGCAACTACGGCGAGTCTGGGGCTGGATTTGGCAAAACTTAAATTTGACACTAATAGTCTTATTTCTTATCAGTGTATTTCCTTGGAATGCATGAGACAACTACTGTGGTAAGCAAATCTGAAAGTGGCCACTGTGTGGATGTGAATTAAATGAACAAAGAAAGAAACTTATGTCTTTTGTTAACATCATATACTTATATGGTTTCTTATTTTTTTTTCTTATCTCAATAATCTGATTAGTCACGGGATAGATTACATTAGAAACCTATTCTTTTCCCATACTGACTATTTCATAACTTATTGTTACCCTTTGATCTTTTTGGGTTAATTAACCTCTGTTGGGATCGTCCTTTCTTTTCCTTTACCAGAGGGGAGAACCTATTTGATTAATTTTCATTATGTCTGTAAACCATGATCTCTTGATGCATATGATTTATGTTGTGATTTTCTATTGATAATAAACTTTATTAAACCTTTAGTTATCGTGTCGGCCAACTCCTATCCATTATATATTATCCATAGTTTGTTTTTTCACGTTCGTGCGTATTTGTCACAGAATTGTGTGCACGTGAATGCAGTGTAACTTGTATTTTCGTACAAGGAGAGAAAGTGCGTCTGATTTAAATATCGTCGTCCAGATAGACTGGATTAGATAAATTATTCTATCCAGAGACTGTCCTTTCTCTTACACGATCACCCTCGTGATAAAAAAAACTATATCTTACCCCTTACTTTCACATTGTCATCACTATCACCTCTGCTCAGACAGGACTATAAACATCTATTACCTATCTGATAATTCATCCACGACAGGTAGTTCCTTACTCCTATCAGTTAATCAATTCCGCTGGCAGCTGAGTTCCGACGGGTCTGAGTTATGTTAGCTCGCCAGCCCCTGCTCGGCGGCATCAGCGTACAATGAAGCTTATTATTTAATCTGTTCATACGCGCTGTCGAAACAATGATCGCCTGTCATTAAATAGCAATTAAATTGTCGGCATCTGTTGGCTTTGCTGTATATGATTAAATAATAGACAATATAACAACTATACACAAATGAAAGATAACGTTTTATTCTATCCTTCACTATCAGTTTACTGTCTATACGGGTGGCGTGATTTAACATTTTAATAGAATATCTGGTAGGAAATCGTTACACGTTACTTTATTTCACTCGTTTTACTAGCGAGAAAAATCTAAGTGAAGAAAAAATGTTAAAAGCTATCAATTCTTAAAACATTAGCACTTTTATCCTTTTTACCAGAAAATTCAGAAATGAAAATCTCCACGAAAACTAGTAACAAATCCACACAAGGAAATTTGGTTTCTAAGACTGCGCTTAGACTATTCAAAATTCTGACTGACAACTGATGTTGGGGTTAAGAAAACAACAGTATATATATATCATTAGGATTCTCTGATCTCTGAATGCATTAATTTTGCGTTCCGGTGTTATCTAGAAATTCAGAAGCTAAGAGTATCAAGATAAAGGCTTTACGGTCGGTCTTCGTCGAGGTTTTAATCGTCATCAAAAGACTTACTGTTCCCTAACGGGGTTTCTCTGTACGAATGCCCGCTTCCGAAGATCAAAGAGCCCAGGGGTTTCTAACTCCCTTGAGTACGAACTTCAAAGGGTCTGTGTTTTTGTCTTCCCCACGTGCCAGCCTGTATGAGAACTATTATGGTTGACAGATGCTCGCGTGAGAGCGAGGTAAACACAGCCTGATTTGCTTTCCTGTTATGACTGACAGGTCACGCAGTTTGTAAACATTGCGTTAGCTCGTGTTAAAACAGAAAAGGCGGGACAAAATGCCACGTTGCAGAAATAGACAGTGGGTATTCATACATGGTTCAGCTAGAAAATCAGAGGGCAGCTATAGGTGGCACTAAGCTGTCAGATTACTGTAGACTCTTTTTCCATTACACGTCACAACTGTGTAGTGGATTTGATGGTATTGTCTGGTTGATGTTACCTAGTGTGATGTATGAGGTCAGCTGTGAAGGCTCCTTAGATAAATGTAGCTGTGAATTTACAGAAGGCCCTTCTTGCTACCACTTACGACCTCACACATATCTTTTTTACTAATGAATGTGGCTACGTTAAAATCTAGGGTACTGATATGTAATGTGTTGTGGTAGATTGCATACACACACACACAGATATTTAATAAGTCTAATAATATTAATAAAATTTATAATACACTGAACTAACTCAAACTGTTTAAATTTTTGATATTAAATTTTCTTTAAGTTTATTTGTTCTGAACCAAGGTTTTATTTTGGTCAGAACATATGAAAAATTTTGAAATTATGAAGGAAATGCATGAATATATGTCATAATAAAATAGAAAATGTGTACATATGTATTTCAAATGACTGGTTAATAGTAATTATCTTAAGATAGTCCCAGGAGAACTTATTTCTATATATGCTGTTGGGGTGATATCATCACTCCCTGTCTATGACTACCAAACATTGTCCATTCACTGATGGGAGTAATACAAGTTTTATTTCCCAAAATTTTTGTGGGTTCTAGTGATGGTAATATAGTTGGTGTGTTAGTTAGTAAATAAGTTGGTGAAGGTCCAGCAGGCCAGACGCTCACGTATCTTGACTGAGTAGTTCTGGTGCTGGAATCTGGTGGCCCCACCTCTCCGTGCTTGGGGGCAATATAAGGCTGCTCTGACAAAATGCTAGACTGCACTGGTCCACACTTGTATTTATCAACACAGCATTTGACACCACTTTGGTGTCAAACAGAAACTCACACTTCAGAATTATTAATAGAGAACACAGTTATATTCTAGCAAAACTCAGCTGAGCTGCTGGCTCTAGTATGGCGTCCCTCTAAATATGGCAATTAGCTTCTGGGAACTACACCACTGAAGAATTACTGTGTCTACTACTAGACAATTTATTGTTGAATGGCAAAAATGCGCGTCTGTGCGCCTATAATATGATTATCTGTGGCCAATCACCGACTTTCCCCCTTTCAAATTTCAAACCTCCTACCAAAAGTCAATTCAGTCATACCTCAGTCAAGTATGTATTATTGTCTGTTGGTCCGTCTGTCTCTACTTGTTTTTTCATAAAAAAAACACGCTTGGTTCTACATGCCTTTCTACACGAATCGGTCTCTAGAGTTATTTTTAGCCACAATTTTCCACTAATTCCCCCTCTCTTTCATTCTAACTAGATTTTAGCACTTGAGTCTCAAGGCCGCAATTTTTGAAAATTAGTGACATTTTTTTAACAGTGCAGTCGCTCGTCTGTTATGAACAACACAGTCTTTTGTCAATATCTTCATTATTATCTATCCGTCTGTATAAATGAAAGCATATTATTTCTCTGCACAAGATGGTCTATCCGACTAGCTAGTTTTTATATTCCTAACATTATTATTAAGAAAAAGTTACTTTTTCAAGGTTAGTTGTTTTTTTGAAATATGTTCGAGCATCTTCTGTAATGCGTTTGCCGCTGAATTCAAATAAAAGGACTCAGTATCGTAAAAGCGTCCAAGAAATGACTGTTGCGTATAATAGCTAAGGTCCCTTTTGTCCATTTCTTTACATTGTGTCAACTTGGGGACGTGAATTTTTTTCCTTTCCCCACCAATTGCGTCTTTTTAGCCTTGCTAGTTTCAAGCACGTGTTCAGTCATATTTTTTCTTTTTGATCTCCGTTCCCTCCCGTCTCCAAGGGTAAACTTTTTGTCTTCACGTCTAACAAGTTAGTTTCCATGGCGGGTAGTGAACCGCGGCATGGGCGATCATGTCTTCTAGTAGCTTACGCATTATTTTTATCCCTACATTTTATCTTTTGGAGATATTTTAACGTTATATCACGGTTAAATTTATCACACATCTCCCCACTTGAAAACATGCCTACGGCAAGTTCCAAAACCAGTGATACACATAGATAAAATTACTCCTCACGCCTACCACTACTCTAATTTTGATCACAGGGGTGCCGACTGAGGAAATCTGCACCGACATTCAATGACCCTGGGATGTACTCAATACTAAACTGATAAGGTTGCAGTAATAAAGACCACCTCAACAATCTTGCGTTTTCATGCTTAGCCTGAGATAAGAATACCAGGGGCTGATGATCCGTCTGGACCACAAAAGTCCTACCATACAGATAGATTTGAAACTTCTTTATTGCCCAGATTAACGCTAAACATTCTTTTTCGCTTGTGGAATATCCTTGTTCCGCCTTATTCAATTTGCGGCTTGCATAAGCGACTGGGTTCAGTTCCCCATTAGGTGAAGATGATCTTTGCAACAAAGCCGCCCCGAGTCCTACATTACTTGCGTCTGTTCTTACGACAAAGTCCTGTGTCAAATCAGTCAGTTTGAGAATAGGCTTGCTAGTGAGTTTTTCCTTTAACTCTTGGAACGCTAATTCACATTGCGCAGTCCAAACTATTTTATCTGGATGTCCCTTGCGAGTCAAATCAGTCAGAGGAGCACATATTGAGTTAAAATGTTTGATATATTTTTGGTAAAAACCACATAACGACACGAATGATCGCACGTCCTTTTTTGTTTGTGGTCTAGGTGCTCTCTGCAGTTTTTCCAAGTTCTTAGGGTCAGGGGTCATGTTGCCCTGATATACAGTGTGTCCCAAGAATTCCAACTCTTTGCATCCAATACAACATTTTGTTGGCCTAGCAGTTAAGTTCGCCTCCCTAAGCCTATCAAATAACATTTTTAAGGAGTCAATGTGTTCTTCAAATGTCTCTGTGGCGACGAGAATATCATCCATGAAATTCGTGATACATGGGTTATTCAGGGGATCCAACAATTTGCGCATCATCCTTGAAAATACACTCGGAGCATTTTTCAGTCCGAATGGTAGCATGTTGAATTCATAATGTCCATCCGAAGTGCTAAAAGCCAAATAAGGTCTCACTTCAGGCTTCACTGGAATCTGGTAATAGCCTTTACTAAGATCCACCTTTGAAAAGTATTTTGCCTTGTTTAATCTGGCAAATAACTGTTTTGTGTCTGGTAATGGGTCCACTTGTCCTTCTGTGACAGCATTCAGTTTCCTGTAATCTATGCACAGTCTGTGTTCCCCAGACGGTTTTCTCAACAAAACTACACTGGAGCTAAAAGATGATTCACTGTGTGAAATAATCCCCTCCTTCAACAAATAATCTATTTCTTCTTTCAATGCCTTCTCCTTCGCGAACGGAATAGAATAGGCTCTCATACAGATTGGGTTTGAGTCTACCAGTTTCATGTCATACTGTAGCAAATTTGTATGTCCTGGTTTATCTGTTAATACATCTGTATGTTCCTCCAGAACCTGTTGAACTCTCTCCCTCTGGTTTTTAGTCAGGTGCTTACTGACTTTTACCTGTGCTGCTGTTTCACAAGGATGTAATGGGTATTCATGTGAGGTGAGTGGTTCCTTTTGCATTTGAGTTGCGATAGCCAAGGTCAGTAAGGGGGTGCTTTCCTGGAGTGGTCTGTCCAGATACTTCTTTAAAAGGTTTACATGATAAACTTTCTCCTTCCCCTTTTTGTCAATTTTATAGTTTGTTCTAGACACCTTCTCTAGAACCGTATATGGACCTTGCCATCCAATTTGTAATTTATTCTGGCTACCGGGTAGTAGAAGCAGCACCTTCTCTCCCACAGCTAGTTCTCTGTCCTTTGCCTTCCTATTAAAATATGCTGCATGTTTCTTCCTGGCTTGTTTCAAATTATCATTTGCCAGTTTCCATCCAGCTTTCAAACGAGTGGTCAGTTCGTTCACGTATTGATAAGATGAGGTAACAGTCTCTTCCGCCTTCTCATCTGTCCAGGTCCTTAATAAAGCTTCTAATGGACCTTTTATTGGCCTCCCAAATAGCAGAGTTGCGGGAGCCATCCCGGTTGAACTATGTGGTACCTCCCGATACGCAAACAATGCGGCGGGCAGGAATTGATCCCACAGATCCGGTTTTTCGTGTGCCAGCTTTCTCAGGATAGAAATGAGAGTCCCATTGAACCTCTCTACCTGGCCGTTCCCTTGTGGATGGTACGGACTACAATGAAAGTGTCTGGCTTGAAATAGCTTAAAAACTTCTTCCGTTAGTTTCCCCTTGAACTGAGCCATTATCCGTCAAGATTTGATGCGGGAATCCTAATCGGGTGAATATTGTAAGTAGTGCCTCTGCTACATGTTTTGAATCAATTGATGGCAGGGCTACCGCCTCTCCCCACATAGAACAAGTGTCCACCAGAGTAAGGATGTAACTGTTCCTCCTCTTGGTCCTAGTGAGAGGTCCCACAATATCCACTGCAACCCTCTCAAAAGGTGTTCCCACTATGGGCATTTCCCCTAGAGTTGCAGGAGCAGTCCAGTGCTTTGGAGCTACCCTTTGACATTCTGGGCAGGATTTGACATACCTTTTTATATCCTCCGTTATCCCTGGCCAGAAGTAATGACAAGCTATACGCTGTCCTGTGGCGCTGATCCCCATGTGACCACTGAAGGGAATCGCATGCCCGAGTTCCATCACTTTATCCCTATATGAAGTGGGAAGAACCAGCTGGTTGTGACCATTTGTTCCAGTTCCGGCCTTCCTGTATAATAGTTTGTTCTTAATGAAATATTCCCCCTTGCTCGGAGGTGTGTGGCATTTGGGCAATTTTTTAAAACATGGCTTGAGTGTCCTATCCTCAGCCTGCGCCTTCCTCATCTCCTCTGGATGAGCATTTATAGGTTCACCTTCTTCCTCCTTCTTCTGTGACCTGGTCTGCACTGTCGCCATGATCACAGGTCTCTCGGGATTCCCCAAGAAGACGTATCTACACCCCAATATCAGAGGGTAGATTGGTTCATCTATCACTGCTGCTCTGATTTCTCCTTCCACATAGCGAGTTTTCACCGTTATCCTTGCGATGGGAAGTGTCATGAGTGGTATGTCCTTAGTCGCCCCTTGTATTTCCACTGTTTCTGTGGTATACTGACTTGGGTCCACTAGGCTAGACTTCACAACTGAATCATAATCCAAACCTGTATCATAAAGGCACCTTATGGTGACCCCATTACAAATAACATCCTCACAAACTGGGGGGTGATAAGGTTCCTGTTGTCCATTAGGATTAACCTTTAATCTTTGCGTCCCCGACTTCATTGCAGCAATGTTTGAAGGTTTCCTTCTACAAAATTCGGTGTTATGGTTATCTTTCTTGCACCATTTACACCATCTTTTTCCTTGGTTCAACGGTTTTCTTTCATTGAACTTTTGGTCATTGAACTGTGAGTTTCTGTCGCGATAGTCATTTCTTGGCCGCTCAAAGTTTGTCCTACCTTTATTTCCCTGTTCTCTATTATCAAATTTATTAAATTGCTGTGGAGCTTTAAAATTGTCTATGTGCTTCTTTTTAGCACCACTTACCTCTGCCTGGGCTGCCTGATACCTCTCAGCGACATTTAAAACCTCCCCCAACTTCCCTGCACCTTGTTCCATGAGAAATTTTCTCATGTCTGGAGCCATGGACTCTCTCAATTGCTCTATCATGATCATCTCTTTAAGATCTTGGGTCTTCCCCAGAGCAGTCCATTTCTCCAAATAGGTTTCCAGTCTGGCAGAGAATTGGTGGTATGTCTCCCCAGACAACAGTTTGGCATTTCTAAATTTCTTACGATAAAATTCACCATTTTTTTCGTACCTTAATAACAAAGCCTGCTTTAACATGTCATAATTGTCTTGGTCTTCCCTGTTCATTTTGGCAAATACTTCATAAGAAGTACCTCTCAGTCCCTGTGATAGCTTTAAACTCCACCTCTCTCTCTCTAACCCATATGTAGTAGCTAATAACTCAAAACGTCCTAGGTACCCCTCTATGTCATCGTCTTTTTCAACAAAATGGTCTAAATGAAACCCCATAGCTGAGTTTGAGGCTCCCAGACTAGGCGTAGCATCTGAGGCAAAAGGGCTGGCACCATTTTCAGGAGCCGGGCCTTGTAATTCCAGCTCCCTTAGTCGTAATTCGTGCTCCCTTTGCAACCTTCTATCTTCTGCCTCCCTTTGCTGTCGTTTTTCTTCTGCCTCCCTTTCGGCAGTCAACCTTTTTTCTTCTGCCTCCCTTTGCTGTCGTTTTTCTTCTGCCTCCCTTTCGGCAGTCAACCTTTTTTCTTCTGCCTCCCTTTCGGCCTTTTTATCTTCTGCCTCCCTTTCGGCCTTTTTATCTTCTGCCTCAATCTGCAGCATCTTAATTTCTCTATCAGCCTCAATTTGTAACCTCTTCTCTTCAGCTACCTTTCTATCTTCCCTTTCAATATATTTATCACATTCAGCCGTTACGTATTGAATTAAACTTTGACCATCCATTCCCATATCCTTCGCCTTTAGCACAGCAGCTGATCTGAACTTTGCCAGCTCCGCCATACTTTTTAGACAATTTGGCAATGAGCAAGATAAATCTCTAACCAGTTAATAACTAAAGTAATTCTAATTAATTAATTAATCAATTAACTACCACTGGCTGTGAAGATTCACCAACTTTTACTTTAAGGGACACTTTTAATTTTTACAATTTGTCCCCCTAATTTAATTCTCCCACCAGGAGATCCTAATATTACTGATAAGCTAATTATCCCTGGACAAGACCCCAATATATGTAGTGGATTTGATGGTATTGTCTGGTTGATGTTACCTAGTGTGATGTATGAGGTCAGCTGTGAAGGCTCCTGAGATAAATGTAGCTGTGAATTTACAGAAGGCCCTTCTTGCTACCACTTACGACCTCACATATATCTTTTTTACTAATGAATGTGGCTACGTTAAAATCTAGGGTACTGATATGTAATGTGTTGTGGTAGATTACATACACACACACAGATATTTAATAAGTCTAATAATATTAATAAAATTTATAATACACTGAACTAACTCACGCTGTTTAAATTTTTGATATTAAATTTTCTTTAAATTTATTTGTTCTGAACCAAGGTTTTATTTTGGTCAGAACATATGAAAAATTTTGAAATTATGAAGGAAATGCATGAATATATGTCATAATAAAATAGAAAATGTGTACATATGTATTTCAAATGACTGGTTAATAGTAATTATCTTAAGATAGTCCCAGGAGAACTTATTTCTATATATGCTGTTGGGGTGATATCATCACTCCCTGTCTATGACTACCAAACATTGTCCATTCACTGATGGGAGTAATACAAGTTTTATTTCCCAAAATTTTTGTGGGTTCTAGTGATGGTAATATAGTTGGTGTGTTAGTTAGTAAATAAGTTGGTGAAGGTCCAGCAGGCCAGACGCTCACGTATCTTGACTGAGTAGTTCTGGTGCTGGAATCTGGTGGCCCCACCTCTCCGTGCTTGGGGGCAATATAAGGCTGCTCTGACAAAATGCTAGACTGCACTGGTCCACACTTGTATTTATCAACACAGCATTTGACACCACTTTGGTGTCAAACAGAAACTCACACTTCAAAATTATTAATAGAGAACACAGTTATATTCTAGCAAAACTCAGCTGAGCTGCTGGCTCTAGTATGGCGTCCCTCTAAATATGGCAATTAGCTTCTGGGAACTACACCACTGAAGAATTACTGTGTCTACTACTAGACAATTTATTGTTGAATGGCAAAAATGCGCGTCTGTGCGCCTATAATATGATTATCTGTGGCCAATCACCGACTTTCCCCCTTTCAAATTTCAAACCTCCTACCAAAAGTCAATTCAGTCATACCTCAGTCAAGTATGTATTATTGTCTGTTGGTCCGTCTGTCTCTACTTGTTTTTTCATTAAAAAAACACGCTTGGTTCTACATGCCTTTCTACACGAATCGGTCTCTAGAGTTATTTTTAGCCACAATTTTCCACTAATTCCCCCTCTCTTTCATTCTAACTAGATTTTAGCACTTGAGTCTCAAGGCCGCAATTTTTGAAAATTAGTGACATTTTTTTAACAGTGCAGTCGCTCGTCTGTTATGAACAACACAGTCTTTTGTCAATATCTTCATTATTATCTATCCGTCTGTATAAATGAAAGCATATTATTTCTCTGCACAAGATGGTCTATCCGACTAGCTAGTTTTTATATTCCTAACATTATTATTAAGAAAAAGTTACTTTTTCAAGGTTAGTTGTTTTTTTGAAATATGTTCGAGCATCTTCTGTAATGCGTTTGCCGCTGAATTCAAATAAAAGGACTCAGTATCGTAAAAGCGTCCAAGAAATGACTGTTGCGTATAATAGCTAAGGTCCCTTTTGTCCATTTCTTTACATTGTGTCAACTTGGGGACGTGAATTTTTTTCCTTTCCCCACCAATTGCGTCTTTTTAGCCTTGCTAGTTTCAAGCACGTGTTCAGTCATATTTTTTTCTTTTTGATCTCCGTTCCCTCCCATCTCCAAGGGTAAACATTTTGTCTTCACGTCTAACAAGTTAGTTTCCATGGCGGGTAGTGAACCGCGGCATGGGCGATCATGTCTTCTAGTAGCTTACGCATTATTTTTATCCCTACATTTTATCTTTGGAGATATTTTAACGTTGTATCACGGTTAAGTTTATCACAAACTGGACAGCGTGAGATGCGCATGATCATTGAAGATTTCGGGTTTCGCTGAAAGAGAGTTCCTTCAATCATCGTCTCGCAGGCTTTGTAAAAGAAGTAAAATGCGTTCTGAAGGATGACGTCAAAGTGAAAGTGTGGCGTCAAAGAAACATGCACAGTATAAATGACTTGGGTCATGACAGAAGATACGGTACATGTGATGTCAGAAGTGATGCCTGAAATGCTCTGAGAAGCTTCTTTTTGTTGGAGGTCATATGTATTAAAGTTCGAGGATCGTCCATGTTTGGTTTATTCCTTCATTCTGTGTTGTGTGAATCCGTATGTCAGTCCATCTTGAGAGAATCAGAAAATATGAACTGTCAGGGTTACGCAATATGGATCACCTGCCTTGCAGCTCAACAGACTAACATAATTGTGGTGTGATCCTTATGAAGCATGAAGCTGCTTTTGCAGCTGTCACGTAGGTCTTTATATCATTAAATTGCCTACATCTTCTTCCTATTCTCTCACCCGCATCCTTTATTTTATTATCTTTCCTTACTTGTTTTTTCCTGTATTTTTCGCATCACTCGTTTGCGAAAAATATTTTCTTCAGTATTCTCAAACTTTACCTTGTGTTTTTCTCATACTGGGATACGTAATTCTATTACGTAGATGTCAGAGGACGAAACTGTGAATGTGCTTCATACTTAGAAATAAGGCCGACTTATCGTCTGCAAATTTCACCTGTCAAAGGCGTTTTCCCAGGCTGAATTTCTCGGCGAAGTGTAAAATCGCTACCTGACACGGCACTCACTGTTGGTCATTCTAAACGTAGGTGCTAAAACTGCCAACACGCTTTCGCCCAGTGCAGACGGTTGTCTGAGATTTGCAACTGACACGCGCTTTTCCCGGTCAGTTTGTTAACGAAGGTGCGAAATCGCACCGGTGACAGTTACGACATGCTTCTAAGTGAAACGTAGGTGTTATGAGAAGGGGAGAGATCAGGGTTGGGGAAATAGTTCATCCTTTGTCTGTTTCAGATATTAAACCTAGTTTGAAACTTTATTTTCATTCTTTCTCAATAATTCGCAGTAGACAGGTGGTTCGCGAAGAGTAGAGCTGTATAAGCGAAGTTTCTTAGTTTGTTGCGACAATTTGTCGAACTTCTAGACTTCCATAAATATAAGCGTATAATTCTTAATTGTGCAATATCCTGTAGTGCTGTGTTTGAGGTAAATATTATATACTATATTCTAGTATTTTGTGAAGTGATTAAGTGTTTAATCGCCTATTTCATTCTAAACTAGTTCTGTGTCCAGCGTGCTTAATTTATAGTTTGTATTATTTTTCTAGTGACGCATACAGTGGAAAGCAGAATGAATTATATTTCTAGCGTAACAAACATGTAGCGATAATGAATTTAATTTAACTGCTAACTACTCAGTCGAGTATTTTTTTTTAAACTAACTTATAAATGCTAGATGCGACATCAGTGAATAGTGACGGAATACGCATGATATTCCTAATTCATGATGATCGAAATTTTATATAACTTATTTTTCGGGAAGTTTTAAAATGATAAGTCAAGCGGTAAGCTTGCAGTTTAAAAATGTAAGTTATATTGGGTACTTATTGTAAATTATTTGATATGTGTTCTTTCCTTTTTTTTATACAGTGAAATACTGGGGTGACCCGAACTTTACCAGCGTTTAATAAGAGTTTCATATTTGTGAAGAAATAGACAGTCCTTATTTTGAACCACGTGGGTTTCTCAAGTAACACTGGCCTGACAGTGCATATGCCAACAGAGTTAGACAGAAATACTATATTCCACTAACGGGTTTCAAAGACTGTAATGATCAATACGGGCCTTTGCGCCAGATCTTAAATTCTTTCATAAACTCTAATGTAAAATTGCTGACTGGCGGCGAGAATAATTAAAATCAATAACATTAACATTTTCCCCGACATTTTTTTGTCGAAAAGTGAATAGTGAAACCAGGCTATCTGTTGAAAGAAGTTGTCCACTGGTCATTCTTTCCAAATTAAGGGAATCCTCGTGTTTCTAAACTCTGTGTGCCCGTTTAAACTTGCTTATCAAACCTGATTCAAGTGACATTAACAGTAAATCTAAAATTTAACTGGTGAAGTGAACGCTCCCCGAAAAACAGTTGAATAAACCTGTAATTGTAGAGCTGGGATTCGCTTTATCCAAAGAATACAGATTCACTGTACAGAAGTGTCCTACGGTTGCGCCAGACGGTGAACTACATCAAGTTTTTGATAGGTAAGAACGTGTGCCAGGGATCCCTGATGAATGAACCGAGTGAAAGTGACGGAAGGATGTTCGTTATTTAATGCACTCGCTTGTTGTATTAATTGTTCCTTTAGAATAGACACTGCTGTCAAAGTCAATCTATACCTTCTAAGGGGGACAATATTAGACCCTAACAATATGTATTTGTGACTCTTTGGGCCATCATCTGTCTCATAACGGGGCTGTGGGCTAAACCTAGAGTTAATATCATCACGGGGCTATCATCCTAGTAGCATTTTTCTTGAATTCTATGACTATTTGTATATGTTTTTCCTTGATGAAATTTTTGGTGTTGTGAGAAGATTTTTTTTGATGATAATAATAAAAATCTCTCTTGAACTAAATCAGTGCGTTGGTCAGCTCGTTCAAAAATAATATATATAATCATGGTTATAGATTTCCCACGTCTGTGTGTTTAACTGTCGTCACGTGTATGTGCGTGCCCGTGAGTAGATAGAGATTTATGTAATATATATCTGTGGTTTAGACTGTCTGACACTTTTTTTAAAACGGTCGTAGAAGATAGGTGAGAGAGAGAAGATTATCTCGATTCTCAAAGACAGCCTCTAAATCACATTCTATCATCTCACGTGTGGAAATTCTATTGCTTTTCACCAGCTCTCACTGTATCTATCACTCATTCTAAGCTATTCAGAAGGGACCAAACCCAAGTCTTAATTCTCCTATCCAAGATCTACGACAAATGGTTGCTCGTTACCGGGAATCGAACCCAAAATCCTAAGACGATACGACAAATGTGGTCTCGTCCGTAGGATTTTTGAACTTAGAATAGGAAGACGAGTACGACAAATGTGGACTCGTCTATCTGGATTTTGAACTTAAGATTCTTTATTCTGAAATAGAATAAAAGTGTGATGTCTTGTGAGTTTTGTATCTTTTAAAAATAATTTATCCCCTAGACTAACGATCTGTTTACGGGCGTGCTGACCACACAAACTGATAAGTTTTTCCACAGCATTTTGGATAATATACATTTGAGTTACAGGTGGATTTTGTCGGAATATATGTTATTGTTGATTTGTAATACTAAACGCTGGTAACGTTTTGTGAGTGTATAACATTCACAAGGGTTCTGAAGCAGGAAGGTGTTTGAACTAAGTTAAGGAGTGCGTTTCGGACTATTTGTCCAGATTAATTGCCTCCCTCACCCTAACTGTCTTCAGGGGTAAACTTGATAGTGGATTAAAAATAAAGGGGATTTTTTTTTTCTCCGAAATTTTTGCTATAATCATTGTGTTTTCCACTGTAGCAACTTATTGATCAGAAGTAATCTTAACTACCATTTAGTTGGCGTAGTCGTGTTTTGCATTAGGTGCTTTATTGCCGATTAATAGCAGCGATAGTTAGATTTTATTTTTGGAGGAGGTATCCCAGGGTTAAGCATATCATCTTTTATTTGGTATTTTCTCGTAAGTGGTAGGAACCAGTGTATCCTTTTTCCTATTTTCTTTCTCCACTAGTCTCAGTCACTGACATAATATGGCCGAGAGGGCAAAGCTTAGACAACTCCTCAGGGACGAAACGAGAGAGGAGGGACTGGAAGGAGAAGAAGCGAAAGCTTTTGTCAGGGACGAACTTGAGAGATATGATGCGGAGAGGAAAGAAGAAGAAATAAGGAGGAAAGAAGAAGCAGCGGAGAGGAAAGAAGCGGAAGACCGTCTTTTACAGCAGAAGAAGATGGATGAGGAAATGGAAATTCGCAGGATGCAGCATGAGGAAAGAGAGAAGGAGAGACAGCAGGAGAAGGAGAGGGAGGAGAGACAGCTTGAGGAAAAAGAGAAACAGAGACAGCACGAGTTGGCTCTTAAAACTCTAGAGTTCCAAAGCCGTGGCGCTGCCTCTACCTCCAGCAATGGAGAGTCTTCTCCTCATTCTTCCTTAACTGATCCTTCTAACAGTCAATCTCTTCACCTCACTGCTATGTCTTTTCCGCTAGAATCTTTCCCTTGTCCAAATGAGAAGATTGACACTTGGCTAGAAAAATTTGAGAAAATTGCAACTCTGTACGGTTTAGAGAGGTCGCGTTGGAACATGAAGCTTTCCCAGGCTTTGAAAAGTTCTGCGTATGATGTTTACGCCAAACTGGAAAGCAGCCAACAAGACAACTATGATCTGTTGAAGAAAGCGTTACTGGAGCGCTTTGAAATGAACGCTCGCAAGTTTTTGCAAATGTTTCACAACAGCAGAAAGGAGAACTCTGAATCTGTTTACGAGTACTCATCTCGCCTAAAGGGATATTTGACACAAGTACCTTGAGCTCTCGCAGCTCCCCTCTACCTATGAAGGTCTTGAGGAATTTGTTTTAACAGAACAAATAAAGAACACATTGTCTGCTGATACCCGGAGATTTCTAGCTGAGCAGGGGGCAGAAAAACTTGAAGACATTTTGGAAAAGTCTGAGCGTTATCACAATGCGCTGGCTGAACTACCGGCCACAAAGCGGAAACCGACAGAGGAGCATTTTCGAAAACATAACCTAGAGCAATCTTCTCAGGCTTCTAACCAAAATAACCACAGAGAAACTGGACCTCAAAACCCCCCTCCTGAAAAATCCAAGTTCTACAAGAACAAGTACCCCAACCACCCCAAACAGTCTGATCAACCCGACCGCCCTACATGGCAGCGCAGCCAGAAAGGACAAGGTGGCAAAGGGAGAACCCCTGAGCACGGGACATATGATCAGACCGAGCACACCGAGCCGAAACGCATCGGATGCTTATTAACAGTCTCGCAAGGCGGAATTATTGACAGTGATTCCCAACCTGTTGGGGATAGACCCTCAACGCGAGGTACTGTTACTTTGAACGGTTCTCAAACTTCTTGCTTATTTGACACGGGGCTTTCTTATGATTGCATTGTTGCCAGAAACCTGGTCAAACCCGGTCAAGAGACAGGAGAGACCGTCCAACTTTGTGGAGTTCGTAAGAGTGATGCACCTACAGCGCTTCCCATCGCATTGGTGGAGATACACTCTGATTTTGTCAGAGGCGTGATCAAAGCGGCTGTTATGGATGATCCCATCTACCCAGTCATACTTGGCGGGAGATACGTGTGTATTGGGAAACCGGAAGAGCCGATTGTGGCAGCAGTAACTACAAGAGGGCAAACCAAGAAGGAACGGGAGCCTGCGCCTAATTTGTTACCCATGGAACTTAAAGAAGCGCAATACAAGGACCCTACTTTGGCACCCTGCTTTAGGAAACTGCCCATGGCTAAGGAACCCAGACAGCACGGGGACATTTTTTCTAAGGATGGCGTACTTTATCGGAGAACGGGCAAGCCTGACCAAGGTTACAACCAGCTCCTAGTACCGAAACAGTACAGAAGCCAAATCCTAGAAATGGGGCACTCTCTTCCCTTCAGCGGACGTATGGGACAGAACGCCACAAACCAACGTATAACCACTCATTATTGGTGGCCAGGAGTAAATACTGATATTATCAGATATGTCAAATCCTGTGCCCAGTGCCAACGTGTACCACCCAAGCAACGGACACCCCCAGTCCACATGGGTGAAATGCCAATAATGGGAACACCATTCGAACGGGTTGTGATCGACATTTTAGGGCCTTTCGAAAGGACTAAAAGAAGGAACAGGTTTATCCTGACCTTAGTCGATACATGCACTTTATGGGCAGAAGCTATCCCGCTAACATGCGCAGATGCCAAGCATGTCGCAGAAGCCCTCGTGCAGATTTTCACTCGGTTGGGATTCCCTCAGCAAGTGTTGACGGATAACGGATCTCCATACCGAAACCTGTTGATGGATGAGATCGTTAAGATCTTGAGGACCCAACACATCCACACTAAGCCATATACTCCGGCCGGAAATGGGCTCGTGGAACGTGCTAATGGAAACCTCAACATGATGCTAAGTAAACTGGCACAAGTGAAACCTGAAGATTGGGATCTTTGTATTCCTGCAGCATTATTTGGCTACAGAGAATCTCCTCATACTTCCACAGGATTTCCGCCAGCTACACTCTTATTCGGCAGACCCATTAAGGGCCCGCTTGAAGCCTTACTTCAGTCTCTGACAGACGAGAAGGCTGATGAGACAGTTGTCTCAGCCAGTAAATATGTGTCGGTTTTAAAGGAAAGGTTGAAACTAGGGTGGGACCTAGCAACGACTAACTTTAAGCGAGCACGCACAAAGCACGCTAACCGATACAGGAAAGTCGCGAAAGAGAGAGAACTGGAAGCAGGAGAGAAAGTTTTGGTGTTACTCCCTACCGAGCACAACCAACTGAAGATCGGATGGCAAGGGCCGTTTACCGTCCTGAAAAAGATTTCTAAGGCTAACTACCAGATCTCTATTCAAGGAAAGGAGAAGGTTTTCCATTTAAATCTCTTAAAGAGATACTTGGAAAGACCAGTGCCAACCTCCGACCATCTCCTGACGATCGCCAAAACTGACGAAGATGATGATAGTGGCAGGGATATTCCACCGCAATCACACGAAATCTTTCAAAAATGTCAGAAGCGGCGACGCTCTTTCAAGCGCGCATGGGAGACATTCCAGAGGAAGGAAACTTTGGGGAGTAGACTTGAGTAGGAATTGGAGAGAGATGGAGGGGGAAGATGAGAGGGAAGAAGACAGACACCCCGAAGCTACGGTTATAGGAAATTTAATTCCATAACGTAGACATGGAGTGCTTCCATATCTTAAGGGGGGACGTCCTGTCACGTAGGTCTTTATATCATTAAATTGCCTACATCTTCTTCCTATTCTCTCACCCGCATCCTTTATTTTATTATCTTTCCTTACTTGTTTTTCCTGTATTTTTCGCATCACTCGTTTGCGAAAAATATTTTCTTCAGTATTCTCAAACTTTACCTTGTGTTTTTTCTCATACTGGGATACGTAATTCTATTACGTAGATGTCAGAGGACGAAACTGTGAATGTGCTTCATACTTAGAAATAGGGCCGATTTATCGTCTGCAAATTTCACCTGTCAAAGGCGTTTTCCCAGGCTGAATTTCTCGGCGAAGTGTAAAATCGCTACCTGACACGGCACTCACTGTTGGTCATTCTAAACGTAGGTGCTAAAACTGCCAACACGCTTTCGCCCAGTGCAGACGGTTGTCTGAGATTTGCAACTGACACGCGCTTTTCCCGGTCAGTTTGTTAACGAAGGTGCGAAATCGCACCGGTGACAGTTACGACATGCTTCTAAGTGAAACGTAGCTGTTATGAGAAGGGGAGAGATCAGGGTTGGGGAAATAGTTCATCCTTTGTCTGTTTCAGATATTAAACCTAGTTTGAAACTTTATTTTCATTCTTTCTCAATAATTCGCAGTAGACAGGTGGTTCGCGAAGAGTAGAGCTGTATAAGCGAAGTTTCTTAGTTTGTTGCGACAATTTGTCGAACTTCTAGACTTCCATAAATATAAGCGTATAATTCTTAATTGTGCGATATCCTGTAGTGCTGTGTTTGAGGTAAATATTATATACTATATTCTAGTATTTTGTGAAGTGATTAAGTGTTTAATCGCCTATTTCATTCTAAACTAGTTCTGTGTCCAGAGTGCTTAATTTATAGTTTGTATTATTTTTCTAGTGACGCATACAGTGGAAAGCAGAATGAATTATATTTCTAGCGTAACAAACATGTAGCGATAATGAATTTAATTTAACTGCTAACTACTCAGTCGAGTATTTTTTTTTAAACTAACTTATAAATGCTAGATGCGACATCAGTGAATAGTGACGGAATACGCATGATATTCCTAATTCATGATGATCGAAATTTTATATAACTTATTTTTCGGGAAGTTTTAAAATGATAAGTCAAGCGGTAAGCTTGCAGTTTAAAAATGTAAGTTATATTGGGTACTTATTGTAAATTATTTGATATGTGTTCTTTCCTTTTTTTTATACAGTGAAATACTGGGGTGACCCGAACTTTACCAGCGTTTAATAAGAGTTTCATATTTGTGAAGAAATAGACAGTCCTTATTTTGAACCACGTGGGTTTCTCAAGTAACACTGGCCTGACAGTGCATATGCCAACAGAGTTAGACAGAAATACTATATTCCACTAACGGGTTTCAAAGACTGTAATGATCAATACGGGTCTTTGCGCCAGATCTTAAATTCTTTCATAAACTCTAATGTAAAATTGCTGACTGGCGGCGAGAATAATTAAAATCAATATCATTAACATTTTTCCCGACATTTTTTTGTCGAAGAGTGAATAGTGAAACCAGGCTATCTGTTGAAAGAAGTTGTCCACTGGTCATTCTTTCCAAATTAAGGGAATCCTCGTGTTTCTAAACTCTGTGTGCCCGTTTAAACTTGCTTATCAAACCTGATTCAAGTGACATTAACAGTAAATCTAAAATTTAACTGGTGAAGTGAACGCTCCCCGAAAAACAGTGGAATAAACCTGTAATTGTAGAGCTGGGATTCGCTTTATCCAAAGAATACAGATTCACTGTACAGAAGTGTCCTACGGTTGCGCCAGACGGTGAACTACATCAAGTTTTTGATAGGTAAGAACGTGTGCCAGGGATCCCTGATGAATGAACCGAGTGAAAGTGACGGAAGGATGTTCGTTATTTAATGCACTCGCTTGTTGTATTAATCGTTCCTTTAGAATAGACACTGCTGTCAAAGTCAATCTATACCTTCTAAGGGGGACAATATTAGACCCTAACAATATGTATTTGTGACTCTTTGGGCCATCATCTGTCTCATAACGGGGCTGTGGGCTAAACCTAGAGTTAATATCATCACGGGGCTATCATCCTAGTAGCATTTTTCTTGAATTCTATGACTATTTGTATATGTTTTTCCTTGATGAAATTTTTGGTGTTGTGAGAAGATTTTTTTTTGATGATAATAATAAAAATCTCTCTTGAACTAAATCAGTGCGTTGGTCAGCTCGTTCAAAAATAATATATATAATCATGGTTATAGATTTCCCACGTCTGTGTGTTTAACTGTCGTCACGTGTATGTGCGTGCCCGTGAGTAGATAGAGATTTATGTAATATATATCTGTGGTTTAGACTGTCTGACACTTTTTTTAAAACGGTCGTAGAAGATAGGTGAGAGAGAGAAGATTATCTCGATTCTCAAAGACAGCCTCTATATCACATTCTATCATCTCACGTGTGGAAATTCTATTGCTTTTCACCAGCTCTCACTGTATCTATCACTCATTCTAAGCTATTCAGAAGGGACCAAACCCAAGTCTTAATTCTCCTATCCAAAATCTACGACAGCAGCATATTTTCTGTAGCTACTTGTTTTCCTTGATGAGATAATCAACACAAATTATAAGAAATATGTATGACTCAGGTTGGGCTGAGTCAATTCAAAATTACGCGATAGACATACAGGCCAGCATTGAATGCTAGACCCATACACACCTATATAAACTGCAAAATCCTACATATGCACTTATTTCTACCAGTTGGAAATGCAATATGAATATCAGCAACAAAAGACAGAAACTATTAAGATTGCCCGCCAGGACCACTTATCATACATGTCAACAACATTAAGCTTAAACACGTTTAAGACTTAAAGTATCTATGTATCTGTCACCACTACTCAAACATCAGCATGGAAACCAAAGGGAAGCTGATAAATAGTGTAACCCCATCAGTGTCAGACATGATCCCTGACCAAAGCGCAGAAGAGGAAAATCGCATACCATGAGAAACAGAATGAGAAATGGTTGACATCAGAAAAATTGTAGGAAATGTACCCTGCATCAAGTTTATAGAGAGACAGAGAATTAAGTGGTTTGGCCATCCTACGAGAATGAAACCTGATGAAATACCACTATGTGCCAACACCAGCAGAAGATATGATTTCAGGTCATGGGGAAGACCTAGAGGAAGATGGATAGACAACATGACAGAAATCCTATAACAACACGGACTCACAACAACACAAGCGCGACACATGTGGTTCAATTACGCAAAATTCGGCTTCCCACTACGATTTACAGCATCAGTGGAATGAAAAGAACAACAACAGCACAGACCTCTATGTTTGACAAGAATAAGAAGTTAACGAAAATATGTTTACTTAACAATTAGAACCTAACAACACGGTCATAATATATGAGAATACCCGTACTTAAGAGTCTGTTCAGCGTCTCAATCTTCAAGTGCCTCGCTGGCCGGTTGTGGCGGTTTTTCAAATAGCCGCAAACCGGTCTGTCTATATGTATGTATTTGTACACTTATGTATACGGCGGCATTGTAAGGGAAACAATTTTGCTAACTTTGGCATAACCCGAAGCTAAAGGAAAGTAATTATGACTATATTTGGAAAATGTCTTTAATTGATGTTTAAATTTGTTAATGTATGTCGTAATTTTTGATGAGATAGGTCTTAGAATTTTATGGTCCCGTCCGAGCAGAGGTGATAGTGATAACTCTGTGAGAATAAGGGGTAAGAAATAGATTGCGGTTTCACGAGGGTGGTAGGTTAAGAGGAAGGATAGTCTCTGAATCGAGTAGTTGCTCTAATTCAGCCTATCTTACGACATTAATTTAACTGCAGACGCACTTACTCTATGCTAAACAATTTTTGCAATTTACCCTACACTCATGTACACACACCAATTTGGTGCTACAAATGCACGAACGTGAATACAAACTACGTATAACATATATATTTGGACAATGGGTTTAACCAACACAGTAATTAAGGTTTATTGTGTTTATTTATCACTAAACAAAAGGTACAACATCGATCATGTTACATTTATAAAGCATAGTTACAGACAAGGTGGGAAAAAAATAGTATCTCAATAGGCCCTCCCCTCTATTGTAAAGGGAAAAAACACAACCCAAAGAAAATTACTATCAAAGGTAATTAACCCACAGAGAGATTCAATTTTAACAATGGGATATGCAATAATCAGTAAGAGTATAGGAACAGGTTCTTAATTATTTATCTATCCCGTGGCTAAGCAGGTTAGGGGAGGGGGGGGGGACAGAAAAAAAGAAGTTAAGTATACTGATGTTTGCAAAACCAATAAAATTAAGGTTATCTAACTTCGTTCATTCAATGCACGCATACAGTGGCCCACTGTCACAAAATTAACCGTGATACAACGTTAAAATATCTCCAATGATACAACGTAGGGATAAAAACTAATGCGTAAGCTGCTAGAATACATGATCGCCCACGCCGCGGGTCATCACCCGCCATGGAAATTAAATTGTTAGACTTGAAGGCAAAACGGAACGGGATGAGAACGGAGATCAAAAGGAAAAATCTGACTGAACGCGTGCTTGAAATTAGCAAGGCTAAAAGACGCAAGTGGTGGGGAAAGGAGGAAAAAGTCACGTTCCCCAAGTTGACATAAAGTAAAGAAATCGACAAAAGGGACCTTGGATATTATACGCCACAGTCATTTTTTGGACGCTTTTGCGATAACTTAGTCCGTTTATTTGAATGCAGTGATGTACGCATTCCAGAAGATTCTAGAAAATATTTGAAAAGTAACTTTTCGTAATAATAATGTTAGGAATATAAAACCTAGCTGGCCGGATGGCCCATCTTGAGCAGTGAAATAATATGCTTTCATTTATACAGACGGATAGATAATAAGAAAGATATTGACAAAAGACTGTGTTGTTCATATCAACGATCGACTGCATTGAAATAAAACATGTCACTAATTTTCAAAAAATTGTGGCCTTGAAGACGCAAGGGCTAAAATCTAGTTGGAATGAAGAGACGGGGTGGGATGGTTAATTGTGGCTAAAAATAACTTTAAAGGCAAAATTGTGTAGGGGAAGGCAGAGTTGGTTAAAAAAACAAGTGTGTTTTTTTTTTGTGAAACGCAAGTAGAGACGGACGGACCAACAGACAATAAGGCATACTTGACTGAGGTATGACTGAAATGACTTTTTGGTAGGATATTTGAATTTGAAAAAAGAAAAGGCAGTGATTGGCCATAGATAAATATATTATCGGCGCTCAGACGCGCATTTTGTGCCATTCATTATAAGTTGTCCTAGTAGACACAGTGAATTATTAAGTGGTGTAATTCCCAGAAGCTATTGAAATATTTAGAGGGACGCCATACTAAGGCCAGCAGCTCAGCTGAGTTTTGCTAGCATTTAACTGTGTTCTATATTCATAATTCTGGTAAGACTGAAATTATTTCTTTGTACATTTTAATATTTGTTTAAGGTTTCGAGTGATTTGATACTGCAATAGCATAATCTGTCCCTTACAACAAGTAAGGATTCGCTCTAGACCCCCCGCCCCAGTTCAGGGTCTAGAGACAAATAAAATACATAAACTCCAGCAAGGATTATGAAGGACAGATCAAGTGTTGAGATCAGTGAAACATATCACCTATCCTATTCTATGGCAGGAAGCTAATGAACATATTTCAGAATACGTAGTCTGGGAGAACTTATCCTATGTGAAACCAACTTGGTAAGATGTGTTGTTTGGTCAGAAAGATCTGACCCGTCTATGTGGTGTTGTTGTTGTGTAGTGTTGTGTCCAGAAATGGTTAGAGGATGGAATTCTGACACATGACTAATACTTTGATTGCAGAACTGTGAGTTTCAGTTGGCACCAATGCGGTGTCAAATGAGTTGTTGAAAATTACAAGAGTGGACCCGTGCAGTAACATTTTGTCAGAGCAGCCTATTATAGCCCCCAAGCACGGAGAGGTGGGGCCACCAGACTTCTGATATTGCCCCCAAGCACGGAGAGGTGGGGCCACCAGACTTCTGATATTGTCCCCAAGCACGGAGAGGTGGGGGCCACCAGACTTCTGATATTGCCCCCAAGCACGGAGAGGTGGGGCCACCAGATCTCAGCACCAGAGCTACACCTTCAAGCTACGTGAGCGTCTGGTCTGCTGAGAATTCACCAACTCAACTTATTTGCTAACACACCCATAAAAATTCCATCAAATAACTGGACAATGTGTAGTCACCATAGACAGGGAGTGATGAGGCCACCCCAACAGCACATCCATTAAATGTTCTCCCAAAATAGATTACAACTATAAACAGTAGTAATATTAACTAGTCTAGTAACATACATATGTACACACCTTGCATTTATTATGTAATATTCATGCATTTTTTTCATAATTGCAAAACCTTTCATATGTTCTGACCAAATTAAAACCTTGGTTCAGAACAAATAAATTTAAAGAAAATTACTATCAAAATTTTACACACTTGAGTTAGTTCAGTGTATTATAACATTTATTAATATTATTAGACTTAGTAAATATCTGTGTGTGTGTATGTAAACTACCACAACACATTACATATCATTACCCTAGACATTTAACGTAGCCACATTCATTAGTAAAAAAAAGATAGGTGTGAGGTCGTAGTGGTAGCAAGAAGGGCCTTCTGACAATTCACAGCTACATTTTATCTCAGGAGCCTTCACAGCTGACCTCATGCATCACACTTAGTAATATCACCATCATACAATACCATCAAATCCACTACATATATTGGGGTCTCTTCGTCCGGGATAATTAGCCCATTAAGTATATTAGGATCTCCTGGGGGGAGAATTAGATTAGGGGAACACATTATAAAAATTAAAAGTGTCCCTTAAAATTAAAAGTGTCCCTGAAAATAAAAGTTGGTGAATCTTCACAGCCAGTGGTAGTTAATTAATTAATTAGAATTATTTTAGACTAGAGTAATTAGAAGTACTTTAGTGGTTGGAAATTTTATCTTGCACATTGCTAGATTTGTTTAAAAAGTATGGCGGAGCTGGCCAAATTCAGATCAGCTGCTGTGCTGACGGCAAAGGAGATGGGAATGGATGGTCAGATTTTAATTCAATATGTAACGGCTGAATGTGATAAGTATATTGAACGGGAAGAAAGAAGATTAGAAAAAGAGGCTGAAAGAAAATTAGAGTCTGAAAGGTTGGCTGAAGAGAAGAGGTTAGAGGCTGAGACTAAGAGGCTGCAGATTGAGGCAGAAGAAAAACGACAGCAAAGGGAGGCAGAAGATAGAAGGTTGCAGAGGGAGCACGAATTACGACTAAGGGAGCTGGAGCTACAAGGCCAGGCTCCTGAAAATGGTGCCAGCCCTTTTGCCTCAGATGCTACGCCCAGTCTGGGAGCCTCAAACTCAGCTATGGGGTTTCATTTAGACCATTTTGTTGAAAAAGACGATGACATAGAGGGGTACCTAGGACGTTTTGAGTTATTAGCTACTACATATGGGTTAGAGAGAGAGAGGTGGAGTTTAAAGCTATCACAGGGACTGAGAGGTACTTCTTACGAAGTCTTCGCAAAAATGAACAGAGAAGACCAGGAGAATTATGACATGTTAAAGCAGGCTTTGTTATTGAGGTACGAAAAAAATGGGGAATTTTATCGTAAGAAATTTAGAAATGCCAAACTGTTGTCTGGGGAGACATACCACCAATTCTCTGCCAGACTGGAAACCTATTTGGAGAAATGGACTGCTCTGGGGAAGACCCAAGATCTTAAAGAAATGATCATGATTGAGCAATTGAGAGAGTCCATGGCTCCAGACATGAGAAAATTTCTCATGGAACAAGGTGCAGAGAAGTTGGGGGAGGTTTTAAATGTCGCTGAAAGGTATCAGGCAGCCCAGGCAGAGGTAAGTGGTGCTAAAAAGAAGCACATAGACAATTTTAAAGCTCCACAGCAATTTAATAAATTTGATAATAGAGAGCAGGGAAATAAAGGTAGGACAAACTTTGAACGGCCAAGAAATGACTACCGAGACAGAAACTCACAGTTCAATGACCAAAAATCCAATGAAAGAAAACCGTTTAACCAAGGAAAAAGATGGTGTAAATGGTGCAAGAAAGATAACCATAACACCGAATTTTGTAGAAGGAAACCTTCAAACATTGCTGCAATGAAGTCGGGGACTCAAAGATTAAAGGTTAATCCTAAGGGACAGCAGGAACCTTATCACCCCCCAGTTTGTGAGGATGTTATTTGTAATGGGGTCACCATAAGGTGCCTTTATGATACAGGTTTGGATTATGATTCAGTTGTGAAGTCTAGCCTAGTGGACCCAAGTCAGTATACCACAGAAACAGTGGAAATACAAGGGGCAACTAAGGACATACCACTCATGACACTTCCCATCGCAAGGATAACGGTGAAAACTCGCTATGTGGAAGGAGAAATCAGAGCAGCAGTGATAGATGAACCAATCTACCCTCTGATATTGGGGTGTAGATACGTCTTCTTGGGGAATCCCGAGAGACCTGTGATCATGGCGACAGTGCAGACCAGGTCACAGAAGAAGGAGGAAGAAGGTGAACCTATAAATGCTCATCCAGAGGAGATGAGGAAGGCGCAGGCTGAGGATAGGACACTCAAGCCATGTTTTAAAAAATTGCCCAAATGCCACACACCTCCGAGCAAGGGGGAATATTTTATGAAGAACAAACTCTTATACAGGAAGACAGGAACTAGATCCACTGGTCACGGACAGTTGGTTCTTCCCAAGATATATAGGGCAAATTTAATAAGGAGCTTACATGTTGGAAAAGATGGGGACCATGAAAAAGTCGGTACCATCTGCCAAAAAGTTGCTCGCAAATACTATTGGCCCGACGTAAATGTCGATATTGAAAACTTTGTAGAAGCATGTGGCATATTTCATGAGGGAACACCCACAAAGGGAAAATATGTGCAGGACCTAGAAACGCTACGGAGCAAAATTAGGCCTGGAATGAAAACTAATGATACTCAAGGAGACAAAGTGCAATGGGAGCCCCCTTTTCACACCCAGTCTTCACTTGAATGGATTAACATGGCCACTATGCGAAGAGTACAAAGAAGAAATTTTACCCAGGATAAGATGACAATCCCTCGGTCAGACTTATATAAACTGGAAGAACAGAAAAGAGAGCGAAGATCTCTCATAAGCAATCTAAAGTGGGGAGATAAACCCAAGAAAAAAATTGGTAGTGGTCGATTTGTGAGTGATGATTCTAGGAAGAAAAGTCCTCACTATAGTGCTTCTAATGGACGGGACCAGACGGGTTCCATGAAAAATACGTATGATAAATTAAAGGTCCAGATGTAGCCCTATTAAGGACCTGGACAGATGAGAAGGCGGAAGAGACTGTTACCTCATCTTATCAATACGTGAACGAACTGACCACTCGTTTGAAAGCTGGATGGAAACTGGCAAATGATAATTTGAAACAAGCCAGGAAGAAACATGCAGCATATTTTAATAGGAAGGCAAAGGACAGAGAACTGGCAGTGGGAGAGAAGGTGCTGCTTCTACTACCCGGTAGCCAGAATAAATTACAAATTGGATGGCAAGGTCCATATACGGTTCTAGAGAAGGTGTCTAGAACAAACTATAAAATTGACAAAAAGGGGAAGGAGAAAGTTTATCATGTAAACCTGTTAAAGAAGTATCTGGACAGACCACTCCAGGAAAGCACCCCCTTACTGACCTTAGCTATCGCAACTCAAATGCAAAAGGAACCACTCACCTCACATGAATACCCATTACATCCTTGTGAAACAGCAGCACAGGTAAAAGTCAGTAAGCACCTGACTAAAAACCAGAGGGAGAGAGTTCAACAGGTTCTGGAGGAACATACAGATGTATTAACAGATAAACCAGGCCATACAAATTTGCTACAGTATGACATGAAACTGGTAGACTCAAACCCAATCTGTATGAGAGCCTATTCTATTCCGTTCGCGAAGGAGAAGGCATTGAAGGAAGAAATAGATTATTTGTTGAAGGAGGGGATTATTTCACACAGTGAATCATCTTTTAGCTCTAGTGTCGTATTGTTGAGAAAACCGTCTGGGGAACACAGACTGTGCATAGATTACAGGAAACTGAATGCTGTCACAGAAGGACAAGTGGATCCATTACCAGACACAAAACAGTTATTTGCCAGACTGAACAAGGCAAAATACTTTTCAAAGGTGGATCTTAGTAAAGGCTATTACCAGATCCCAGTGAAGCCTGAAGTGAGACCTTATTTGGCTTTTAGCACTTCGGATGGACATTATGAATTCAACATGCTACCATTCGGACTGAAAAATGCTCCGAGTGTATTTTCAAGGATGATGCGCAAATTGTTGGATCCCCTGAATAACCCATGTATCACGAATTTCATGGATGATATTCTCGTCGCCACAGAGACATTTGAAGAACACATTGAAGCTCTAGAAATGTTATTTAATAGGCTTAGGGAGGCGAACTTAACTGCTAGGCCAACAAAATGTTGCATTGGATGCAAAGAGTTGGAATTCTTGGGACACACTGTATATCAGGGTAGCATGACCCCTGATCCCAAGAACTTGGAAAAACTGCAGAGAGCACCTAGACCACAAACAAAAAAGGACGTGCGATCATTCGTGTCGTTATGCGGATTTTATCAAAAATATATCAAAGATTTTAACTCTATTTGTGCTCCTCTGACTGATCTGACTCGCAAGGGACTTCCAGATAAAATTAATTGGACTGCGCAAAGTGAATTAGCGTTCCAAGACTTAAAGGAAAAACTCACTAGCAAGCCTATTCTCAAACTGCCTGATTTGACACAGGACTTTGTCTTAAGAACCGATGCAAGTAATGTAGGACTCGGAGCGGCTTTGTTGCAAAGATCATCTTCACCTGATGGGGAACTGAAACCAGTCGCTTATGCAAGCCGCAAATTGAATAAGGCGGAACAAGGATACTCCACAAGCGAAAAAGAATGTTTAGCGTTAATCTGGGCAATAAAGAAGTTTCAAATCTATCTGTATGGTAGGACTTTTGTGGTCGAGACGGACCATCAGCCTCTCGTATTCTTATCTCAGGCTAAGCATGAAAACGCAAGATTGCTGAGGTGGTCTTTATTGCTTCAACCTTATCAGTTTAGTATCCAATATATCCCAGGCAAATTGAATGTCGGTGCAGATTTCCTCAGTCGGCACCCCTGTGATCAAAATTAGAGTAATGGCAGGCGTAAGGAGAGATTTTATCTATGTGTATCACTGGTTTTAGAACTTGCCGTAGGCATGTTTTCAAGTGGGGAGATGTGTCACAAAATTAACCGTGATACAACGTTAAAATATCTCCAATGATACAACGTAGGGATAAAAACTAATGCGTAAGCTGCTAGAATACATGATCGCCCACGCCGCGGGTCATCACCCGCCATGGAAATTAAATTGTTAGACTTGAAGGCAAAACGGAACGGGATGAGAACGGAGATCAAAAGGAAAAATCTGACTGAACGCGTGCTTGAAACTAGCAAGGCTAAAAGACGCAAGTGGTGGGGAAAGGAGGAAAAAGTCACGTTCCCCAAGTTGACATAAAGTAAAGAAATCGACAAAAGGGACCTTGGATATTATACGCCACAGTCATTTTTTGGACGCTTTTGCGATAACTTAGTCCGTTTATTTGAATGCAGTGATGAACGCATTCCAGAAGATTCTAGAAAATATTTGAAAAGTAACTTTTCTTAATAATAATGTTAGGAATATAAAACCTAGCTGGCCGGATGGCCCATCTTGAGCAGTGAAATAATATGCTTTCATTTATACAGACGGATAGATAATAAGAAAGATATTGACAAAAGACTGTGTTGTTCATATCAACGATCGACTGCATTGAAATAAAACATGTCACTAATTTTCAAAAAATTGTGGCCTTGAAGACGCAAGTGCTAAAATCTAGTTGGAATGAAGAGACGGGGTGGGATGGTGAATTGTGGCTAAAAATAACTTTAAAGGCAAAATTGTGTAGGGGAAGGCAGAGTTGGTTCAAAAAACAAGTGTGTTTTTTTTTGTGAAACGCAAGTAGAGACGGACGGACCAACAGACAATAAGGCATACTTGACTGAGGTATGACTGAAATGACTTTTTGGTAGGATATTTGAATTTGAAAAAAGAAAAGGCAGTGATTGGCCATAGATGAATATATTATCGGCGCTCAGACGCGCATTTTGTGCCATTCATTATAAGTTGTCCTAGTAGACACAGTGAATTATTAAGTGGTGTAATTCCCAGAAGCTATTGAAATATTTAGAGGGACGCCATACTAAGGCCAGCAGCTCAGCTGAGTTTTGCTAGCATTTAACTGTGTACTATATTCATAATTCTGGTAAGACTGAAATTATTTCTTTGTACATTTTAATATTTGTTTAAGGTTTCGAGTGATTTGATACTGCAATAGCATAATCTGTCCCTTACAACAAGTAAGGATTCGCTCTAGACCCCCCGCCCCAGTTCAGGGTCTAGAGACAAATAAAATACATAAACTCCAGCAAGGATTATGAAGGACAGATCAAGTGTTGAGATCAGTGAAACATATCACCTATCCTATTCTATGGCAGGAAACTAATGAACATATTTCAGAATACGTAGTCTGGGAGAACTTATCCTATGTGAAACCAACTTGGTAAGATGTGTTGTTTGGTCAGAAAGATCTGACCCGTCTATGTGGTGTTGTTGTTGTGTAGTGTTGTGTCCAGAAATGGTTAGAGGATGGAATTCTGACACATGACTAATACTTTGATTGCAGAACTGTGAGTTTCAGTTGGCACCAATGCGGTGTCAAATGAGTTGTTGAAAATTACAAGAGTGGACCCGTGCAGTAACATTTTGTCAGAGCAGCCTATTATAGCCCCCAAGCACGGAGAGGTGGGGCCACCAGACTTCTGATATTGCCCCCAAGCACGGAGAGGTGGGGCCACCAGACTTCTGATATTGCCCCCAAGCACGGAGAGGTGGGGCCACCAGACTTCTGATATTGCCCCCAAGCACGGAGAGGTGGGGCCACCAGATCTCAGCACCAGAGCTACACCTTCAAGCTACGTGAGCGTCTGGTCTGCTGAGAATTCACCAACTCAACTTATTTGCTAACACACCCATAAAAATTCCATCAAATAACTGGACAATGTGTAGTCACCATAGACAGGGAGTGATGAGGCCACCCCAACAGCACATCCATTAAGTGTTCTCCCAAAATAGATTACAACTATAAACAGTAGTAATATTAACTAGTCTAGTAACATACATATGTACACACCTTGCATTTATTATGTAATATTCATGCATTTTTTTCATAATTGCAAAACCTTTCATATGTTCTGACCAAATTAAAACCTTGGTTCAGAACAAATAAATTTAAAGAAAATTACTATCAAAAATTTTACACACTTGAGTTAGTTCAGTGTATTATAACATTTATTAATATTATTAGACTTAGTAAATAGCTGTGTGTGTGTATGTAAACTACCACAACACATTACATATCATTACCCTAGACATTTACGTAGCCACATTCATTAGTAAAAAAAAGATAGGTGTGAGGTCGTAGTGGTAGCACGAAGGGCCTTCTGACAATTCACAGATACATTTTATCTCAGGAGCCTTCACAGCTGACCTCATGCATCACACTTAGTAATATCACCATCATACAATACCATCAAATCCACTACACCCACTTTCATTTGCACTTATCAATCGTTGAATCGGGCATTCATGGAAAAAAAAATCCTAGCAAGTACTAAAACAATTATAGTCTTTGGTTTTGTTACCTCTACACCTCACGGTAGAAGGGGAACGACTAAGTAAGTAAGGTTTTTGTCTATTTCAGCCCCAGACTGACGGGGTTTGCTGTCGGCTATTTTTCCGTAGTCGCTGAAATCGAGGCGTTATTTTTTTTTCCAGAATATTCCTCTTTTCACTGCAGTTAGTGTTTGGAATAAGGGTTCTAGGGGGTGGCACTTTCCTCTGGAGTTAATATATAGATATATTGGTCCGGTTGGTCTCGCCGCAGGCGGCTAAGACACTATGGCGTGATGAACAAAAGAACTTTAGGAAAATGATATTCCTCGGCTGTTCAATGAATGATGGCAGAGTATGACCAGTGAGTTTTTCTTTAGGTGGTTAATCCAGTAGGAAAAAACGTTTACTGTCATGTGTAAAAAATATATGATATAAATTCTGCTACAGCAGATCAGTAATATTTATGGAATGGCGTCTGGCAATTGTTCTTCTCCAGTTATACTTTAAAATGACTTATTGTTAAAGTTCTTGGTTTTTCTCCTCTCATGGATGGAGAGGGGACCACATAGGGGTCACAACACGAAGAGTTAGTCACAATAATTGCTGGATGGTGTAAGAACCAAAGTCAGTAAGATCATAAGAAACGCTAGGACGCAAAGGTATGTCCAGCCTATATGTAGAAAATAGATAAACATGAAATCATAATATAATCATATCCTGACACGCGTTAATTTTTAGGTAAGACTATTTTAACCACTCCAGTATTTAATTATATGTATTTTTAAAAAAACCCGCGAGTGCCTAGTTTATTTTAACGGTTTTGCACGAAATACGTACACTAGTTATTTAGAAAATTACACACGTATGAATAGAATTAATTGCGTTACATCCATTATCAATCGCCTAGCGGCTATTAATTAATTTAACGTATCTCTTACTTGGGAAATCGTGAGTGATTAATTTTTACGTTTATAGCCGGAAAAATTAGCTATATGTTTATTTAATACGTTTAAATTAACACTAAAATCCCAGTTAATTATAATGAACTTTAACACATTAAAACATTTAGTGGCTAATAACTATATATTACCGCAAATCAAGAAACTGAAATAAATCTCCACGTATGTCTATAGGAAATCCAGATAATTAAGACTCCGAAAACGCGCGCTAGACTATTCAAGAATCCCGATAGCAACTGACAAATTGAATTTGGAGAGATGACTATATAAATGAAATGAGAAAGAAATCGTTAGCTAGTGTGATTTTTCACATGTCTGTCCGTTTATTGGGGAAACTGCGGTCGATTTTCTAAATGAAAGGATTTCATCGCAGTATCCCCGACTAGTGCCCTAGATTTCTATATAGAGTGACGCCAACTAGAAGGTTAATAAGCGTCGAGTAAGATTTTTTTTTTTTTTTAATTAATGAAGAAAAATATCCCGTTCAACCTCTGATGGGTTATAATTAGGATATATATTGTTTTCAATTCCAAATAATATGAACAACTGCCGATGAGAAAGTGGCATCACATTTGTCAAATCATTGTAAATAGGGACAATCACAATTATGCTAATACGTTAAATAAATTACCAAAAAAACAAAAAACAAACAAAATCAAGATGAAACTCTGAACAAGAATTATATTAAAATGGAGGGGTGTAAAGGCCTGGTGGTTCCAGTTATATAACTGACTTTAACAGATATTTAATTGACTTTCATCTGTTAAAAGTCATATGCATTGTAAGAACAGCATCAGACCTTCACATACCCAGACACTAATATTAACATTTGTTCGTGATAAATATTGTTTGACTATATTATGCAGTTCCCTAGGTCTGTCTATTCTTAACACCTCTTCTATATTTATAAGATTATATATATATATATATATATATATATATATATATATATATATATATATATATATATATATATATATATATATATATATATATATACAATATAACATATTTATATATATATATATATATATATATATATATATATATATATATATATATATATATATATATATATATATATATATATAATCTTATAAATATAGAAGAGGTGTTAAGAATAGACAGACCTAGGGAACTGCATAATATAGTCAAACAATATTATATATATATATTTATTTGGCTCGTGATCCTTGGTTGGTAGCTTATCTAAGAGAACTCTGAATTCAAACCACCGCTGCCTTGCGGGAATATCCATTTGTGGAATTGGCTTCGGGAGTAAACCCTGAGGATAAATCCGGAGTCGGAGTCCCTAAGGCAGTCTAATGTCGATTCGACATTATTCTGGCAACTCCTGCGACATGGCTGGTACCAAACTGTATCGGCTACTGCCGTTCCTTTGGATCTACCGACTGTGTGGAGAGGGGGAACATGCTGCATGGGCAACAGCTTGATCTCCATATAACTGTGCCCAAGCTCGCGCCCTGGAGAGGACACTCCAGCTTCACCCTATAGGTGTCGGCAAAACACGGGAAGTAGCAGTTACCGGTTATAAGCATTTTGCCCAATTGGCGTAGGGCATGGCGCCAGGGGCTACTTCCGACAGTGGGAGAGGTTCTAGGATCTCACTGGACAGCTACCGCCCGCTTCAAGCTGGGCAGCCCCCAGTCAATAAGGTGTTGTCCCGCCACTGTCTGCTTTCCCCATTGGGTGCATGGGGATTAGGGTCAAACCCGAACTGTGGACAGAAAATTTTGCACCAAGCAATTATCGGAAAAATAGAAATAAGCAAACTCTCAGATTGGGATGCTGGAACGTCCGGACTATGTTGACTGGACTATCCGAAAACCTACAGGATGTAAACGATGTAAGGAAGACAGCCATAATTAATGATGAGCTTAAACGACTTCAGGTGGATATAGCTGCACTTCAGGAAACGCGCCTGGCGGGCTCTGGAACGGTGAGCGAGAAGGACTACACATTTTATTGGCAAGGGAAAGATCTTAATAAAGCTAGAGAACACGGAGTAGGTTTTGCGGTCAAAAAATCGCTAACTAACATGGTTGAACCAGGCGAGAATGGATCAGAACGCCTGTTAACGCTCCGCCTGCAAACTAGCACAGGTCCCATCACCCTTGTCAGTGTGTATGCTCCTACTCTGTACTCTGCCTCAGAAGCTAAAGATGAGTTCTACGAGAATCTAGCAGCAGTAATCAAAAGCATACCTAGGCAAGAACAGCTTGTTCTCCTTGGTGACTTTAACGCTAGAGTGGGTGCCGATAATGTTTCATGGCCTTCATGTCTGGGCAGGTTTGGTATTGGCAAGATGAATGAAAATGGACAACGGCTCTTAGAGTTGTGCGTCCACCATGACCTCTGCGTGACCAACACCTACTTTCAGACAAAACCCCAGCATAAGGTGTCATGGAGACACCCACGATCCAAGCACTGGCACCAACTTGACCTGATTCTCGTCAGAAGGCCACTCCTCAGGTCTGTGCTCTCCACGCGCTCGTACCATAGTGCAGACTGTGATACAGATCACTCCTTGGTTTGCTGCAAAATCAGAGCACAACCAAGAAAACTCTATCGTGTCAGACATGAAGGGAAACCACGCATTGATACCAGCAAGATGTCAGACCCTTTCATGATCGCTCAATTCACTGCGACCTTCAAGAAAGTGCTCAGTAGCCCTCAGCATGGTGATACTATTACAGAGAACTGGGAGCATCTACGGAACACCATTCAAAGTACTGCACTTGCCACCTTTGGTAAGAAAACAGCAAAGTCAAATGACTGGTTTGATGCTTCATCAGATGTGATGGCACCTGTCATTGAAGCTAAGCGCAGTGCTATGAATGAATACAAACGTTCACCGAGTGCCAGAACCCTACAGATCCTGAGGGCTACGAGAAGCAAAGTTCAACAAACTGCTCGACGCTGTGCAAATGACTATTGGCTCCAGCTCAGTGAGAGCATCCAGATCGCAGCGCAAACAGGCAACATTAGACAAATGTATGACGGTATAAAGAAAGCACTTGGCCCCCATAAAAGTAAGACGGCACCGCTAAAAACCATCAGCGGAGAGAAGCTAACCGATAAGGGTAAGCAGATGGAGAGGTGGGTCGAGCACTACTCTGAGCTTTACGCTAGAGACAATACCGTTACGCCTGCAGCCCTTGATGCTGTCAATAGTCTGCCAACTATGGAGGAGCTGGATGCCGAACCAACATTAGAGGAACTCAGCAAGGCCATTGATAGCTTGGCCTCTGGCAAAGCACCAGGCAGTGATGGGATTCCTCCTGATTTAATCAAATGCTGTAAGAGCACGCTATTACATCCCCTGCATAGGATGCTGTGCCAGTGCTGGGAAGAGACAACTATTCCTCAAGACATGCGAGATGCCAAGATTGTAACACTGTATAAAATAAAGGAGACAGAAGTGATTGCAATAACTACAGAGGCATCTCTCTTCTTAGTATTGTTGGTAAGGTTTTTGCCAAAGTCATCTTAATGCGACTACACAAGTTAGCTGAGCGCATATATCCAGAGTCACAGTGTGGATTCCGAGCTGGCAGATCAACAACAGACATGATCTTCTCTCTCCGCCAGCTTCAGGAAAAATCAAGAGAGCAGAAAAGACCATTACATATCGCCTTTATAGACCTCACAAAAGCATTCGACCTGGTTAGTAGGGATGGACTCTTTAAAATCCTCCTGAAAATAGGCTGCCCTTCTAAAATGCTGGAAATGATAAAGTCATTCCATGACGACATGAAGGGAACAGTCCAATATGCTGGAAGCACGTCACAGCCCTTTGATATACGAAGTGGCGTTAAACAAGGCTGTGTTCTGGCTCCGACCCTCTTCGGAATCTTCTTTGCCTTACTCTTGAAACATGCATTCAGAGATGCAACTGAAGGAATATGCCTTCACACTAGGTCAGATGGCCGTCTGTTTAATCTTTCAAGGCTGAAGGCAAAAACAAAAATCAGAAGGGTCACTATAAGAGACTTGTTGTTCGCTGATGATGCTGCAGTCGTCACTCAAAGCCAACAGGAGCTTCAGAGCTTGATGAATCGCTTCACTAAAGCATGCAAGGACTTTGGCCTCACAATAAGTCTAAAGAAAACGAATGTGCTGAGTCAGGATGTGGGTGCTGCACCAGTTATCACTATCGATAACTATGAATTGGCAGTGGTGCACCACTTCACATACCTAGGGTCTACCATCAATGACAAACTCTCACTGGATACAGAAATCGACAGCCGCATTGGCAAAGCTGCAGCTACCTTTGCCCGCCTCACATCGCGTGTTTGGGGAAACTCTAAACTCACAATGAAGACCAAAGCTGCGGTATATAATGCCTGCGTCACCAGCACACTCCTATATGGCAGCGAGACCTGGACGACCTATGCTAAGCAAGAAAGAAGGCTCAATACCTTCCATTTGCGGTGTCTACGCCGCATCCTCGGCATCTCGTGGAAAGATAAAGTGACAAATGTCGAGGTGTTGTCACGTGCTGGCCTTCAAAGTATGTATACGCTGCTTAGACAGCGCAGACTTCGCTGGCTTGGCCATGTTCGCCGCATGGAAGATGGTCGCATCCCAAAAGATATCTTCTACGGACAATTAGCAGATGGCAAGAGAACAGTTGGGCGACCACAGCTGAGGTTCAAAGATGTGTGCAAGAGAGATATGAGAGCACTGGACATGGATCCAGCAACATGGGAGGATGAAGCTGCCGATCGCACTAAGTGGCGATGCTATTTACGGCACCACCTCAGATTGGGCGAAGAGAGGCTCACACAAGAAGCAGAGGTGAGGAGAAAACGTCGAAAGGAGCACCAGGAAAATAAGCAGCTGAGGGCTGCCACCTCAGGGGCGCATTCCCATAGTCAGTTATGACTGAAGGGGCTATTATTATTATTATTATTATATATTTATTTATTTATATTTATTTATTTATATTTATTTATTTTATATAATCTATATAATTTTAAATTACATAATATAAATTATATAATTTTATAATTATATAATTTAAATATATAAAATGATATAATGTAATAAAATGTTATATTTTTATTATTTTATTAATATTTTTTAATTATAATAAAATTATATAACATTATATAATAAATTATATAATATTATTGTTATATAATAATACAAATTATATATATATATATTACCTCTTCTATATTTAAATATAGTACATAGTCGCATTTTTAATGAAAACATACACTGATGTGATTATCTGGATCCAGTAAAACTGTCAGTGTCTACAACAGTCATTCACCAGTTTCCACATGTCAAACTAGGTAAATAGTTCAATTCGAAGGGAGTATGTTTTGCTAAGTATTGCAACTCTAACGGAATATTTGTTGCTAAATAGTGGAATTCTAACGGAATATAAAATTCAACGGAGTATGTGTTAAAAATCCACGCTACTGATTCTTTTCAATAAACCGGTAAGTAAACTAGTTTTCTTCTTTTTGTTTTGTTAGTTGAAATACAAATAATAGTACAAATATGTGCTACTATATTTGCATCTAATTTTATTTCAAATTATTACCTTACCTAAACGAAAATGCAAATTGGGTCTGGAACTCGCGATTGGGTCCATTTTCCTGCAATACGGGTACGGCCGAAAATGGCGGCCAAATTTTAGTTGGCGTCACTCTATATAGAAATCTAGGGCACTATCCCCGACTAGAGAGACTTTTGCTTGTGGCCAGTCGTCTTTTGATCTCGGTTCATTGGAGATTTCTTTCCCGTGTACGGGTCCCTGTCTGCTCAGTTACTAGGTGCTAATCTACAACAAAAGGTTTTCAGATCTTCGGCAGCACATGCAGGACGTGAGTAATATGACAGCCAGCATACGCCCTAGCCCGCCCCCTTATGAAGAAATGACAGTTTATGAATCACAATATCTGCTTGTACGATCGCGTGAAAAACCCAGGTGGCGTGGCTAACTAGAAACAAGGCAGATTAGCGAAAGGCATGACTGTTTGCGCGATAACTCTGAGCGTGCTAATCAAAGAAACACGTGGGAAACACGTTGAGCAATTTAGATTGACAAAGAATGAGGGGTGCAGGAGATTAAAAATGCATTCGATCGTAGGGTGCTCAATGTTCATCTGTCACATTGTATTGTATTGTTGTACGACGTACCCCCTTTTGACTGACTTACCCACAGCCTCAAGACAGTGTATTTGAAATGAGGAGTCTCATCAACAGTGGCCAGTCAGCATCAGAAGGGCGTCTTGGTTATAAACCACAGATACCATAACCTGGCCATATTTTGCTGGTTCAACAAGTTGTGAAAAACGTGACATAGTTGTATAAATTTGTAATTAGCTTTTTAGTGACACAGACTAGCTCGGGTGTTGGCGCAGCTGGCGAGTCATTTTTATGGCGTTATGCTAGCAGATAGATAACGTTGGTCCCTAAGTCAACAGAGTTGACTTTTTTTTGGATGGTAAATGCGCTCTGATATAACCAAATAGGTTGAAAGGAACGCGCCAGAAGAAGGGGGGAAAAAAGACATAGTTGTGGAAATTGTGAACTGCTTAGCATTGAACCAACACTTTTCCTGGCATAAGCATAGCGTCTTCTATGACCAGATGTTTTAATGACCGAGCAGATTCAGCTATTACAATATGTGAATTAAGTTAAGTACAACTTAACGTGAAAATAAAAACCAAGACACCCAAGTCAATAACATGATGACAATGACCCAACAGTGACAAACAATTTGTTGACTTGTGTGTAATCTTGTAAGATATTTATATACCAAGGTGCAAATTTTTTACTATACATCATTAATCAATAAAGTGCGTTTTTTTTAAAATAACTGTAGTTACTGAATTCTTTAAATTTCTAGTTACAATTTTGTTGTGTGATTAAAAAAAGTATTAATAATTTACAATTGGTAGGAAATTAACACGAGATGCACTCACATATTTATAGAGACATCCTCGGAGCATAGGAAAGGTCTAGCGAGAAGGTGACTTACTACACAGCTTTCTTCTACAGCTACCATCTAGAACTGTACAGCTAACTACGTGATTTGACCTGTGCCATCCCTATCACTAGTTCACTAGCTCTCATCTACAGTTCTGGGAACTATACTTTCTACTTTTCTATCCAACATCCATCTCACCACACAGTGGTGGCTCCATGCTCCGGTTATCGCACAGGAAAATTATGATATGTTACTTATATTTAATATATCACACCACTGTTGTAATTAATCTTGTATTTAACATATTCCACTACTATATGTTAATGTATTGTATGGAGAGTAAAGATTCTGATATGTATTATGTACAGGATATTAAAACATTCCATGTTAAAACAATAAATAAAAACATATTGAACTACTGTACTCGAGACTCTTCCACACTGTTGTAAATTCGCATAATTGTCATACATGGTCTGTTGTATTATATTATAATATATTATATCAGTTCAGGTTAATGTATTTTATGGAGAATATAGCTTCTGTATGATGTATGTTATTGTATTTGTTACACACCTGCTGCCAATACCTCTACCTACCTACCTACCTATCTATCTATCTATCTATCTATCTATCTATCTATCTATCTATCTATCTATCTATCTATCTATCTATCTATCTATCTATCTATTTATATGTCTGTCTGTCTATCTATCTACTTGCTTGTCTATTTATCCATCCATAAATTCATCCATCCGTCCGTCTGTACGTACGTCTGTCGGTCACGCTATGAGTTGGGCGTCCGTCAGACCTATGTTTCTAGCAATAACACTTTGCCTCCTGAACGTTCTGAAAGACATGTGGTATCAATATCAGACTTAAAAAAAAATTTTTTTACCTATCTATAATTAGCTGAAAAGTATCATATCTAAGCACTTACTAATGAGAATATGAAGCACGTAGGATGAGTCCCGATATCAAGTATGCAACTGCAAGTCAGGCAGTCATGTATATACTGCTAAAAGACTTCTTAATCCAGAACACAGCTGACTTTGTAAATTACAAACTACCCATTACAAAACCGGTTCTTAAGTTTCGAATGAGCAAACAAACGGACAGCTTATCAGCGCATAGTTATTTGCCTTTTGATGGTTCCAGGTCAGGTCCAAACGTAATTTATGTAGGAAACTGAAATCACACCACATGTTCCATCCCAGCAACAAGGGAGAGCAATGACTTAACAGCAAACAAAGCTCTTAGGAAACGCGCGGAAAGTGGGCTATTACTCCGTTAAAGGAAGCAGTCAGCTAAAAGCGTTAGCATATCGACAAATTTGACTTTGTCATTGAACAAACATGTTAGAAAAAGGCAGTGATGAATCGGAATGAAGATAAAGCCAAAAACTACATCAAGGAAACGAAATGTGAACTTAGATAAGAAAGTTTGGTGGTTGGGGGGAGAAGGTGTATCTACATGGATGAAATAAAATAGACACCTCAGGTTGTTTCTTGCGTAACTTGGATGAACAACTTGCAGCGTAAACCTGGCTAAATAGACATTTGGTGGAAAAAATGTATTTATTAAACTGTTAGAATATGCCTGACCAATTGGCCTCGACGAAGAAGATCGACTGGCATGGGTTTGGGACGAGAGAACGAACGCAGAAAAACTAAATTTGTTTCTTCTATATTAAATTTATATATATATATATATATATATATATATATATATATATATATATATATATATATAATATATATATATATATATATATATATATATATATATATATATTATATATATAATAGAATTGGCTGATTCTAGTAGAAGTTGTATTGGCATGTCCTGATAAAATCACGTAAGGGTTGTTTCGTAGCAGAGACTGCCGTAGAGGAATGAAGTGTTACAGCCTTCACTATACTAGGTCCAGCTTCAAGAGGTTGGGTGACCAGTTACACTCCTCGCTGCCTTTTCTTTCCCTAACTCAAGAGCAGAGTCAGCTACCCATTTACAGCTGGGTAGGGTGATGCGTTACGCCACTGTGTTTCCAACCAGGTACCTTTGCCGCAAGAGACCAGCGCTCTAATCACTCCGCCAATCAGGCGCTCAAGCACTAACTACTTGACTGATTCTAGTAGAACTTGTCAAGTACGTACTGATTACTTGACTGATTCTAGTAGAACTTGTCAAGTACTGATTACTTGACTGATTCTAGTAGAATTTGTCATGCACTGATTACTTGACTGATTCTAGTAGAATTTGTCAAGTACTGATTACTTGACTGATTCTAGTAGAATTTGTCATGCACTGATTACTTAATTGATTCTAGTAGAACTTGTCAAGTGCTGATTACTTGACTGATTCTAGTAGAACTTGTCAAGTACTGATTACTTGACTGATTCTAGTAGAACTTGTCAAGTACTGATTACTTGACTGATTCTAGTAGAATTTGTCATGCACTGATTACTTAATTGATTCTAGTAGAACTTGTCAAGTGCTGATTACTTGACTGATTCTATTAGAACATGTCAAGTACTGATTACTTGACTGATTCTAGTAGAACTTGTCAAGTACTGATTACTTGACTGATTCCAGTAGAACTTGTCAAGTACTGATTACTTGACTGATTCTAGTAGAACTTGTCAATACTGATTACTTGACTGATTCTAGTAGAATTTGTCATGCACTGATTACTTTACTGATTCTAGTAGAATTTGTCAAGTACTGATTACTTGACTGATTCTAGTAGAATTTGTCATGCACTGATTACTTAATTGATTCTAGTAGAACTTGTCAAGTGCTGATTACTTGACTGATTCTAGTAGAACTTGTCAAGTACTGATTACTTGACTGATTCTAGTAGAACTTGTCAAGTACTGATTAATTGACTGATTCTAGTAGAATTTGTCATGCACTGATTACTTAATTGATTCTAGTAGAACTTGTCAAGTGCTGATTACTTGACTGATTCTATTAGAACATGTCAAGTACTGATTACTTGACTGATTCTAGTAGAACTTGTCAAGTACTGATTACTTGACTGATTCCAGTAGAACTTGTCAAGTACTGATTACTTGACTGATTCTAGTAGAACTTGTCAAGTACTGATTACTTGACTGATTCTAGTAGAATTTGTCATGCACTGATTACTTAATTGATTCTAGTAGAACTTGTCAAGTGCTGATTACTTGACTGATTCAGCACTGATCAATTGACTCGTTGTAGTTGTTGTTGTTTGAAAATAAAGTTCGTTCGTTCGTTCTCTGCCAAGAGTAATCTTTGAAGACCTTCAGTAGATACTCTGAATTTTGGCCACTGTTGGACCATCACTGCAAAGCAAGGGGAGTAAATCCCGTGACAGGGGCATCTCCAAATATGCTGGGCTAAATAATGTGCTCTTCTTCTGGGCTCTCCCAAGGAATCGTCACGTCCTAAACAGGGCCACTTCTCAGCTCCTGCCAATCACGGGTCCATAATGAAATCCTTCTACATGCAGCCAAACATGTAAATGCCAGAGTTCGCCTGGGGCTCAGTGTGCAGTGCTGAGTTCTCAACATGTTTCTCCACAAGGGGAATCCCTGGACGTGTGAGGGTGATTTCAAGAGTCAATGAAGGTGTAATTAGCCTCACAGACAGAGGTTCACTTCCATATCTGTATAATATAGTATTGTGCTTAACTGGTGGTCCTATAAAGGCTGATTCAAGTAGAGCTTGTCAAGCACTGATTACTTGACTGATTCTAGTTACATGACTTTGATGTTTGCTCACTATTACACTAAATGAATCAATGGAGACACTCATACATTTTTAGTGAATTGTTATTAGTTTCATCAATAAAGAAACATTAAAAATTACACAGTGTGAAGGTATTACCTTCACTGCTTTGCAGAAGTGGTCCAACAGTGGCCAAAACTCAAGAGTATCTAATATGGGCCTTCAAAGGTGTCTACCTTCGCACAAGATTACTCTTGGCAGAGATGTAGATAGAATGGTAATGACTCTTCTATTACAAAGGGAGTCTTCACAAGATATTCAGATAAACGAAAACAATGCTGCATTGGCTAAGCACGTTAATTCTAGAATCTGCCGACCACTTTTGTGAAGAATTTAAGCAATGATTAGTTTTAGCTCGTTCAGCCCCCACCTCTGAGATACTCAGTGGAATTCTCATTATTCTGGTTTAGAGTGTGCGTAGTAAACTGACTGAGACAAACATTCAATAATTTTAAAATGATTAAATCGAAGTTAAATTTGTAAAATTACAAATAACAAAATTTAATAATCACTTAAGTTTTAACAGTTTGAAAATAATTTGAATAGTTATGAATCAAGAAAAAGTTATCATCACAGTCGTGATAGGAGGTAAATTGTTACAAGAAGTTCAAGTGGCAGTATGTATGGAACGTAGCCGCCAATGACGGTTCTGCTCCTTCTGATGGGTTGGTTCTTTTTACACTGCTCACACTCGTCGCTGGTCAATGTTGTCGGGTGTAGCTCGTTTCTCAGAAATGTCAGGGAGAGTCTACAAAATTGATCCTTCGTCTTAAAGCTCAGGCCACTGTTCCCTTCTTGTTCCAGAGATAGTACTTTCTGCTGCTACTACCAATAACTAATAAAGAATAGAAACGAAACGCTCTTCTGAGCATTGCGTTTCCCGACATATACTTATGTGTCCCCTTGTTACGGTATATGATATTAACGCCGTCTGCTAAAGGTTAGCGGACGTGCAAATGTAAAGGTTAAGACATTTAATATATTGCGATAGATGTTTCAATTATTGAACGCTCCATACACGATCGATTATGACGTGTCTAGCGTTGTTTGGGTCACAGTCGGTAACTAGGAGACGCTACCCTTAGTTACTTGACCGCCAAGCTGAATAGCTGCGTTTTGTTAACCTTCCAATTCAATGGCATGATATAGCCATTTATATGTGCATTTATGATGGACCAGGGTCAGTCCTAGAACTCTACATGAGAGGAAACTTATGGAGGTTAGTGATTAACTAAATCCTTGGAAGGAGAAAGATAATCGTCTACTTTATACGAAGTAATTAGACTCACAGTCTCACTGTCGGCAGGTAGCAATTCTATCTGCGCGTGCATATAGCTGTGATGTTCTGACGACAATTACTGCATTGTATCCTTAAACGGACATTGACATGTAAAACAGCAGTCTACGCTATTGATTGATTGATGCATGTACCTCATGTGTGAATTGAACTGTTTATGTATGTGTGTAATCCATATTAAATTGTGAAGGACTCGAACCGGAGGCATTATTCGTTGAATCACGTTACACCATTCAACCATTATGAATTATGTATTTTATATCAAGTTGCTGAGTTAATAAGATGAACAGTTGGTTACATCTTGATGCCAAGTTCAGGCATTACGACAAACCAAAGGTGAGGTTCACCCCATTCGCGTACGAATATTAGCACGATCAGAATTCAAGCAACACAACCAGTAACCACACACAATTAAGTTAAAACTTATATTTGAATTTCTTTCTATTTCTTCTCACTTATTTTGTCTTTTCTTCTCTCATAACATCGCGTTACATTAGAATCTTAATAATTTAACTCTTAGTTTAATTAATTAATTTAATTTTAATTAGTCAAATTAATTCCTATATGACATACTAATACGACAGACCTTACTTTAATTTAATTATATCATTCACTATTAACATTGGACATTTTATTTAGTTGATATAATAATATGTATAATATTGACATATAATGTGATTAATGTTAGATGACTATGACAAATAGTTAGTTGACATGACCGCGACACGGTTCTACTCAGAACATCGTCGGCCATATGTCACGATTGTATTAAATTTTTTTTGAAAAATTGTTAAGTCGGATAGATCTTGAAAAAAAATCTATCGATTTTTTTTTCCCTGGTGTACAGGGAATTGTTACGGTATATGATATTAACGCCGTCTGCTAAAGGTTAGCGGACGTGCAAATGTAAAGGTTAAGACATTTAATATATTGCGATAGATGTTTCAATTATTGAACGCTCCATACACGATCGATTATGACGTGTCTAGCGTTGTTTGGGTCACAGTCGGTAACTAGGAGACGCTACCCTTTGTTACTTGACCGCCAAGCTGAATAGCTGCGTTTTGTTAACCTTCCAATTCAATGGCATGATATAGCCATTTATATGTGCATTTATGATGGACCAGGGTCAGTCCTAGAACTCTACATGAGAGGAAACTTATGGAGGTTAGTGATTAACTAAATCCTTGGAAGGAGAAAGATAATCGTCTACTTTATACGAAGTAATTAGACTCACAGTCTCACTGTCGGCAGGTAGCCATTCTATCTGCGCGTGCATATAGCTGTGATGTTCTGACGACAATTACTGCATTGTATCCTTAAACGGACATTGACATGTAAAACAGCAGTCTACGCTATTGATTGATTGATGCATGTACCTCATGTGTGAATTGAACTGTTTATGTATGTGTGTAATCCATATTAAATTGTGAAGGACTCGAACCGGAGGCATTATTCGTTGAATCACGTTACACCATTCAACCATTATGAATTATGTATTTTATATCAAGTTGCTGAGTTAATAAGATGAACAGTTGGTTACATCTTGATGCCAAGTTCAGGCATTACGACAAACCAAAGGTGAGGTTCACCCCATTCGCGTACGAATATTAGAACACCCTTTTTCACAGGGAATGTAAAAGTATGTATGCTAAAAAAGCCTATAGCTGATCTGATGGTTGGTCGTATACACGGTAGTAAAGATTGTACTCCAGATGAGATCATAGAATGGGAGAAACATAACCTATGCACTGGAAACGCCGTGACGACTAGAGCGCAGACTCAACTCATTGAGAAATTTAGTGATAATAAGATGGATGCAGACAACCAAGAGGAGTTTGTAGTCAATTCACCTATTGACAGGGAAACATTTGCAACCAAACAAAAAGAGGATAAATCTTTAAAAAAATTTTTTAAGCTGGTTGATAAAGTTGACAATCTATCCTCAGGTAATAATAACAAACATTGGTTTGTTATTAAAAATGACATATTGATTAGATGTTTTAATGACAAATCACAAATGAAACAACAAGTTATGGTCCCGTATACTTTTAGACGGTACATTCTTCAACATGCACATGACTCACATTGTGCTGGACATATGGGATATACTCGAACACGATCTCGAGTACTGTCTTCATTCTTTTGGCCAGGAGTGTCAAGAGATATTTCGCAGTATGTACGTTCCTGTACTACATGCCAAGAAGTGAAAGCACGTGGAGCTTTTCACACGGCGCCTATTCAGGCTTGCGATATCTCAGTAAGACCGTTTGACAAGATGGCCATAGATATTATTGGTCCATTGCTACCATCGGCCAGAGGACATAGATTCGTCCTTACGTGCATTGATTTGTGCACACGATGGCCAGAAGCTATCCCATTAAAGACCACCACTACCACAGATGTAGCTGATGCACTACATCTCATCTTTTCTAGAATAGGGTTTCCTAGAAAACTTTTATCAGACCATGGGTCACAGTTCATATCTGACACCATGAAGGAAGTCATGAAAACTTGGAACATTGATAGGAATTTAAGTAGTATTTATCATCCTATGAGTAATGGTGCGGTTGAAAGACTTAACCGTACACTTAAACAACTACTACATAAGGTTACTGCTAAGCACCCTCATGACTGGGACAGAGCACTCCCAGCTGTTCTATTTGCTTATCGGGAGGTACCGCATGAACAAACTGGCTTCTCTCCCTTTGAATTAGTTTTTGGTGCTCCCCCAAGAGGTCCTATGGGACTAATAAAAGACTTATTAATTGACGAGGAGATGACTCAGGACACTCAGTCATCTTACGAGTATGTGATTAATCTTCGGAAGAACATTATTGAGTCTTGCCAGTTGGCAACAGCTTCTTCTGAGGCTGCAAAAGCTAAGGCTCGATCTCTACAAAATAGGTCTCGACGATTACGCCAATTATTCCCAGGCGATGAGGCTTATGTGTTACTTCCTCACAATAACAATAAATTATTGATATCTTGGAATGGTCCTTACAAAGTCATTGATAAAATTTCCGACGTTGATTACGTCTTAGATATCAAGGGACACAAAAAGATATTTCATATTAACATGCTCAAGCAATTTCATACACGTCCTGAACACTTACAGTCAATTTTTCATGAACTAGATGACAACACAGTATCTACTTGTTATTATTCTAACTTATCTGTCATCCAGGAAGAAGAATCTTCTTTTCCTGAGGTACAGTTACCGTTACCGGTACCAGTAGTTCAACCTACTGAATCTTGGCGGGATGTAACCATCTCTTCAACGGTTACACCGCAACAGCGTCTACAGATTGCTAATCTATTACAATCTTATCCAGATGTGTTGACCGACGTCCCGGGTCGCACATCGGCTATCAGTCATGACATTACTCTCAATGATGATACACCTATTCGTGTACATCCCTATCTGTTCCTTTACATTTCCTTGCTAAAACTACTAAGGAACTTGAACAGATGTTGTCTCTGGGAATCATTGAGACTAGTAATTCGCCATTCTCTTCTCCATTAGTGATTGTCCGGAAGAAGGACAATAACATCAGACTATGTGTTGATTATAGAAAATTAAATGCTAAGACTATAGTTGACAGCGAACCACATCCACTTATCGACGACTTACTGCCACGTCTATCCAACGCAACTATATTTAGTAAGATAGACTTAACTAAAGGTTATTGGCAGATACCACTGACCGAAAAGGCTAAGTACTACACCGCATTTTCCACTCCACAAGGTCTATACCAGTGGAATGTGATGCCTTTTGGGCTTGTTAATGCGCCAGCTACCTTCATTCGCCTGATGCGACAAATTTTATCAGGTAGACCAGACGTTATTACATATATTGACGACATATGCTTGTTTAGTTCGTCGTTTGAGGAACATGTTTCGGGACTTAGATATGTTTTCGACACTCTAAGGAATTATCATCTAACTGCTAAACCTACAAAGGTGCAAATCGCGTGTAATGAGATAACCTTTTTGGGACATATCATTGGATCGGGATATATCCGAACGTTACCTAGTACAGTCTCCAAAATTCTAAACATAGCAGTTCCTCAGACGAAGAAACAGGTCAGGAGTTTGTTAGGACTTGTTCAATATTACAGTAGATTCATACCAAACTTGTCATCCATCACGGCTGTATTGTCTTCATTGTTAAAAAAAGACATGCCGGTGAAGGTGACATGGACTGGTACATGCAATGAAACTTTCAACAAAATTATAAATTTGTTCTCGCATGAACCAATTTTAAGACTTCCCGATGCTTCCAAAAGATTTTTCTTACGAACAGATGCTAGTAACTACGGCATTGGTGCATGCCTGCTCCAGAACCATGATGGCGTTCTACATCCTACCTTATATATTTCAAGAAAGCTAAAGCCGGCAGAAACAAAGTATTCCACAGTGGACAAGGAACTTTTATCAGTTATATGGGCAATAACTAAACTTGAAAAGTTCTTGCTTGGTGCTCCCTTCACCATACAGACGGACCAACGTGCTGTAGCATCTTTGCGTAGATCTAACCACAAGAGCCAAAAACTCGCCAGATATGCAATCATCCTACAGCCATTAGAATTATCCATTGAACATATTCCTGGCACTGAAAACATTGTAGCGGATGCGTTGTCACGTAATCCTATTGACGACGAATGATCAACATTGACATTCCTAAAACACGTCAATCATCACTACATTGGATATAACGAAGTATCAACTATAAGGGAACTAACCTTGCCTTCAATTTAATATTTATAAACACTATATGCATCACAGAATTGAACTAAAGACAATCAAGGTATACATATTGACATTGAAACTTCGTCTAACGTCCATACACGATATATGAATATTCGTTGAACAATCATGGAACAATATCTGACGACAAGTCGAACTTATTATCCTATGTGCACTTAATTCTTGGATGCTGGGATAAATGACATTTCTTTCCAACGTAAACGTTTGAACATTTTTGCCTAAAAGAATTCATCAGGATCAAGACTACGGATGGATCATCATATCCTATACTAATTAATTAGTTAACTTAACTTCTTAATTGAATTATTATCAATAAAATGAAATGTGAGAAAAAAATGAAATGAAAGAACAAAAAAAGAGAACGAAATATAAAAAGAAGAAATTATGAAAAGAGAAAATAAATCTCACACAAGTATTAGATTAATATTTTTTTTTAATGTACCTATACGTTATTTAGTTAGTTAAATTAGATAGTTATTATTCACTAACACTTAACACACACAATTAAGTTAAAACTTATATTCGAATTTCTTTCTATTTCTTCTCACTTATTTTGTCTTTTCTTCTCTCATAACATCGCGTTACATTAGAATCTTAATAATTTAACTCTTAGTTTAATTAATTAATTTAATTTTAATTAGTCAAATTAATTCCTATATGACATACTAATACGACAGACCTTACTTTAATTTAATTCTATCATTCACTATTAACATTGGACATTTTATTTAGTTGATATAATAATATGTATAATATTGATATATAATGTGATTAATGTTAGATGACTTATGTCCAGCACAATGTGAGTCATGTGCATGTTGAAGAATGTACCGTCTAAAAGTATACGGGACCATAACTTGTTGTTTCATTTGTGATTTGTCATTAAAACATCTAATCAATATGTCATTTTTAATAACAAACCAATGTTTGTTATTATTACCTGAGGATAGATTGTCAACTTTATCAACCAGCTTAAAAAAATTTTTTAAAGATTTATCCTCTTTTTGTTTGGTTGCAAATGTTTCCCTGTCAATAGGTGAATTGACTACAAACTCCTCTTGGTTGTCTGCATCCATCTTATTATCACTAAATTTCTCAATGAGTTGAGTCTGCGCTCTAGTCGTCACGGCGTTTCCAGTGCATAGGTTATGTTTCTCCCATTCTATGATCTCATCTGGAGTACAATCTTTACTACCGTGTATACGACCAACCATCAGATCAGCTATAGGCTTTTTTAGCATACATACTTTTACATTCCCTGTGAAAAAAGGGTGTTCTAATATGAACAATAGCTGTGGGGTAAAACTCAATAGTTCCACCAAATGTCATGCAGCGTACATATTCTCCTGTCGCACAGCTAGGATGTACCAGCGACTGACGTACACCAATCGTTGTGGATCCTGAATCCCTCAGCACTGAGACGACGGATCCATTAACTAATCCCTGTTAAAAATTAGTAAGCCTGTTCCATCGTTGACTGCAAGACCTACCTCTGGTGTAATATGTCCGCAGTTAAGCACTGTTTCTTTCGCCTTCTGAAAAATAAGATTGCATTGTTGGCAACTATTTGCCACATTATAATTAATAGCAAAACATGCAGCAGAAGACTGTGTTGTATTATTGTCAAGTGGGACCTGAGCTATAGGGGTAGTATTATTTGTAACTGCCGCCCCTGTATTATGGTTGTAATGAGATGATCCCCGAGAATGAGATCGATTCCGAGTATAATTGTTAGAATTATCTCGTCGTCCTCTATAGTAACTATTATCTCGATGTCTCGAGCCATGATTATTACCATTCCAGTTATTGTTATTATTGGGAGTATGTGATCGATTATAATTAGTGTTATGTTGACCATTGTGGTAGTTTGTTTGAGGTGAATAATTTCTATCTCGTGATCTACCTCTGTTGAACTCATTTTTATTGTTGAAATCATTATTATGTCCCTTCTGAAAGTTAACATTGTGATTTCTTTGGAACCTACTTCTGTCTACACTGTGATGTCTTTGTTTGTTATTATGATTGTAGGCCATATTAGACGCCACAGGTAGAGGTTCTCTTAATGAGGAGTTAGAAATGGTTGCATTCGGATGTGCCGAACAGTAGTTTAAAGAAATTTTTTCTAACTCGTCGATAGTACCTGGTTTACGCTCCTGCAAATATGCAAAAAATGGCTGGCTAACCGAAGATAATACCTTATCCCGTAGTAGTAAATCAACTAATTTGTCGTATGATTTGTTGACTTCTGCCAGTTCAACCCATCTATTAAATGTATTGCGTATGTTCGCAATGAATCCTGCAAAATCTTTTGGAGATTCAGGTAAAATTCCCTTAAATTTCAACCTACAGTGTTCCTCGTCCAGGTGAAACCTTCGTAAAAGCAAGGACTTAATAGCACCGTAGTTATTTGCTATTGATGGGTCAGCATTTTGAGAAGCCGTCAATGGTTCTCCAACCAAGAATTCATTTAACTTGAGTACCCATGACTCTTCAGGCAAATGATTTGTTTTGCAAGTCTGTTCAAAACGTGACAGGAACGATGAAAGGTCGTCCACGTTTAAGTTGAGAGTGGGTAATTTAAAGTTGTAGAAATGTTTAGTTTGGCTGGATGACGATCCATTTTGTGCGTTATTATTCTGGTTTGCATCAGCACTTTGTGCTTGTAATCTTGCTGTCTCCAATTTAATACGCGCCAATTCCATTTCTTGTTGTAAAATAATTTCCTCTCGTTTCAATTTATTCTCTTCTTCCTGTTTGGTAATTGCTCTTTGCTCTTCTCTTTCACGTTGAGCAATCTCTCTTAATCTATTTTCCTTGGCAATTTGCTTCATCTCACGTTCCTCCTCCTCTTTCTTTAATGCAGCCTTTTGTTCCTCTATTTCTGCTTTATGTTTTTCCAGTTCTGCCTCAGCAAACTGACGAAGTTCTTGAGATTTATAACCATATTCCTTACCAATTTTAACGAAATGGTCTATAGTAAGCATTTTGACTTTTATCTGGTAAGTAATTATTGATAATTACTGATTAAAATAGTCAATAGTAGCTTCAGAGTAATTATTATACTTACTCAACTTAGGAATATTCAATATAAATAATCACAATAGTACTGAACTCTATGTCTAAGTTCAACTAATAGACAATATTTTGTAACAATATTGTATCTAAGTACTAACTATATCATAAATAGTTATGATATCTGTTAACTATAATGTAATTACATCACACAATTAATCTTAATATCCAATAATGTTGGGTATGATTCCTAGTAATTATATTGTTCAATGTACTAAGTCACTCTCTTAGTACTAGAAAAGTATATTAAATAATATACAATGGGTCTATTACCTCAAAGGTAGACTATAAGATTATTTTATTTGGTCAATATATATATTATATTATTATGCCCTAGGCATCTCTTATAAATTGTAGTGCTAATTTCTTGGACTATCACTGCATAATTATGCAATGTCCCATATTAACCTTAAATGTCAGAAAAAATTAATTAAATTAAATTACAAGTGTATTATTGAATATAATGTTATAGTATTAATGTAGTATTTAATATATATCATGAGTACAAACAAAACAATGATGCAACTAAAGGGTACAAACAATGTCAAGACGCAAACAAGACATTTTCACAATTAAAAATGAATTTATGAACTAAATAAAACAAGCGGAAGTGTCACACGGAAAACGAAGGGTCAAAGATTGACCCGAGGTCAACTGAATATGCAAAGTACACAAAAAAAAATGACTGCAAAAAATGATGACATCACAGGACTCATAACGGACGAACATTTAACAATCATAAAATAAATTGATAGTAAGAGTAGACTGGACGAAATAGTTAACGAACATGATACAAAACTGAATAAAAATGTGAACTTAGTACAAATAAAATACACCAGTTATCTACGGAACGGCACAGCTAACACAAATCGTCAAACGACAGCAGATTTGGACAGGTAGTCCAATGGCAAACCTCAATGGGGCTTCCAAAAGTGCAATCGTTTAACTGCCCTAAGAAACGACCGAAATCAATTCAGGCATCGTGAGAGCCACAGAATCTAATTTCGGTTCATCCTCCGTACCGCCCACTAATTAACAACACATTAAGACAACAAAAAGTACATTAAACATAGGTAAAAACATGCCGATGTAGGCAGAGGGCATGGACTCAGTTAGCACTGTCACGTTAACGACAATAGTTATTGAGCTAAACTTATCTTTATTTGCTGCTTCACTTGATGCTCGTTGTCGTCGACGGCTAGGCCTGTGCCTTTGACTGTCTGCTCCTGTAGTCCATATCGTGTGTTTGCTTCAATGGCTCATGTTTCCCCTGGTTAGACTTAGAAACGGCTTTGGTTTCTCCGACAGTTCACCTACACGACTTTCGGTGACGTCACGTTGTTAGGCATTATAATGAGTACTGCGTCATCTTCGACTGGATCATGTGATCGAAAATTGATCGTAAATATTTGTGGTTAACATGTGCGTAAGGAACAGAAGTTTGTTTCTTTTTTCTGTCGTTCCCCGCATTCGGCCGCCACTTTTGTTGAAGGACTTTCGTGTGTGGTTACTGGTTGTGTTGCTTGAATTCTGATCGTGCTAATATTCGTACGCGAATGGGGTGAACCTCACCTTTGGTTTGTCGTAATGCCTGAACTTGGCATCAAGATGTAAACAACTGTTCATCTTATTAACTCAGCAACTTGATATAAAATACATAATTCATAATGTTGAATGGTGTAACGTGATTCAACGAATAATGCCTCCGGTTCGAGTCCTTCACAATTTAATATGGATTACACACATACATAAACAGTTCAATTCACACATGAGGTACATGCATCAATCAATCAATAGCGTAGACTGCTGTTTTACATGTCAATGTCCGTTTAAGGATACAATGCAGTAATTGTCGTCAGAACATCACAGCTATATGCACGCGCAGATAGAATGGCTACCTGCCGACAGTGAGACTGTGAGTCTAATTACTTCGTATAAAGTAGACGATTATCTTTCTCCTTCCAAGGATTTAGTTAATCACTAACCTCCATAAGTTTCCTCTCATGTAGAGTTCTAGGACTGACCCTGGTCCATCATAAATGCACATATAAATGGCTATATCATGCCATTGAATTGGAAGGTTAACAAAACGCAGCTATTCAGCTTGGCGGTCAAGTAACAAAGGGTAGCGTCTCCTAGTTACCGACTGTGACCCAAACAACGCTAGACACGTCATAATCGATCGTGTATGGAGCGTTCAATAATTGAAACATCTATCGCAATATATTAAATGTCTTAACCTTTACATTTGCACGTCCGCTAACCTTTAGCAGACGGCGTTAATATCATATACCGTAACACCCCTTTCATCTATTCTACCATCCCATTTATCTCAGAATTTACCCTCGATGACAATTAAATTTAATTCCTCGGGATAAAAATTCCTTTACATCTAAATTGAATAGCTTCAGCTTTACATTACATTTAAATGAAAAGGTTAATTTCCCAGATAGAATATGTTTACATTTACATTTCCACAGATTGAAAAGTGTTCACAATATAAATTGAATATGTTTTCATTTATGTTTACACTGATTTGAAAAGTTTGAAACTTCCATTAATTTTAAAATGAATATTTTCACATAGACATTTACAATGGTTTGAAACTGTAAGTATTATACTTAGGATGTAAATCATTTCTTTTATCTTTTCCTCCCTGCTCCATATGGAACCTGGGACTCTTTATGCATTTAGTTCCCTTTAAGAAACTAGCAATAAAGCAGTCACCAGTCCGTGCAGTGGTGGTTCATGAATTATCATTCTATACGCTGAGGTTGCCAGCCTCAAATGACTGGGACATCCACTAGCGATTTTCACATATTAAAATTGACATGGTAAAATACATATATATCTTAGTTCTCATGTTAGTAATAAAATATAGAATGTAAACTCACAACTTACGCAAATCCTGGCTCCCAGACATTTTGCTCAGATAAATAAAAGAGACTTGAATCGGCCTCTTTCACGCGTCTGGGGGGTTGTTAATTTAAGTTTATGAATATGTGTAAAATAAGACTTCTGACAGTATCGAGTTTTCTTTTCAGTGTCATACAATCGCACGGATGAAAAAAGGCACTATCAACATGTTGACATTTTTCACTTCCCTTGGATATCCAATATTCACGCTCACAGTCATCTACTCGTATATTGTTCGGCCAGTCACCAATATCATTAGAGTACTTCTTCGTTTCACTTATTCTTTCACATTCAGACTCAGTGTATACTGGGTTTTGCTGTATGTTTTCTGCTGCACAGCCTGCACTAGTACTAGTTGTTCCTGTACTTCCAGCTTCAGCGGTTAGAGTACCACCACCATGAACATCAAAATATTCTTTCAGCTTACGTGTTTTTGATATCACAAGTTGATCTCTTCTTTCTTTTTCTTCCTTCGCTTTACGTTTTTAACTTCCAGAAGCATAATTACGTCCAATATCTCTGTGTCTATTGCTCATTTTTTGAGTTTTCTAACCTTACAAATCAAGAAATTTTAATCAAGATCGAAAGAGAGTGCGAGCACGCCGTATACCTCAATTAAAACAGAACTTTCCGTTTCCTAAATTCTAGTTTTTATTGTTAATGCAAATTCATTTCACAAAGAACGAAACAAAATTAGAGGGGCAGTCGCCTAGAGCCAAAAAAGTGGCTTCCGTCCAAACGTGACCAAATTTTCTACGCCACTTAAATGGCTTCCGTCCGCAAACAGTTAAGATAAAAATAATGAAGAGTCACAGTGTTTCCTTCAGTTTCCCCAGACAGCGGCTTTCCTTATTAAAATGATAAAGATTTCCTGGGCTGTTTTTGTAAGTCCTGATAAATACTCAATTAAAAAGTGTCCGGTCTGATAAAATGGAATTCTGAATTCTAGGCTTCACTCTGGCTAGGTCTAGCGTCTTGGCAAGCAATCTTCACAGTAAAATTTTGACTGACTAAAGCGTCAGGTTATATTCACTGCCTTCCCACGCATTCGATGTTATGCAACTCAGATGACCAGCCAATCTGATTTGAATATTTTGCATGACTCAACAAGTGCAAAATTTCAAACATCACTTTTATGAAAATGGGCTGTAAACATCCGATTGCCGGGCAGGCAAACTTACAGACATATCGGTAACCTCACACGACAATGTCTGTAAGATGTAAAAAATTATTACTTTCGCTAAAGTAATGTCTTATCTGTTGCTTGAGCACACAAAACATCCTTCTCTTTACAACCTTGGCGGAGACGCACCCGTGCCTTATCAGTGATAATGCAGAGTGCGCTGGGCGATGTACATGTTAATCTGTGTACTGATATCGGCCGCGCCTTCGATTAACCAACTTGGTTGTCGATAATGTTCTCTCAGCCGCTCCTATAAATGTTTAGTATTATCATCCACCAGGAGTGTCAGATAAACAGACAAGACATAATATACTGAAAGTAGCGAAATAATGTAGACACAAAATATCTGCAACTTAGCAGAGAAAGAAAGAAGGAAAGTGCGACAATTGAAAACACGCAATAAAACCCGTACCACAAATGTACCGATTACTGCCGTAGTGAAAAAGAGATTAGGAAGAAGAAGGGGTCGCCCCAATCCATTCTGTGACAAAGAGCATAAAACACAAATGTACAAAGTAAGATATAGGACTTCATTTTTTTTTTTTTTAAATGAAGTCCAAAAAAGATACAGAAAATCAGGAGTTGTACAAGGAATACACAAAGCAGATTTAAAAACGAGTAAGACAAGACAAACAACAATACATAAACGACACCTGCAGGAAAATAGAGGAAATGCGCGAACAGGGATTAAATAAGAATATGTTTTCTGAAGTAAGAACATTGAGGAACAGCAACTTTAAATCATCACCTCGAGTAATAAACGACAAGAAAGGTGACACTCTAACAGAACGTAAAGACATTCTGAACAGATGGAAGAAGTACTGTCAAGAAGTGTATACGGAAATAAACAAAGCGGCAGATAACAACGTCATGAATGAAGATGAACGTGAACCAGAACCTAGCATAGAGGAAGTCCGGAACGCAATCAAAAACTTGAAAAGTGGAAAATCTCCTGGTTGTGATGAAATAACAGCTGAAATGATACAGGCAGGAGGAGAAGGCAGCGCTCGTATATACCATGCATTATGCTGCAAGATCTGGCAAAGCGGAATTAGGCCCAGAGCCGGATTAACGTAGTAGCACAAGTAGCATATGCTACGGGCCCCGCGCTTTTAGGGGCCCCGCGCCAATAAATATGTACATAATTTTTTGATCATCTAATACGAGCGTTAAACCAATGATCTTGTGATTTATGCCATCTTTAGCGCCTTTTCATTTGGTGTCACGAAATTGTGAGAGAAAGAGCATAAGAGGGTGACTTAGTGTGACTCTTCATTATTTTTATCTTAACTGTTTGCGGACGGAAGCCATTTAAGTGGCGTAGAAAATTTGGTCACGTTTGGACGGAAGCCACTTTTTTGGCTCTAGGCGACTGCCCCTCTAATTTTGTTTCGTTCTTTGTGAAATGAATTTGCATTAACAATAAAAACTAGAATTTAGGAAACGGAAACGTTCTGTTTTAATTGAGGTATACGGCGTGCTCGCACTCTCTTTCGATCTTGATTAAAATTTCTTGATTTGTAAGGTTAGAAAACTCAAAAAATGAGCAATAGACACCGAGATATTGGACGTAATTATGCTTCTGGAAGTTAAAAACGTAAAGCGAAGGAAGAAAAAGAAAGAAGAGATCAACTTGTGATATCAAAAACACGTAAGCTGATAGAATATTTTGATGTTCATGGTGGTGGTACTCTAACCGCTGAAGCTGGAAGTACAGGAACAACTAGTACTAGTGCAGGCTGTGCAGCAGAAAACATACAGCAAAACCCAGTATACACTGAGTCTGAATGTGAAAGAATAAGTGAAACGAAGAAGTACTCTAATGATATTGGTGACTGGCCGAACAATATACGAGTAGATGACTGTGAGCGTGAATATTGGATATCCAAGGGAAGTGAAAAATGTCAACATGTTGATAGTGCCTTTTTTCATCCGTGCGATTGTATGACACTGAAAAGAAAACTCGATACTGTCAGAAGTCTTATTTTACACATATTCATAAACTTACAGACAAGCAACATGCAAGAAAATAGTTATGCTATTCAGAAAGTAAAGGGCGCCTATTCTGTTTCCCATGCAAGCTTATGAGTTCAGAATGTTCATCAAAGTTTACTGTGGAAGGGTTTAATGACTGGAAAAATGCAAGCAATCTATTGCGTCAACATGAAGAAAGCTCCTCACATAGACAAGCTTTAATTTCACTGTTGATGCGTAAAAACAAAGGTGAACGTGTCGATTCCCAACTTGTGAAACAAATGGACATTCAAGAAAAGTATTGGCACAAACGTCTAGAGCGAATAATTGAAGTTGTGAAGTTTTTAGCAGAACGAGGCCTTTCATTTCGTGGCAGTAATGAAATTGTTGGGTCCCCTTATAACGGGAATTACTGGCCAAGTTTGATCCTTTTCTGGCAGAGCATATAAGTACTCATGCAAACAAAGGATTTGGACATGCATCATATCTATCTAAAACAACGTGTGAGGAATTAATCAATCTGATTGGATCCAGCATACTGGATCACATTCTCTGTGAAGTGAAGAAATGCAAGTATTATTCCGTTTCATTGGATTCTACTCCAGATATATCTAATATGGACCAGCTGACTTTGACTCTGCGCTATGTTTTGCCATCTGGACCAGTTGAAAGATTTGTGACATTTTTGGATATGGAAGGTCATAGTGCTGAACAGCTTACTAAAAGTCTACTTAATTTGTTAAAGGCAAATGACATTGATATTAAAGACTGCCGTGGTCAAAGTTATGACAACGCCAGCAACATGAGTGGCAAGTTCATAGGATTATATGCACAAATTAATTGATAATGATAATTACTATGCAAATTAAAAATGTATGTGTTCAAATATATTTGTGTTTTATTGTTTTTTTTAAATATAGGGCCCCTTTCTTAACATATGCTACAGCCCCGCACTAGCTTAATCCGGCCCTGATTAGGCCCAAGGAATGGAAAAGATCAATTTACATACCCTTGCCAAAAAAGGGCAACCTGAAACTGTGCACAAATTACAGAACTATAGCTCTCATAAGCCATGCCAGCAAAATACTATTACAAATCATAATGAAAAGGATGCAACAAAAGCTAGAAACAGAAATAAACGAAGTACAGGCGGGTTTTCGACCAGGTAGAGGCACTAGAGATCATATATTCAACATGAGGATCATCATAGAAAAGTGTAGAGAATTCAACGTTGACCTACATACTTGTTTCATTGATTACACCAAAGCTTTCGACTGTGTACAACATTCAGCAGTGATGGGCTATTATGGGAAATAGGGGATTTCCAAACCACCTTATACAACTCATCGCACTGCTGTACCAAGAACAACAGGCAGCCGTAAGAATAGAGGGGGAAACATCAGAATGGTTTGAAATACAGAAAGGAGTAAGACAAGGCTGTACCCTTTCCCCTTACCTGTTTAACATTTATGCCGAGAATATCATGAGGAACGTAAGAGATGACCAAGAACACACAGAGTCTGACTCATTGTAGAGTATCTGTGTGTAGAATATCTGTTTTTGTAGATGTCTTCGCCACTACTGAATGTCTGGATGCGGATGTTATTTTTGGGTCATGCACTGATCATCACTGAAGAAAGTCTTCTTCAGTTACCTCTGCATCATCGAATGAACCTGTCATATTGACATTGAGTGGGAGTGTCAAGTAACGCGAATGGTGTAGTAGTTCGGTGTAACAGACCACTTGATAATACCTCTCACACACTCTCATGTAATGCAATGACGACCTGAACTGCCGCTGACATTTCAATAGTTTAATGAAGGCACGCACACTGGACAGCACGGATACAGTCATGGGAACGTGTTGACATACATTCATTGGTTATTTGAATCGTGGATGATACATTCATGTAGTAGTGAAATAACATACAACCTAAGGTAGCATTCACTGTTCTGGTACCTAATCGCCGTATCCCCTACTGACTGAACGCGTCAATGAGGATCGGTAAACATACAAAAGTCATTGGCCCAACCTTCATTTCATGGCTAAGTTCTTAAGCTGAAATATGTCCAATGTTTGTATAATACTCATAAGCCACGATAGTGGGTTTTCACCTCCTAACAAGATCTCGATACCACTGCCCGATAGTAGGATACATAATCTGTTCTCTTGACAGTGATCAAAAAATATGATGACAGAAATATAACATGGCCGCCTTCCTGAGTTGTCGCTCACTCACTCATAGGAAGGTAGATATAAGCCAAAGTTAATTTAGAATGTGCCTATAAATAATTTCATAAAGTTTTTCCATACAGCTCTACAGTAATCACGTTACTTCATGTAGACATAACTGCTGTAGGAAAGCCTGTCATCTTCGTCGATACAAAACACGATCCTAGCGATACGAAGCACAATGTTCCATCTAGGTCTAATCGACTCGAGATCATCAAAAATAGGGTCTGGCATAACTGGAGTCCGAATCACACATATGAGGAGGATCTCTGACAAATAGACTCTTGCAGAGACATAAACTTCTCCAAGAAAAACATCTATGAATCACTGTTAAACCTTAAACAGTGCCAGCCCTGGAAAAAGCACTCAGCCATCTTGGCGACATTATCGGAACTCTTCACAACCCAGAAGGACTACGAAAACCTGCGCTAGATTCTGGCAGAAAGAATATAGTCCGACCTGAACATACAAAGGTATACAATATACGACTGAATCTTCTTTCACTAGACAAGTAGTACACATGAATTCAGGCCATAAACATAACAAGCAAAATTAATCTATTTTCTGGCCCGAACAAATAAGAACGGACATGAATACAATATCCATGCGCCGAGTCAATATCAAGAAAGATCACTCATATAATCAAAAGTGTAAATCAATCATGAATTATCTAGCTTTACCAGAGGAAGCATTTTCATACACAAATGAATGCAAATATATATTTTCCATATTAAATAGCCATATCGTATTTTTGTAATATGTGCGTCAAAATATGCACGCAACAGATTACCACACCCCTCGGGAAAAAAAAAGGTACTTTTTTTTAAATACATCTAGGAGCAACATACAATAGGCTCACAACGCACCAATAACAATGCGCAGATGATAAGCATTGAGAATATATTTCATGAACTTAGAGAAAGTATTTCTCTAAGTATAAATATTTCCAGAGAGGTGTCACCAACGCATACTACAATACTGGCAATGCCACACTTTCTACATCAGTTTATACATAAATTCCATGTTAGATATCTTAACATCATGATCATCAAAGACGAAAAACATTGAAAGATCAGCGGTGAATAAACATCAATGAACCGCTAAGTAGTGTTACAATCAATATATGATATATTACATATGTGTACACATTTCAACATAGGAACAACTGTAGCAAAGTTAGGCATATAATTTAACAGTTATGAATCATGTGGGCATCTAGACAAAATATCTGCCATCACATTTTCTGACCCACGGATAGCTCGCACCGAAAAATGAAACGGCTGCAGAGCAATCGCGTATCGCGTTGATCTCGCGCTCTTCAGATTTTTACTCTGAATAGCCGTAAGAGCTTTCTGGTCAGTTTCCACAATGAAATGCGCGCCAAGAAGAAATCTTTGCAGTTTAAGGATTGACCAAACCATAGCCAATAATTCACGGTCTAGGACCGAGTAATTCTTCTCTGCGGCATTTAATTTCCGAGAAATATACATCACAGGATGCAGAGTTCCAGAGTACTCTTGCATTAGTGCTGCTCCAATCCCGGTGGATGAAGCGTCACTACGAAGAATAAATGTCTTATCCTTAGAAGGCAATACTAGGATAGGTGAAGTAGAAAACATAGTTTTAACCTTATCCAAAGAGGATTGACATTCTTGAGTCCAATGGACTACATTAGGAGACCCTTTCTTTAGCAAGGAAGAAAGAGGTGACATAATGGAGGACAGATTCGGAATGAATCGTCCATAAAATTGTATTAGACCTAAGAGACTTCGCACTTGCTTTTTAGTCTTAGGAATAGAAATGTTAAGTATCTTACTTGTATTATGGTCTTCTGTTTTTAGGAAACCATGACCAACACGGTGTCCTAAGAAAGATATTTCGCTAAAACCAATACATGCTTTCGATGGTTTCGCTGTCAGGTTATGCTCGCGTAAGATAGACAATAGTTCATTTATCCCATTATAGTGATCGTTCCAAGTATCACTGAAAAGACAGATGTCATCAAGATACGCAATGACATCTGAGCGATGAGATAGGATTCGACGCATCATGCGTACGAATGTTGCAGGGGCGTTCATAAGACCGAAAGGCATGAAATTCCATTGGAATAGACCCCTAGGCGTCGAAAAAGCAGTAAACGGTTTGGCGTGTTCGGATAATGGAACTTGCCAATATCCCTTAGACAAATCGAGTTTAGTAAAGAAATGAGAATTCGATAGTCTCGTAAGTAGCTCTTCTAGCAAAGGCATAGGTTCAGCATCAAATTTAGTCACTTGGTTCAATTTGCGATAATCCACGCAAAGACGTATGTTATTGTCTTTTTTTTCGTACTATAACCATCGGCGAAGAATATGCTGATGTGGATGGTTCAATAATTTTTAACTCTATCATCTCATCTAACTCTTTCTCTACCTGTGCTTGAAAATGTATCGGGATAGGATACGGTCTGACTCTTATAGGATTATGGTCAGTAAGAATAATGTCATGTTGAATGACATCAGTTTGACCAGGAATGTCAGTAAGGACATCCTGAAATTGTTCTAACATAGTAGAAACTTGTTTCTGCTCTCCTGGAGATAATTCGGGAGAAATTGCAACATCTTTCCATGATTCATTAGAGTGAAGAGGAATCATTGGAAAAGGTAGATTTACATCCGAGAAACTCGTTTCCTCATCCTGTATTACTGACAGAGATGAGTACTGTCCATGTTGGACTGGAAAATCGTCCGTTGCCTGGAAAACAGGTTGTAAATAATCCGGACGTTCATGGAATTCCGTGAGCATGTTGATGTGGAAGGTTTTACGCTTCCCGTCAATATCGACGATATAGTCAACATCGGAAACTTTTGATATTATATCGTACGGACCTTTCCAAGAAATAAGAAGTCTATTTTCCCTACAAGGTAGCAAGACAAATGCTTTGTCACCTGGACAAAGTTGTCGCAAACGTCTCTTTTTATTGGCAAATTCCCTTGCCTTCTGTTTCGCAAATTCAGAAGAAGCAGTTGCCAATTTGCATGCTTCAATAATCTTGTGTCTAAGTGCAATGACATATTCATAAGAGGATTTTGTGTCATCGACAATATTATCAGCAGTTATGAGATCATGAAGTAAGGACATAGGACCTCGCGGTTTCGCGCCGAAGACAAGTTCAAAAGGAGAAAATCCTGTATGTTCGTTGGCGACCTCTCTATATGCAAAGAGAGCCGCGGGTAAAACCCTGTCCCAATCCTGAGGATGATCCTCAGTTATCTTACCTAGTAGGTTTTTCAGAGTTCTATTCAGACGTTCCACCATCCCATTGGACATAGGATGATAAATACTACTCAGTGATCTCTCTATCTTTAGAGTCGACATCACTTGAGACATGGTATCCGATATAAGTTGGTGTGGTAAAGTGGGATGTTATAAATATTTATAGGGGACTTATTGTACTGACTGAGATCAGCTGTGAAGGTATCTATATCTAATAAGAGTAGTGTATTATAGATAACCTTACTTACTGCCACATATGTATACCTCAGTCAGAATTATTCTGGAATAGTGTGATGACTACGTTATATGTCTAGGGTATGTGTATGATGAAGTGTAAGTCATAACAACAACAGACAGATAAACAATTTAATTTATTCCACCACACTTGACAACACTGTGACACTCACATACATATAACACTCTAAGAGGATATCTTAAAGGAGTCACTGATAACTTTTCAAATAACAATATGTATTCAGTGCTGTCATGAATGTATATGTGTCCTGATTCAAATACAAAGGGAACCAGGAATCACAATCAATTTTAATTACAAGTTATATGTACAGAATTTATTAATATGATTCTTGTAGTGACATATATTATTAATGGTATCCTATGTGTGTCAGTTGTGTAGTGGTAATATGAGGTAATACTGGTTTTGTTTTGTTCAAGCTCTGTTGGTATTTGTCATCATGACTTCAATAGTTTGTTTCTATTGGAACTAGTATTGGAGATGTTCTCAGTTCCTGGTATTAAAACAATTAAATTCCCCTCTTAATTTTATTTTATAATGTCATTTTAAGATGGGGGTACATAATGTTGAGCTCCATGGCCACACTCTCTTATCTTGCGTGATGACTGCAGTAAAAGACTCCTCTGCTCGATTACTTAAATGAGTTCTGGAGCCACCCCACTGGTTGCTATATGGACCAAGGAGTATGCTGTCCACCTCTGGCTTCAGCAAAGCTCTGACCAGGTGCTGCTCAATAACTTTAAGACCACGGTCCCTGAAACAAGAAGGTTGTACCTTCTACGTCAGAACTAATTTATACTCCATTTCTACACTGAGCACAATACATCACAAACATTGAGTTCAGAGCGTTAGGCCAACTGTCAGCTTCATCTGAAATACTTTATACCAGTATTTCCCTCCCTAATGGTTACTACGCCTCTGCAATTCCAGCATTATTTCTTTCTAGTTAATAATCTAGGTGTCAGTGTACTGTTTGGCCATTCCATGCAGTTTTACTTTCCTCCGACACCTTCTGTTCAGGCTGGAGCACTATAGGCTTTACATCATGTTCGCTACTGAACTACACATATATACAGACATAAATTATCAATTTACATTCAATTTTCATTAAAAGATATTGAATATTTCAAGCTTACCACAATTCATGGAAATAATAAACAGTTTCGTTGACTGGCAATGAATATAGCACAACTCCGATCTGCCGATGTCCCAGGCTTTATTTTATAAAAAATATACACTGGTGCTCAACGCACTGCTTCTTAGTAGGTTTATTACAAGATGTGGCAATGAACAGACGCTCTGAATTGAGTATATTCGCAGCTCTACCCAATCAAACCATGTCTACACATCTTTTCAAAAAAGTACCCCTTTCTCACGTTTCCCCTGACAACACAAGATAGTATTTATAGTCCGACCAATCGTGTTTAGTCTTTCATTTGTTGCGCTCCAATCAAATAGGAGTTAACATGGTAGGCTATTTCCGTAACGTAATGTTTTTTCAAACACGTTATAAAAAAATTTTATGAGCAGAAATGATTTCATGCTGTCAGGCACCCCCACTATTTTATTTTGGCCATAACTTGGTAATTCCTAGACTATTTGCGTAACGTTTTACATATTCTTTGTCAGCAAACCCTAAGGAACCCAAATATACGAATTTAAGGGAGCTAGGTGGCTGCGTTCAAAATGTGCATTTTCTACCACCTCCTGTTCACTTCAATCCCCATGTGGTGTCTGGGTACTGTCATGTTTTCAAACGTAAACCCATCTAATGTCATCTTTCCCAATAAGCGTTTTTCAGGATTTTAAAACCTAACTCTGGTATGGGTAGTGAATTTTATCACTGTCGATTTGAAATAAAGTTAGTGCATGTGGCCTTACACGCGTGATGGCAGCAATTGTGTATCGCGCGACGCGTGTTTAGTGTTGCAGGTGTCCCTGCTTTCTGCCTCTCCCTTCTCTCTATCCTTTAGTCCATCTGTCTTTTAGTTACGCCGTGTATAAAATGGAATGAATGAAATATTAAATTTAGGTCATTGATCAGCTTGCGTATCTCAAGGTTTTTCCAAGAAATACAGTACACGTTTCATTGAAGAAAGCGTGCAGCGACACAGTAGGCTTTTACTATCAACGTGAAAGCGTTACAATTTGCCGACGAAGTAGAAAACAAGGGGGATTTCGAGTACAGTCATTGTGACAGCACTGTTCTTTACCATTCTTCTTTCCTTTTATTAAATTTATTTGTTAGGCTTTGCATTTACGTTTTAATTTATATATGGGGATTAGAATAATTCACGACAGTTGGCTACCATGGTCCGATAATATTTCTGCTGGAAATCCCAGACGAGAAAATATTAACCAAAGAGCATCTGCAATATCAGCAGTAGTTATGCTCTTTAGAGGAACAGCCTCTGGCCAACGTGTGCACATATCCACACACGTCAAAATATATTGGTGTCCTCTAGCAGACTTTATCTTAAATGGACCAATGATGTCTATCGCCATTTTTTGAAATGGTCGAATGGGAATGTCTGCAGCCTGAATAGGTGCAGCATGGCGTGGACCTCTGGATTTAACCTCTTGACATACTTTACAAGATCGACAATAGATTCGTATGTCCTTATTCACAGCAGGCCAAAAGAAAGATGCAAGAACTCTAGATTTAGTACGGGAAAAACCCATATGTCCAGCACACTGAGAATCATGAGCGTGCTGTAAGATTTTAACTCTCATACTTTTGGGCACAAGAATTTGAGAATGAATGGATTTAGCGGAGTCTTGTACCATACGTACAAGTACGCCATTCCTCATCGTAATCCAAGATTTACGATTTGTATCCTTATTCGGATCACCTTTTGTTGCCAGAGTAAAGAATTTCTTTAGAGTAGGATCATCTTCCTGCTGTTTTATAAAGGAAACATGCGAAATCTCCAAGAGATCACCTTGGTTCTGGTCATCATTATCTCCAGAAGGCGAAGATTGCGGCATGTTTAGAGCTTGAGCTCTAGTGACCACAGCATTTGCAGTATGCATATTATCTCTTTCCCACTCGGCAATTTGTTGCGGAGTGCATTCTTTCGCACCATGAATGCGACCGACGATAAGATCAGCGATCGGATTCGGCAGAAGACATGCGTGCACATCTCCTGTAAAGAAGGGAGTAGAGATGTTGATAATGGCAGTGGAGTACTTCTCCAATGTGCCACCAAATGTTATGCATTTGATTATCCTGCCAGTGGCTCGAGAAGGATCTATAAGTGACTGCCTCACTCCAATGGTTGTGCACCCGGAATCGAAAAGAATTGAGACCGGAGTACCATCTACTAGACCTCTATTCAATACAAGAGCACCTCTTCCATCATGCGCGACTGACGCAGGAAGAGCAGGAAGAGGATGACCACAGCTTAAAGTCGAAACTGTGGTTGGCTCGAATAATGTTTTGCATTGGGAACACTGAAATGCTCTGTCAAAATCGAAAGCAGAACATCCCACACTATTAGAGTCTTTCTTATCATTGGTTTGATTACCGGCTTCGTGAAACTCTTGTTGTGCAGAGTTAGCCTGGTAATGAGATTTACCATGTCTTTTGTGTTGAGATCTCCCTCGGTTATTGTTGCCTCTGTAATTATTATTCCCTCTGTTATAACCCCTATTTGGGTTTGAATCACAATATTCATGATCATAATCATCATGCTCATTATAATGAGTATCCCTGTAATGTTGGTTTTGTTGTTTCCATGAAGAACTTGGGTAGTTCCTATGGTTACTCCCTTTTCGGAAATTTCTATAATTATGGGCACCCCTCGCGTATCGAGGACTGTCAGCCCGATTCCAGTTCTTCGAAGAAGAACCCTGATTTGAGTGGTTACCTTGGTTTTGATACTTATTCCAATTAACCTTTTTATCAAATTTATTTTGACCTCCTTGGAATTTGTGTGAGTAATTATGATTATATTCTGTTGCTGAAGCAACTGGCATACCCTCTTTAATGTTAGTGTTACTAAGAATCATGTCAGGGTGTGCCGTGGCATACTGGTCACAATATTCTTCCATTTGCTTTAATGTACTAGGGTTACGCTCATGTAAAAACTCTAGGAATGGTTTATTTACCGAAGACATGACCTTGTCTCTTAGCAATACATCCGTAAGACCATCAAATGTTTTCTCTATTTTGGATAATTCAATCCATCGTGATAGTGTAAGTCGTGCTTTTGAAATGAATTCTGAGAATTCTACACCTACCTCAGGTCTCATTGTTTTAAACAAAAGACGATAACCTTCCTCTGACAGCTGGTATCTCTTTGTCAAAGCTGCCCTAATAGCATCATAATTATCCTTGTCGGCCTCTTCAACCAAACATAACTTAGTCAGAGACTCCCCTTTTAGATTTTCAGACAACTGATTCACATACTGTGATTTGTCAACATTATGAGCTCGACAAGCACGTTCAAATCTAGAAAGCCAAAATGTTATATCATCACTGGCAGAGTTGAACGCTGGCACCTTGACCTTATAATTAAAGGGTTTACCATTACCACCAGATGCCTGATTAACATTAGTCATACTTGTCAATCTTAATTTCTCTAACTCAAATTCATGTTCTCTTATCGCTTTTCTCTCTTCAGCTTCTAATTTTTTCCGTTCAGTTTCTCTGTCTAATCTTTTTTGTTCAGCAGCAGCAGCAGCTTCTAATTTTTTCTGTTCTGCAGCAGCATCAGCTTCTCTTTCTAATCTTTTCTCTTCAGCCAGAGCTTTTCTCTCTTCAGCAGCAGCAGCAGCTTCTAATTTTTTTTCTTCTATTTGAAGTTTTCTCTCCTCAGCAGCAGCTTTTTTCTCCTCAGCAGCAGCTTTTTTCTCCTCAGCAGCAGCTTTTTTCTCCTCAGCTTGCATCTGCAATCTGAAATTCTCAGCATCTATCTTCTTTTGTTCAACTTCTGCTTTCCATTTATTCTCATCTTTTTGTTTTTTCTCTTCTGATTTTAATGCAATAGCAAATTGAGCAGTTGCTCATTCTTCTAACTCTTTACCAGTCTTATCAAGGGATTTCCCTTGTGCTATAAAGTAATCTAATGTAGACATTTTGTCTTATTAAATCAGAAACCCGACAAAGTAAATAAATTACCTTATTTCACTTTCATGGGAGACAAGTCTATACTATAGACTTAGTCTTAGTGAGAACCTTGTATGGTTATTTTGTTTATAATATAACCAATGATAACTTGAGTACCTGTGGAAAACAATATCTGTATATCCCAAACACTGTGGGAGACAAGCCTTAGAAAGGTCTTGTATACTTCCTTAATGTAATCAATGATCACTTGAGTACCTGTGGAAAATAATATTTTCTATCCCAATCACTGTGGGAGACAAACCTTACAAAGGTCTTGTACACTTTCTTAATGTAATCAATGATCATAAGTACTGGTCTGTACTATAATATAAATATATTCAAATATACCTTATATATTATTTGTCAACCAAAGACATTAACAAGGACAAACAAGAAAAGACAATATGAAAACAATTGCAGGAATCAAATTAAATCAAAATAGAAAAAATCAAAAAAAAAATGATCACAGAATCTGTGATGATAACCGCAATGAAATCAACAAGACAAATAACGCCACAGTGTATAAACATAAGGGTGTAAAGAACTGAAATGAAAGGAAAGATGAGACCTACAATTATACAAACAAATCAAACAAAACTAAAGAACATAGAAATATTACAAAAAACAACAAGAAGGACAGTTTCGACACAGCTAACAAATATTTGCAAACAATGTTGCATGCAAATTTCAATTAAGAAATTTGCTCCCTATAGAACGCTAGAGCAAGACCAATGTCACTTGGTATTTCTTGTTCTAGTCACCTCCCATCCAGGCCCGCAGAATACAAACTAACTTAACACACAACAAATAACATATAAACATAAATACATGTAAACCTTAATAGCATAAATGCATACATAATATGATTAAATAATATGGCAATGTGATGTTAATAGAGTGTCGCAGAAAGGATGTGTTGCAGAGAAGGCTTATCTTTTATTCAAAATAATTTTTCACTTTTAATAAGTTATTAAATTATTGAATTAACTTATTACAATGTTCAATCCTTTTGAGCATATGAAGATCCAACGATGAAATATGCACTTTATGTTCAACAACACTATGATTCTTCTGTACAGGATCAACAATCACTTCTTTCTTCTGTACGATAAGAAATGTCAACAGTACTGTTCCCGATATTTTATACACTTGATACAACTGTCCTGTATAATACCGTCTGTACAGCGAAAAAACTGTCAACAAGCGCTGACCTAGATACAGCATCCGATCGATAATACAGGTCAAGCTGACATCGACTGCCCCGTTGTAACTTGTACACTGGTGTTCATGCGTGTCGTATGTGGCGTCAGGGATGGTCTGGTTATCATAACCCCAGGAATCTGGTTCACCACTGTAGAGTATCTGTGTGTAGAATATCTGTTTTTGTAGATGTCTTCGCCACTAATGTCTGATGCGGATGTTATTTTTGGGTCATGCACTGATCATCACTGAAGAAAGTCTTCTTCAGTTACCTCTGCATCATCGAATGAACCTGTCATATTGACATTGAGTGGGAGTGTCAAGTAACGCGAATGGTGTAGTAGTTCGGTGTAACAGACCACTTGATAATACCTCTCACACACTCTCATGTAATGCAATGACGACCTGAACTGCCGCTGACATTTCAATAGTTTAATGAAGGCACGCACACTGGACAGCACGGATACAGTCATGGGAACGTGTTGACATACATTCATTGGTTATTTGAATCGTGGATGATACATTCATGTAGTAGTGAAATAACATACAACCTAAGGTAGCATTCACTGTTCTGGTACCTAATCGCCGTATCCCCTACTGACTGAACGCGTCAATGAGGATCGGTAAACATACAAAAGTCATTGGCCCAACCTTCATTTCATGGCTAAGTTCTTAAGCTGAAATATGTCCAATGTTTGTATAATACTCATAAGCCACGATAGTGGGTTTTCACCTCCTAACAAGATCTCGATACCACTGCCCGATAGTAGGATACATAATCTGTTCTCTTGACAGTGATCAAAAAATATGATGACAGAAATATAACATGGCCGCCTTCCTGAGTTGTCGCTCACTCACTCATAGGAAGGTAGATATAAGCCAAAGTTAATTTAGAATGTGCCTATAAATAATTTCATAAAGTTTTTCCATACAGCTCTACAGTAATCACGTTACTTCATGTAGACATAACTGCTGTAGGAAAGCCTGTCATCTTCGTCGATACAAAACACGATCCTAGCGATACGAAGCACAATGTTCCATCTAGGTCTAATCGACTCGAGATCATCAAAAATAGGGTCTGGCATAACTGGAGTCCGAATCACACATATGAGGAGGATCTCTGACAAATAGACTCTTGCAGAGACATAAACTTCTCCTAGAAAAACATCTATGAATCACTGTTAAACCTTAAACAGTGCCAGCCCTGGAAAAAGCACTCAGCCATCTTGGCGACATTATCGGAACTCTTCACAACCCAGAAGGACTACGAAAACCTGCGCTAGATTCTGGCAGAAAGAATATAGTCCGACCTGAACATACAAAGGTATACAATATACGACTGAATCTTCTTTCACTAGACAAGTACTACACATGAATTCAGGCCATAAACATAACAAGCAAAATTAATCTATTTTCTGGCCCGAACAAATAAGAACGGACATGAATACAATATCCATGCGCCGAGTCAATATCACAACATGCCTAAGAAAAATTCACCGAATCTTTTGGCCGAATACCATCACCAACCAAGATCTGCTTACTCGTAGCAAGCAAGAGGACATGCATACCATCATAGCTGGCAGACGCTGGAGCTGGGTTGGTCATGTCCTCAGAAGAGACCCCGATGCCATCACAAGAACAGCTATGCTTTGGACCCCTGAAGGAAAGCGAAAGAGAGGGCGACCAAAAACAACTTGGCGGAGGACTGTGGAGGCTGAGATGCAAAGAATGAACCAGAGTTGGGGCACTGTACGAAGGATGGCCACCGACCGTGCAAAGTGGAATCAATTTGTTGTTGCCCTACAAGACGCCACTAGGCGTGATGGCCACTGACTGCTTTGACGGTCGGTGGTTAAGGATCGAAGAAGAAGAAGAAGAGTCAATATCAAGAAAGATCACTCATATAATCAAAAGTGTAAATCAATCGTGAATTATCTAGCTTTACCAGAGGAAGCATTTTCATACACAAATGAATGCAAATATATATTTTCCATATTAAATAGCCATATCGTATTTTTGTAATATGTGCGTCAAAATATGCACGCAACACTCATTTAACATCGGCGGGTACCAGATCCCGGAAATCAGATATGCTGACGACACAGTCCTCTTATCGACCAACCCAGAAGGACTTGAACAATTAATTCTGTCCACCAAAAAACACAGCGAGGCCCAGAATCTATACCTAAACACCAAGAAGACCAAGTTATTGACAACAGACAAAGTAAAGACCAAACCAGATATTGAAATTGATAACGAAGAACTGGAAAGTGTTAATAAATTCGAATACTTAGGATCAATCATCAACAGCTCTCGCGACTGTGCAGTAGAAATTAAAAGAAGACTTGCAATTGCTTCACATAAACTAATACAGATGAAAAACCTATGGCAAGGCACAAGCAAAGAAACAAAGTTACAACTGATCAGAGCATGTATATTCCCAGTAGCAACATACGGCTGCGAGACTTGGACACTCAACAGTTGCAAAAAAGATTACATCATTCGAAATGAAATGCTACAGAAGGATGTTGAGAATACCCTGGACAGAAAAAAAGACCAACAGAGAAGTACTGCACTTACTAAACGTACAGGAACATTGGCTCCTAAATACCATCGCAATTAGGAAGCTGAAATTTTTCGGTCATATAAAAAGACATAATAGTCTGGAAAAAATAGTGATGGAAGGCATGGTCCCTGGAAAAAGGGGAAGGGGTCGACCTAGACGACGGTGGACCCAGGACATTACAGAGAGTCTGAACTTGTCTGTGGCTGATGCAGGTCGACTTGCCCAGAATCGTTCAGAGCAGCTGTAATGGAGACAACGTTCTGGACAGAATACGTCACATGATGATGAAGATATAAGAAAGACATATGATCTGAGACAAAAAAGCAGTGTCGGTATATGAAGACTCCAGGCCAAGGTGAATACGGCGTCACATAAGGTCTTTGACAGCTCCTCACAAAAACTTACATATTCGAGATCCTTGCATGGCCTTTTTCTTGAACCCTACAAGAAAATGTGAAAATGACAGGCCATAAATAAAATGAAAAACTATATAGAGAGGGAGCATAAAAGCCGGAAGGAGCTGGAACGACCTGGCTTGTGCAGGACAGGTCTGGATGAGATAACTTCGTCATTGCCTTTTGATGTTAAAGATGTTAGCAGAAAATCGGAGATAAGAATGTTTTATATTTATTTTTCAATTGGAGTATCAAACTGTGTCGTAGATTTTTGATAGGAGAATTAAGACTTGGGTTGGTCCCTTCTGAATAGGCTTGAATAGGTGATAGACACAGTAAGAGTTTGTAAAAGGAAATAGAGTTTCCACAAGTGAGATGATAGACTGTGATATAGAGGCTGTCTCTGAAAAAAATCGAGGAAATCTTCTCTCTTTCACCTATCCTCTACGACAGCTTTTAAGGCGTCAGACAGTCTAAACACAGATATATATATTACATATATTTCTATCTACTCACGGTCCCGCACATACACGTGACGACAGTTAAACACACAGACGTGGGAAATCTATAACAATGAATATATATATACTAGAACGAGCTGACCAACGCACTGATTTAGTTCAAGAGAGATTTTAATTATCATCAAAAAAAAATCTTCTCACAACACCTAAAACAATACATCAAGGAAAAACATATACAAATAGTCATAAAATTCAAGAAAATGCTACCAAGGATGATAGCCCCGTTATGATCTTAACTCTAGGTTTAGCCCACAGCCCCGTTAGGATGACAGATGATGGCCCAAAGAGTTATAGATGCATATGGTTAGGGTCTAATATTGTCCCCTTTCTTGAAGGTAAGAACTGACTTATGACAGCAGTATCTATTCTAAAGGAACAATTGAATTAAGCAGCAAGTCTTTCATAAGGAAAAATTACATAGTGAGTGCATTAAACAACGAACGTCCTTCCGTCACTTTCACTCGGTTCTTTCATCAGGGTACCCTGGCACACGTGCTTACCTATCTGTACCGCTGTTCGCCGTCTGGCGCAACCTTAGGACACTTCTCTACAGCGAATCTGTATTCTTTGGATAAAGCGAATCCCAGCTCTGCAATTACAGGTTTCTTCCACTGTTTTCGGGGAGCGTTCACTTCACCAGTTAAATTTTTGATTACTGTTAATGTCACTTGAATCAGTTTGGATAAACAAGTTTACACGGGCACACAGAGTCAAAAAAACACGAGGGTTCCCTTAATTTGGAAAGATGACCAGTGGACAACTTCTTTCAACAGATAGTCTTGGTTCACTATTCACTCTTTCGACAAAATGTCGGAAATGTTAATGCTATTGATTGTAATTTATTCTCGCCGCCAGGCAGCATGTATATTTCAATTTGAGAAGAAATATGAACTGGCTCAGAAGCCCAGTATAAACATTAGTCTTTAGCAACCGTTAATGGGATTGGTATTACTGTTTATCTCTGATGGCACATGCACTGTCAGACCAGTGTTACTTGAAAAAAACCCACGTGGTTAAAGATAGGAAATGTCTATGCTTCTCACAAGTATGTCTCTTTACTAAACGCCGGCAAGTTGGGTTCACCCCAGTATTCACTGAATGAAGAAAAACAACATATAATATACTATACAGAATATGTACTCGTTATAATCTTACATTTTAAACGGCAAGCCTACAGCTTGACTTATATTTAAAGCTTCCCGTGCAATAAGTTATATAAAAAAAACCCTCATCATGAATTAGGAATATCTGCGTATTTCCGTCACCACTCATGATGCATCTAGCATTTATAAGTTTGTTTAGAAAAATATACTCGACTGAGTAGTTAGCAGTTAAATTAAATTCATTATGGCTACATTGTTGTTTAAGTTAGAAATTATAATTTTATTCTGCTTTCCACTGTAACTCGTCACTAGAAAATAATACAGACTTAATGTATTAAGCGCTCAGCACCAACTCTAACTAGTGAAATAAAATTAAGCAATTTAACACGTTAGACTCTACACAAAATACTAGATAAATAATATAAGATCTACCTCAACACAGAACTACTAAGAACTAAAACCACTTCGACCAACTAATTGCTTCTTTCACAGAGATTCTTAGGGCTCGAACGTAGGTTGTTCTAGTCTAACTGCAAAGTTACTGAGTGAATTAAGTCTCAAACTCCCCCCAGTATATATGAAACACCAGACAAAGATCTACCCTGTTCCATAAACTACGCAATCTCTCGTCTCTCCTAACCCTTACGTAACTTAGACGCATGGCAATAACTGCCACCTACTGACCGAGAGTGCGCGTGTCAGTTGCAAATCTCAGACAACCCGTCTGCAGTGCGGAGCGAAATTTCACACTTCGCCGGACTATCCCGACGAAAACTCACGCAGTTGCTGCAAAAGGTAGACAATCCGTCTGCCTGCCATGTCAGACGGAGCGAATTCTCACACCCCAGGCCCAGAAATCTGGTCGGGCAGCGCTCTGACCGGGGAAACTGCAGACGTTCTGTCTGGCGAGAACCGTATATTCACGGCTATCGTTCGACCAGCAGAGACTGACATCTACGTAATACCATCACTAGTGCGATTCTCAGTTTTGAGAAAAGAAACAGGTAAACGTTAAGGATGGGGAAGAAAATATGTTTATCGCAAACGAATGGATGCGAAAAAAAATACAGGAAAATGTAAAGAAATATAGAGGATACGGGTGGGAGAAACAAAGAAGAGGGTATAGGCAATTTAATGATCATAACCTATGTGACAGAACGTCCCCCCTTTAAGATATGGAAGCACTCCATGTCTACGTTATGGAATTAAATTTCCTATAACCGTAGCTTCGGGGTGTCTGTCTTCTTCCCTCTCATCTCCCTTCCATCTCTCTCCAATTCCTACACAAGTCTACTCCCCAAAGTTTCCTTCCTCTGGAATGTCTCCCATGCGCGCTTGAAAGAGCGTCGCCGCTTCTGACATTTTTCAAAGATTTCCTGTGATTGCAGTGGAATTTCCCTGCCACTATCTTCATCTTCGTCAGTTTCGGCGATCGTCAGGAGATGGTCGGAGGTCGGCACCGGTTTTTCCAATTGTCTCTTTAAGAGATTTAAATGGAAAAACTTCTCTTTTCCTTCAATAGAGATCTGGTAGTTAGCCTTAGAAATCTTTTTCAGGACGGTAAACGGCCCTTGCCATCCGATCCTCAGTTGGTTGTTCTCGGTAGGGAGTAACACCAAAACTTTCTCTCCTGCTTCCAGTTCTCTCTCTTTCGCGACTTTCCTGTATCGGTTAGCGTGCTTTGTGCGTGCTCGCTTAAAGTTAGTCGTTGCTAGGTCCCACCCTAGTTTCAACCTTTCCTTTAAATCCGACACATATTTACTTGCTGAGACAACTGTCTCATCCGCCTTCTCGTCTGTCAGAGACTGAAGTAAGGCTTCAAGCGGGCCCTTAATGGGTCTGCCGAATAAAAGCGTAGCTGGCGGAAATCCTGTGGAAGTATGAGGAGATTCTCTGTAGCCAAATAACGCTGCAGGAATACAAAGATCCCAATCTTCAGGTTTCACTTGTGCCAGCTTACTTAGCATCATGTTGAGGTTTCCATTAACACGTTCCACGAGCCCATTTCCGGCCGGAGTATATGGCTTAGTGTGGATGTGTTGGGTCCTCAAGATCTTAACGATCTCATCCATCAACAGGTTTCGGTATGGAGATCCGTTATCCGTCAACACTTGCTGAGGGAATCCCAACCGAGTGAAAATCTGCACGAGGGCTTCTGCGACATGCTTGGCATCTGCGCATGTTAGCGGGATAGCTTCTGCCCATAAAGTGCATGTATCGACTAAGGTCAGGATAAACCTGTTCCTTCTTTTAGTCCTTTCGAAAGGCCCTAAAATGTCGATCACAACCCGTTCGAATGGTGTTCCCACAATTGGCATTTCACCCAAAGAGACTGGGGGTGCCCGTTGCTTGGGTGGCACACGTTGGCACTGGGCACAGGATTTGACATATCTGATAATATCAGTATTTACTCCTGGCCACCAATAATGAGTGGTTATCCGTTGGTTTGTGGCGTTCTGTCCCATATGTCCGCTGAAGGGAAGAGAGTGCCCCATTTCTAGGATTTGGCTTCTGTACTGTTTCGGTACTAGGAGCTGGTTGTAACCTTGGTCAGGCTTGCCCGTTCTGCGATAAAGTACGCCATCCTTAGAAAAAATGTCCCCGTGCTGTCTGGGTTCCTTAGCCATGGGCAGTTTCCTAAAGCAGGGTGCCAAAGTAGGGTCCTTGTATTGCGCTTCTTTAAGTTCCATGGGTAAAAAATTAGGCGCAGGCTCCCGTTCCTTCTTGGTTTGCCCTCTTGTAGTTACTGCTGCCACAATCGGCTCTTCCGGTTTCCCAATACACACGTATCTCCCGCCAAGTATGACTGGGTAGATGGGATCATCCATAACAGCCGCTTTGATCACGCCTCTGACAAAATCAGAGTGGATCTCCACCAATGCGATGGGAAGCGCTGTAGGTGCATCACTCTTACGAACTCCACAAAATTGGACGGTCTCTGCTGTCTCTTGACCGGGTTTGACCAGGTTTCTGGCAACAATGCAATCATAAGAAAGCCCCGTGTCAAATAAACAAGAAGTTTGAGAACCGTTCAATGTAACAGTACCTCGCGTTGAGGGTCTGTCTCCCTCTACAGGTTGGGAATCACTGTCAATAATTCCGCCTTGCGAGACTGTTAGTAAGCATCCGATGCGTTTAGGCTCGGTGTGCTCACTCTGATCATATGTCCCGTGCTCAGGGGTTCTCCCTTTGCCACCTTGTCCTTTCTGGCTACGCTGCCATGTAGGGCGGTCGGGTTGATCAGACTGTTTGGGGTGGTTGGGGTACTTGTTCTTGTAGAACTTGGATTTTTCAGGAGGGGGGTTTTGAGGTCCAGTTTCTCTGTGGTTATTCTGATTAGAAGCATGAGAAGATTGCTCTAGATTATTTTTTCGAAAATGCTCCTCTGTCGGTTTCCGTTTTGTGGCCGGTAGTTCAGCCAGCGCATTTTGATAACGCTCAGACTTCTCTAAGATGTCTTCAAGTTTTTCTGCCCCCTGCTCAGCTAGAAATCTCCGGGTATCTGCAGACAAAGTGTTCTTTATTTGTTCTGTTAGAACAAATTCCTCCAGACCTTCATAGGTAGAGGGGAGCTGTGAAAGCTCAAGGCACTTTGTTAGGTATCCCTTCAAACGAGACGAGAACTGTTGAAAAGTTTCAGAGCTCTCTTTCCTGCTGTTGCGAAACAGTTGCAGAAATTTGCGAGCATTCATTTCAAAGCGCTCCAGTAACGCTTTCTTCAACACATCATAGTTGTCTTGTTGGCTGCTTTCCAGTTTGGCGTAAACATCATACGCACTGCTTTTCAGCGCCTGAGAAAGCTTCATGTTCCAACGCGACCTTTCTAAACCGTACAGAGTTGCAATTTTCTCAAATTTCTCTAGGTACGTGTCAATCTTCTCATTAGGACAAGGGAAAGATTCTAGAGCGAAAGACATAGCAGTGAGGTGAGTAGATTGAGTGCTAGAAGGATCAGTTAAGGAAGAATGAGGAGAAGACTCTCCATTGCTGGAGGTAGAGGCAGCACCACGACTTTGGAATTCTAGAGTTTTAAGAGCTAACTCATGCTGTCTCTGTTTCTCTTTTTCCTCACGCTGTCTCTCCTTCTCTCTTTCCTCATGCTGTCTCTCCTTCTCTCTTTCCTCATGCTATCTCTCCTTCTCTTTTTCCTCCTGTTGCATCCTGCGAATTTCCATTTCCTCATCCATCTTCCTCTGCTCTCTAGCTTCGGCTGCTTTTCTCTCCGCGTCATATCTCTCGAGTTCGTCTCTGACAAATGCTTTCGCTTCCTCTCCTTCCAGTCCCTCCTCTCTCGCTTCGTCCCTGAGGAGTTGTCTAAGCTTTGCCCTCTCGGCCATATTAAGTCAGTTACTGAGACTAGTGGAGAAAGAAAATAGGAAAAAGGATACACTGGTTCCTACCACTTACAAGAAAATACCAAATAAAAGATGATATGCTTAACCCTGGGATACCTCCTCCAAAATAAAATCTAACTATAGCTGCTATTAATCGGTAATAAAGCACCTAATGCAAACACGACTACGCCAACTAAATGGTAGTTAAGATTACTTCTGAAAAATAAGTTGCTACAGTGGAAACAAAATAATTATTGCAAAATTTAAAGAGAAAAATAATCCCTTAATTTAAAAATCCACTATAAGTTCGCCCCTGAAGTCAGATCGGGTAAGGGAGGCAATTAATCTGGACGAAAAGAGTCCAAAACGCACTCCTTAACTTAGTTCAAACACCGTTCTGCCTCAGTACCCAGTGAATGTAATATACTCACCACTTTACCAGCGTTTAGTATCACAAATCAACAATTAACATATATTCCGACAAAATCCACCTGTAACTCAAATGTATATTATTCAAATGCTGTGGAAAAAAACTTATCAGTTTGTGTGGTCAGCACGCCCGTAAACAGATCGTTAGTCTAGAGGATAAATTATTTAAAGATATAACAACTCACAAGACCTCAAACTCTTACTCTATTTCAGAATAAAGAATCTTACGTTCAAAATCCAGATAGACGAGTCCACATTTGTCGTACTCGTCTTCCTATTCTAAGTTCAATAATCCTTCGGACGAGACCACATTTGTCGTACTCGTCTTCCTATTCTAAGTTCAAAAATCCTTCGGACGAGACCACATTTGTCGTAGATTTTTGATAGGAGAATTAAGACTTGGGTTGGTCCCTTCTGAATAGGTTTGAATAGGTGATAGACACAGTAAGAGTTTGTAAAAGGAAATAGAATTTCCACAAGGGAGATGATAGACTGTGATATAGAGGCTGTCTCTGAAAAAAATCGAGGAAATCTTCTCTCTTTCACCTATCCTCTACGACAGCTTTTAAGGCGTCAGACAGTCTAAACACAGATATATATATATTACATATATTTCTATCTACTCACGGGCATGCACATACACGTGACGACAGTTAAACACACAGACGTGGGAAATCTTTAACAATGAATATATATATACTAGAACGAGCTGACCAACGCACTGATTTAGTTCAAGAGAGATTTTAATTATCATCAAAAAAAATCTTCTCACAACACCTAAAAAAAATACATCAAGGAAAAACATATACAAATAGTCATAAAATTCAAGAAAATGCTACCAAGGATGATAGCCCCGTTATGATCTTAACTCTAGGTTTAGCCCACAGCCCCGTTAGGATGACAGATGATGGCCCAAAGAGTTATAGATGCATATGGTTAGGGTCTAATATTGTCCCCTTTCTTGAAGGTAAGAACTGACTTATGACAGCAGTATCTATTCTAAAGGAACAATTGAATTAAGCAGCAAGTCTTTCATAAGGAAAAATTACAAAGTGAGTGCATTAAACAACGAACGTCCTTCCGTCACTTTCACTCGGTTCTTTCATCAGGGTACCCTGGCACACGTGCTTACCTATCTGTACCGCTGTTCGCCGTCTGGCGCAACCTTAGGACACTTCTCTACAGCGAATCTGTATTCTTTGGATAAAGCGAATCCCAGCTCTGCAATTACAGGTTTCTTCCGCTGTTTTCGGGGAGCGTTCACTTCACCAGTTAAATTTTTGATTACTGTTAATGTCCCTTGAATCAGTTTGGACAAACAAGTTTAAACGGGCACACAGAGTCAAAAAAACACGAGGGTTCCCTTAATTTGGAAAGATGACCAGTGGACAACTTCTTTCAACAGATAGTCTTGGTTCACTATTCACTCTTTCGACAAAATGTCGGAAATGTTAATGTTATTGATTGTAATTTATTCTCGCCGCCAGGCAGCATGTATATTTCAATTTGAGAAGAAATATGAACTGGCTCAGAAGCCCAGTATAAACATTAGTCTTTAGCAACCGTTAGTGGGATTGGTATTACTGTTTATCTCTGATGGCACATGCACTGTCAGACCAGTGTTACTTGAAAAAACCCACGTGGTTAAAGATAGGAAATGTCTATGCTTCTCACAAGTATGTCTCTTTACTAAACGCCGGCAAGTTGGGTTCACCCCAGTATTCACTGAATGAAGAAAAACAACATATAATATACTATACAGAATATGTACTCGTTATAATCTTACATTTTAAACGGCAAGCCTACAGCTTGACTTATATTTAAAGCTTCCCGTGCAATAAGTTATATAAAAAAAAACCTCATCATGAATTAGGAATATCTGCGTATTTCCGTCACCACTCATGATGCATCTAGCATTTATAAGTTTGTTTAGAAAAATATACTCGACTGAGTAGTTAGCAGTTAAATTAAATTCATTATGGCTACATTGTTGTTTAAGTTAGAAATTATAATTTTATTCTGCTTTCCACTGTAACTCGTCACTAGAAAATAATACAGACTTAATGTATTAAGCGCTCAGCACCAACTCTAACTAGTGAAATAAAATTAAGCAATTTAACACGTTAGACTCTACACAAAATACTAGATAAATAATATAAGATCTACCTCAACACAGAACTACTAAGAACTAAAACCACTTCGACCAACTAATTGCTTCTATCACAGAGATTCTTAGGGCTCGAAAGTAGGTTGTTCTAGTCTAACTGCAAAGTTACTGAGTGAATTAAGTCTCAAACTCCCCCCAGTATATATGAAACACCAGACAAAGATATACCCTGTTCCATAAACTACGCAATCTCTCGTCTCTCCTAACCCTTACGTAACTTAGACGCATGGCAATAACTGCCACCTACTGACCGAGAGTGCGCGTGTCAGTTGCAAATCTCAGACAACCCGTCTGCAGTGCGGAGCGAAATTTCACACTTCGCCGGACTATCCAGACGAAAACTCACGCAGTTGCTGCAAAAGGTAGACAATCCGTCTGCCTGCCATGTCAGACGGAGCGAATTCTCACACCCCAGGCCCAGAAATCTGGTCGGGCAGCGCTCTGACCGGGGAAACTGCAGACGTTCTGTCTGGCGAGAACCGTATATTCACGGCTATCGTTCGACCAGCAGAGACTGACATCTACGTAATACCATCACTAGTGCGATTCTCAGTTTTGAGAAAAGAAACAGGTAAACGTTAAGGATGGAGAAGAAAATATGTTTATCGCAAACGAATGGATGCGAAAAAAATACAGGAAAATGTAAAGAAATATAGAGGATACGGGTGGGAGAAACAAAGAAGAGGGTATAGGCAATTTAATGATCATAACCTATGTGACAAACTGCGTTTGTTCAAACCTACTTCAACCTTTAAAAAAATCCATTTTAGGAAAATGAGTAAATAACCGTAAGAACATAAGAACTATAAAGATTTAAGAGTTCTTGGAAATAGTAAATTGCTGGGAAATACACCATTAATGGTAAACAGTTGCGTAAATCTAAACATAAGACTCGTTGTTGTTGTTGTTTACTAGAACTGCTGAGTTTCTCGCTCTTTAGCAGCCAATACCAAGTTGAAGACTTCTTGGTATTATCTACACTGTAAATCTAGGCTATGGCTTTTGTGCCATCCCGAAACGTGTTGAGTTGAAGTCATGAGCTCCAGTTTCTCTAGCTTGACTTGCATTTAAAGGATCGTCACATCTGGTCCCAAGCTAGGAGTAAGAAGCGCGTGGCATACCGTGCATTCCCCGCCATCCAAAGGGGGCTCTACAACTATGCAGAGCTAAAATACTGAGCTCTGGTTCTGGGCTCTCCCAAGAAATTGTCACGTCCTGCACAAAGCCACTTGTCAGCTCCCTCTGCCTATCATTGGGTCCACAGTGAGATCCTCCTTCATGCAGTCAACTAGGCCAAAGCCACAGAATCACGTCTGGGGCTCAAGTGACTCCTCCAAGCTTAGTGTGCAATGCTGGGTTCTTACATGTTTCACCATGGGGGGAATCCCTGGAAGTGTGTGGATGATTTCAAGAGTCAATGAGGGTGTAATTAGCCCCACAGAAAGAGGTTCACTTCCACATATGTATATTGTAGCATTCTCACAGATGAAAATAGTGCAGCAGTAATCATCCACGTTTGCCCCTCCCCATCTATATAGTTTATATTTTTTGCTACATGAACGAAGGATTCACCAAGTGCAATTAACACGTGTCCCATCTGGCAATTAAGCCCTGTGTGAAACAGAGAGAGCGAAGCGCGGAGCATGGCGTAATAGATTCTTTGATCAGGGGAACACAAGATATTAGTCTAAGACGGACCTAGGATCGTAAAAACTTTCAAGTGAAGTAATTGCGTAGCTGATATTCGAGAAGAGGTGGTAAAATTATCTTTGATTCAAGAACCAAACAGCAAATTGGCTCGGGTCTGGCAGAGGTGTGACTTTCACATTAAAGAAAGATAGTACGGAACATATCAATATATACCATGTCTCTCCGATAGCCATGATCAGTTGCCAGAAATCTATCTGAATTCACTACCTCGTTATCTTAAGATTTCTCGTACAGAGTGAAAATTATTAGATTTTCGTGGAGTGTTTCAGTTTTCTGATTGCGGTAATTTATATACTAGCTTTAAAGTGATTTAGTGTGTTTAAAGTTTTATTATATTTCACTGAGATTTTCTGTGCTAATTAAATAACTTATAGCTAATTTTTCAGCCGTAAAGTAAATTTAATTACTCGCTATTTTCCCAGTAAGAGATGTTTTAAATTGACTAGTACATACATTAAATAACTGTCTACTGACGGCATATATTATTTACTTCTATCCATTTTTTTTTTAATTTTATAAATGACTAGTGTTCATATCACGCGTTAACAGAATGATAGGATAATCTAGACACGTGTGTTTTAAATCTAATTTATAACGGAGTGGTGTAGAGGTCCTATTTTTAACACGTGTTAGATATGATATTGATAATTTGGTTAAATGTTTATATTTTCTTTTCCTTAAATATAGGCTGATCAAACCTGAGTACAAGCGGCTTTTCTTATGGCCATATGAACTTATGATCATACGAACTTATAATATTATAAGCAGCCAAGAATATTTAATATTGATGAGCTTCTTGCAGTGACCTGTGCGGTCCAATTTTCCTCATTTTCATGAGAGAAACCAGAATAGAACCATTGAGTTATAATATTAATTGGGCTAGAACTATTACCAGATTTACATATATAAATCTCATCAGCCAGCTGTGGTGAAATATATTGTCAGCAACATTTGTGTAACTTAACCTAGCGTTTCAGCTACCTGAGGCTAAACAACCTAGGAACTGTATATGTTCTATTTATCCTACATCGGCGATCACTACGCATGAACCTTACTCCAACCAACAGAAGGCATAGATAACTTATTGTAACCAAGACAAAGATTTAACATCGACTCTAGCGACTCCTGTGAAATTTGCAGTCAGCAACTACGGCGAGTCTGGGGCTGGATTTGGCAAAACTTAAATTTAACACTAATAGTCTTATTTCTTATTAGTGTATTTCCTTGGAATGCCTGCGACAACTACTGGGATAAGTGTATCTGAAAGTGGCCACTGCGTGTATGTGAACTGAATGAACGGAGAAAAAAACTTATGTCTTTTGTTAACATTATATACTTATATGGTTTCTTCTTTCTTTTTTTTATCTCAATAATCTGATTAGTCACGGGATAGTTTACATTAGGAAACTATTCTTTTCCCATACTGACTATTTCATAACTTATTGTTAACCTTTGATCTTTTGGGTTAATTAACCTCTGTTGGGATCGTCCTTTCTTTTCCTTTACTAGAGGGGAGAACCTATTTGATTAATTTTAATTTTGTCTGTAAACCATGATCTCTTGATGCATATGATTTATGTTCTGATTTTTTATTGATAGTAAACTTTATTAAACCTTTAGTTATTGTGTCGGTCAACCCCTGTCCACTATATGTTTATCCACAGTTTGTTTCACGTTCGTGCGTATTTGTCACAGAATTGTGTGCATGTGAGTGCAGTGTAACTTGTATTTTCGTACAAGGAGAGAAAGTGCGTCTGATTAAAATATCGTCGCCCAGATAGACTGGATTAGATAAATTATTCTATCCAGAGACAGTCCTTTCTCTTACACGATCACCCTCGTGATAAAAACTATATCTTACCCCCTTACTTTCACATTTTCATCACTATCACCTCTGCTCAGACAGGGCTATAAACATCTATTACCTATCTGATAATTCGTCCACGACAAGCATTGTGCACAGCTGGTGGTCATATAAGGATGACCCCAGATATGCCTCCATGCATAAACTTAAGACTTGGAATTGTTACTTGAAATTTAGTTTTGAAACGTGAATTATTTTTTACAGCCTGTTTTTAGTTTTTAGTTAATGAACACACGTAGTATTATTTTATTATATGCAGGGAGTAGGATGAACCGCCACGACAAAATACCGCAATGTTTTTATTTTGGTGTTTTTTTTCCGGAAAATATATTTAAAAAATATCCTGTTCAACCTCTGCTTATGTTGCATTAAGATAAATAGTGTGGCTAATTCAAGATAATAATTTTGTTTTCCGATATATGGATTTGGTAGCAATTCGTGCTCTCAATCAATCTAATAGAGTAAATCGGAGCCGCGCTGGTGTAATGGTTACAACGTTGCGCTGACGATCAGGTGTTCAAGGTTCAAGCCCGGGCGTCAGAATTTGAAGGAGTGTCAACGACCGGGATTTTGACTGAATAACCTGAACGGCTCCTGAGATAAACCCTCTCTGGATGGGAAGAACCGGGTTGGAAGGAAAGTCCACAGGCTCCCCAGCCTCGCATTGACATGTCATTGGGCCGAAGGGCTGAAAGCCCAAGTGCCGCTGGTTAAAAAAAAAAAGAAAAAAAAAAAAGAGTTAATCAGCGTTTCTCAAACCTTTTGGTCTCATGACCCCTTTGAACTCCGCCCATGCCGGTCCCAAGCCCGGATGAAAAAGGAGGAGGGCGGCCTGCATGGAGGCCGTAAGGAGGCAGCCCCTCCACCATGCAAAGGCACAACAGGCCAATCACCTGTGTGTCTTAAACTATGATTACGAGAAATACAAGAGAGAAAACCGGACTGATTCTAAAGGCGACGAACTGGAACGGACTACGACTTATGGAACTTGGAACACAAGAAGTATAAATGGGAAGGAAGAGGAGCTGGTGGAAGAGATGAGGAAAGCAAAACTAGAAATCCTGGCTATAACGGAAACGAAGAAAAAAGGACAAGGAGTCATGGATCTCGATGGCAACACGTTGCTCTACAGTGGTGTACCCATATCTGAAAGAGCTAAAGGGGGCGTGGGTTGCATTGTGGCCCAAAATCAAAAAGATAGTATCAAGGGATGGAACTTTGTCTCGGAGCGCATTATGGTTGTAAAACTAAAAGAAGGAGAAACCATAGTCAACCTGGTCATAGTGTATGGGCCAAATGAGGATGAGAGAGCAGAGGTCAAGGAGGAATTCTTCGAGCTGCTTCAAAGGACAGTGGATGACTGCCTAGATGAAGTTATCATGCTCGGAGATTTTAATGCCAGAGTTGGAAATGACCATGCTAGATGGGGTGGCGTTATCGGAAGATATGGAGAAGATACTCTCAATGACAATGGAAAGCGACTCCTTAGATTCTGCAGTGAGCAGAATCTGATCATTACAAACACAAAGTTCCCCCATAAGCGCATACATGCATACACTAGATGTGAACCAACTAAGAATGAGAAGTCAGTGATCGACTATGCCATTGTTCGGAGAAGCTCATTCAGATATGTCCGAGATGCAAGAGTCTGGAGGGGGCCAGAGATTGGAAGTGATCACTACCTGCTAACAATCAAACGAACAACTGAAAGAGTTGCTCAGCCTAGGAACTGCCCAACATCACGCAAGAAACCAAGTAAACGAGCAGGAGAAATGAGCATTAGGACCTACAAGCTGAGAGAGCCAGAAATTAAGACCAGATATCAGGGGCTTATTGCTACAGCAGTGAGCAACACAGAAGAACGACCTGATGACTTGGAAACCCTCTGGAATAAATTCAAGGATATCATAAAGACAGCTGCTGCAGAAGCATGCGGTGAAGTCCGACTTGGGAACCAGAGAAAGAGGACACCTTGGTGGACAGAGGAAGTCAAAGAGAAAATAAGAGAGAAGAAAATGGCATGGAAACAATACTTAGGAGCTAAAAACACAACAGGACAAATGGAAAAATATAGAGAATATGTGATACTCAGAACAGAAGCAAAGAACAAAGTGCTAGCAGCAAAACAGAAGTCCTGGGAAGAATTTGGAGAAAAGCTAGAAAAAGATGCACAAGAAAACCAGAAATTGTTCTATAAGACCCTAAAGAACATGAGGAAGGAAAAACAATGCCCTCTCAAATTTATAAAGGACAAGCAAGGCAAATTGCTTACTGCCCCGAAGGAAGTAATGGAAAGATGGAAAGAATATTTCTCAGAACTCCTGGATGGTGAGCATGGTGAAGCAACAGAAATGATAACCACTAGCACAGAAGAGAAAACCAATGATGGTGAAGATGACATAAAGATGGAAGAACTGAGGGCAGCACTAGAGAAAATCAAGATGGGCAAAGCAGCAGGGCATGATGGTATAACACCAGAAATGGTTAAGTACATGGGAGCATCAGGCGACTGTTGGGTGTTCATTCTAATGGTAAAGAACTTCATTACGCGAATGGTTGCAAAGGAACAAAAATGTCAGAAAATGTTCTTCAAAACGAACTCCAACAAGTAGTGTTTAACTGGTCACTTACTGGCAGCACACAAGTCTGTGATGGCTGTACATATATTTTATTTAACGTGACACATACGGAGTGAAACAAGACGATCATAGTTACAGGTGCAAAAGGGTCATACGTCAAAAATGTTGATAATTACTTTTCAAGTTCATGAAGATTCTCTAACAATTAAGGCCTCTTATTCAAGTGACTAAGGGTCACTTCCTCTACCATATCATATGTATTGCAGTCAAGTCCGTTGACCTTCTTTCAAGGACGCATCTTATGGCCAACGGATTCATTCTCAAGGAGCAATACTTCTTATCATACTTGTAACAATTCCAGACTTTTTCCATACGATACTTAGGTAGCATATATATATAAAATCCAAACAAAGTCATCCACCACAATACGACCAGGTTAGAGTTCTGTGTTGACTAACCTCTCTATATCCATGCCACGACTTTGGCATTGACGAAAATACGGCATATAAAAACATGTGAAGCATACAAATCAATTAACTTCGTTTACTCGTAGGTATCCTCCCTCTACGGTAATTCAAAAGGGCTAACGACTCCGTCTGTCCATTCTAGGAATGACATACTACGATGAATTCCCGCTAGACCAAAACTAGGAGCGGCCTGATACTTTAATTTAACTCAATAAACATTCGATGTGACATGGGGCGACACTTACTTGATACTTCCACTATTGGCTTCATCATGAATACCAGTAGATATCATTACAAAATAATGGCTTCTTCAAACTTGCCAGAAAAATCCAAGAAATATATGTCGGACATAAACATGGTCCGAACTGCCCCGTTCAAAACATGACGTCAGAATTCCCAAACTAGGTTACCCGTGCGTCCAAAGCAACTCACACTGCATTGTGCACGTCAGTGCGTGAATCAATCGAACGCACAAATAATATAACTATATTAAGACTGGTGCGTACATTTGGCAGGACCGAAGACTACCCCCTTAGGTAATAAATGTACGTAACAGCTCCCTTATTACCTCCCCTTAAAAAAAATTAATTCTATTAATTTTTTTGAACTTAGTACCCGAGAGACGTGAGTCAAAACTACCACAAGATATATGAAATGCATAAAGTTATACCATATTAAGAAAAGAATATTAAACGAAATCAATATAACTAAATGATAGTATGCATTAAAGCACACATCCACAATCGACCTACTTTGGAACGATGTGGTAATATTCGAAGTAAAAACAAGTTGAAAATGAAAAATGAAAAAACCATAAAAAAAAAGATGATAATAAAATTCAACTAAGTTTTCAAAAAAAAAATTTGAAACATATGATTTCAAAAATGAAAATGAACAGCAACACTGATGATGATCAATGACAAGAGAATCAATAAAACAGAAAAATTGAAAATACAATGTGCAAAAATGAAGCAATGCAAAATTAAACACTTTAAGAATCAACACCCTTAATGTTTTCTAACACTAGTACGGTTGACTAGTGATCTAACAGTGAGATATCATAACTAAGACCCGTGAATGCAGGTATTACGTGACAACTAAGAAAGTTAGTATGTGTGTGATCCATAATCAATTAAATAGATTAAATTGAATTATTCTAATTTATATATTTCTTAATTACTAACAAATAACCAGTTACTAATATATTCTAAGTAATTCCAATATCACTATCAATATGTCAATGTTCAGTTACAACTAGTTAGTAATCGACGAGACGATGTTCTCAATGTTCCATACACGATAAAATATATTCTCGAACACGATATGTAGTGTAATATGTTCCATAGGAATAACAAATGTATATTTGTCGCTCTTAACAATGTTTCCATACTAATAAAAAGTTACTGTAGTACCAATGTTCCCGTACTAATAAAATGTTACTCTAATACCACTGTTCCCGTTCTAATAAAACGTTACTATAGTATCAATGTTCCCGTACTAATAAAATGTTACTACACAAGAAGTAATGTTATAATCTATAAGTAAGTATATCCTGAAAGTTATACTTATACGAATACTTCAGTTATATAAACAGTCTTTATAGATGTACAATCAATGATAATGTACAAAGTTATTCATGTTATCGGTGAGGATGTTTCAACATCTGGAAGTGGTTTAGTTTCGACAAGTTCGCTTGGGCATCTCGACAAACAGTCTGCGAACACATTCTTCACTCCAGGAATAGCTCGTATTTCAAAATTGAATGGTTGAAGCGCTATAGCGTAACGCGCTGACTTCGATGATTTAACGTTCTTCGTGTTCAGTGCGGTAAGAGCTTTTTGGTCAGATTCCACCACAAAGTGTGAGCCGAGGAGGTAACGTTCCAGTTTTGTGATTGCCCATACTAATGCGAGGAGCTCTTTATCCAGAACGGAGTATTTGAGTTCGCTCTCCGTAAGTTTTCTGGACACGTACATCACCGGAAATAAGGTGCCGTTATATTCCTGCATCAAAACTGCAGCAATAGCGTAAGAAGATGCATCACTGCGAAGAATGAAAGTGAGATTTTTGTTAGGCAACCTCAAAAAAGGTTCATTTGAAAAAAATCGTTTTATATAGTCTAACGCCGTTTGGTGATCCTGCGACCACTTTATTACATTAGATGTGCCTTTCTTCAGTAGAGACGAAAAAGGTGCAGTTATAGTAGACAAATGAGGGATGAATTTTGAATAGAACTGTATTAGTCCTAAAAGAGATCTAACTTGTTTTTTTGTCTTAGGTGCCGAGATGTTTAAAATTTTAGAGACGTTACTGTCTTCTGTATACATGAAACCATGACCTATGCGGTGACCCAGAAATGAGATGTCATGAAAACCGACAAAAGCCTTTGAAGGTTTCGCTGTTAAGTTATAATCCCGTAAGGTAGAAAGTAAAGCTTTTAATCCATGAATATGTTCATCCCAAGAGTCACTGAAAAGACAGATGTCATCTATATAAGTAATGACATCGGGACGATGAGACAATATGCGGCGCATCATGCGTACAAAGGTAGCTGGCGCATTCATTAATCCGAATGGCATAAAATTCCATTGAAAAAGACCCCGTGGCGTCGAGAAAGCGGTGAATGGCTTTGCTTTAGGAGTGAGTGGCACTTGCCAATAGCCCTTTGAAAGGTCAAATTTCGAAAAGAATGTGGCATGAGATAATTTCTCCAATAAGTCGTCTAAAAGAGGTAACGGTTCCGCATCGAATTTTGTAACTTTGTTTAATTTCCTGTAATCTACGCAAAGACGTATATTGTTGTCCTTCTTCCTAATGATTACCATAGAAGAAGAATATGGTGATGAAGATGGTTCAATTATATTTAATTGAAGCATCTCATCCAATTCCTTATCAACCTTATCACGAAAGTGTAAAGGGATAGGATATGGGCGAACTCGAATAGGCGTATCGTCAGTCAGAATAATGTCATGTTGGATGACTGACGTATGACCTGGGATGTCAGTGAGGACATCCTCATACGAGTGTAGAATATTAGAGACTTGCTGACGTTGATCAGCCGAAAGAGTAGATGAGATTGTAACATCATTCCATTTCTCAGTGGAATGGAGTGGTACAACTGGTATTGGTAGTTGTACATCATCGAAAGAAGATTCTTCTTCTTGGATGACTGACAAACTAGAATAGTGTTGAATAGGAGGTGTAGGATCGTCAGTTGCCTGGAACACTGACTGTAGATAATCAGGACGTGAGTAATACTCCTTCAACATGTTAATGTGGAAGGTTTTATGTTTACCATTAACATCAACGATGTAGTCGACATCGGATATTCTTGAGATGATCCTGAAAGGACCTCTCCAGGTAATTAAAAGACGATTGTTATGCGCAGGGAGTAATACAAAAGCTTCATCACCAGGAATAAGCTGGCGAAGACGTCTATACTTGTTTGCAAATAGACGAGCTTTTTCTTTGGCTTGTTCGGATGATGCAGTAGCTAGTCTACAAGCATCTATGATTCTCTTTCTCAGAGAGATCACATACTCATAAGAGGATTGAGTTTCCTCTTCAATATTCTCGTCAACCAATAAGTCGTGGATTAACGACATCGGACCGCGTGGTTGCATGCCAAAAACAAGCTGGAATGGAGAAAACCCCGTGGCTTGATTTTGTACTTCGCGATACGCGAACAGAGCAGCGGGTATGACCCGATCCCAGTCTTGGGGATGGTCTTGGGTCATCTTACCCAACAACTGCTTGAGTGTCCTATTGAGACGCTCAATTAACCCATTTGACATCGGATGATAAATAGAACTAAGAGATCTGTCTATACCTAATGTCTTCATAACTTGAGACATGGATTCAGAAATGAACTGAACCCCATGATCCGACAAGATTTTCCGTGGAAAACCAATGCGTGAGAAGATTAACATCAATGCCTCTGCTACACTGGCAGATGAAGTGTTCTTGAGAGGGATGGCCTCAGGCCAACGAGTGCACATATCAATGCACGTAAGAATATGCGTATGCCCTCTAGCAGATGGAAGCATCGGACCAATAATGTCTATAGCCATTTTATCAAATGGTCTAATCGGGATGTCCGCAGCTTGAATAGGAGCCGCATGAAATGGACCCCGTACCTTAACTTCCTGACATATCAAACAGGACCGACAATAGAGAGTGATGTCCCTATGGACGCCTGGCCAGTAGAATGCCGAAAGCACTCTGGATTTGGTACGCGAAAAACCCATATGGCCCGCACATTGCGAGTCATGCGCATGTCGTAATATACGAGATCTCATAGAGGATGGGACTAAGATCTGATAACATAAGGATGAATCCTTTTCCCGTATTACTCTAACCAAAATCCCATTTTTAAGTATAAAGTCATGTCTAGATTTTGCAAGTTTGTTGCTGGTATTCTTTTTGTTCACATACTGAAAATTTTTTTTTAATGAATCATCATTCTTTTGCAATGTTGCAAACAACTCCCGTGAAATAGGAGCATCATCATCACAAGTGGTATGAACTGTAGGTTCAATAGGTGTATCATGCGACATATTAGTAGCTTGCGCTCTAGTCACTACTGCATTTGCAGTTTGAATATGTCGCTCTTCCCATTCAGCTATTTGCTGTGGTGTACACTCTTTAATACCATGTATGCGACCAAGTATTACATCACAAATTGGATTCGGAAGGAGACATGCCTGGATCTTTCCTGAAAAAAATGGTGTATTAAGGTCAATAATAGCAGTGGGAAATGTTTCAACGGTGCCACCAAAAGTCACACACTTGACAACCCTGCCCGTGGCACAACTTGGGTTGATCAGCGAAGTCCGGACGCCCACAGTGCTACAACCTGAGTCAAATAGGAGAGAGCATGAAATGTTGTTGACAAATCCCTTGTTAAACTTAAGAGAGCCCTGTCCCTGGTGTACTGACGCAGCAGTGGCCGTACAGACTACAGGTAGACTAGGCAAGGTATGTCCGCAACGCAGCGTCGTGATCGCCTTAGGCTGGAAAAGAGTCGAGCATTCTGGACAGTCTTTCACCTGGGTACAATCAAGAGAACAAGACATAGCATTGTGAGTTTCAGCTACTTTACCCTGTTCAATGTTAGCCTGTGTATCACTTAAAGCGACATTAGAATGTCTACCCGTATTACTCGACGATCTATCTCTACGACGCGATCGATTTTGATTATTTGCATTAAAATTGCCATAATTGTCGTTTCTGCTTGAGTTAAAATTTGGATGAGTCCGATAATTTGTATAATTAAAGTTATGATGTTCTTTAAAATTTTTATTCCAAGAACCTTGTCTGTTTTGCGGACCCTGAGATCTTGATCTCCAGTTTTGTTTATTATAATGTCCTTGATTATTTTTAAAATTATTGTTACCAAAATCTCGCGATCTGTGAGCTTGGTTCCAAGAAACATTAAATGGAGCAGATTGTTGAAATTGCTTCCCTTTGTAAAAGTTATCATTGTTAAAATTGTAATTATTTCCCTTATTGACATACCTGTCAGCACTAAAGGAACGATTTCGTGAAAAATTGTTTTGTTGTGCTGCAAAAGCAACAGGCAATTCATTCTTAATCTGTGCATTACTTAGATCCATGGTTGGGTGAGCAGTGCAAAAATTTTTTGCATGTTCTTCTAAGTCTTTCATAGATAAAGGTTTCCGTTCGTGTAAAAATGCGAGAAATGTAGGATTTACAGACGATAGTACCTTATCGCGCATCAGTAAATCGAAGAGACCTTCATACGACTTTTCAATTTTGGATAATTCGATCCATCTTTCTAGGGTTAGTCGTATTTGTGACAGAAAATCACTGAAATTTCTGCTTGATTGCGGTAGCAATGTACGAAATCTTAATCGGTATTCATCTTCTGTCATTTGAAATTTCTTCAGAAGTGCGGCTCTAAGAGCATTATAATCATTCTTCTCATTAATACTGGTAGTATGATAAACTGCTAAAGCATCCCCAGTAAGTAACCTGGATAAATATGTGCAATACAGTGTTTTATCCACGTTATAAGACCTACAAGTGGCCTCAAATCTATCTAGGAAAAATATTACGTCATCCGACGGGGGATTAAATTTAGGTAATTTAAGGTGAATTTCCTTAAAATGATCATGTCTGGATGAAGTTTGGCTTTCAAAAGTTCTCTGAGAATTAGCTTCCTGAGTTAACCTAAGTCTCTCATATTCTGACTCTGCTAATTTTAGTTCATGCTGTCGTTTTTTATCATTCTCTTCCATCTCAAGCTGAAGTCGTTTTGTATTTTGTTCAGCTATTAATCTTCTTTCTTCCATTTCCTTTTGTTTATTTTCCATTTCCTTTTGTTTAACTTCCATCTCAATTTTAAGTCTTTCTTCAGCCTCCCTTTGCTTCTGTTCTGCCTCTCGCTGAAATCGTTTCTCTTCTAATTCAGCGGCTTGTTCAGCTATTAATCTTCTTTCTTCCATTTCCTTTTGTTTATTTTCCATTTCAATTTTAAGTCTTTCTTCAGCCTCCCTTTGCTTCTGTTCTGCCTCTCGCTGAAATCGTTTCTCTTCTAATTCAGCGGCTAATCTCATTTTTTTCTCATTCTCCTCCGCCTCAAATTTCAAATTTTGTAATCTTAAAGTTTCTAGCTTTCTCTGTTCGGCTTCTATTTCTTGAGCTTTCTTATATTCTGCAAGTGCAAATGCTTTTGCTTCATCAGGAGCCATCTGAAGAGCTTTTGCTTGCTTAATGAAATAATCTAGTGAATACATTATGCTTTATAAGTAGTCACAATACTCTTGATTTATAAAATGATAATTAATCAATGTAAATTAATTAACCTTGTTACTATAACAAGTGTTCTTCGTTCCTGTCCTAGAACGGTATCTTTTGTTATCATATAGTTATGAAATATATCAATAATCAATATAGTAATTTATGTAATGAAATGTCATGAAAGCAACAACGTGAAAGACAATAGAAACATTACCGACAAGACACGATAATCAAAGACGAGTGAACACAATCGTAGAAATCAACAAAAATAGAAATGTGTAACTAAAATAGAATATCGTAAAAATTTACGATGACAACTACGATCAGATACTCAACAGGACAATTGACAACACAGTGTAAAAACATAGGTTTTGTAAAAAACTGAACGACAGGAAAGGTGAGACGGACGCATAATACAAACAAAATTCATCATAAAACTAAATACGAGTAAAAATAACTACCAAAAACAACAAGTAAACGTGACGAAACAGCTAAACAGATACTATCATAAGGAACAATTAGCGATCGGAACTTCGGCAAGGTTTCTAGCCTTGGACCGGAATTATCGCTCAATTGAAACTTACAAGTTGAGCCCTACAGAACGTCTGACGAAGAGCCCGAATTGGCTTCGAGATGGATCTCGTTCGTCAGATCAACCTCCCTACCTCCCACGACGAATGTACAACATATAACATATAACATGGAAAATGTAAAGATGGACATAACTATAGAAGGCACAGCTAAAAGTAATAAAATGTACAACGAAAGCACGTTATACTCATCTCGCGTGTGCCGGGAAAAAACAATGTGCCTCGTCTCCGTGGATGTACGTCTGAGGATAAAATACTTCGCTCTGCGTATATAACAACAGCTCGCACGTAATAATGACGAATAGGTGATCCCAAGGCAGTCAGTCACTGTAAAACTTGACGTGGAGGTTGATTGATGACCTTGAGCATTTGGTAACCGTAAGTTGATTCTGATTCATCATCACACTAGGTTCCAAGTTTGAGATGTTGTCGCCTTGAAAGTTCAAATCTTCTTTTCAACCGATACTTGGATTGAGTACGTTCCTGTGAAATTATTTATTTCCAGACCACACTGGCATACCATTTACTGTTGGGTGTTCATTCTAATGGTAAAGAACTTCATTACGCGAATGGTTGCAAAGGAACAAAAATGTCAGAAAATGTTCTTCAAAACGAACTCCAACAAGTAGTGTTTAACTGGTCACTTACTGGCAGCACACAAGTCTGTGATGACTGTACATATATTTTATTTAACGTGACACATACGGAGTGAAACAAGACGATCATAGTTACAGGTGCAAAAGGGTCATACGTCAAAAATGTTGATAATTACTTTTCAAGTTCATGAAGATTCTCTAACAATTAAGTCCTCTTATTCAAGTGACTAAGGGTCACTTCCTCTACCATATCATATGTATTGCAGTCAAGTCCGTTGACCTTCTTTCAAGGACGCATCTTATGGCCAACGGATTCATTCTCAAGGAGCAATACTTCTTATCATACTTGTAACAATTCCAGACTTTTTCCATACGATACTTAGGTAGCATATATATATATAATCCAAACAAAGTCATCCACGACAATACGACCAGGTTAGAGTTCTGTGTTGACTAACCTCTCTATATCCATGCCACGACTTTGGCATTGACGAAAATACGGCATATAAAAACATGTGAAGCATACAAATCAATTAACTTCGTTTACTCGTAGGTATCCTCCCTCTACGGTAATTCAAAAGGGCTAACGACTCCGTCTGTCCATTCTAGGAATGACATACTACGATGAATTCCCGCTAGACCAAAACTAGGAGCGGCCTGATACTTTAATTTAACTCAATAAACATTCGATGTGACATGGGGCGACACTTACTTGATACTTCCACTATTGGCTTCATCATGAATACCAGTAGATATCATTACAAAATAATGGCTTCTTCAAACTTGCCAGAAAAATCCAAGAAATATATGTCGGACATAAACATGGTCCGAACTGCCCCGTTCAAAACATGACGTCAGAATTCCCAAACTAGGTTACCCGTGCGTCCAAAGCAACTCACACTGCATTGTGCACGTCAGTGCGTGAATCAATCGAACGCACAAATAATATAACTATATTAAGACTGGTGCGTACATTTGGCAGGACCGAAGACTACCCCCTTAGGTAATAAATGTACGTAACAGCGACCTATTACTCTTAAAGGTCCTACAGGCAGCATGGTGCAACAAGACCATACCAAAGGATTGGGAGATTGCCATCATAACACCAATTTTCAAAAAGGGTGACAATCGACAATGTGGAAACCATAGAGGCATATCCCTTCTCAGTGTCCCTGGTAAAATCTACTCTAGAATCCTAGAGCAGAGACTCCGACGCCTAGCTGAGCCACAATTGGATGAGGTCCAGTGCGGATTCCGAGCAAACCGAAGTACTCAAGACCTAATCTTCACACTCAGACAGTTGAGTGAAAAGGCCCTTGAGTATAAGAGTGAGATCCATCTTTGTTTCATAGATCTGGAAAAGGCGTTTGACAGAGTCCCCTGGAGCAAACTTTGGGACTGTTTGGCAAGGAAGAATATTCCAGCACCTCTGATTCATGCTATACAGAGCTTCTACAAGTCTTGCAGAAATTATGTGAGGACAGCAAACCATAAGTCAGAAGAGTTCGGACCACCACTGGTGTAAGACAAGGTGATATCCTGTCACCTTATCTTTTCATACTCCTCATGGACGATGTCATCAAGGCATGTAAGGAGAGAACAAGAAAGTATTCAGTGGGGTACTGGAAGATGAGACAGGTCTATATTTCGGAGCTGGCATTTGCTGATGATGTTGCCCTGATTGCTAAATCAGAGGCACATCTCCAATCCAACCTGCAAGTCTGGAAGGAAGAGCTGGAGAAGAGAGGGATGGTCATAAGCAGCTCTAAAACAAAATCCATGGTGATATCACGAGAAGAAAGAAAACATCAGATTAAGTTGGGAGAACAGGTCCTGGAGCAGGTCGACCACTTTAAATATCTCGGAGCTATTATAGACCGAAAGGGAGGCATCAAAGAAGAGTTGGCCACTCGAAAAGCAGCGGCTGGGAGACTTTTTCAGGCCATAAATCGTGGATTCCTCAGCAAGAAAGAGGTTGGTAAGAAAACGAAGATGGCTGTATACCGCTCCACCTATGTCCCAGTTTTGACATATGGATGCGAGTCGTGGGCAATGACTACAACCCACAAAAGCCAGATCCAAACCTCAGAAATGAGGTATCTGAGGAAAGTGGTTGAAGTAACAAGAAGAGACATGGTCCGCAACCAGACGATACGTCAAGGCCTGAAATCCCATCCGCTGCAGACCCAAATAGAACAGTCCCAACTAAGATGGTTTGGCCATGTCTGCAGAATGGGAGAAGATCGGCTACCACGACAAGCATGGGAAACAAAGAGCCAGGGATCCAGACCTCTAGGACGACCCAGAGTTCGCTGGGAGGACAACATTAGACAATCTTTGAAGGACCGAGGACTAGAATGGAACCAGGCCAGGAAGAAGACAGCTGATAGAATGGTCTGGCGCTCTCTCTTCCAAACCTCTACACCTCACGGTAGAAGGGGAACGACTAAGTAAGTAAGTAAGACCCCTTTGAACTCTTAAATACTATTGAGTACCCCCAAAGAGCTTTTGTGTATATGGGTTTGTACTGCGAGAGAGTGAAAAGGGTAGATAACGTCTTATATTATTTTGACAATAATTTTGACCTTGTGGACCCCCAGAAATGCTCTCGTGGACCCCCAGGGGTACGCAGACCACATTCTGAGAACCGCTGGAGAAAATCAAAAGTGTCAAATTGTATGAATGAAACGTGTGTGTCTACCCGTGTTCTAAAACTACAGTGTCTTATACCTGTCATGTTATTAACAAAGGGGACGAGGGTGTGAAAACCCGGGATCTTCGGGGTGACACCAATTTCATTATTTATCTGTCATCGTTAATAACCAGAACGAGAGCCTCACCAGACCCTCAGTCAAAAAAGTGGCTACATTCTAGAAACGCGAACACGCATTTCCAGTTTAACTGATATGTCCGTGGTATGCTTTTAAACAGTCACTGTCAACAGTGTTTGGTATGTCTTTAAACAATCATTATCAGTAGTACATCTTCTTCTTCTTCCGTCCTTAGCCACCGACCGTCAAAGCAGTCAGTGGCCATTACGCCTAGTGGCGTCTTAGGGCAACAGCAGATAGGTTTTCTTTGCCATTGTTTCCCATCACGCCTATTGGCGTCTTTAGGGCAACGGCAAATCAATCCATTTGCTGTTGTTTCCGTAATCGAAGTGACTGGCAAACGGGTGATCAGCCCGTTGGTATCAGTAGTACATGGTCTGCCTTTAAACAATCATTATTAACCCTTTCCTTGGAATGCTTAAAACGATAATTGTCAGCAGTGTTTGTCATGCCTTTAAACTATCATTATCAGAAATACTTGGTATACATTTTTTTAAACAATCATAATCAGAAGTACTTTGTATGCCTTTAAAAATCGTTATCAACAGTTTTTAGTTTGTCTTTAAACAATCATTGTCAGAAGTGGTTAGTATCTCTTTGAGCTATCATTGTCATCAGTTTACAGTATGCCTTCAACCGATCATTAACAGCAGTCCTAGAATTGTTATTGTTATTGTTAATCAGAATCGACCTCATTGCATTCCGGGCAAACCCATAGCTGCTCAGTCTTTCAAAGCAAATGTCGAAGAGTGTTAATGCTAATTGTATCTGTAGCACGCTGGTTGTACATACGACGGATGCATCCTCTCTCACGTCCATTTCTGCTAGTCCCACGTTTGATGCCAAACTCCAACAGCCGCAGCCTTGTTGCAGTGTCATTATCCAGCAGGCGATCATTAATAGCCCTTAGTATTTCTCCCTTATCTATGTCCAGTGTCCCCACTATGGGTGCTCTCGAGGCCAGTCTGCCAGCTCTCTCATTGCCACGTACCTCTGCATGACCAGGACAGTAGATCCACACCAGTTCTTCAAGACTTGAGGATTCTATTGATGTTTTCCATTCCTGCCGCAGCCATCCTTTCTGAACTTTCCGAAGCATGGCTTGAGAGTCTGACAATATAACTGCCCTGGTTTTCACCACGCACTACAGACCCATCAGTGTACACAATGGTGTCATCATCCCAAGCATGATCACTTATCAGCTGATTAATCTCCAACTCTGCTTTTCCATTGCCCCAAGATCTGCACTCTCTGCCAAGGCTAATGATGACCTGTTGGTAGTTCATCCAGTTCTCCCCTGACTTACTCCACTCTTCCCCTTTGGATACATTTTCAACCCTGGTCACCTGACCAATCGTAGCCTTTGCATGTGCCATCCATGAGATCCCCCTCTTGATTCTTGCTCCTTTGATGTCAGCTACATTCTCATGTCTTTTATCGGAGGTTACTCGCAGATATGCTTTTGCCTGGGCCATCGCATTTCTTGATCTAATCGACAGCAATCTGAGCATGTATCTCATTGTCACAATGGGGATATCACGCGTACAGCCCAAAACTAGTCGCATCCCTTCATTTTGACACATTGTGACAATGACAGCGTGAGTATTCATAGCCCGTGCTCGATTACTGAAATCACGAGCTGATGATACAGGAGAAACAAGTCTCTGTTCCAAGCGCGCAGCAGCCATTGTTGTTAAGGCTGCCAGTCCTCGCTTGCACTTCTGTTCGACATGATACTCGAATGATAGCCAACGATCAAGCGTTACTCCCAGATACTTCAGCCTGTCTTGCATTTCAATGTTCTGCCAATTGAAAATGATGTCTGGAAGGTCTGCTTTCATTATGGAGTTGTTCAAAAAGCCCCGCATCACACAGGCCTTGTTGGGATTGACCTTTGATACGCTTTCCTCCTGTAGTGTCTCTGGTACGCCTTGGGCCATTTCCTGTCTGTCTGAGCCAGTTCTGTACACGAGTATGCCATCTGCGAAAGTTAATGTTCTTCCCAGTCCTGCTGGTTGAAAGGTTGCCACATTTGCTGTGTAGGTTAAACAGCACTGGTGATAGTGGAGACCTCTGGGGCAGTCCCGGGCAAATGCGCATTGGTTCTGATGTCCAAGTTCTCAATCGAAATGCAACTAATATCTCCATTAAGGCAGCTGCTATCCACCTTGTTATCCAAGGGTTTACACCACAAGCCATTATACAGTCTATTATGATTACAAAGTCCACATTGTTATTAGCATCCTCTAGGTGAATTGCGACAGCCACCGTTTCTCTTTTACCCTGGAATCCCTCATACACATCGTACGCAAACGTTCCAGCGTTATCCCATGTTGTTTTCATAGGCATATAGCTACCCAGGGTATCAGGAAGCATGTGTGCATTTTCGAGGTGGCTCATTACTTGTCTTGCAACTATCTTTTCAAGTAATTTACAATAGACATTCTGTAGTGTGATAATTCGATAGCTGTTGAGCAGTGTGGGGTCTTTGCCAGGTTTAGGAAGTGGCCGAAGGTAACTGTGTAGCCAGTCTTCCGGCACCTCAGCATTCTGTATGCTTGTATTGAAATCGCTCACCATATGTATAATGGTTGTGTCGTCGAGCAGTTTAATGTGATGGTATTGTACACCATCAGTATCGGGAGCAGTGTTTCTGATGGTTTTCAATGTGTATACCATCCTCTTCAGGAATGAGATCGAAGTATATCTGGCCCCTTAGGGCATTTTCCAGCACGCTGTCCTTTATTTTCAGGCGGGCAATGTTGTCACCTTTATCCGTTTGCTCCACATATCGATTGAATAATGCTCTTCCCTTCTCTTCGTCCGTCTTCAGGCTTAGTCCTGTAGAGCTTTTGATACTAGGGATTGTTGACTTGCACTTTTCCTATTCATTCTTCGTTGTAAGGACCAGAATTTCTGTAGGGTTTTTTCAGTGCCCACCTGTGTCACAAAGTCCTCCCACACTCTATCCTTGTCTCCCTAGCCAAGTTCTTGAATCTATTAACGGTTCTTTGCTTTTTCTCCTTCATCTCTTCAACCTCTCTCTCATTCATCATTCTTCTGTTTCGTGCTTTACGCCATACTTTTGTTGCTCTTTCTTTTTCTATCCATGCTTCCTCCGCTGTCTTATTCCAATAGGGAGGTTAGATGAAAGGTGTTCTCGCTGTCTTTTGTTTGGAATTTTGACTTAATGTATGTAAAGGGTTGTTACAGTCGAGTGGGCCTGTAGGATATTTGAAGGTCTGTTTAGGTTTCCTGTGTCTAGTGGTCCTACCCTTTGCAATGAGTATGACGCAAGGTAGGTAATCACTTTCCTGTGCACCTAATACATCCCAACGTGCCATGGTGGTGGCAGCACTAGAGATGAATGCCAGATCTATGACACCATTTGTATCCCCAGGTTTAGTTGCCAGTCTAGTTTGGCGTCCATCATTCAGAATGGCAAGGTTCATGTTAAGTAATGCCTGGCTCAAAGCTATACCCTGTGTCACGAAATGGATTTAAGACTAAAGGCTGTCTACATGTAGTGACAAGACATTAGTGCGAAGAAAGACTGAAATGATAGATTCAGATGAAAATGACAGTGCAAACGTGAAAGTGAGACCATTGGCTCCGAGGTTGAGAACCGAAGTTAACTCTTCCTCGCCACTTCGGACGTCTTAATTGCTATGGCCTCGACCACCTCTAACTACCCTAAGGGGATAAGGTTCAATTACGATTCACATACACCACGATACAGACAACAGATAGCTACTGTACGTAAATGAAATGACTGATTCCAGCTATAATGTTCAAGTTTTCTTTACACCTATAAACAAAACTCATATACATGCCAAATACATAAAATTGCAGTGTAAGCACTCCTGAAACAAACAAATTCAGGAAAAATTACAAATGTTGTATCATCAAAACCCAACCCTTCACCCACAAGTTTCACCTGTATGGAGAGAGAAGGTAAGATTAAATGAAATAAACTACACTGCACTGGGTGGGGTCTCAGATGCCGAGCCTCCACTCCAAACTAGCTATTCTAAACTCTAATATAAACTCTAAGTACACAATCAGCTGGATCTACTACGAAGTGTCCACACCAACTCTGCACCGACTTCGTTTCTACACAACCTATCCTGAAAATCTCCTGAACACTGCTACACAGCTAACTGCACCTCTACACTTCAACAGCTGTTCTCTGCTATGATCTTCACAAAACTATGTCTCAGTTCTGTCTTTCTGGTCTACTACCTGTAGACTACACTTCAGCAGCTGTCCTCTGCTCTAAAATCTGTGGAGAGGATTTTGAACCTGTTGCTCCCCACAATTCTTGCAATTGACGACTAGGTTTCACCACTGGCTTCTGGAAAAACTACGATTTGGTAGCTGGTTTTGCTGCTACCACTCTGGATTTACCTGCCCGCTCCCTACTCTGGGTTCAGGCCTTCGGCGTTATTATGGCCGGGACGAATCGAAATAAATTTACAACCACGCTGACAACTTGCCGATTTGCGGGTGTAAGAAGATTGAGCATCAGAGCTCCGGATTTTCCACCAAAATCCCTTTCAACTGGAGAATGTCTTCCCTGCCTTGGGAAAACGTATTTTCTTTCGCTCCGTCCGCCACTGGCAATTAACGCACGACTTTGCGTGTCGGCGAATGCCACAACTTTGCCGTGGGAGAAATTTTGTGGTATCAAAAATTCTGCTCTTCCCCACAAAAGCCGGTACCTGCTGTTTAGACAAAAAACCAAAACAACAGCTAAACACACAGTAATAATATATTTCGAATAACAAATAACTCCCTTACTCTTCAACACGTAACTCCCCTCTCTTCACTCTCCCCGAGTCAAAATAAACATTGGCTGACCCAGATCTTCCGTTCTGCATGACTGGTTACAATCACAACAGTTTTTCACTGAGGACCGAACTGTCTAAAATACTTTGGCCCACTTCTTACGCTGACAAACAAAATAAAATATCTCTAGGAATCTGATTCCCGTTATAATATTAAATCACATTTAAAAATGATAATACAAATATTATTCTCTTAAAAAATTACATCTCCCGTCTTCTGAGTACACAGAACAACAAATGCACAATCAATGACATATAACCCTGTTAGATGCTGCCTAGAAGTTATACATAACCCCAGGTTATCAAATTGAAAACCCCGTAGTTCCACCACGTGTTTACAATTTACGACCACGTGCTCCTGCATACATATTCATAATGATAGCACCCACGTGCTTCTCTCCACCTCACCCCTCTGAACATCGTCTCGAATAACTATTCCGTAACCCACGCACGTGCTTACAAATTACACCTCTTTCACTCCCGTCCACAGATAGATGTGTAACTATATAAATAACTAGCAGCATTACACTCTCAATAAAAATCACAAATACCCATGCTCCCGCCATTCTGTAAATAAATATAATTCGCAGATGCGGGTTTCTCTACAGACCTGCTTGGCAATAATACAAAGCCCGCCCGCGGCAACTCAACTTTTAAACCCAGCTTAAATACCGCTATTCCTTCAATAAGGAATTATTATGAACCTCTTAAGTTTCTCAAGTCTATCACTCAGATCGTATTTGATGGCTCTGGCGTTAAGAATTAACATTAAACTTAAACTGCCCAAAGAAACTTAAATGATCGGCCTAAGTCTAGAAAAATTAAAGAAAGTACCACGCAAAATTCATGCTTACCAAAACTCGAATTTCCCCACTGAAAGGCAATCGACAATTTTGACTCTGGCACGCGGCTGGCAATTACATTAAAGAGACCGAGAATTAAATTACGGCCCTATTTATAATCATCTAACAGCACGCTGACCTCGTGACGTCATATACGCGGCTTCGATTTTAACCCAATGATTTCAAATGCCGTTATATCTCAGCCAATCAGAATTGTACTAAACTGGTGCAACTGATCTAGGCTCTATCGTCCTCCTTATAGAAAAATACTGCAACAATTCTCTACACCCCAACTCTAAACACATAAAGAAGAACCATAAAGCAGATGAGATAAAACTCCACCGTTATCTCACTCTGGAAAACGTAAATAATAGAAGGAGAAGAAACATGGAGAAGGATTATCTGTAATCCCTCCTAGAAATAGTGAACAAATTGCAAGGAGAAAAAGACATGGGCCATTTGAAAGACAGAATCTCAGTACTTTCGTCACACCCTGCCTATTTTCCGTGATGTTCCCCCACTCCTTGGATCTAGCATTGAAATCGCCAGCAATTAAACACATTATGTTAGAATCTTCAGACAATTCCGCCAGAAAATTCCAATCACTCTTTGCTGTAAGATGGTCGACATGAGCATATAAATTGTAGACTCACCACTCCTGACCGCCTATATTCACAGCAATCCCCTGCAATTTCGCATCCTCACTAGTTTGGGTACATGTATCCAGCCACGTACGAGGGAGCTCATGTTTTACATATATAACTTGCCCTCGTCTACCAGGCCCACATGAATTGGAGTAACATCTGTAGCCTGGGCAATTGATAACACTATTGGCTTTTAAATTTGTCTCCTGGATCATGAGGATATCGAAATTGTAGATGATTATTTGTATAATGGCTGCATGTTGATTGGCACTTCATCAATTCCAGTATCTTATATGCACATATTTCATCTATATGCGATCTGCTTTCTTACTGAACCTTCCCTTTCCTGCCCTTCGTTTTCTTTCTCCCCTCTTCTCTCCCCTGCCTCTTCTTCTGCATTTGTATTTCCTCAATTTCATTTGCTGCAGGTATCGACGACAGAGCACGTTCGATGATTCTGGATAGTTAAAATTCTCATGGTCTATTTGCAATAAATGGTGGAAATATTCGGTCACCCTGGAAGAGCCACCACACCAGGGAAGAAGCAAGGGATGTGCTTACGGAGTCCATCTGCCTGGTGCCGCCACGCTCGCCCTCCAGACAGCCAATGTTCGCGACCGCTTACCCAGCAGCAATTCAGTCTCTCGGCACATTGGTCCACCTTAGACTTGGGGTCATTCACTGATGACTCAGTTATCATTTGACCCATGATTTGGGAGTGGATTGATGGGTGTCAGAGCATATACTACTCATCGGTGAGTTCTGCACACCACATCTTTAGGGATCCACTGACTCCAAGATCCTCTGCCAGTTTAGTTCAGACCCCGAGAGGGGCCTTAATCCGTGGTGCACAACGAGTATGTATGGCAGACGTCTTGCATGAAATTCCGGTGAAACCAGCACGGGCAGACTTATGAAATTGCACCCTTTTCACTTTGTGGCTCGCTGGCGCCTCCAAGTGATAACCGTGAGGTTATTCCCACCTGTCACAGTGGACTTAACTTCCTCTCAAGCCTGTGAGTTGCAGTTGTACCCACTGCACCATATCCTCGAATGCCTTTAAACAATTATTATCATAAGTCCTAGTGATAAGGGTGGAATTAGGATGCCGTCAAATTACCACCTCTATCGACACCAGGTATTACAATGCAAGATGTGGGTGTCTTATCTGGTTTAGATTGTTGCTGTGTGTGTGTTGCAGTAGAACAGTTCAGGGTACACCACAGGCAACATGACGTGTAGAGTCATAAAAATGGTAACTTCGCTTTAGGTTTATACCATTTATTGCACGCCACAAAACAGTCATGATACTTATGTTATCATCGGCATAGTACAACGAATGCAGCATTCAAACTCATGTTAACTGACAGTCATGTAGAAGTCAATACTCAATAGTTGTATGGAAAACAAATATCATAGCGAAGCTTGATAAATAATACATATAACTTCTGCAACCGTGGTCAGCTGCAGATCCTTAATGTTCATAGACAATAATAATTATTCCTTCCTGATGCTAGCAGATCAGATGTATACAATACGTCCGTTTACTGTCTGCACGTGAGTAGCATACATGGATTACAGGTCAGCTCGACCTTTATAACCTTCCTAAGTCTAACCATCTGACTTGGACGTGATCTCTGATATAACGAATCCTGGAACACAGACAATAGTCTTGTTGGTCTAGAGCGACCCATAGATATATAACTAGTTCAGGTATAAAGATACCGGTGACTTAATCCTAGTCAAAGTACCTCTCCATTTTGAATCACACAGGCGAGCAAAAAGGCGACAAAATGACGAACCTCTAGATGATAGCCTAAAGTTCGATACAAGAGGAATTACCTTATTTCGGAAAATCAACCATGAACATATGCCTCCAGGCAGGCTTGAATAATACGGGGAAATAGTCTAGTTAGCTAACTAACTCACAAAGACAATGTATTTCCCTCAGAGAATCACAAGACGCAGTCGCGTCCGCTCGCTAATCAGTCCATTTCTCAACTGCCCGACCTGGGTGGAACAACAAACGAAGTCGAGACATGCGCAGAGTGACAATCTCTGAGTCGCTGTTCACAATAAGACGATTCTAAGAACATTCGAGATAAAAGTCTTACACAGTCGCGCCTTTTATGGACATGAACAGAAGCGTTAAGAAAGGTTTCAAACATCTACAACAGTTGACTGATACTACCAAATAAGGAGATATGGTCACGCTTCGTTCAAGACATTATAGACCGAACGTGTCTCTATACAAGAGGAGGTAAACTCATAAAAAATAGCAGTATCGATATTTCGGGTTCTGTCCCTTTGACCATAAAATATATATAACATGCATTTCAGTCAAATAATGATCATACATACGAAAAACGATCATACAAAGACTTTGGAAAAAAGTAATTATTTGTGCGTAACATTACCGCACCCTCCCGGGAAAAAAAAAATGAAACATTTTTTTTTTTAAATCCTGGAGCCGGAAAAATCTAGGCTCCTAACGCACGTATGATGCGCGGATATACCTAACAAAATAGCTCAACACTTGGAGCGAAACTGAGATCATATCCCAGGTCCTTAGAGAAAAATTTATCTAAGTATACGCGTATATATCCCAGGAAGGTGCCACCAACACAAACCACAATGCTGGCAACATCATAATAAAAGTCAAATTATTCTCATACCAATATATGAAATCAAATATATTATTATGATATCATACAATGTGTTGCAAATAGCGGTGTAATATATTAATATACCGCACTATTTTATTACATTATGTAATGCATCAGTAACTAATAAGTAATACATGTGTTGATCTTCGTTGACATAAAACATTCAATAGAAGAAGATGTGGACATCATCCGCTCCCAATCTAGGACAGGACTTGATATACTCAAAGTTCCACAATGGACACAATCTCGCATCTTCAATGATGTGCTGCGAAAATATCAATAACACAAATCTTAAAGACAACTGGTAAATCTCTCAATACAATCCTGAAAATAATTTATTTAAATGTGGCCGAGTGATCTTTTGGCCCGTATATCACTAACTAAGCCTTCTTAGATAATTACATGGTACAATGTTATAAATTCCCCCTCAAAAAAGTGAGAAAAAAAAAATCTACTAACATGTCATTATAACATTGGACTGTATATCAGGAAATATATATATGACAGAAGAATCATGTGGAATCGTGTGGGCATCTGGACAGAATGTCCGCCATTACATTATCCGAACCACGGATAGCTCGAACCGAGAAATGAAATGGTTGAAGAGCTATGGCATAACGAGTGGACCTCGAGCTCTTCAAGTTTTTGCTCTGAATAGCAGTAAGCGCTTTCTGGTCGGTTTCCACAATGAAATGTGCGCCTAGAAGAAATCTTTGTAACTTCAGAATAGACCATACCATAGCCAATAACTCACGGTCTAAAACCGAGTAATTCTTTTCTGCAGCATTTAATTTCCTAGAGATATACATCACCGGATGCAGAGTATCAGAATACTCCTGCATTAGTGCTGCCCCAATCCCAGTTGACGAGGCGTCACTTCGAAGAACAAAAGTCTTCTCAATAGTAGGTAACCTAAGAATAGGTGGAGATGAAAATAGGTCTTTAACCTGGTCCAATGAGGATTGACATTCTTTTGACCAGCGGATCAAATTAGGCGACCCTTTCTTCAATAAAGTAGAAAGCGGTGCCATAATGGAGGACAGATTCGGAATGAATCGTCCGTAGAATTGGATCAAACCTAATAGACTCCTTACTTGTTTCTTTGTCTTAGGGACCGAAATGTTAAGTATTTTTGAAACATTGTGGTCCTCTGTCTTTAAAAGACCATGACCAACACGATGACCTAGGAAAGAAATCTCACTAAATCCTATAAAGGCTTTAGAGGGTTTTGCAGTCAAGTTATACTCGCGAAGAGTAGACAGTAATTCGTATAAACCCAAATAGTGATCTTCCCAGGAATCACTGAATAGACAGATATCATCTAGATATGCTATGACATCTGTACGATATGCGAGAATTCGCCGCATCATGCGTACGAATGTAGCAGGGGCGTTCATAAGACCAAAAGGCATGAAATTCCATTGGAATAAACCCCTAGGTGTAGAAAAAGCTGTAAAAGGTTTGGCACGTTCAGTTAGCGGGACTTGCCAATAACCTTTAGACAAATCTAGTTTGGTAAAGAATCTAGAATTAGAAAGTTTATTGAGTAGCTCTTCTAATGAAGGCATAGGTTCAGCGTCGAACTTCGTAACTTGGTTCAATTTGCGATAATCTACGCAAATGCGAATGTTATTATCCTTCTTTCGAACAATAACCATAGACGAAGAGTATGCTGAAGTGGATGGTTCAATGATTTCCAAACGTATCATTTCATCCAATTCTTTTTCGACTTGAGACTGGAAATGGATAGGTATTGGATAGGGTCTGACTCTGATAGGATTATGATCAGTTAGCACAATGTCATGTTCAATGACATGTGTGTGTCCCGGGATGTCTGTAAGAACATCCTGAAATGTTTGCAACATCGAAGAAACTTGTCGATGTTCCTCAGCGGAAAGATTTGGAGAAACGGTCACGTTTTTCCAAGATTCCGTAGAATAAAGTGGGACCATAGAAAGAGGAAGATTGACATCAGAAAAAGTAGTTTCCTCATCCTGTATAACTGACAGCGATGAGTATTGACCATGAGGTACTTGAGAATTGTCCGTTGCCTGGAAAATAGGCTGCAAATAGTCTGGTCTTTCATGAAATTCCGTGAGCATATTTATGTGGAAAGTTTTATGCTTTCCATCAATATCGACAACATAGTCGACATCAGAAATTTTGGAGACTATTGCATATGGACCTTTCCATGCAATTAGAAGTCTGTTCTCCCTTGAAGGAAGTAGAACGAGAGCTTTGTCACCTGGACAAAGTTGTCGTAGACATCTATTCTTATTCGCAAACTGCCTTGCCTTTTCTTTAGCAAATTCGGAAGACGAAGTTGCTAGTCTGCATGCCTCAATGATTTTTTTCCTAAGAGCAATGACGTACTCATAAGAAGACTGAGTCTCATCGCTAATATTATCGGCAGTGATTAGATCGTGAAGTAAAGACATAGGGCCGCGCGGTTGCGCGCCAAAGACAAGTTCAAAAGGGGAAAACCCCGTATGTTCATTGGGGACCTCTCTATACGCAAAGAGAGCCGCGGGTAAGACCCTGTCCCAATCCTGAGGATGATCCTCAGTTATTTTACCCAGTAAAGTTTTTAGAGTCCTATTTAAACGTTCGACCAACCCATTAGACATTGGGTGATAGATACTGCTGAGAGACCTTTTTATATGTAGCATAGACATTACCTGTGACATAGTGTCTGATATAAGTTGAGTGCCATGGTCTGACAATATTTCTCCGGGAAAACCCAAGCGAGAAAATATCAGCCAAAGAGCGTCTGCGATATCAGCAGTTGAGATGCTCTTGAGAGGTATTGCCTCTGGCCAACGTGTGCACATATCGACACATGTAAGAATAAATTGATGCCCTCTAGCCGACTTAATTCTAAAAGGACCGATAATATCTATTGCCATTTTTTGAAAAGGGCGAATTGGAATGTCAGCAGCCTGAATAGGCGCAGCATGTCGTGGTCCTTTAGATTTGACCTCCTGACATACTTTGCAAGAGCGACAGTACATTCGTATGTCCTTGCTCACAAATGGCCAAAAGAAAGCCGCAAGAACCCTCGACTTTGTACGGGAAAAACCCATATGTCCAGCACATTGCGAGTCATGAGCATGTTGCAATATTTGCACCCTCATGCTCTTAGGCACAAGAATTTGTGAATGAGTGGATGTAGTCGAGTCTTGTACCATACGTACAAGTACGCCGTTCTTCATAGAAATCCAAGATTTTCTATTAGTATTTTGATTAGGATCACCTTTTTTTGCTAGAATGAAGAATTTTTGTAACGACGGATCTTCTTCTTGCAATTTGATAAATGAGTCACGTGTAATAGTCAAGTGACTATTTTGTTCATTTACTTCATCATTATTAGTTAATGAAGTTTGAGGTGGATCCAGAGCATGTGCTCTTGTGACCACCGTATTGGTAGCTTCAATGTTTTGCTCTTCCCAAACAGCAATCTGCTGTGGGGTACATTCCCTAACTCCGTGAATACGACCAATAATAAGGTCCGCAATAGGGTTTGGAAGTAGACACGCGTGGACCTCTCCCGTGAAGAAAGGAGTAGCAATATGTATTATGGCAGTAGGATATTTTTCCAACGTGCCACCAAATGTGACACATTTGATGACCTTTCCTGTAGCACAGAATGGATCTACAAGAGATTGCCTAACCCCGACAGTAGTACATCCAGAATCAAACAACACCGAGACTGGATTACTATTTACAAGCCCCTTATGTAATATAAGAGAACCTCTCCCATCATGAGCAACATTAGCAGGAAGAGCGGGCAAAGGATGACCACAGCTTAGAGTACTAATGGTTTTCGGATCAAATAAAGTACTGCATTGGATACATTTATTTGCCCTACCAAAGTCAAAAGATGAGCATCCGATAGCATTATGGTCTTTATCATTATTAACCTGTTTATCTGCTCCCTGAGATTCTTGTTGAACAGAGTTTGTCTGTTGATATCTTTTTCTCTTCTGTTGCGATCTACCGCGACCATTATTGCCTCTGCAATTATCATTAAAGTCCCTACTGTAATTTTTATCCTGGTTTGCGTTCCAGTTTCCATAACTGTCATTACCATCTCTATGCTGTTGAGAACCTCTATTATCTTGGTATTGAGGTCTCTGCAAAAAATATTTTCCTCTATACCGATTACCTTTATGAAAATTTCTAAAGTTACCGGGAATAGAATACCGTGTAATATTAGGTTGTCTCCAGTTCTGGGAAGAAGAATCTCCCTGAAATTGATTACCATGGTTCTGGGCATAATTACGGTTACTCTTTTTATTGAAATTTTGCTGGCTACCCTGAAATTTACGCATAAAATTCGGGCCATAAGGTGCTGCCGAAGCAACTGGCAGACCTTCTTTTACCTTAGAGTTGCTAATGGTTATGTGAGGATGTGCAGTAACATACTGGCTACAGTATTCTTCCATTTCTTTTATATTTTTAGGCTTACGCTCATGAAGAAAAGAAAGAAAAGCTTCATTAACAGAAGACATAACCTTGTCTCTAAGAAGTAAGTCCATGAGGGCTTCAAATGTACTTTCTGTCTTAGAAAGCTCAACCCATCGTAAAAAAGTAAGACGTATGCCTGAGATGAATTCTGAGAATTCAACTCCAGTTTCTGGTAACATGTTTTTAAATTTAAGACGATATCCGTCTTCGTTAAGTTGGTACTTCTTTAACAATGCCGCCCTGACAACCTCATAGTTGTTCTTGTCAGGCACATCTACCATACCCAACAAAGTCAAAGCATCACCTCTAAGTATCTTGGACAGATGATAAACATATAATGTTTTATCTATATTATGCACCTTACATGCACTTTCAAATCTATCTAGATAAAATGTTATATCATCAATTGAAGCATTGAATGCTGGTAAATTAAGCTTGAAATCAACAGCATTAGACTTATTAGCAGATGATACCTTATTAGCATCATTAGCATTACTAGATAACTTCAACTTTTCTAACTCCAAAGCTAAGAGTTTTTCTTCATGTTCCATTTTTGCTTTTCTCTCATCAGACTCTCTTTGTAACCTTCTTTCCTCAGCCTCAGCCTGTAACTTTCTTTCCTCAGCCTCAGCCTGTAACTTTTTTTCTAATCTTTTATTTTCAGCCTCTATTTCAAGTCTCTTATTTTCAGCTTCTTTTTCAAGTCTCTTATTTTCAACCTCAGCCTGAAGTCTCTTCTCCTGAGATTCTGCTTCTCTTTTTTGTTTTTCCATTTCCATTTGTAATCTCTTTTCATCTACCTGCATCTGCAGTTTTAAATTTTCAGCATCTATTCTCTTTTGTTCAGTTAGTTCTTTCATTTTCTTTTCCTCCGACTTCAATGCCTTGGCATATTGAACAGTCGCAAATTCTTCTAATTTATCACCTGTCTTCCCAAGGGCTTTACCCTGCTCAATAAAGTACTCAAATGTAGACATGATGTCTAAAATGTGAGTACAGAACCTGAAATAATTAATTATCTTATTTCAATCTTAATAGCAACAAGACTTAATAAAGTGCTTGTATAATTACTATGTTTACTCCAATCTCTGTGGGAAACAAGACTTGACACCAATTTGTATTATCAGTTGTACAATAATATCACAAGTCACCTCTTAATTATCAGTGCACTACCCAAATCAGTGCATAACCATCAGTTATTTATCATAACTGCACTACAATAGTGCATAAGCAACAAACCACCAGCTAGTTATGATAAGTGCACTATAGATCAATAGTGCATGAGCATATATGTAACAATAGTGAAAGCTAACTATGCAAGAACTATGCAAACAATAACAAGACAATGTAAACAATAACAAAGTACCAACAATGTAAACAAAACAAAGATCAAAGTCAATGTAAACAATAACAAAGATCAGAGTCAATGTAAACAATAACAAAGATCAACGTCAATGTAAACAATAACAAAGATCAGAGTCAATGTAAACAATAACAAAGATCAAACAATACGAAAACATTCGCATAAGTCAAATAAATAAACAGCGAAACTAAAAAGAATATGATGACAGAATGCGAAGATATGACAAACAAATGACGCTACAGTATATACACAAAAATTTACGTGAAGAACTGAATAATAGAAAAGAGGAGACCTACAAATACAAACAATTGAAATCGAAACTAAAAAACAGAAAGAAAGAGAGAAACAAAAAAAAATATACAAAAAACGAAAATAAAGCACAACTCGTCACAACTAAACAGATATAGCAACGATTGTCGCTAGCAAATTTCACAGTAGGAAATTCGCACAGTCCCTAACGAAAACGCTAACAGTAGAACCTCTGTGACGTGGTATCTTCTACTGAAAGACACCGCCCAACCGAGAAAACCCGCAGAAATATAAACATATAAATACAAATCCAAATAACATATAACATGTAAACATATAAAGAGTGCGAAAAATGTGATAGACAGAAGGCTCAGTTAGAACATAAGGGCACAGTTCACAAACAAAACAGGCCACTTAACTTCTATGTATCCACAACGTCAGCACAGTTCAGAACAGGATGTGATCAGCATTCTTAGGACAATGATCCAACGTTGATCCATATCTGCTCTCGTAAACTGCCATGACGAAGGAAATGAGCTTCTAACAGGAAACAGCTTCTGACAGGAAACAGCTTCTGAACTTGACCTTCTGAATCTGCAACAGTAATTCTGAGACCGGAACAGTTGTTACGGCACTTGTCCTTCTTCTCAACAGATCAGGAAATCCATTCGCTCGGTACTTGTCCTTCTATTTGTAGACAAACTTCAATACCGCCGAGCAGCGCCGGGTAGTTTCAAAATATCAACAACTGTCAGTACTGCTGCGTCTTTCAAAAAAATTTCATCAAAGGTGATGAATAGCAACTGCAATGTTGTCTTGTAGTCTGCTGATGATGTCTGGGTTTGTTGACCCCCTTGAGAGTTGGTACCAGAATAAACCAACTATTGGCCACCATGAATTGATAAGGGTGGAATTAGGATGCCGTCAAATTACCACCTCTATCGACACCAGGTATTACAATGCAAGATGTGGGTGTCTTATCTGGTTTAGATTGTTGCTGTGTGTGTGTTGCAGTAGAACAGTTCAGGGTACACCACAGGCAACATGACGTGTAGAGTCATAAAAATGGTAACTTCGCTTTAGGTTTATACCATTTATTGCACGCCACAAAACAGTCATGATACTTATGTTATCATCGGCATAGTACAACGAATGCAGCATTCAAACTCATGTTAACTGACAGTCATGTAGAAGTCAATACTCAATAGTTGTATGGAAAACAAATATCATAGCGAAGCTTGATAAATAATACATATAACTTCTGCAACCGTGGTCAGCTGCAGATCCTTAATGTTCATAGACAATAATAATTATTCCTTCCTGATGCTAGCAGATCAGATGTATACAATACGTCCGTTTACTGTCTGCACGTGAGTAGCATACATGGATTACAGGTCAGCTCGACCTTTATAACCTTCCTAAGTCTAACCATCTGACTTGGACGTGATCTCTGATATAACGAATCCTGGAACACAGACAATAGTCTTGTTGGTCTAGAGCGACCCATAGATATATAACTAGTTCAGGTATAAAGATACCGGTGACTTAATCCTAGTCAAAGTACCTCTCCATTTTGAATCACACAGGCGAGCAAAAAGGCGACAAAATGACGAACCTCTAGATGATAGCCTAAAGTTCGATACAAGAGGAATTACCTTATTTCGGAAAATCAACCATGAACATATGCCTCCAGGCAGGCTTGAATAATACGGGGAAATAGTCTAGTTAGCTAACTAACTCACAAAGACAATGTATTTCCCTCAGAGAATCACAAGACGCAGTCGCGTCCGCTCGCTAATCAGTCCATTTCTCAACTGCCCGACCTGGGCGGAACAACAAACGACAACCAAGTCGAGACATGCGCAGAGTGACAATCTCTGAGTCGCTGTTCACAATAAGACGATTCTAAGAACATTCGAGATAAAAGTCTTACACAGTCGCGCCTTTTATGGACATGAACAGAAGCGTTAAGAAAGGTTTCAAACATCTACAACAGTTGACTGATACTACCAAATAAGGAGATATGGTCACGCTTCGTTCAAGACATTATAGACCGAACGTGTCTCTATACAAGAGGAGGTAAACTCATAAAAAATAGCAGTATCGATATTTCGGGTTCTGTCCCTTTGACCATAAAATATATATAACATGCATTTCAGTCAAATAATGATCATACATACGAAAAACGATCATACAAAGACTTTGGAAAAAAAGTAATTATTTGTGCGTAACACCTAGATATACTTTTTTTTTTATTATCAGAAGTCCTAGATATGCCTTTAATCATATGTTATCAGCCATCATAGACATGCCTTTAAACAAATATTATCAGCAGTCATCGACATGCCTTTAAACAATTATTATCAGAAGCCCTAGACATGCTTTTAAACAATTATTATCAGAAGTTCTAGATATGCCTTTAAACAATTATTATCAGCAGTCCATAATAGACCTTTACACAGTTATTATCAGAAGTCCTAGATATGCCTTTAAACAATTATTATCAGCAGTCCATGATATACCATTAAACAGTTATTATCAGCAGTCCATGATATACCTTTAAACAATTATCAGCAGTCCTTGATATGCCTTTAAACAGTTATTATCAGTCCATGATATACCTTTAAATAATTATTATCAGCAGTCCATGATATGCCTTTAAAGTTATTATCAGCAGTCCATGATATACCTTTAAACAGTTATTATCAGCAGTCCATGATATACCTTTAAACAGTTATTATCAGCAGTCCTTGATATGCCTTTAAACAATTATTATCAGCAGTCCATGATATACTTTTAAACAATTATTATCAGTATCTTGATATCAACATCACTTTCCTTTGCACTACTTACATAGCATGGAGCTACCACTGAAGCTAGTCTCTTTGCAGGAAGCTTGCACCAAGCAGTCACTTGTGCTTGCAGTGGTGGTTCCTTTGACAACTTGTTTTACATGATGATGTTGCCAGAACTATGTACAACCTCATATTAGTCGTCTTGAATGATATGCCTGATAATACAGTAGCTCTATCCCTTCTTTGTCTCTTTGGACACCCCCCAGGAACTGCATGGGGTCAGTCCTTAAGTTGTATGTGATCATGCAGTGGTTGTGTCTGGAGCAATATGTTTTACATGATGAGGTTGCAAGGATTATTCAAAGCACTTCTTAGCTGCCTGCTTTGATATGTTGCGTACTGAAATCAGACACACTCATAAGTACAGACAGATGGATGGATAGATAAGTTAGATACAGACACACAAACAGATAGGTAGGTAGTTAGGTAGGCAGGTAGGTTGGTAGTTACATAGATAAATACTGACACACAGGGATAGATATGGCAGTAGATAAGTTTGTAGATGTACTGGAAAACAGACATACAGATTGCTGACAAATAAATGGACAGAAAAGATTAAACAGACTGACAGAAAGAAACAAAGACAGACAGATTGAGGGAGGAAGAGAGAGGGAGGGAGAGAGAGATGGCATGTATGTGGGCATCTACAATTCATAACATATAAACAATAAATTTCCAAATGCAAGCAAGATTTTTTAAATTTTATTGTCTCCCTTCTACTACATTTCGTTCTAACTTATCTAACAAAATATGCCTAAAACTACTATTATGCAAACTTATAACTCTAGCATAAAGCAGAAAAACTTCAGGCTACAAATACTGTAAACAATACAGTCTGTTAAAATACTCTGGGGCGCATTTTGTTATACAGTTTTAGTATTCGTGCAAAGGTCAAGTTCATTCCATTAATGAGGTTTAACCCCCAAAAATGAAGAATTTCACTGAAAATATCAAATTTTAGATACATATTGCACTGGAAAGTACATTCATTTGCCCACATTTCTGTATGTTTATTTTCACTAAAACCTTTGTGGATGATTTTATATAAATTTTTAAAGTAGTCAGGTAAGTGTATTTTTACCTAATTATATATGTAAAGTATACAAATTGGTATATTTGTGATGCTGTATTGCTTCTAATGCATGGATTTTAATTTTCGGTACCGTATTCATTTCCCTGAAGCAAACAGAATTCAAGTTTTTCAAACATAGTTTCATGTGTAAAAATAATTTTGACTGGCTGATTTTTATTAACCATGTGGTCCTTTGATGGGTCATCGAAATAATAACGTGGCTGGAGGTATTCCAGTAGAGTGGTAGGGTACCTCCTTATACGCAAATAAAGCTGCAGGTAAGAACGAATCACAGGATTCTGGTTCCTCCTGTGTGAGCTTACGTAAAATTGTAAGTAGAGTCCCATTATATCTTTCCACTTGTCCAATTGATTGTGGATGATAAAATGTGCGGACGAGAATATTTTGAAAAATCCTAAAAACTTCCTCCATCAATTTCCCTCTGAACTGTGAACCATTGTCAGTTAATATCTGATAAGGGTATCCTAATCTTGAATATATTGAGACCAAAGCCTCTCCTACATGTACTGAGTCTGTTGAGGGTAGAGCAGTCGCTTCCCCCCCCCCGCATAGTACATGTCTACCAGAGAAAGGATGCATTTTTTCGGAAACTGACGAAAAGCGCATACAGTCAGCTGAAATGAAGAATTTAATGAAAAGTAAGCTCCAAAGTATGACACAGAACATGGAATCAATAAAAGAAAATACCAGAGATGATTCCTACATAGCAGGGGGATACCGAGGTGAGTAAATTTTGTGCAAAAGTGTAATTCCTCCCTTTTTTCTTAATTTTCTCAAAACCTCATTTTTCACACAAATGTGGGCACGTTGCCCATGATTTTTCAAAAACTATTAGTGATACAGCAGTAAATTTTTGGCCACATGCTGTACACATAGTGCTCATTAAAATAAACTAAAATAAAGGATATATGTTAACAAACTACAAAACTGTTAAGAAATAGCTAAGATACCCCCCTTAAAAATTTCAATTATTTTTCGATATCAAATCAATCAAAATTATTTTAGTATACAATCATTATCATATATTAACAAATGAAACAGCCAAATTTCATAACTCAAGTCGTACTCACATTTAAGATATCTTGGGCAACAAAATACCCCAAAAAGCTAAAATTTGCCTTTTTTTCACTGTTTTTCCGCCATATATTGCAAGTTTTTAGTATATACCTCTATGTTTTGTATTTTTTTCAGTCATTTTGCTTGTATAAATGACCAGATATAGATATTAACTTATAACTCTGTGTTTTTCATTTTGGGGGTTTAACCTCCCCTTAAGGATGTTGTGACTGAATGTCCCAAAATGTAGTAATATGTCCACTCATGAGAATGGCTTGAAATTTCTCATCATCATGATCACATCCAGCAGTGTTGATGGCTTAGACCCTCCATGATTGTCCATTCCGCATTTCATCACTTCAAATACTCTCTTTTGTGCAAGCCATCTTGTCTCACCATCTCAGATCTTTCCTATCTTCCTCTATTTTTATTGCTCTTGATCTTTTCCCTTTGTTGCCAGGTTTTGTAGATCTTCATGTCTAAGTGTACATGGCCAGTGAATTTCACTAGTCTTCTTTTAATTTTAGTTAGCAATAATTTTGTCGCATGCATTGCTTTCCCCAATATTTCTTCATTAAATATAGTTTAAAACTGTTGCTGCCCACAATACAAGCCTACTCAGCAGCATTCTTCTCAGAAACCATACTTCTATTGCAGCAATTGACTTTTCGCCAAAGATTCATATCAATACAAAAGTGTGGTTCTACACAACAAAGCAGAACTCTTCAACTTGTTGAATTCTCATTTCCTTAATGTGCACACCTCATTTTCCTGAACCTTTCAAAACTTGGGGATGTCACACACGAGAAATCTCTAAAAATGCTAATGAATTGGGTCTGAAAATAAATTTCCATCATATATATTCCCTGTACTGGGAACTGAACCTGGTACCTTTAGAATTAGAGGTGGACGTCATACCTCTTAGCCACTCTAACCCCCAGAATATATTTACAAATATTAAATACGGTAAAGTATTTCACTAAGAAAAATAAGACTGATCATCAACATTAAAACAAAATACATATTTTCTTGTCCCAACTGAAGCACTAAGGCTTACACCAAGCTCAACATGTCTGTGTAATATATGCCAGAGACCAACTTCTGTATTAGTTTGGTTTTTTTTTTTTTTTAAAGGACTATTTTCATTGCACACAGACAACTCCATCAGTGCTCGGATCTCAGCACAGTGTACGAACTCTGTACCACCGGCGAGAATCCCAATGTATGTTTATAGGAATCACACATTCTATAAATATATCTGGTAGGTAGGTTTCTAATTTTAAAATTTTGCAAGTACAGTATGGACTACTCTTTACAATTTCCAACTGCCGTGGGATTTTTTAACGTGCGCAACTTGCACATGGGACTTCCTATTTGTTTGCCCTCATTCGAGAAAGCTACGCATCCAGTCTCACTACCCAGGAGACCAGAGGGAGTATGACATCATTAGGACCACTAGTTCTGAAAAAAAAATTTCCATAAATTATATTCCCTCTACTGGGAATCGAACCTGGTACCTCTAGAATTCAAGGCGGATGCAAAACCTTTTAGCCACCCTGACCCCAACTTCTGTATTAGAAACTTAGAACATAAAATCTTCATAATGTAATTAAGAACAGACATGGTAATCAAATCCACACAATCAAATCCACACAATGAATCAACCCACATATGCCAGTGATAAAAAAGAAAGTAAACACTGCGTTAGCATAAATTTACAAATATTAAACATGGCAAGTACTTCACAAAGAAAAATACTAGACTGAACATGAACGTTAAAAACAAAATACATATTTCTTCCCAGCTGAAGTAAATGTTAGATAATGTAGGTCAGTACAATATTCAAACATAGCATCCGCATACATTTACAAATATTAAACAAGCTAAAGTACTTCGCTACAAAAAAATAAGAGACTGATCATGAATATTAAAAACAAAACACTTTTTTCCCAGCTTACACCCAGCTCAACACGTCCGTGTAATATATGCCAGTGACTAACTTCTGTTTTAGAAAACTTAGACCACGAAATCTTTATAATGTAATTAAGAGCAGATTTAATAATCAGACTCACATAATGAATCAACCTACACATGCCAGTTTGAAAATAACAAAATGTATACACTGTGTTAGCTTACATTTACAAATATTAAATGAGCTAAATACTTCACAATGAAATAAAAAATAAAAGACTGACTATGACCATTAAAAACAAAAGATATTTCCTCCCAGCTGAAGCATTTGAGCTCAATCAAGCTCAGAATTTCTGTGTAGTTTATACCAGAGACTAACTTCTTCATTAGATAATGTATGTCAGTACAATATTCAAATAGAGCTTAAGCATACATTTACAGATAATTGTTTTGTTATTGTTGAACAGTATCGACATCATTGCAATCCGGGCAAACCCATAGGTGCTCAGCAAAAAAAGCGCAGGGGAAGGATCCCGTTACATGCCCATTGAGGCATATTGGGAATATGGTGTTAGGCCCATATTTTCTTGACCGTCGGCACACTAGGGGTGATGTGGTCAGCATCACGCCGACTGTCTTAACCTTCCCAGAGTTGCGCTGGTACCCAGTTGGGGCTGGGTCGACCCAGGAGCCGTTTGCGGCCTAAAACAATCCCACCTCATCTGGGGATCGAACCATAGACCAATGAGCTAGGAAGCCAGTGCACTAATCACTATGCTACCGCGGCTCCCTAGGTGCTCGTGTCCCTCAGTATATGTTGAAGATTATAAATGCTAACTGTTCCTGTAACTCATTGGTTGTATACATGATGGATGCATCCTCTCATATGTCCATCTCTGCTAGCTTTATGTTTGATGCCAAATTCCAACCATTTTAACTTCGATGATTCATTTATTGCAGTGTCATTCTCTAACAGGCAGTCATTAATTGTTCTCAGTATTTCTACCTTATCAACATCCAGTGTCCCCACTGTGGGGGCTCTTGATGCTAGTCTTTCAGCTCTCTCATTAATGTGTACCCTTGCATGACTACAGTAGATCCACACCAGCTCCTGCAGATTTGAAGCTTCTTTGAATGTTTTCCATTCATGCCATAGCCAACCATTCTGAACCTGTTGAAGCATGGACTGAGAGTCTGACACAATGACTGCCTTTGTTAATGAAGTTTCAGTCAGCCACCTTAAGGCTGAGGAAGCTGTCTGTACTTCCATTCTCATGCTGGAAGTTGTCATCTTGTAAGCCCAAATATGTTTGGCAATGATTCTGCCCTTTACCCTAGCAGAGAAGCACCAACCTGATGTCTCACCACGGATCACAGACCCATCTGTTTACGCAATGGCATCATTATCCCCGGCATGATTTAAGATAATAAACAAGCTAAAGTACTTCACTATGCAAAATAAGAGACTGACCATAAACACTAAAAAACAGTACACATATTTCTTCCCAGCTGAAGCACATGGGCTTACGTCAAGCTAAACATTTCTGTGTTGTTTATACCAAGGATTAACTTCTGCATTAGATAATGTAGGCCGGTAACATATTCAAACATAGCTTACACAAACATTTACAAATAATAAACAAGCTAAAGTGCTTCACTAAGAAAAATACGAGAGTGATCATGAATATTAAAAACAAAATACTAATTGTTTCTTTCCCAACTGAAGCACTTGGTCTTACACCAAGCTCAACATGTCTGTGTAATATATGCCAATGACTAACGTCTGCATTACAAAACTTAGATCATGAAAAACCCCAAAATGTAATTAAGAACATGCTTAATAATTAGAACCACATAATGAATCAACCTACTGCTCGCAACTGAAATTTATATCACAATAATAAATATAGCTAAATTTCTGTATGTCCCAGCATTGAGCACTAGTGACATAAATCAAATAAATTGTGTGAGAGGCTAACAGTAAAACAATAAAAGATAACACAATTAAAAATAGAATATTATACAATCTGAAATAAATGTTAAAGACAGACATTAAGAGTAAAGAAATTAACATAACACAAAATATGTACATTATACAATCTGCAAAAACGGTTAATGAGAGACATGAACGATTAAAAAAAATAATATAACACAATTTACTATAGTACATTATAGGATACTGAATACAGCTGAAAGACAGAGATTAACAGTAAAGAAACTAAAAGATAACACAATTAAAAATACTGTGCAGTATAAAATCTGGAATAATGGTTAAACAGTGACATAAATATATGGTTGAACATACACATACATTTAACAGAAATAAAAGCATCATAATTAAAAATTTTACATTTTTAAATCTGCATTAAAGGTTAAAAAGAGACATGAATAGTAAAGAAATCACAATAAAGTTGATATACTATCTGCAAGGACAGAAAGTAAAAGAATAATTTAAAATGTTATTAGTCAGTTTTACAACTGAACAACACAATTGAAACCTGTATAGTGTTTTATTATTATTATTTACACATTAACAGTAATAATAGACACTAAATACCCTAATCATAAGGCCATGAAACATTATCGGCACCCACTCTAGCGTTAAAGTCACCTGGTTAGTAGGGATTCATTCATTCATAACCCTCCACTCCCAAAGGAGCATAGGCCTTCAACAAACACATGCCAAGTCCTCCTGTCACGTGCCATCATCTCAAGTTCTTTCCATGTTCTCCTCATCATTTTCACCTCTGTTTCCAACTCTCTTCTCCACGTACTTCTTGGTCTTCCTCTGCCTCTCTTGCCCTGGGGGTTCCAGAACAAGGACTGCCTTGTAATGCTATCAACAGGTTTCCTCAGTGTGTGTCCTATCCATCGCCATCGTCTTCTTCTCATCTCTTGTGGTTAGTAGGGATGGACTCTTTAAAATCCTCCTGAAAATAGGCTGCCCTTCTAAAATGCTGGAAATGATAAAGTCATTCCATGACGACATGAAGGGAACAGTCCAATATGCTGGAAGCACGTCACAGCCCTTTGATATACGAAGTGGCGTTAAACAAGGCTCTGTTCTGACTCCGACCCTCTTCGGAATCTTCTTTGCCTTACTCTTGAAACATGCATTCAGAGATGCAACTGAAGGAATATGCCTTCACACTAGGTCAGATGGCCGTCTGTTTTTTTTTTTTTTTTTTTTTTTTTTTCTCCTTAACCAGCGGCACTTGGGCTTTCAGCCCTTCGGCCCAATGACATGTCATTGCGAGGCTGGGGAACCTGAGGACTTTCCTTCCAACCCGGTCAGGAGCTTCGCTCCTTCCCATCCACAGAGGGTTTATCACAGGAGCCGTTCAGGCTATTCAGTCAAATTTCCGGCCGTAAACATTTCTTCAAACGCCGACGCCCGGGTTTGAACCATGAACACCTGGTCGCCAGTACAACGCCGAAGCCATTACACCAGCGCGGCTCCCGGCCGTCTGTTTAATCTTTCAAGGCTGAAGGCAAAAACAAAAATCAGAAGGGTCACTATAAGAGACTTGTTGTTCGCTGATGATGCTGCAGTCGTCACTCAAAGCCAACAGGTGCTTCAGAGCTTGATGAATCGCTTCACTAAAGCATGCAAGGACTTTGGCCTCACAATAAGTCTAAAGAAAACGAATGTGCTGAGTCAGGATGTGGGTGCTGCACCAGTTATCACTATCGATAACTATGAATTGGCAGTGGCGCACCACTTCACATACCTAGGGTCTACCATCAATGACAAACTCTCACTGGATACAGAAATCGACAGCCGCATTGGCAAAGCTGCAGCTACCTTTGCCCGCCTCACATCTCGTGTTTGGGGAAACTCTAAACTCACAATGAAGACCAAAGCTGCGGTATATAATGCCTGCGTCACCAGCACACTCCTATATGGCAGCGAGACCTGGACGACCTATGCTAAGCAAGAAAGAAGGCTCAATACCTTCCATTTACGGTGTCTACGCCACATCCTCGGCATCTCGTGGAAAGATAAAGTGACAAATGTCGAGGTGTTGTCACGTGCTGGCCTTCAAAGTATGTATACGCTGCTTAGACAGCACAGACTTCGCTGGCTTGGCCATGTTCGCCGCATGGAAGATGGTCGCATCCCAAAAGATATCTTCTACGGACAATTAGCAGATGGCAAGAGAACAGTTGGGCGACCACAGCTGAGGTTCAAAGATGTGTGCAAGAGAGATATGAGGGCACTGGACATGGATCCAGCAACATGGGAGGATGAAGCTGCCGATCGCACTAAGTGGCGATGCTATTTACGGCACCACCTCAGATTGGGCGAAGAGAGGCTCACACAAGAAGCAGAGGTGAGGAGAAAACGTCGAAAGGAGCACCAGGAAAATAAGCAGTTGAGGGCTGTCACCTCAGGGGCGCATTCCCATAGTCAGTTATGACTGAAGGGGCTATTATTATTATAAGCCATGCAGGATTGAATATGGTATCTTTACTTCTGGAATTAACATCATCATCATCAACTACTATCTCCACATCAAAAGTTGGCAGCAATGAATCTCCAACGTCTTCTGTCTCTTGTCTTGATGGTGCACTCTAATAGACTCTTTCCTGCCCATCACTTGATGTTATCTTCCCACTTATATCACTGTCTTCTTCTTGCATGTGTGCCTTAACAGTAAGGTGTTATGTTTTTTTATGTGGCCAAAATATTTTAGCTGTCTAATTTTGATCTCCTTCATTAATTCTCTTTTCATTCCTAGGTTTTCTACGACCTCTTTGTTTGTTTTCTTCTCTTTCCATGAGATATGGCCCATTCATCTATATACTCACATCTCATGGGTCTCAATTCTTTCTTCGAATTGCTGTTCATTGTCCATGTTTCTACATTAATTCTCTTTTCACTCCTAGGTTTTCTATGACCTCTTTGTTTTCTTCTCTTTCCATGAGACATGTCCCATTCATCTATATATCCACATCTCATGGATCTCAATTCTTTCTTCGAATTGCTGTTCATTGTCCATGTTTCTACATTAATTCTCTTTTCACTCCTAGGTTTTCTATGACCTCTTTGTTTTCTTCTCTTTCCATGAGACATGTCCCATTCATCTATATATCCACATCTCATGGGTCTCATTTCTTTCTTCGAATTGCTGTTCATTGTCCATGTTTCTACATTAATTCTCTTTTCACTCCTAGGTTTTCTATGACCTCTTTGTTTTCTTCTCTTTCCATGAGACATGTCCCATTCTTCTATATACCCACATCTCATGGGTCTCAATTCTTTCTTCGAATTGCTGTTCATTGTCCATGTTTCTACATTAATTCTCTTTTCATTCCTAGGTTTTCTATCACCTCCTTATTTGTTTTCTTCTCTTTCCATGAGACATGTCCCATTCATCTATATATCCACATCTCATGGGTCTCAATTCTTTCTTCTAATTGCTTGTTCATTGTCCATGCTTCTACACCATACTGTAATGAAGAATATTTATAGCATTTGATGATTCTCAGTTTGAATTTCTGAGTTAGTTGTTTAGATGTTAGATCTGTCTCATGTTGTTGAATGTAGCTTTGGCCATTCCTATTCTTTTCTTGATTTCTGTTTTGCATCTGCCATCTCCTGTTATTAGATGACCAAAATATGAGAAACTCTTGACTTGTTCCAGGATTTCCCCATTTATTTTTATCTTTAATGTTGGCTTATGCCTCCTTTGCTAATTATCATAGTTTTCATTTTCTCGATGTTAATGTCCAATCCATATTCATGACTTACGCTGTTTACTTGATTCACAAGCTCTTGTAACTTCTGGAATTAACAATAAAGTTTAAATATTTGCAATATGACCCCAACCCTTCCACACAAAAAAATAAATGGTTACATTTATTTCAAACCTCTACATTGTGTTATACAATTGCTACCTCCTCATTATTATTATAAAAAAGCTAGATCTACCTAAAAACTCAAGTAATTTTTAAGTATACTACTTGGAAAAATGATGAACTGTCATCCAAAGTCAGCAACTTGATACTACTTGAAAATATGACGAATGGTTATCCAAAGTTAGCAACTACAAATTTCTCAGTTTAGCAGAATAAAACAAACAGGAAAATAAAAGAGCCATGCAAATAAAGCTAGTAACATCTTCCTTTAAAAAAAAAATCCATGCCTCATATTATGACGTTGTAAGATTTGTATTGAAAAGCAGAAATAATAACAAAGCACTGATGATAAATGCGTAATATTGTTAAAATAGAAAATATTAGAATGGTAAAAATAACATTTATTCATGTCATACAAAAGATACATATGAAATTGTTATCAAATAACTACATTAGTTTGGAATCTAACAAAAGTGAAACAAAATATGAGGAGAAGATGCTGATACTGGATATGACAAATGTTGAGAAAACTTGGTGGAAGCATTACAAGGTAGTCCTTGATCTAGAATCCCCAGGGTAAGGAAAAATAGAGGATAGAGAAAGATCTTGAACAGACAGCACAAGAATGAGCAGCTTGGTTTGCATTATTTTAAGTTCTGTGCTCCACAGGGAGCTCAAAAGTAATAAATAAATAAAAGTCTGGAATCTCATGAATCCATCAAGTAAACAAACTTGGGCATGAATGATCACAGAATATTATAGAATACATTGGAAACAGTAAAACACAAATGACAGGACAATAAACATTTTTGCAAACAAATCAACCAATAAAAGTGATAAATACAAGGGGATTGACATAAGTCTTGGGCCTGACCATGAAGGACATGTCACAGAAAGCTGAAATTTTGTATAGTGTTTATTCCTTTTCAATATAGCGACCATCTGAATTGACACACTTCTGCCATCTCTGCTTGACCTTGAAAAGACCTTGGGCGTAGAACACCCTATTTTTCAAACTAAACCAGTCATCACATGCCAGTATAACCTCTTCATCGCTGTCAAAATGATTTCCTTTTAGCTATTTTTTAAGATTTGGGAATAGAAAAAAGTCTGATGGAGCCAAATCTGGAGAATATGGTGGGTGTGGAAGAATTTCAATATTCAAATCGTTGGCTGCTAGCTGCACAAGCCGTGCTTTGTGAGAGGGCGCGTTGTCTTGAATCAAAGGAAGATTTTGAGTGCGCGTTATCCCTCGTTTCCTGGTCACAACCTTTCTTAGTTTTGTGAGAAGATCTGCATAGTACTGTCCATTAACTGTGTTGCCACGAGGCAGATAATCTTTCAAAAGGACACCTTTGACGTCCCAAAAAACTGTCAGCATCACTTTTCCTGCAGATTTCTGCGCCCTCGGCTTGACAGGTGTTGGGAAGCCCGGGGTTTTCCATTGCATGCTGGCAATTTTGGATTCGGGGTCATAATGGTGTTCCCAAGTCTCATCTACTGTCACCATGGTCTCCACAACATTTTTTGGCTGACACTTTTTGAGTAACTGTTGACAGCAGTTTACCCTCGTTTGCTTCTGTTCACGTGTCAACAGTCGCGGAACCCAGCGTGCACACACTTTTCTCATGTTCAGTCTGTTGTGTAAAATTCTATAAACTGTTCTTTCATTTGGTTTTACTCTACTAGCTATCTCCACAATTGTCATTTTTCGATTCTGGACAATGATTTTCTTCACTCTTTTTGCATTTTCATCGTTGTACTCTGAGGCTGGTCTACCAGATCTTGGCAGATCAGCAACATTTGAGCGGCCGCACTTAAACTGTTGACACCAGTTTTTTACCGAGGTATATGAAGGACAAGAATCACGAAACACTGGTTCCATCTCCCTGTGTATTTCTGTAGGTGTTTTTCCCTGAAACATCAGAAATTTTATCACAGCTCTGGCCTCCTTCTTTTCCATTGTTTTGTCAAATCTTTGGAGCAGCAGATCCGGTCAATAGGGTACATTGCGCTGTGCACCATAGCGGGAAAACCCACTGAAAAAACAAACGCGTACTTCACACATTCAGTGCAAATATGATGAACTTTAAATGTGCCAAGTTTCATCTTCCTCCTGTGACTCCTTCATGGTCAGGCCCAAGACTTATGTCAATCCCCTTGTACAATAATTAGAACAAATCAGTTTAGGACAGGGACAAACATAACATCCGAATATATCACCCAGATCAGTCTGAACAAATAAGAACATAAGAAGGATATAAAGCTAATATGAAAAAACATAACCTATCTAAATAATAATAATTTTCTTGGTATGTCCACTAACTAACAGCATGCTAAATTAAATGTTGGAGGCAATTATTTAAAATCCAAATCAAGTGAGGGAAAATAATTACATCCCCTGATCCACTAAAATTCAGTATAAATATTCTTCATTTTTCTGTCAACACACTCAGATGCCCGTGTTTGAAGGAAACAGTGGTCAGCTGAATTATGATGTACACAATTTTTTGTAAGAAGGATGCACTGATCAATGTTTTGACATTTTTAAAACAAATATTTCAATGATCACTAATTTGTGAACTCTAACAATACATTCATCTAGCTCGCTTCTATTAGGCATTATGTTTTTATTAACACTGTTTAGATTAAAAACAAAACAAAAACCACATACTCAAATGCACTTAAATGGCTTAGTGGTTAGAATGGTTGATTTGCAAGCAAATGTTCTGCGTTTGATTCCTGAGAAAAGTAAAACATTTTTTAAAAATCCAGTCATGTCTTTGGTTTTTATAATTGTGTTTTTGTTAATTATATAATTCTTTGCCATCATTTTTTGATAGTTTACTTGTTAGTTAAAAAATATTTTGTGAACAAATCAATCCAACACTTAATTTTTTTTGTTGCAACGTCATCATCAAGTGAAGCTTCATTAGGCCTGTGGCCCAGTGCATACAATTTCAACATGCATTCAAGTTAAATTGCTTTCCTTAGTCTTTGACTGTCCCAAGCCTACCTGCAAGTCAGTAGTATAGTGTCTGCAACTGACTGGTATAGACAAATAACATATACATTTGCTAACGTCAATATTTATGTCGCAATCTTAGCATAGGGAGATATAAGCCTAACTGTCACAGTGGCAAAGTTTTATCAGAACCAGATACAGAAACAAATGGGATGCAGAGCATCCAGGCCACACACAATAAGATACATATTACCAGCTCACCAGAAGATAACAAGTGATATTCTCCAGACTCCACACTGGCCACAACAGATTGGAATATCATCTATTCAACAAGCTAAAGATAGGAACTACCGATGAGTGTAAATGTGGCACTGATAAAATGACTGCTGAACATCTCCATTAAAAGATGCCCAACACATGAGGAACATAAAAAACAAATATGGCCGTCACCAACACCAATCCTGGAAAAACTCTTTGGAGATGCAAATAGCCTGAAGTTGACCACTACGTTCTTTGATTCAATTTGATTCTAAATATTCAATTAGACCTCTGAGAGTGTACGAAGAAAAAAAAGAAGAACCCAATACTGGGTCCACATGAGGCTGCATGAAGGTAGCAGCTACATTCACCCAGCTGGTGCCTAATTCGAGGGTAGAATAAATGACTGGATGCTGGCTTTCTATCTTAAGGCAAAACTCAAATGATTTTCTTACAGCAGCCGCTACCTCATCACACATGTCATTTGTGAAACCATTTTTCAAGAGGATTTTTGAGGCAACATCTTCAAAATCTACTCCTGACAGCTGAAGCTCCTTGGCAGATGGCCCACCGATGGGGAAAAACTCTGGCAGGAACAATTCCATGACAGAAAACAATACCAGAAGTGTGGCCACAAGCTGTTTAATGTTCTCAACTGTGGTCCTTCCTGAAGAAAGAAATAATAGAGAATATAGTTATACAAAATGTAGAAAATGCCATAATGCAAAAAAAAAAAAAAAAAAAAATTCTTTCTCTAAAGGCCCTAATTGTGTTTGTATTTTTCTGTGTCTCTTCTAAGCATGTATATGTACTCATGCTTATATATATATGTGTATATATGCTTCAGGGTTTGGTACAAGATGGTGCTCATTCATTTCCTTTTTTTTTGTTTTTTATGAAGTACCGAACTACTACTCCAGCTGATCCCAATAAAGCCTGCACCACAACATTTATGTTCTCACAATATGGTATAAATCAATAAATGTGGAGGCTGCTGTAAAACTGGTAAGGTAACAAATATATAAAGTAAAAAAATAAAATGGTATGAAATCAGTTTTACAAGTTAACGGTACACAGGAAACACAGGACATTGTGGATTTCACCCTTCGTCAGCCACAGTTACAAACAGGTGACAAGGACAAAAATTACATACAGGTCAAAGAAATATACTACAAACACATACGAGGATGGGAATAATATACAAAAAAGAGCAATACAAGCAGATGAAAAAGTAAACAAAACAGGTGATGAGTGAAAAAAGAACAATAATAACGCAAGAAAATCACAAAACAAGAAAGTAAATAATCATCAAAACGCAAAAGGAATTAACAAAATTGCTAAAACCAGTCCTGATATAAGTAGTAATATCCATGGAATCTGATAACGTCTATGGAAGTGACATACAAGATAGTGGCAATTAAAAAGACACAAAACTGATTTCATACCATTTTATTTTTTTTACTTTATATATTTATAAATCAATCAATACTTTTCACCTCCCCAGAGAACACAAGTCCTCAGTAAAAACATGCCAGGCCTTCCTGTCTGCTTTGACAGTCGGCGGCTAAGGATCAAAGAAGAAGAAGAAGAAGAAGCCTTCCTGTCTTGTGCCATCAATTTAAAAACCTTTCCATGCCTTTTTTAAAACCTTTCATGTCTGTCTCTAGTTCTCTTCTCCGTGTTTTTTTTTAAGGGGGGGGGGGGGGGCTTTCCCTTTATGTCACTTACCCTGAGGGTTCCAACTATTTCCAACTATGCTATCAACATATGTTTTCTTAATGTTGTCCCATCCAACACTTGTGACTTCTTAACTCTTGTTCCATGTGCGTTTGTCTGGGGTTTTTTTTCTCCATCAGTTCCCATTTGTCATCTTATCATACCTTTTCAATCCTTCTATTCAGTGCAAGCACCTATTTATGAAAGTTTGTATCTTTCTAGTTCTCATTTTTTGCTGATCTCTATATTTCATAGCCATACAAAAGAACTGACTGGATATTTAAGTTAAGATTCTTATTTCTGTGTTGGGCTTGTGTAGCATAATGGAAAAATACGCTTAGTTAGATTTTAGTATGTAAAGACACTGCATCGCCCAAAGGTTAATCGCCACAGTATTAGGAGACTCATGCGCAGTCTTAACCTCGCCGGGGAAGGAGAGGAAAAGGCAATACTGTCATAATGGCGAAGCAATTTGTGCATGGGGACGGATGGAATTTCTTAAAGGACGAAGTGGGGCAGTGTTGTTTTACAATAATATAACTGAGTTCGCAAGTGGGAATGTTCATACATTGAAATCTAAAAGTAAATTGGTAAGGAGGATGTACCTACTGAAATATCAATGTTTGTGAGATGGCCATTTTCGAATGTAAGTCTAGTGTTAATCTTTAAAAATTTGTTTAGACTGCATGTCCACATGGAAGGCTAATATCAAGGAATGGATTTGAAGCTAGTAGCAGGGGATTTTGAAGGATATTGACTAGACGGTGATAACCCAGGCCATTTAAGAGATACAGGCCTTAATAAGTTGCAAGGTTACACACAATGAGCCCACAGACGGCATTTTCTAGAATTATTTCGGAAACAACTCCCTCGAACGTACGAACCACTGATATATAAGGGTGGCAGTTTCGAAATTCAGTTATCACACACAACCTTGTTAAGCCCAGCCAGAAGAAGCAGAGTAGAGCACTGTCATTGCCAAGCCATTTTTGACTATATGCAGGACAGGCGTCTTCACTAAATGTGTAATTCTGTGTTGGAGAAAGATTTTTAGAGGGTATGTAGGACTATCATAAGTATTCATGTGAATAATGTAAATTTTATTTCAGGAATTAATAGGCTTGTGAATATACCCAACATATTGATTGTGTGACCAGGATGGCTAAAGATTGTCAAGCCTTTAAAACTACCCACAGCAGTTATTGCTTATAATAAACATATCCAATATGGTCTACTAGTACCATTTTACTAACTACCATTAAAGGACCAGCAGTGACTTGGCATGAGAGTGTGGAAGGCAAAGGCTGCATCATAGGTCATATTTTCATATTGATTGTTTATTATTTGATTGAAAATGTTTTGCAGTAGACACCAATCTGTCTCCCTACTCTGTATCCTACAGAGCCTTTTTTATCATTCATTGTACACACAACATCTGAAAAAAAAAACACTCTCATCTCAGCACACCGTAGGGATAACAAGCATCCTAAGCAACCACTGGACACATCATATTCATTGTTTCAGGATCCTAGTGCACATACCACAAGTGTGATCATATTTATGAGGTCTGAGGTCCTATATCCTGCTATATGTGAAGCCCAGAGATAAAAGGAGCCTATTACTGCTATTCCCCTTACTGTTTGAGAGTTTGCAAAACAGACTATCAGTGTGTTATTAAAGTGCAACTGACTTGGACCTGAGTTAAGTTTCATGAATCTAGTAACCAGTGTGAGGTGAGAAAGGCTACTACTGTCAACAGAATGTTTTAAATGATGAACTTGAGCTGTAAAGATAGGAGAGACAGATAAACTTTAATTTTTCTCTATTAAAATAAATACAGAAGGATGGTGAACTTTCCTGGTGTAAAGGAACTTGTTATTTAATAAGATCCAAAGTGGATCCTTTTTTTTAATAGTATTTACTTACAAATAGACTGGAATGTACAAACTCGACCATAATCCCCATTGCCTCAACATTCACCCATCATCACAATAGTACATAGTGTAGATAAATAAATAAATTGAATTGTAAGCCACTAGAGTTATTAATTACTTTTATTCAAAGTTGAGTTACAGTACTATTTTTAAAGTTAAATAAGTACATCATAGGAGATCAAAAGGTGAGAAGGCGCCAGTATAATCTGCTTGTGTATATCTAATCCTTGCCACAGATTATTCACAGCCTTGATCTTCTTGTGAGGGTGTGACCAGTGAACCCTAGACACTGGGACCACCATTTTTCAGGAGAGAACACTACTTCTGTCAATACTATCACTACATCTATATAAACCTCTCGCTACAGCTTGATTTCTTCTGATTTCCATATATTTCCCAAAGCAACGAAAGCTACTCTTGTTCTTTGTATTCCTAATTTAATATCCTTATCTGTTCCTCCAGCTCTGTCTATATTTCTGCCAAGATATTTATGTATGATTTCACATCTTGTCTGTATCTGTCTGTACGGCGGGGCAGGCAAAGACATCAACATCAGAATGAATAAGGCAAGAACAGCCTTCTTTAGCCTAAACAACATCTGGAAGTCCTCCCAAGCACAAGCACAAAATTAAGATTATATCAGAGCTGTGTGCTTTCTGTGCTTCTCTATGGTGCGGAATGCTGGAGAGTTACAGAGAAGGAAATGTCGAAATTGTCCTCTTTTCACACAACACGCCTAAGAAAAATTCACCGAATCTTTTGGCCGAATACCATCACTAACCAAGATCTGCTTACTCGTAGCAAGCAAGAGGACATGCACACCATCATAGCTGGCAGACGCTGGAGCTGGGTTGGTCATGTCCTCAGAAGAGACCCCGATGCCATCACAAGAACAGCTATGCTTTGGACCCCTGAAGGAAAACGAAAGAGAGGCCGACCAAAAACAACCTGGCGGAGGACTGTGGAGGCTGAGATGCAGGGAATGAACCAGAGTTGGGGCACTGTACGAAGGATGGCCACCGACCGAGCAAAGTGGAATCAATTTGTTGTTGCCCTACAAGACGCCACTAGGCCTGATGGCCACTGACTGCTTAGACGGTCAGCGGCTAAGGATCAAAGATCACATCTTGTAGAGATATCTTCCACTGAAATCTGTTTATCTTGGGTAGCATTTACTCTCTGTGCATTTTTACATCAAATAGGTGTAATCTCTCATCAAGTATTTTCATTTTGGCTTTTATCTGATTACAATTATGGGACAGAAGAGGCAGGATGTTGGCAACATTGAGACTGTCAAGTTGTTTTGACAAAAAATATAATTGTGTCTGTGTACATATTTTCTAAGAAGTGGTCAAAAGCCTTCACTGGACTATTAAAGGGGTCTATAGTCTTCACCGGACAATCAAAGGGTCCATAGCCTTCACTGGACAATCAAAGGGGTCTGTAGCCTTCACCAGACAATCAAAAGGGTCTGTAACCTTCACCAGACAATCAAATGGGTCTATGACACAAGAAAGATTATATGTTTCACTCTTATTTTATTGCTTTTCCTTGTATTACATCTAGAACTCCAGTCTTCATTTATCAGTCTTTGGATTTTCCTTAAGCTTTCATTAGTTCTCATATATGAATATTTGATAGTTTTTGTTAGTTATTCACACCTGTTTTTCAATAATTTGATTTCTAATTTTTTGAATTTAATTTATCATACTGGTATCTGACCATGTCCACACATCTGAAAACCACTCAACACCCACCACCACTCAACCAACCTAGCAACCACGTAAAGTAACTAAATAACTAAGCAACAAGCAAACTAAACTGCTTAAGAGACAGATATTTGTAATACATTTTTTTCTTCAGTAATATCCAAATCAGCTACTAACCTACTGAATGAAATGTGTAAAAGCTCAAGGACAAAAAAAAGTTGAAAAGAAGCAAAGATTACTTAACTTTCCAAAGAACAAGATAGTCAGACATGAAAGTGCGGAAGGCAAAGGCAAAGTGCAAAACATTTCTAATCTTCATTAGTCCTATATCAAGCTGTTTTGGTTTGGTTTTAAGGACAATCTTCATTGCACATGGATAACTCGATCAGTGCTCCGATATCCTCCCTTACATCACACAAGGAAGGTCTCAGCACATTGCACAAACTCTGTAGCACCGTGGCGAGAGTCCCAATGTGTGTATATAGGAATCACACATTCTGTAAATATTTTTGTGGTGGATAGGTTTCTAATTTTTAAATTGTGCAGTGGAATTTTTAACATGCGCAAATTGCACTCGGGACCTCCTATTTTTTCACCCTTATCCGAGAAGGCTAGACATCCGATCTCACTACCCAGGAGACCAGGGAGGGGGGAGGGGGGAGGGGGGGGGGGGTATGACATTATAAGGATCACTGGTTCTGAAAAAAAAAAAATTTCTATAAATTATATTCTCTCAACTGGGAATCGAACCTGGTACCTCTAGAATTCGAGGCGGATGAAAATGATACATATGCTCACTTTCAAAGTGTCCATCGATAGCAAAAATAATACATGCTGACATACCAACTGTCTATTGATAAGGTAAGTAAATACGATTTACTTGCTGACTTACAAAGTGCCCATTGACTTATAAAATGCACAATGACAAGACTAGTGAATATGATACACATGCTGACTTACGAAGTGTCTATTGACAAGTTCATCATATTTGATAGATGTGCTGGTTTACCAACTGTCTAATGAAAAGGCAAGCATATAAAATATATATTTGTTGACTTCCGAAAAGTGCAGTGATAAGACCAGCAAATACAATACATACCGAGTGTCTATCGATAAGGCCAGCAAACACGATATACAAGCTGACTTACAAAGTGTCTACTGACAAGGCCAGCTGATAAGATATATATGTGAGAAATTTTTTTTTTTTTTTAAATCAGTAACATGTTGACATTTTGAGATATTTAGAGAGTGTCCGATTGGCAGAGTGCTTAGAGCACTTGCCTCTCATGGCAAAGTTGTTTTCAAAACCTGCCAGCATTAGCTCCAGTCTACCCAGCTGTCTGTAAATGGGTACCTGATTCTGCTCATGAGTAAGTTAAGGTAAAGCCAGTGAGGAACGGAACTGGTCACTGCAACTCATAAAAACAAAGCTGGACCTAGTATGGGGAAGTCTCTAACACTTCAATCCCATACAGCCATTTCTGCGATGGGACTACCTTTATCTTCTAATCACTAGAAACATTTTTAAAAGATCTTTGAAATTGTTTTAAAAAAAATTAAAATACAAAAAAATTAAAATACAAAAATTTAATGAAAAGATATGTGGATGTAAAGGACAATATACTCAAGATGCCACATTAGGAGAAAACTGGGATTAACAGCCAGCGCCATTTTGATTTTTTTGGAATGGTTCAGTGCTTTAAACTACATATTAAATGTATTCATGTTCATTTTTGCCCCGTGTAGTTCCTGGGGAGGACGTGGTATCTTATAAGATAAAGAAAGAATAGTCCTACTGCTCCGTCAATCATGACGTACAAGGTGACAAATATGAGACTGTCCTTGAAGCAGGCAACCTCATCATGTAAAACACATTGCTACAGAAGCCATAAACAAAAGAGCGTGTAAATGCTTGATGCAAGCTTCTTGCAAGGGGGAGTAGCTACTTTGGTGGCTCTGTGCTCCATAAGGTTTGCAAAGGCAAATAATGATGATCATTTTTGACAGATGTAACTTATTACCACTTAAATCAGTGCTGCAAGAATACATGATTGCTTTGCCGCAGCTTCCTGCAAGGAGAAGCAGCGTCACTGGTGGCTCCATGCTCCCCAGGAACAAAAATGGAAATGATGAACCTACACCACTTGGAAGTGGTGGATCTGAAGTTTTATAAAGTATAAACATCTCATAATTATAATCTCCACTGTGTGCTGTGGTGCTCCTTGAACAACTCCATATTGAAAGCAGATCTCCCAGACATTTACTCTCAGTGGGCAGAAAATTGAAAGGCAGGACAAGCTAAAATACCTTGGAGTTACATTCGATTGTGGGCTATCATACAAGTACCATGTTGATCACATCATACAGGAATGCAAGAGAGGCCTGTCAGCCCAAAAAACAATGGCTGCAGAGCACTTAGAGCAGAGACTATTGTTTCTCCTATATCATCAGCTGGTCATATCAGTAACCGAGTATGGCCTGGGAATCCTCATGCTGTCAGTATCGCAACGTGAATGACTGGAATGCATTAAAAATGAAGGGATGCATTTAGTCTTGGGCTGTGCACGAGACACCCTCTTGGTGACGATGCGGTACATGCTTGGATTGCTGTCAATTAAATCCAGATACGGGACCGAAGACGCAGCAAACGAGATGAATGCAGTCAGCGACTCATAGCAAGTGGTAGTCCTGGAAACAGGCTGCATCACTGCAGTCTGGTTGAGAGAGTAGGGATCGAAGAGGGAAGGCAATACATACCGAGTGGTCCCAAAAAATGTCGTGCGGAAGTCAAATGTGTCAGGCCGAAAGGCACAAATATTCCAGCTTCGCTGTAAATGGCCACACAACATAACCAAGAGAAGGAAGAACATTGGGATTAAACAATGTGCAAGAGCTAAGAGGAGTAGCATCACAACGAACAACCTGGAGAGCACTGGTTTCTGCCTTATGCGCCGTGTTTGGTGCTTAAAGAATTTATTATTATTATTATTTTTCAGGATGAACGAGGAATAAGAAGAAATCCAGATACATGATGGCTTGTGGCTGTATGGAGTGCGCCAGCGTTGATCTCTCTGGTCCCTACCCTCTTTCTCAGTCTGGTAATACCCATGTCTTGCATTTTTTAGACCAGTACTCTGTCTGGCCCGAATGTTTTCCACTCCGTGGCTCTTCCTCTGAAGATGTTACTGAAATCTTCCGTACTGCTTTTGTGCCTCGCCACGGCTATCCTAAGACTATTCTTTTGGATAATGGAAAGCAATTTACAGGTTGACCTTTCCATTCTACTCTTGCAGACCTAAATATAAGACATAAGACGACCAGTTTCTATTGGCCTCAGTCGAATGGTCGCAATGAACGGATGCATAAGACTCTTCATGACATCCTCTCAAAATTCACAGCTGATAATCCGCAGTATTGGGATTTTTATTTACCCCAAGCTCTTGAGGCTCTGCGTGTCAATGTGAATGATACAACTGGTTTCTTGCCATTCTACCTCCTGTATGGCAGGGAACCACGCCTACCTTTGGATAATCTCCAATGGAGATATATGGGTGATAACGTCCCATTGAGATTATCCTACGACACAAATGTTCCACCCACCAGAAGGTTCACCATAAAGCTCTTAAGGCGTTTAAGAAGCGACAGCGTTTGCTTGATAAGGGCACTCATTTGCCATCCTTCCATGTTGGTGACTTAGTCTGGTTTAAGAAGAATGTCCGTAGCGATAAATTTGATCATCGCTGGCTTTCAGGGTACAAGATAATGGAACAGACATCACCAGTTACCTTCGTGATATGGAATGAAGAGCAATGCCACGAAACCATAGCTCATGCTACCCAATTGAGACTAGGTGAGCAATGCCCCTACACTGTCCCTCCTCATGCTCTTCAATTTGGCCACCCCGTGTGAAAGGCTACCTTCCAGTATAACCCTTCCTCCTCTTCCTCCACGTCTGACCATTCACTATGTCCTCCATCAGACAGCTTCAGATCTGCCCCCGTCTCCTTTATCCCTCCTCCTGCTCCACTTACACCTGTTCAGCCCCATGATTATGATGCTTCATCATCAGACTCTGATAGTCCTCTCAATGATAATGTTTTATACAACCTCCGGTCTAGAGAAGTCAGTCGAGCTGCTGTTCCTTCCACCTCCTCTGTGTCTTCTCCTTCTTCTCTCTCCCATATTGTTGATCATACAAGATGTTATCATTCCTGTTCCACCTCTGAGGGTCCTATCCCTCCTCCTGAGCTGTACTCACGTATCCACTCCCGTGATGCTCGCTTGCCTGAGTTACCCTCCATTACTCTGGGCCCCTCTCATGCTTTGCCTCAGCATGATATTATTGTACCTCCTATTACAGCCACAGCTCCTGTCCATACCTCCCTTCCTCCCTCTGTTCACCTCTCTTCTGACCCCGCTCTTCCTCCCTCTGGTTATTTTCCTCCCCCTTCCTCCGATTTTGATACAGCCAGAGTCCGACTCTTCGGATGTTGAACCTGCTATTCCAACCTCTGATTGTTTTCCTCCCTCTCCCTCCAATCTTGACACTCCCCCCCCCCCCCCCGATTCTGCTTCTTCTGATATTGAACCTGATGTTCCTCCTCCCCAGCTCGTTTTCCATCTAAACATCACCATTCGACCTCATCTGGCAATTCTGCTCCCCTTCCTAAGTACCTTCTCCAGCAGGCCACTCATGTGCATACCCATTTTCGTCACTCCCATGGTTCTGTTCATTCTCCTCACCGTAGTCCTTAACCTCCGCCTCCCCCTCCACCTGTCACACCTCCATCCCATAAATTATGTATTCCCCTCCGTTTTCCCCCTACCAGTCCACAGCCTCCACTCCGACCCTCCCATTATGTCGCATCCACTCCCGTTGTCCATGCCATTGTTCCTCCCTCCCAACCTATACAGTACGATCCTCGCCTGTCATCCCAAGCCATAGAAAGACTGGAGGCAATGAACATTCTCACAAAGATGTTTACGAATTGAACTTTACTTTCCTCCAGATGCCGACTCCTGTCATGTTGACATTTCCTGCCCTGATGTCATTTTCTTGCAGGATGTTGACCCTGTTCCTCGTGTCTTCCAAAGCACTTCTCTTACACGATACTCCTACTGCCGAATTGATTGATCCTGATGCTACCATGACGACAATCATTATGCATCCTTGGACACCTCTGATGCAGACTTTACGCACTTTTCCAGTTCTGCTATGAAGTCCAATAATCATTATTTATGGAGGGATGTCACTCTTTTTGTCCGCGAGAAAGACATTTCCGACTATGCCAGTCCATAGACTGTTACCCTTGCTACCACCTTTTGACCACTGCTGATGGAGATCCACCAACTCAGAAGATCTCTGCAGTCCTTTAGTTTAAATATTAATGATATCTTACATTCCCCTATTATTAAATCTGATACATCATCTGTCGATCTTTTCTTCACTTTCCTCAACAATATCCATACCTTACAACAGTTCATTACTGACTTTTCTCAAGCTTTTGTCCATCTTCGCCCTATTCCACGTATACGTAGATCTATCCTTCCATTTGTTGGAGATGCCTTGACATTTTTGCTCAGCACTTCCACGGATGTGGATTATGATTCTCTTATCACTACTGTTCATACTCTTTCCTCTAACTAAGCTATTGTTCAGCATGCCATTGCACCTAACCTTACTATCATCAACAACACTTACTCTGCCCTCCATCCTCTTCATCGCTCTGATCCTGACCCTGAGGACCCCCATTGAACTCTCTGAGCTCCCTCCCTCTTCCTCCCCTTAGACCCCAACCATTTGACATGTGTTTCCATAGTTGATATATTTTCCCTTTCACACCTGTTAGCATCATTATGTCACATTTTTTTGACTGATCTAATATTTGACCATCTTTTGTGCCCCTATGATTTTTTTTGCCATGCTTTTGACGTAAGATTTTGCCCTGATTTTAGTGTTTAGTTCGTTCTGTTGTACCAAATAAAAGTGTTTAACTAATGTACATCTTCACCCGCCACTAATGTTGGCATCATTCATGACTTATTATGATTTCATTTATGATGACTCCATCTTGCGTTATGATTGTTTGAATTTCCGACACTCATACTTGTGATTTAACTATTTGCCCATTTATCCATTGTGTCCCATAGTCCATTGATTGCCATGTTTCCATTCCATACATTGTTTCCGGTTATTGTTATACCAGCATAGTAATTTTTCTTATGAGACTTACCCATTTTTTCCCCATACTTTGCCACCAAGTTTAGTGGTTCCATTTCCATTTGTTCCATTATTTTTTTCATCACCAACTTCAGTTGAAATGTAGGGTGACAGCCATTTTGTACATCTGCCATTTTGGGCATCCGCCATATTTTATGGGCACCCGCCATTTTTTTTAACCCAGTTTTCCTTTGCGATGATAACTCGCTGTCACGTTATATCATGTTTTATAATTCGAATATGTTTGAGAAATATTGATAACTATCAACCCATAAAAGCGGTTTGCTAGTTCGTTGATAATTGTTCCATTACTGTTCTATTTTGCCACTTATTAGTGTTGGTTGTTACTATCATGTCCTCCCTTGTCCTTCCATGTGTCCCTCGACTATGTTATGTCCATCAGTCCCTACCCCTTCATGTTTACTTATTGAAATATTAATGGTATTATTTCATCCATCATTCCCATCTATTGATTATTGTATTCCTTCTGACATGATTTCTGGCGGGATACACGAACTCCGATATTTTTAGATTTAGTTATTTTTTTAGGGACTAAAGTGTCTCCCTACAGGATACACTTTGCTGGCCCCGGGCGTATGTGACCGTATAGCCTACTACGTAGCTACAACTATTAGAACTATAGTAAAGCACTTGAGAATGACTAGTTAGTAAATATAAACACTAGTCAAAAACCAATGACATCATCAGTCATGGCACACATGATGTCATCAAACCTTGTGTGGCTTCCATACAAGTTAGGCCGTAAGACATTTAGAATAGAGAGAACCTAGAACAATGATTGGTCATACTTACTTAGTAACATTAATTTTAGACTAGTGGTTTCGTAGTTAGTCAGTTTAAAGATTATTTTAACAGTCAGCTAGGCACCAAGCCAATCATAAGATTGTTTCCGGTCTATCCTCCAATTAGGAATAATTTCATCCAGCAAGTTATAGCACCGGACTAGTATATAGACTGATACTTCATAGAAACCAGAGACTCTGAGACAGTTATCTCAGTGATTAGAGTCAAACCGACATAAGGTGTACTCACTTGAGGTGCAGAGCAACCTGGTGCTCCCCTATGGTGAGAACAAAAGCCTTTGACTCCTACGTTTGTGACAAGTACATAACTGCTTAGACACCTACTACCTACCAGGGCTACCAGTGACCCAGCGCTGACCCCTGCCACGTATTTTATTGTGGTTTTATCCACAAAAGTAAGTGGAGTTACGGTAGCATAATGGTTAGTGCACTGGCTTCCTAGCTCAGTGGTCTATGGTTCGATCCCCAGATGAGCTGGGATTTTTTTAGGCCGCAAACGGCTCCTGGGTCGACCCAGCCCCAAATGGGTACCAGAGCAACTCTGGGAAGGTTAAGGCAGCCGGCGTGATGCTGACCACATCACCCCTAGTGTGCCGATGGTCAAGAAAATATGGGCCTAACACCATATTCCCAATATGCCTCAATGGGCGTGTAACGGCATTCTTTACCTTTTTTTTTTTTACATAACCGTCCAGAAACCTACTACCTACCAGGGCCATCAGTGACCCAGCGCTGACCCCTGCCATGTATTTTATTGTGGTTTTATCCACAAAAGTAAGTCACATTTCAAAAGTTTCGAATTGATCTTTTGTTTCGATAGGCTTCCAAAGATTTCAGACATGCCTTATCATGACTTCCATAAGTAAAAAGCCTTTTGCCATCGAGGCTAAAGCTGGCAGTATTGCCCCCACCAGAAATGAGATTCTGCCAGCATGCAAAGGAAATAATTAAATAAAGGAACGTTTGATATAAATACTTAGACCCCTCCAATATTCTGAATTTGGAATTTTCTTTGACATTGTTGGAATTGCTGTTGATAATTGAACCTTCAATTATGGTACTACCAACTATAAGCATTTACGAGTACTCACTACTACCTGGGTTTGTCCTTACATCTGGAAGTAACAACTCTGGTGTATAACCAGTCCTCCACAGAAGTATCCCAAGTAAAGAAAGTGTCACGGTTATATCCCTCTGACTAACACAAAGGAAGTAACAATAAATAGACTGTATACTTTCTTATCTATAAGAGCCTTTCGATAAATAAAGCACCAAGTCTTATACCATATTAGGCACCGTCTCAGGCAAAAGCCTATATGCGAGTAACCACAGACAAAAGGCACCACCTTCACAGGAACATAGATGACATCAAGGGAGCAAGAAGAAAGAGGGGGATGTCATGGATGGCACAGGCTGAGCCAACTATTTGACAGATGAACACAGTTGAAAATATTATCAAGGGGGAGGAGTGGAGTAAGTCAGTGAGAGCTTGACGACCTACCAACAGGTCATCATCAGTCTTGGCAGAGAGTGCAAAGCGTGGAGTAATGTGAAAGCAGAGCTGGAAATAGATTAACTGACAAATGATAATGCTGGGGATGATGATGCCATTGTTTACACTGATGGGTCTGTAATCCATGGTGAAAAAATCAGGATGGGGCTTCTCAGCTAAGAGTTAAGGGCAGGATCGTTATTGAACATCGCGGGGCTTACATGACAACAACCTCCAGCATGAGAATGGAGGTAGAGGCAGCTACTGCGGCTTTAACATGATTGTCTAAAACTTCATTAACAAGGGAAGTTTTTGTATCAGACTCTCAGTCCATGCTTCGGAAGATCCAAAATGAATGGCTATAGCACGAATGGAAAACCTCTATAGAAGCCTTGAATCTTCAAGAACTGGTGTGGATCTATTGTCCTGGTCATGCAGGGGTATGCGGCAATGAAAGAGCTGATAAGACTAGCTTCAAGAGCACCTTTAGTAAGTGCATTGGATATGGACAAGGGAGAGATACTGAAGACAAAAATAATGATCACCTACAATTAATGATCACCTATTAGAGAATGACACTGTAATCGATGAATCATCAAGGCTAAGATTACTGAAGTTTGGCATTAGGCGTAAGACTGGCAGGGATGAACGTATGAGAAGATGCATCCAGCATATATACAACCAGCGTGCAACAGGAGCAATTAGCATTCATACCCTTCGACGTTTGCTCAGGGAGACTGAGCACCTATGGGTTTTCCTGGAGTGCAATGATGTCGATTCTGAACAACAATAAAAATCTACACAGTAAACAAAATTAAAGGCTATATGCTGAAAAGCTACTGATTTTGCAAGATCACATCCCCCAAGCCGACTTACCAAGTGAGCCCAGTCCACTAGACATGAGAATTCTCAAACACTCTTCACTGCTGATGCCAAGCAGTTCATCAAGGTTACTCTTCAACTCCCAGGAACCCATCTGCAAAACAACAGAATATCTTAAGGTTGAATGCAAAGGCTTCAAAGGATACTAAAGAAGAAACATGTCTTATGAACAGCTCTCAGATTTAACAGGCTATTCTCAAGGCAAACAATGATATAACTAGTATTTGCTTCAATTTTCAAATTGATGCCTAACTTGAGCCTGGACAAACAAGCTTCAGTTTTTGTTTTTGTTTTTTTTTCATTCTGAAGGCATATATGATATAATTATGGACAAATGAGCATCAGTTTTTCAATTCTAAATGAATTTGGATGAAATTATGAACCACTGTGACTCAGCTATTAAATCCAACATCCTGGACTCATGTACTTCAATTATTAAATTCTCACAGTTCACCAATGACACAATAGATAAATACAATTCAGTTGCTAAATTCTCAGAGTTTACCACCATGTTGTTAAATTCTCACACTTTACCAGTGACCCAATGGATAAATACACTTCTGTTATTAAATTCTCACAGTTTACCTCAGTTTTTAAATTCTCACAGTTTACCAATGGCACAATGAATAAATACAATTCAATTATTAAATTCTCACAGTTTACCAGTGACACAATGAATAAATGCATTTCTGTTGTTAAATTCTCACAGTTTACCACAGTTGTTAAATTCTCACACTTTAACAATGACACAATGAATAAATACACTTCAGTTGTTAAATTCTCACAGTTTACCAATGACAAATGAATAAATACACTTCAGTTGTTAAATTCTTACAGTTTACCAATGACACAATAGATAAATGCACTTCTGTTGTTAAATTCTTACAGTTTACCAATGACACAATAGATAAATGCACTTCTGTTGTTAAATTCTTACAGTTTACCAATGATACAATAGATAAATGTACTTATGTTGTTAAATTCTTACAGTTTACCAATGACACAATAGATAAATGCACTTCTGTTGTTAAATTCTTACAGTTTACCAATGACACAATAGATAAATGCACTTCTGTTGTTAAATTCTTACAGTTTACCAATGACATAACGGACAAGTGTGCTTCAGTAATTAAACTGTCTAGTTATGTCATAAATCATCATCGTCATCATTACCCCTCAGCTGCCTAAGGAGCTAAAGCCTTCAACAAACTCATGTCAATACCTCCTGCCATCAGTTCTAGGTCTTTCTATATCTTCCCCATTACACTTCACTTTATCAGGCAGTCCTTGTTCTAGAATGCCAGGGTAATACAGAAGAAAACATGGAAAGTCGTTGAACAGATGGCACAAGATAGGAGGTCATGGCCTACATTTGTTGAAAGCCTATGCTCCTTAGGGTTGCTGAGGGGAAAGAAGATGGTTGTTATCAACTGTCAATCCTTAAAGTAGAACCAGCTTGGAAAGAGAAAATGAAGAAGTCCACATAGCATTTAGCACTAATATTCTTTTTTAAATTTAGAAACACCCGGAAATATAAAGATTAGCCAAAACAGCATCTGCTGGTGAGCTACATTCAATTACCTTTGTCCTAGACACAGTTTAATTGTGCAGAGACATTGACTGTTTAAATTGTACAAGTACACACTGTTAAAAAAAAAATGTGTGATTCACTCATTATTGTCATGCCCATACAGGTAAAGACATAAACACCAACACACAAATATGAACATAAAGAAACAACAACAAACGGAGAGATAAACTTGCAGTGCAGTTAGAAGAGGAAGAATTGTGTGGACAGAAAAAAGAATTCTGGCAAACTTGTACTTACCTCAGTTTGACATGCTAGCAGCTTGCGAAGGTCTTCCAGCTTCAGGTGACTGTCACCTGTTCTGATGCAGGTAATACCAGAACTAGTATGGAAATGGCTAAACTCATCTTTTGCTGACAATCCTTCCTCTCTCCTGGTATCAGGAAGTTCATGACTTGCAGTACCGTATTTCACTGCAGACCCGCACTTGATGCTTCTTGATGCTGTTTTCCTTCTGTTACTCTCTGCATAACCCCTTTTTTCTACTTCTTTATCCTTATGAAATACAGATTTCGTTCGTTCTGGTACTAACATGGCAGACGCTGATCCATAAAGCAATCTTCTAGGTGAAATAAAAGTCTGTTGATTTGACGCAACATGTAAAGGTGAAATCAGAGATCTTTCATCTTGCCCAAGTAATGTTCTACTTGAATATTGTTCATTCATTAGTAGATGTGCTGGAGGTTCCATACCTGCTGAAAGTTGTTTGGGAAATGATGAAAATGCAGAATCTAGCAGTGGAGTTACAAAATATGCATCAGTTTGAAAGAGAGATGCGCTATGTGCAGGAGGCAGTGAAGGTACCATATCTGCAGAAGGTAGTAAGGGATGTACCCTACGTTTAGGAGGTAATAGTGGAGGTACTATATCTGCAGAAGAGATTGGCAGATCCATTAAGTCTGCAGAACTTGCTCCTCTCTTTGCCACAAGATTATCAAAATTAGCCAGTGATCTTCTTCTATTTAATTCCAAATCTGGGACAGACATATAACATGGTAATGCTGGACTGAATTCTGGTCCTGAGGGTTCAGCAGTCAGGTACGATGATGTTTCACTGTGTGCTACTGATCCTGGTGATTCAGTTAAATATGATGGTGACATTGGAAAGTATTCTGGCTGTGGTGATTCAACAATCTGGAGCGATTGTGGTGCTATTTTGTACATTAGTTGCGGTAATGCAGAATATCTTGATGGTGAAGCTTTTTTTTTCCTGTCTGGTTGTGATAGTAATTGACTGATGTCTTGTGAAAATAGTGAAAGCTGAGTTGGACCTGGTATGTCTGATTTTTCTGGAACAGGTTCAGTAAGAGGCACAGATGCTAACATCTGTGGAGTGCTCATTGAATATGCTGAATCAAGACACGTAGTTTTTTCCACTGGAAAGGATTAAAGACAATGAAGAACACTGTTAAAAGCAACTAAGGTTAAAAAAGAAAGAGATGATCAGAAAGACAAACAGTTGTCAGCTGAAAGAAATGAAATACAAAAATAAGTATTTAAGAGCAAAAAAGAAAAGAGGAAATCTGTGTTTTTAGAGTAGTATGAAGGTGATAGTTTGAAGCATTACTATCCTCATCAACATCATGGTAACCACCACCCTCATTACCAACACTATGACCATAAATATAATCACCATCATCATCATTACCACCATAAGCATAATCCCCATCTTTAAAACCACTATGATCATCATTACCATCACTACCACCATCATCACCACCACCACCATCATCATCACTGCCATCATTACCACCACTACCAGCATAAGCACAATCCTCCTCATCTTCACCTTCATCATCACTACCACCACCATCATAACTGTTACCATCACTACCACCATCTTCATCATCATCCTCATCAAGGTTGCCACTCAAGTTCTAGAGATAAACCCAGATTTTCTTCTTTTAAAAAACCCAGAAATACCCAGATTATTTTATGCCTCAAATACACGGAATAGACGATGCTTACACAATCTTTTAGTGCAACTTTAGCACACATAAGCTGTGTGCTACCAATTTTTATTTATTGTTTCACTTTTATTTTTTTTTTTATTACCAACAATTCACAATTATATAAAAATGAATTTATTACCACCCCAATATATGAACTCTTGAAAATGAAATATTTTAACAGTAACATACTTACAGTAGTTACATTAACAAAATGTTCCTCAAATCAAATATAAAATGTTAGTTGTAACTTGTTACTGTTGAAAATTGTCACTTGTCAGCGGACTCGGCATCCATGTCGATAACTTCTCCTTCGTCAAGATCATATGCATGAATTGACAACGTGGAATCTTGATTGTGGAGTTCCAAAATCTTTGCATATCTCTGCCGACAATGGCCTTCACCCACATCTTCAACCACGCTTTTACTAGGATTAAACTTATGACAAACTCCATCTTGACGACTGCTTGCTTGGCTAGTATTCGATTGGAAACTGTTTCACACAAAAGCTTGTTGGTTTGTTAAGTTTTAACTAAGTTAACCTTTGAAAACACTCTTCTGTAACAACTGTTGGGAACTGCGCTGCTAAGGGAATGACAGAAGGTTTGTTGATCTCGAGACCTTGCTTTGGATCCAACAGCTGCATTTGCGCCAGAACACTGATTTGTCCAAGTGGGAACCTGTGGCGTATTTGAGTACAAAGTTCAATCAGGTATGCCAACACATCCTTGGGAAACTGGACTTCTTTATCTCATAACAGTTGTCGGATTAACTGCACTTCACATCGTCCACCCAGCTCAATGTAATTCAGTTTCTTGTGCACCTGTACATCCGAAGGATCAATGTCGGCAAGAGTGCGATGCTCATGCTGCAATACTTCCTGCCTAATAAACATACTGAGAAGAAAACGACTACTCTCTTGTTATACTTGTGTACACTTTGTGAAGATGGAAGTTCTCGGATTGGAATTCGATGTTCATGACGTTAACTTTACCCAGTATGTAGCCGACAAATAGAAGCATGTGCTTCGTGCCAACAGTGTTTATCATCTGCAGGATTTGCCCTGCACCGTCGATGGTGTCAACTGAAGCTTCGGATTGGAAATACAAGTGCAGAGCATCCCATTGCTCAAGGATCTTCTCAATGACCGCTTCACGGGACAGCCAGTGTGTTTCACACAGCTTCAACACTTTATGTTTCTGGGCCTGAACTACATCTTGTATTAACTGGAACTGGAGATTTTTTTTACTACTAAGCGAAAAAAAGAAGCAGACATTCTTTATGAAAATTTCAAGCTACGATGGTAGTTGGTTGCTGGCAGCATTTGCACAAAGTGCAAATAAATGACAAACACAGCCGAGAACAAAGACATCTGGAATCTCTTTCTTCAGCTGTGCCTGTAAACCACTTGCAGTCCCCATCATAGTGGCACAGTTGTCTGCAGCAAAACCAATGACGTTACTAAGTGGGATTGCATGCGGGCTCAACAATTTCTTAATAGCTGTAAACATGCCAAGACCAGTCCCATCCTCCACCTCAATGAGGTCTAACAGTGATGCAACTACTTTTCTTGTTTTTGTGTCACAGAATCGCACAACGACTGCCAACATCTGATTCGTAGAGACATCGGTACTCTCATCAACGATTATAGAAAATTTCTGATTTCTGCAAATGTTTATAACTTGAAGCCGCTCAAAATGAGCAATGCCGTACTGCATCACATAGGCAACCTTGGTGCGCTTAAGTGACATTTTTTGAGCAATTGTGCTGTCTGGAAACATCTGCTTGCAACATTCAATCAAATGATCAGCTTGCGAAAACGGAGTATTATGTTCTGCCATGAAAGCCGACAACAGTATCTCCACTTTAGCAATTTTGTCTTGGAGACAGGGCTCTTTTGGTTTGATGAAAAACTTGTTAATGTTCAGAGTTTTGCTTTTGGCTTTGAAGTTTTTCATGTGCTTCTGTGTTCTTTTATGTGTCAATAAAGCTGTTTTGTTGGCATTAGTTAATGTACAGAAACAGACCGTACAAATCGCAGCATAGCAATTGCCAGAGTCTGGCTTTATTCAATCCTTCAGTTCGCTGTCTGTTAGAAATTCTGCACAAAAAGCCTGCTGATACCATGGCTTAACTTTTTTACGCAGTGGCGTGTGTGTCGTCATGCTGCTACAACTACCTAGCATACCTTCATCATCGCTCATTTTATAATCTTATAATAACAAAAAAACAATATGCTGTTTATCTGCTTAAGTCTAAAATTTAAAAAGAATACTTTAAAACACATTGCAAAAATGACTGAGTATTGTAGATGATAGCCATTAACAGAATAACAGGAAATAGATAGTTGATGTAAACGAGTAAAAAAAAACAACGTCACTGATGTGCTTAAAAACAAGAATTAAATTTAAGTGGAATAACAAATATATAGCACATAATGTTTTACATTTAATTGTAATATAAATATAATGTATAATGCTCAGTGCACAGAATATACATACATTGTAAATGCCAATTGTCAAATATACCCAGATTAATGCAGATTTGGAAAAAAAATACCCAGATACCCAGACGGAAGCCAAAAAACCCAGATCTAGTAAAAAAATACCCAGCTGTGGCAACACTGGTTCTCATCACTACTATAATCATCATCATCATGATGTGATCATCATACTCATCATCGCCACCACTATCCTCATTATCATTAACTATCACCACAGTCATGAACATCATCATACCAATCACCATCATCATCACCACTATTACCATCACTATCTTCATCATCATCATCTTCACCAAAGTCCTCTATCAAATTGATCTTTCCTTTTTTACACCAGCCATCATCTTATGTACTCAAAAAGTTGATAGTCTACTTAACAAATAAACAATCAAGAAGAAAATTTCTCCCATCCTTGTAACAAACCTAAAACATTGACAAATGCAAAACAGATATAATTAAGATAATTTCAGTTACAATAAATATAACAGAAAAAGATACAGTAAGCCAAAGTTTATATGTCCCTCAACACTACAGTATAAGAGAGATATATTAAAAAAGCATTGAAAGGGAAATACCATATACACTACCGACTTTAAGAAACACCCTTAACAAACGCCAGAGAATAGCAGAGAATTGGGAGAACCAATAAAACAGAAAAACAACAAATGTAATACACTGAACAAAATAAACAACATTGTATATACAACTTATAACCCACGTGGTGTTGAACCAGGTATTTCATGCACAGGATAAACATCAACAAATCAATCCTTGTAACCATACATATACAAAAATATTAAGAAACAAGCACTTGTGGATAGGGCAATTATTTGGTTTGGTTTGGTTTGAAGGACTATCTTCATTGCACATGCACTACTCCATCAGTGCACCGATCTTCTCCCTTGTTCACACAATGAGGATCTCAGCACAGTGCACAAACTCTGTAGCACTGGCAAGAATCCCAAAGTGTGTATATAGGAATCACACATTCTATAAATATTTCTGAGGCGGGTAGATTTCCTAATTTTTAAATTTTGCCAGGGCAGCGGCCATATAGGCCAACTTTACGATTTCCAACTGTCGTGGGATATTTAACATGTGCAACTTGCATTAGGGACCTCCAATTTTTTTGCCCTTATCCGAGAAGGCTAGGCATCCGATCTCACTACCCAGGAGACCAGGGGGATGTATGACATCATTAGAACCACTGGTTCTGAAAAATAATTTCCATATATTATATTCCCTCAACTGGGAATCAAACCCAGTACCTCTAGAACTAAAAGCTGATGCCATACCTCTTTGCCACTCTGACCCCGGATAGGGCAATTAAAGACCTGCTAAAGAAACTAGGGTCAGTTTGTCTGTTGTGAGTTTGCCTGTTGTTTAAACATTACACTTCTGTGTGGTAAAACACTGACAGAGGACTCGCACACTGATTTGTACAACAATTTAAACTGTCCAGCTCAATTCTTTCTAGAAAGTAATTTATGAAAAATTGTATTGGAGTTAGCTTAACAAATGAGCAACGCAGCAGAAAAATGGGATGTCTCAGGGCTGCCCTTTGTCAGCCACAGTCACAAACAGAAAAAACTAGGATGAGAAATACAGAATGGCTATCAGAAAATGATACAAGGTACAGCCAATATGTTGAAATTATAATAATTAATTAAGCAATCTTTCTATAACCTTACTTTCTCTAGCTCTGGACATTCCTCTTTCATTGGACGCTTCTTTTCTCACAGACTCTGTGGCTCTGGACCCTGGTATGCATTTTAAAAAATGACCTTAAACAGAAAGAATTCTCGAGTCAAAAGTGCATCTTTCATGGCGTACATATAATATATTGCAATAAAATGTTACACATAAACACTTTTGAGGCGACTTTCTCCTCTTATACTTAATTTCTTGGCTTCTACTCCCTTCTCTTCTCTTTCCCGCTAGTTTCTCGCCTCACTAGTAGTTATATATATATATGTGTGTGTGTGTGATTGTGTGTGCAATTGTGTATGTGACTGAGCATGTGTGTGTAATTATGTGTGTATATAAGTGTATATGTTTGTGCATATTTATGTATGTATATATATGTATCCATACGTATATATTTGTGTGTGTATGCATATATACATATATGTTTTTAATTACATATCATCATCATCAATTTGACTAAATCTCCTTTTTCTTTTCTTTTTTGTTTGTTTTCTGTTTCTTTTCACTTCTTAGTACTTACTCTCTTATACCCAGAAGCAATGCATGGAGGTATATCCTGGTCATCTTTATATGACCTCCAGCTATGCACAATGCTACAATATAAGTATATGGAAGTGAACCTATGTCTGTGAGGCTAATTACATCCTCACTGACTCTTGAAATCATCCACCCACTTCCTGGGATTCCCCCTGTGGTGAAACTTGTTGAGAACCCAGCATTGCACACTAAGTTTGGAGAAGTCACTTGAGCCCCAGGCATGATTCTTTGGCTTTGACTTGGTTCACTGCATACAGAAGGATCTCACTATGTGATAGGCAGGGGAAACCGAGAAGTGGCTCTGTGCAGGATGTGACAATTCCTAAGGAGATCCCAGAACCAGAGTAGAGTATTTTAGCTCTGCATAGTTGGAGAGCCCCTTGGATGGCGGGGAATGCACAGTATGCCACGCACTTCTTACTTCTAGCTTTGGAACAGATGTGATGATCCTTTAAATGCAATCCAAGCTGGAGAAACTGAAGCTCATGACTTGAATTCTTTAAACACATTTCGGAATGACACAAAAGCCACAGGAAAAGCCTAGATTTACAGTATAAATAATACCATGGAGTCTTCAGCTTGGTGTTGGCTGCTAAAGAGTGAGAAGCTCAGCAGCCCCGGTTAAACAACAACAACAAATACCAAGAAGCAGAAGTCATTATGCAAATCAAAACATGGAGGCTATTTTGACAGAGTGATATAACTTTTCTTTTAATTTACTTTCTCATGTCTCTTACTTAGCTCTCACCTTCTTTGCTTTCCATAACGAAGGCCTTGTGGTGACAACATTAGCAATTTTCTTTGCCTTTTGTCCTAGTAGGATGCATTCCTTTTTCAATGATTTTTAACACACCGTTCACTACATCTTAATGCAGTCCCCATCTTCTTGCACATAAGCACACACACACATTAGCAGAAGGCTAATTACTCAAACTGATTCATGACAAAGGTGATTTAGATAATAAACAGTTTGGATAAATGGATTAAGGATTATAACCCTTATCTACAAAATAACATTTATTAATTACTGCATACTTTAAAAATATGATTAAATACTATGACTCATTCTTGAACAGTAATAAAAATGAAAAATAAATAAAACTGTTAGAACCCAGTTAAAAGTAATTAAGGTTAAAAAACAAACCAAAAGAATAATACTGAAGTAGGTCATGCAACAAACAGATGTCTCATGAGAGGCATGAAGTGTTGGAATAAGATGCATTTAAGAGCAGAAAAGAACTTAGAAAATCTGTGTTTGCAGAATAGCATCAAAGTATCAGTTTGAAGCATCATCATCATCATCACCAAAGTACTCTATCACATTCTCTTTGTTACATCAGCCATCATCTGATACTCAAAATGAGGATATTCTACATAACAAACAAACAATCAAGCAGGAAACATGTTCCATCCTAGACACAAACCTAAAAAAATGTTACAAGTACAAAACAAATATATTTAAAATAACTTTAGTTACCATAAATGTTTTACAAATGAACAATACAGTACAAACACAGGACGTCTCTGGGTCAGCCACAGTCACAGATAGGAAACAAAGATGTGAAATGTAGAAAGTCTATGAGACAATGACAAATTATACTGTCAACATGTGAAAAAAATAATAACTAATTAAGACATCTTTCTATATCCTTACTTTCTCTAGCTCTTGACAATTTTTTTGCTCTAGAAATTTCTATTTCTTCAGACATTTCCCTGTTACCTGACAATTATAACACATAAGTGTCACAAAGTGGATTTAGAACTAGAGGCTGCCTACATGTAGTGACAAGACACTAGTGGGAAGAAAGTCTAAGAAGATAGATTTTTGGATAAAAATGACTGTGGCTGTGAAAGATGAGGCTATTGGCATCAAGGGGCGAGAACCTAGATTGACTCTCCCTTGCCACTTGTGACGTATGGTGTTGCTATAACCTCACCACCTCTAACTACCTAGATGGGATAAGGTTTAACTAAATACCACAGACACCACTATACAGACAACATATAGCTAACGTATAGTTTACAGAAAGTGACTGATCCAGACTAAAGTTTAAATAGTTTTATTTACACAACAAATTTCAGATAACATACCAAAAATAAATAAAGTGCGTGTTCGCACACCTGAAAAGAACATAACAATCAATTACAGTGATTACGTAAGGTAACCCACAATGTCGCCCTCCCCTCCACCTGTAAGGAAGAAAGGTAAGAAATACAACAACCTGTTATGGGGGATCTCTAACATCAGATCCACCTTACTCTAAATCACCTGATATTATGTTCCCACAATCTAAATCCTACTGTCTGTCTGTCTGTCTGCACACGTCACTAAACTTGAAGGGCCTACACAGCTTCTCCGCTTTAGGCAAATTACCCTTCACTAGCTAACACTATGTCCACCAAAAAGAACTGGTATTATCACCTCCTACACAAACTAACCGACGAATTGCTGAATTCTATCTATGTTCAGTGTTTATAAGACACTCCTGGTTTCTACTAAGAGTCTCCTCCACTACTCTCCTTCTCTCTCTAGTGCAGTTAAGAGGTATTTTGATCTTGTTTCCTCTAACTGCCTGTTGTAGCTGATGACTGGGTTGGTAGACTGGATACGTGACTGGGACTATCTCTGCTTCACAAATGACGAATCTTAATTCGTATGCCCGGTTATCCCTCTTTGGGTTTAGGGCCGTCGGTTTTATTATGACCAAATTTCACATCTCTAGGCCCTGTGCCTAGGTTCAGTGTGTGCGTATATGAGCGTAGTGCTCAGGATTTGTTAAGAAATCCGTTCTTTCTGGAGAAGGCTTCGCTTCCAGCGACCTGTTCTTTCTCTCTCGGGTTCAAAACAGAATTTGCGCCGGTGACCACCACGTCACCACTCCTCTTTCTCTTCTGGCTCTGCCTCGACTCTTCTTCTCCTGAGAAGGCCGATGACTCAGCTGCACCTTCATCATCACTACCACCACCATCATAACTGTTACCGTCACTACCCCCATCTTCATCATCGTCCTCATCACCACCATAATCATCATACTCATCATCGCCACCACTATCCTCATTATCATTAACTATCACCACAATCATGAACATCATCATACCAATCACCATCATCATCATCACCACTACTACCAACACTATCTTCATTATCATCATCTTCACCAAAGTCCTCTATCAAATTCTCCTTCCTTTTTTACACCAGACATCATCTTATACTCAAAAAGTTGCTCCATCAGTGCACCGATCTTCTCCCTTGATCACATAATGAGGATCTCAGCACAGTGCATGATTTCTGTAGCACCGGCAAGAATCCCAAAGTGTGTATGTAGGAATCACACATTCTATAAATATTTCTGTGGCGGGTAGATTTCCTAATTTTTAAATTTTGCCAGGGCAGCGGTCATATAGGCCAACTTTACGATTTCCAACTGTCGTGGAATATTTAACATGTGCAACTTGCATTAGGGACCTCCAATTTTTTTCGCCCTTATCCGAGAAGGCTAGGCATCCGATCTCACTACCCAGGAGACCAGGGGGAAGTATGACATCATTAGGACCACTGGTTCTGAAAAATAATTTCCATATATTATATTCCCTCAACTGGGAATCGAACCCAGTACCTTTAGAACTCAAAACGGATGTCATACCTCTTAGCCACTCTGACCCCGGATAGGGCAATTAAAGACCTGCTAAAGAAACTAGGGTCAGTTTGTCTGTTGTGAGTTTGCCTGTTGTTTAAACATTACACTTCTGTGTTGTAAAACACTGACAGAGGACTCGCACACTGATTTGTACAACAATTTAAACTGTCCAGCTCAATTCTTACTAGAAAGTAAATGTATGAAATATTGTATTGGAGTTAGCTTAACAAATGAGCAACGCAGCAGAAAAATTGGATGTCTCAGGGCTGCCCTTTGTCAGCCACAAACAGGAAAAAAACTAGGATGAGAAATACAGAATGGCTATCAGAAAATGATACAAGGTACAGCCAATATGTTGAAATTATAATAATTAATTAAGCAGTCTTTCTATAACCTTACTTTCTCTAGCTATTGACATTTCTTCTCTTTCACTGGACAATCCTACTACTCTCACAGATCTTTTGGCTCTGGACCTTGGTATCCGTTCTCCAAAATCACCTTAAACAGAAAGAATTCTCCAGTCAAAAGTGCATCTTTCATGGCGTACATATAATATATTGCAATAATATGTTACATATAAACACATTTGAGGCGACTGTCTCCTCTTATACTTAATTTCTTAGCATCTACTCCCTTCTCTTCTCTTTCCCGCTAGTTTCTCGCCTCACTAGTATATATATATATATATATATATATATATATATATATATATATATATATATATATATATATATATATATATATTTATATATATATATATATATATATATATATATATATATATATATATATATATATATATAGCTATTTATATATATATATATTTATCTATTTACATTTATATTTATATATATTTATATATATTTATATTTATTTATATTTATTTATATTTATTTATATTTATTTATATTTATTTATATTTATTTATATTTATATATATTTATATATATTTATATATATTTATATATATTTATATATTTATATATGTGTGTGTGATTGTATGTGCAATTGTGTATGTGACTGAGCATGTGTGTGTAATTATGTGTGTATATAAGTGTGTATGTGCACATTTATGTATGTATATATACTACTGGACAAAAGTTAAGGGCCACCATTCAGTTTAGACAAGGTTTATATAATTCTTCGTGAGCAGGGTCGATTTTCCAAATGTCCGGTAGCTTGAAATCTCTCAAGAAGTCTCTGAAAGGTAGAGTGGGACACTGCTAAACATCTTGCAACATGACGAACAGATTGACCATCCTGAATCCATGCCATGGCTCGACCATGGTCTACAGTGCTGAGACTTCTCCTTGGTGGCATGGCTAATGCAGTGATCATTTCGACCACTTGTCATACTGATTTATTGCATACCAACGGTGAACACTCTTTACCGATGATCATTTTCCACGTGCATTCAAATTCAACTCACTTTTTCACCTTTTGAACTAGTGGGGCGTGTTGCAAAAACCACGAGTTTTTGCAGCAACAATGGCAATTTTCACGTGCGGGTTAAAGTGACCCAGTTTTTGGACATTTAAAAAAAATTAACCTAGTGCACACAGAAATGTATACACATTTCTCTGAGCTCAGTTTTAATGACATTTTCACTTGTCTTTACAGTTTGCCAATCAATTATATAAACCTTGTCTAAACTGAATGGTGGCCCTTAGCTTTAGACCACGGTCTACAGTGCTGAGACTTCTCCTTGGTGGCATGGCTAATGCAGTGATCATTTCGACCACTTGTCATACTGATTTATTGCATACCAACGGTGAACACTCTTTACCGATGATCATTTTCCACGTGCATTCAAATTCAACTCACTTTTTCACCTTTTGAACTAGTGGGGCGTGTTGCAAAAACCACGAGTTTTTGCAGCAACAATGGCAATTTTCACGTGCGGGTTAAAGTGACCCAGTTTTTGGACATTTAAAAAAAATTAACCTAGTGCACACAGAAATGTATACACATTTCTCTGAGCTCAGTTTTAATGACATTTTCACTTGTCTTTACAGTTTGCCAATCAATTATATAAACCTTGTCTAAACTGAATGGTGGCCCTTAGCTTTTGACCAGTAGTATATATATGTATCCATGTGTATATACGAGGGAAGGTCAAAAATTAATGCCTCCTATTTTTTATGTATGTAAATACTGCATCGGTGTGCAATTTGTAAATTTAGCAGGATTCCTCAAACACTCTTCTGCACTGTATAGCATTACCAACCTTTTTCAGTAACAGGTGGCGCTACTGTAACAGTTTTAAATGGCTGCCAAAGACGTTAAGTTAAAACAACGTTATGTCATAGAATTCCTCAATGCTGAAGGCGAGACCCCAATTCGCATCCACAAACATTTGAAGAATGTTTATGGAGATTCAACAGTGGATGTTAGCACTGCCCGACGTTAGGTACATCTTTTTTTTAACCAGAATCCAAGAGGCAGTCAATGGAATGGCATCACACAACATCACTGACAAGAAAGAAGTTCAAAAGTTCACCGTCTGTAGGGAAAGTTATAGCCTCCGTGTTTTGGGATGAGAAGGGTGTGATTCTTCTCGACTTCTTGGAACAGGGAAACACGGTGAATGCAGACCGTTACATTGAAACTTTGAAGAAGCTAAGAGGTCGTCTTCGGCGACTTTACCCATTAAAAGATCAGAGAACTGCACTACTGTTGCATGATAATGCCACGCCACACACCGCTAAATGCACCATTGATGCGATTGCAGAATTTGGCTGGACATTATTACCACATCCCCCTTACAGTCCTCATCTTGCACCTTCTGACTTCCATCTGTTTGGACCACTGAAAGAAGATCTTCGCGGACATCACCTGGAGGACACCGAGACCCTTAATCGCGCCTTATGTCAGTGGTTTATGAAAAAAGACACACATTTTTACCATGCGGGGATACATGTCTGTTGCGCACATATTCTTTTGTGTGGTGCACAGATTACTGTAAATATGCATACAAATGTAAAATGTATTTATTTGTCTGATAAAAATATATTTATCTTTGAATTCACGATTTTCAGTCTAAAGGGACGGAACTCAGATTAGGCGATGGGTATTCATTCTGTGAGTTATCGGTTCTTGTATCTTTCCTGAAGATCGAACTCAGCGGAGGAATCTAGGTTTACATTGATCTATTCTTTGTTTGGTTAGGAATAGATTGTTCTTGCTTCAGAATATCTATGGCCCGAATCTATGTGTAGTTCTTGTCTATGTAGGACGAGTATGTCTTATATCTTGATATCTTGGTATGTTTAAGTGGAACTATTTTTCCTTGTACTGTACTTTGGGGTCAGGTGCTTTCGGCGCATGAAGATAGGTTAGAGAGTTCTTTGGTGATGAAGGAGCCTGGCGGGATGTCATGTCTTAGACCTGTCCAAAGTTTGTGATCTCTTCGATTGATTATGGGGAAGAAGATAGTTTCTTCTAGGATTGTTAAATCCATTAGTTCCCCAGTGTTGATTCAGTAACGCCAGGAGAGTGTTTGTGTTTGCTAGTATATTTCGTATGGCAAGGTAAAGAACTGTTCACTGAACTCTTTCATTCCTAGGCTCAGATGGGCAGACGCCGATTTGAATTTACCTATGTATATATGTTGGGACGACATGTTATCTAGCAGCACTGAATTTGTTTATATGCAGCAATTATGAGGACAGAATATGCTGATTCTTATAGAATCATTTATTGTTGATGAACAAAGCTTCGATTGAAGATTTGCTATACATCCGTATAGTGAGCGATGCTCAACAGGGAACCAGAAGCCATTTTGGAATTCTATTTATTTTGGAATCTTACTTATTGCCTACCTCTACACCTCACGGTAGAAGGGGAACGACTAAGTAAGTAAGTACTTATTGCCGATCATCAATCAGAGAACGGGAATGCCCCCTTATTATCAGGTGATGATTAAGAGATCACAGTTATAAAGAAAACCCAATACTAGTGGGTTAACATTATCTTCACAGAGATTTGCTGTAATTTACCTAAAGGAATCTTCGCTAGGAAAGAGGTCCTGTTTAGGAGTCAAGTTTGAACAGTATTTATTAACTGACATGCTCGGTCAGTAAGGCCTGATGATTGTATTTATAAACAATGGAAATCTAAGTGCTTGTATACAGATGTTCCATTGCAATGTTATTCAACATGAATGCTAATTTATGATGGTAGACCATTGATCAACACTATGCTGTTTATGTCGACTTGTGTTCCTGTAACGATGCTCGTACTGTCCATGTGTACGTCCTATTAAATAATATGAAACGACCACAGTAGTCCAGCCATCCTTGACTTCCACCTGTGATTGGAGTGAGTGACCTGTGCACCTGTCGAACTATCATCCATTCGCGTTTGTCATTATTGATGTTCACACTCACCCATCGCACCAGTATACACGCACTTAACAGTACACCTTGTCAGGGCCCCAACAGTCGGTAACCTGACCTATGTACAGAACATTGTGACTGGACGAGCTTTATCAAAAAAAAACAGTCCATACTAATCTGGTGCAAGAAACAAGATTTATCAACTGGTGGGCCAGCTTTCTGGGTTTGACCTAGCAGAGATTGAGAAGTCAACAGACCAGACCGTTTCCTGTGGCCAGTTACGACACACATGAACACAAGCAGTACAACTCTACAGTTGATGTCAGCATGACCTGTCCTGCCAGAGTATGCAGTAAATAGGTCAGCGCTCATTAACAGACGGTGTTTACATAGAACAGACAGCGTTACACAGCAAGTTTGTTTACAAGTGAATATTTAACTGTGTTGATGAGAAGTACTATCGAACTGAGAAGTCTACACGTCAACGGTGGATCTTCTTGTGTTTTACATAGTGCTGAACTTTGTAATAAGTTTAAAACAGAAAGCTATTGTTTATTAAAGTGGCAGTTTGTTTTCATTGGAAACTGAACCATATTAATGTAATACTGAGCCTTCTCTGCAGACACTTCTACAACACATTTCATTATATTATATGCATTTATATGACATATATGTATTTATGTTTAATGTTTACATGTTTGCATATTATTTGTGTGTCTATGTCGTGGGTGGTTGGTGAGGTGACTAGTATAGGATATACCAAGTCATATTGGTCCTATATTAGTGTTCTATAGGGAGCAATTTTCTTAGTTGGAAATGTGCTGCAACATCTGTTGCAATATCTGTTAGTTGTGACGATCTGTACCCATTGTTGTTTTTGTGATATTTTTTCTGTTCTTCAGTTTTGTTTTGATTTGTTCGTATTTGTAGATCTACCCTTTCCTGTAATTCAGTTTTATACACCCTTTATATTTATACACTGTGGCGTTATTTGTTCTGGTTATTCCTTTGCAGTTGTCATCACAGATTCTGTGATTATTTTCATTGATTTTCCTATTTATTTTAGTTGATTTCTGCAAATGTTTTCATATTGTCTTTCTTATTTGTACTTTATGTATGTTGTTGGTTGACATGTACTATAAAATATACTTGATCATACACTACTAGCTGTGTAGTGAACTTATGAGAAATAATCAACTGATGACTAATTGCTGTTACTAAAGGTACACAGTTGATTATACAAGACCTTATTTAAAGGCTTGTTTCCAACAGAGATTGGTATTGTGAGCTAATTAATCAAGTTCATTTAGAACTTGTTCCTGTTTACTTGGAAATAGATTACATTACTGTTTCAAGTGATTGCTATCATTATTAGACATCATGTCTACATTGGAATACTTTATTGCACAAGGGAAATCCCTTGATAAGTCTGGTAAGGAATTAGAGGAGTATGCTACCACTCAATATGAAAAAGCACAAAAAATTGGAAATTGATAAACTGAAAGCTGAAGAGAAAAAACAAAAAAGTGAGGATAGAAGATTGGAATTAGAATTTGAGCAAAAGAAATTGCAGATGCAGGTTGAGGAAAAGAGATTCCAAATGGAAATGGAAAAACAAAACAAAGAAGCGGAACAAAAGAGATTAGACAGAGAAGCTGAGGCTGAACAAAAAAGATTAGAAAGAGAAGCTGAAGCTGAACAAAAAAGATTAGAAAGAGAAGCTGAAGCTGAACAAAAGAGATTAGATAGAGAAGCTGAACAAAATAGATTAGACAGAGAAGCCGAGGAGAGTAAGGCAAAAAGAGAACATGAGGAAAAACTGTTAGCATTTGAGTTAGAAAAATTGAAATTGACAAATATGAGTAATGTTAATCAGTCAAATGGTAACAGTGGTAAACCCTTTACTTATAAGGTCAAGATACCAGCGTTCAATCCTTCCAGTGATGATATTACATTCTGGCTGGATCGTTTTGAACGTTCTTGTCGAGCTCATAATGTGGATAAATCACAGTATGCTAATCAGTTGTCAGAAAATTTGAAAGGTGATTCTCTGACTAGTTTAAGTTTGGTTGAAGAGGCTGACAAGGATAATTATGATGTTATTAGAGCAGCTTTATTGAAAAAATATCAGTTAACTGAGGAAGGTTACCGTATTTTGTTTAAGAAAATGGTACCTGAATCAGGGGTAGAATTCTCAGAATTCATTGCAAGGACACGTCTTACATTTAATCGTTGGATTGAATTGTCCACAACAGAAAAGACATATGAAGCCCTTATGGACTTGTTGCTCAGGGACAAGATTATGTCAAGTGTTAATAAACCATTCCTTGAATTCCTACATGAGCGTAAACCCAAGACACTAAAAGAAATGCAAGAATATTGTGACCAATACGTCACTGCACACCCTGACGTAACTCTTAGCAACACTAAGATTAAAGAGAGTATGCTAGTTGCATCAGCAACACCATACAACCCTAATTATTCACACAAATTTCAGGGACCACAAAACAAGTTTGGAAAAAAAGGTAACCATAATAGTTATCAAAACCAAGGAAACCAATCATTTCAGGGTTCTTCTGCGAAGAACTGGAGACAAGCTGACAGCCCTCGATACAGAGGTGGTCATAATTATAGGAATTTCCGCAGAGGAAGTCATTATAGAAACTATCCAAGTCATCCATCATGGAGACAACAAGACCATAATTATAGAGATACTCATTATAATGAATATGATAATGGTAACCATGAGAACTATGACTCAAACCCAAATAGGGGTTACAATAGAGGAAATAATAATGATTACAGAGGCAATAATAATCGAGGTAGATCACAATACAAAAAACATAAATCACATTATCAGGCAAACTCTGCACAGCAAGAGTCACATGAAGCCTATAAACAGACCAAAGATAATAATGATGCTAATAATATAGCGTGTTCCGCTTTTGATTTTGGGAGAGCATCTCAGTGCCCCCAATGCAAAACATTATTTGAACCAACTACGGTGTCCACTTTAAGTTGTGGCCATCTTCTTCCTGCTCTTCCTGCGTCAGTCGCGCATGATGGAAGAGGTTCTCTTGTCATACATAGAGGTTTAGTAAATGACAATCCAGTCTCAGTTCTTTTTTATTCAGGATGCACCACAATTGGTGTTAGGCAGTCGCTTGTAGATCCTTCTCGTGCCACTGGAAAAGTAGTCAAATGTGTAACATTTGGCGGCACCTTAGAGAAATACTCTACTGCTCAGGAGATGTACATGCATGTCTTCTGCCAAATCCGATCGCTGATCTTATCATCGGTCGTATTCACGGAGTCAAAGAATGCACTCCACAACAAATTTCCATTTGGGAAAAACAAAATATGCAAACTGCTAATGCTGTAGTCACTAGAGCTCAAGCTCTTAATATGCCTCAAACTTCATCTACTGAAGATAATGAAGTGCATAACCAGGATGATCCCTTGGTAATTTCTAGTGACTCGTTTATAAAACAGCAAGAAGAGGATCCGACTCTAAAGAAATTCTTCACGCTTGCAACAAAAGGTGATCCGAATAAAGATACAAGGCGTAAATCTTGGATTACAATGAAGAATGGCGTACTTGTACGTATGGTGCAAGACTCCGCTAAGTCAAGTCATTCTCAGATTCTTGTGCCCAAGAATTTGAGAGTTAAAATTTTGCAACACGCACACGACTCTCAGTGTGCTGGACATATGGGTTTTTCCCGTACAAAGTCAAGAGTTCTTGCGGCTTTCTTTTGGCCTTTTGTGAACAAAGACATACGGATTTATTGTCAATCTTGTATAGTATGTCAAGAAGTCAAATCCAAAGGTCCACGCCATGCTGCACCTATTCAGGCTGCAGACATTCCTATTCGACCATTTCAGAAAATGGCGATAGACATCATTGGTCCATTTAAGATCAAATCTGCTAGAGGACATCAGTTTATTTTAACGTGTGTGGACATGTGCACACGTTGGCCAGAGGCTATTCCTCTGAAGAGCATTACTACTGCTGACATTGCAGATGCTCTTTGGCTTATATTTTCTCGTCTGGGATTCCCCGGAGAAATATTATCAGACCATGGCACCCAACTAATATCGGATACCATGTCTCAAGTAATGTCTACTCTGCAGATAGAGAGATCTTTGAGTAGTATCTATCATCCTATGTCCAATGGGATGGTCGAACGGCTAAATAGAACACTCAAAAACTTGCTAGGGAAGATAACTGAGGATCATCCTCAAGATTGGGACAGGGTTTTACCCGCGGCCCTCTTCGCTTACAGAGAGGTCCCCAATGAACATACAGGATTTTCTCCCTTTGAACTTGTCTTTGGCGCGCGACCGCGCGGCCCTATGTCTTTGCTTCATGATCTCATAACCGCTGATAATATTACCGATGACACGAAATCTTCTTACGAATATGTCATCGCGCTGAGACAAAAGATTATCGAAGCATGCAAATTGGCAACTTCTTCTTCTGAATTTGCTAAGCAGAAAGCAAGACAATTTGCCAATAAGAAAAGAACCTTACGACAACTTTGTCCTGGTGACAAAGCATTTGTTTTACTACCTTGTAGGGAAAACAGACTTCTTATTTCTTGGAAAGGTCCGTACGATATAATCTCGAAAATTTCCGATGTTGACTACATTGTCGATATTGATGGAAAGCATAAAACCTTCCACATCAATATGCTTACGGAATTCCATGAACGTCCGGATTATTTACAGCCTATTTTCCAGGCAACGGACGATTCACCAGTCCAACATGGTCATTACTCATCACTGTCCGTAATACAGGATGAGGAAACAAGTTTTTCGGATGTTAATCTTCCGCTTCCGATGATTCCACTTCATTCTAGTGAATCATGGAAAAACGTTACTGTTTCTCCGGATTTGTCTTTAGGAGAACAGCGACAAGTTTCGGCTATGTTACAAACATTTCAGGATGTCCTTACTGACATCCCTGGACAAACTCATGTCATTGAACATGACATTATTCTAACTGACCATAATCCTATTAGGGTCAGACCTTATCCTATCCCTATACATTTTCAAGCACAGGTTGAGAAGGAGTTGGATGAGATGATAGATTTAAAAATAATTGAACCATCCACTTCTGCATATTCTTCGCCGATGGTTATTGTTCGAAAAAAGACAATAACATACGTCTTTGCGTTGACTATCGCAAATTGAATCAAGTTACGAAGTTTGATGCTGAACCTATGCCTTTACTAGAAGAGCTACTTACTAGGCTTTCTAAATCTCATTTTTTCACTAAACTAGATTTGTCTAAAGGATATTGGCAAGTTCCTTTATCTGAACGCGCCAAACCAATTACGGCTTTTTCTACACCTAGAGGCCTTTTTCAATGGAATTTCATGCCTTTCGGCCTTATGAACGCACCAGCTACATTCGTACGCATGATGCGTCGAATTCTATCTTATCGGTCAGATGTCATCGCGTATCTAGACGACATCTGTCTTTTCAGCGATACTTGGGAAGATCACTATTCGGGGTTAGTTGAATTACTGTCTACTCTACGCGAGTATAACCTGACAGCGAAACCCTCTAAAGCCTGCATTGGTTTTAGCGAAATTTCTTTCTTAGGCCATCGAGTGGGTCATGGTTTCCTAAAGACAGAGGACCATAATATCACTAAGATACTTAACATCTCTATTCCTAAGACTAAAAAGCAAGTGCGAAGTCTCTTAGGTCTTATTCAATTTTATGGAAGATTCATTCCGAATCTATCCTCTATCATGGCACCTCTTTCTACACTACTAAAAAAAGGGTCGCCTAATATGGTCCACTGGTCACAAGAATGCCAATCCTCTTTGGATAAGATCAAAACTTTGTTTTCATCACCACCTATTTTAGTGTTACCTACTACAGATAAGACATTTGTTCTTCGTAGTGACGCTTCATCCACTGGGATTGGAGCGGCACTAATGCAAGAGTACTCTGGAACTCTGCATCCTGTAATGTATATCTCCAGAAAACTTAATGCTGCAGAAAGGAATTATTCGGTTTTAGACCGTGAACTATTGGCTATGGTATGGTCAATTCTCAAATTACAAAGATTCCTTCTAGGCGCACATTTCATAGTAGAAACCGATCAGAAAGCTCTTACAGCTATACAGAGTAAGAATTTGAAGAGCTCGAGGTCGACTCGATATGCAATTGCTCTTCAACCTTTTCATTTTTCGGTACGAGCTATCCGTGGATCAGATAATGTGATGGCAGACATTCTGTCTAGATGCCCACATGATTCCACTTAACTGTTGAGTCTTGGACTTCTTAACACTTCCAACTCGACAACAGATTTTTCTTTTCTATATCAAGATAGATACACATTGTGATTTGTAATATAGTGATTGTATCACTACTATGACTATGTTCATTGATATATATATACACCGGTACTCGTGGATGATTTTTCCTTTTGTCAATCATGTACTTATAATGCTTAAATATGAAATTGTTATATGCATTGTGTCATTGCAAGTATAGTAGTATGTGTTGGTGACACCTCCCTGGAAACATTTATGCTTAAGAGAAATGCTTTCTCTGAGAGGTTGAGATGTATTTTCACCAGTCGATCTATATTTCGACTTTGCCTTAATTTGGCTTAAATAATTCCAGATATTTCTCATCTGCGCAGTATTTGTGCGTTGGGAGCCTATTGTATGTTGCTCTCAGATGGAAAAAAAAATGATTTTCATTTTTTTTTTCCCTGGGGGGGGTGTGGTAGTCTGTTGCGCACATATTCTTTTGTGTGGCGCACAGATTACTGTAAATACGCATACAAATGTAAAATGTATTTATTTGTCTGATAAAAATATATTTATCTTTGAATTCACGATTTTCAGTCTAAAGGGACAGAACTCAGATTAGGCGATGGGTATTCATTCTGTGAGTTATCGGTTCTTGTATCTTTCCTGAAGATCGAACTCAGCGGAGGAATCTAGGTTTACATTGATCTATTCTTTGTTTGGTTAGGAATAGATTGTTCTTGCTTCAGTATATCTATGGCCCGAATCTATGTGTAGTTCTTGTCTATGTAGGACGAGTATGTTTTATATCTTGATATCTTGGTATGTTTAAATGGAACTATTTTTCCTTGTACTGTACTTTGGGGTCAGGTGCTTTCGGCGCATGAAGAGACATTAGAGGGTTCTTCGGTGATGAGGGAGCCTGGCGGGACGTCATGTCGTAGACCTGTCCAAAGTTTGTGATCTCTTCGATTGATTACACTAGTCAACAAATTTTCAAAATTTATTTGTACCAGAAATTAAATATACCATTTCTTATTGATTTTGACATGCTGATTTCAAATATCATAATGAAATTCACCAACTGGCTCCGGTTTTTTTTTTTTTAAATGATGAATTTACATTACAGTAATACAAATAATGTATGCTTGTTTAATTCTCTGGGGTGAATAGCTAGTCTTTCTACTTTAGCATTATAAAAATTGTGGTTACATACTCAATTAATTGATATTTCAACATAAAATGATAGAAAAAATAAAAACATTATTTAAAGTTCACATATCATGTTTTAAAAAGGCACATTTGAACCTATTCCGTCATTATTCAGTTGCTGTTCGAGCTCGCTTTGCTTGCTTCTGGTAGTCAATCGATGAGGTGTCTCTTGTCACAGTCCAACAGTAATCAACAAGCATTGAAGGGCTCCAATTGCCTTGATACCTTGTCTCCATAGCAGCAATGTCCTGGTGAAATCGTTCACCATGCTCATCACTGACCGCTCCACAGTTTGACGTAAAGAAATCCAGATGAGAATCCAGAAAATGAATTTTCAAAGACATGTTGCAGCCAAGACTCTTATACTTCAGGAGATTTTCTACAATTTCATTGTAATTATCAGATCTGTTGTTTCCAAGAAAATTGTCCACCACTGACTTAAATGCTAGCCATGCTGCTTTTTCCTTGCCATGCAACACACAAAGAAACTCATCATCATGAAGAAGTTTTCAAATTTGCGGACCAACAAATACTCCCTCTCTTATTTTAGCTTCACTCAGTCTTGGAAATTTTCTGATGAGGTATTTGAAAGCCTCATCTGTTTTCTCCATTGCCTTGACAACGTTTTTCATGAGACCCAGCTTAATGTGCAAGGGTGGCAACAAAATCTTGCTGGTGTCGACAAGTGCTGGGTTCTCAACGTTCTTACTGCCAGGCTGCAATGACTGCCTGATTGGCCAATGTCTTCTGATGTAATGGTCACTTCGTGCACGGCTATCCCACGCACAGAGAAAGCAACAGTACTTGGTGTATCCACCCTGTAGTCCAAGCAAAAGAGCAACCACTTTTAAGTCACCGCAAAGTGACCAAGGATGATGATCGTAGTTTATACACTTCAAAAACTGCTTAATATTTTCATAAGTTTCTTTCATATGAACTGCGTGACCAACTGGAATTGACGGTAACACATTACCATTATTCAACAAAACAGCTTTAAGACTCGTCTTGGATGAATCAATGAAAAGCCTCCACTCTTCCGGTATGTAATTGATTTTGAGGTCTGCCAGCGGTTCCTATACACAGAAATTGTAACATCTTCTGCCAGGAGATTCCACTGTTGCAATCTGGAACCCAAAAGCTCCGCCTTGTTCTTCGGTAAATTCAGATCTCTTACAAGATCATTCAGTTCACCTTGGGTTATTAAGTGTGGTTTAGTGGATGTAGTTTGCTCAAAATCTGGGTCGCTTGAGGTTGATGGTTCAGGACCACCAATGTCCTCTTCTTCATCAGTGGAAGCAGCTGAAAATGATTCTGGCACTTTGGGAACTGGTAGGTCATCGCCATGTGGTACCGGACGTATTGCAGAGGGGATGTTTGGATATTCCAGAGTCCATTTTTTCTTCTTTGATATGCCTTTCCCAATTGGAGGGACCATGCAAAAGTAACAGTTGTTGAGATGATCAGTGGGCTCTCTCCAAATCATTGGGACTGCAAAAGGCATAGCTTGCCTTTTGCCAGTCAACCACAGTTTAAGATGTGCTGCACATGTATTGCAGCATATGTGTGGCACCCAGCTCTTATCTTGATCTCCTATTCTGCAGCCAAAATACAAACTGTACGCCTTCTTAATCACTTTAGTTTTATTTCATTTTTGTGATAGAAATGTCACCTCACCACATATATAACAGAAATTATTAGCACTGTTCACACATGTCCTAGGCATTTCTAACTATGATACTTTTGATAAGGACAAATGCACTAACTAATGGCAAAATTTTATCAGAGATAAGATATTTATACACAAAATGTAATCATAGGTAGGATTGCATCATCAACTTCTAGTTACATTTTTATTGGTCATTAGAAAAAATTATGCAATCGCCCACAACAGTTGCGTCATATATATAAATTGACCATAATTAAATAAACTAGTAGCATATATCTTGAAAACTAGAGCCAATCAACATTTTTTAATGTCATTTTCGTTTTCTGCACACCAAAATTAGTTAAGATCAGCTATTTTCATGTCTGGTACATTTTGGTTGTTGACTAGTGTTATGGGGACGAAGATAGTTTCTTCTAGGATTGTTAGATCCATGAGTTCCCCAGTATTGATTCAGTAACGCCAGGAGAGTGTTTGTGTTTGCTAGTATATTTCGTATGGCAAGGTAAAGAACTGTTCACTGAACTCTTTCATTCCTAGGCTCAGATGGGCAGACGTCGATATGAATTTACCTATGTATATATGTCGGGACGACATGTTATCTAGCAGCACTGAATATGTTTATATGCAGCAATTATGAGGACAGAATATGCTGATCCTTATAGAATCATTTATTGTTGATGAACAAAGCTTCGATTGAAGATTTGCTATACATCCGTATAGTGAGCGATGCTCAACAGGGAACCAGAAGCCATTTTGGAATTCTATTTATTTTGGAATCTTACTTATTGCCGATCATCAATCAGAGAACGGGAATGCCCCCTTATTATCAGGTGATGATTAAGAGATCACAGTTATAAAGAAAACCCAATACTAGTGGGTTAACATTATCTTCACAGAGATTTGCTGTAATTTACCTAAAGGAATCTTCGCTAGAAAAGAGGTCCTGTTTAGGAGTCAAGTTTGAACAGTATTTATTAACTGACATGCTCGGTCAGTAAGGCCTGATGATTGTATTAATGAACAATGGGAATCTAAGTGCTTGTTTACAGATGTTCCATTGCAATGTTATCCAACCTGAATGCTAATTTATGATGGTAGTCCATTGATCAACAATATGCTATTTATGTCAACCTGTGTTCCTGTAACGATGCTTGTACTGTCCATGTGTACGTCCTATTAAATAATATGAAATGACCACAGTAGTCCAGCCATCTTTGACTTCCACCTGTGATTGGAGTGAGTGACCTGTGCACCTGTCGAACTATCATCCATTCGCGTTTGTCATTATTGATGTTCACACTCACCCATCGCACCAGTATACACGCACTTAACAGTACACCTTGTCAGGGCCCCAACAGTCGGTAACCTGACCTATGAACAGAACATTGTGACTGGACGAGCTTTATAAAAAAAAAAAACAGTCCATACTAATCTGGTGCAAGAAACAAGATTTATCAACTGATCACTAATTGCTGTTACTAAAGGTACACAGTTGATTATACAAGACCTTATTTAAAGGCTTGTTTCCAACAGAGATTGGGATTGTGAGCTAATTAATCAAGTTCATTTAGAACTTGTTCCTGTTTACTTGGAAATAGATTACATTATTGTTTCAAGTGATTGCTATCATTATTAGACATCATGTCTACATTGGAATACTTTATTGAGTTAGGGAAATCCCTAGGCAAGACTGGTGATAAGTTAGAGGAGTATGCTACCAGTCAATATGAAAAAACACAAAAATTGGAAATTGAGAAACTGAAAGCTGAGACTGAGCAAAAGAACTTGCAGATGCAAGTGGAGGAAAGGAGATTCCAGATGGAAGAAAAAAGATTAGAAAGAGAAGCTGAACAAAAAAGATTAGAAAGAGAAGCTGAAGCTGAACAAAAGAGATTAGACAGAGAAGCCGAGGAGAGTAAGGCAAAAAGAGAACATGAGGAAAAACTGTTAGCATTTGAATTAGAAAAATTGAAATTGACAAATATGAGTAATGTTAATCAGTCAAATGGTAACAGTGGTAAACCCTTTACTTATAAGGTCAAGGTACCAGCGTTCAATCCTTCCAGTGACGATATTACATTCTGGCTGGATCATTTTGAACGTTCTTGTCAAGCTCATAATGTGGATAAATCACAGTATGCTAATCAGTTGTCAGAAAATTTGAAAGGTGATTCTCTGACTAGTTTAAGTTTGGTTGAAGAGGCTGACAGGGATAATTATGATGTTATTAGAGCAGCTTTATTGAAAAAATATCAGTTAACTGAGGAAGGTTACCGTATTTTGTTTAAAAAATGGTACCTGAATCAGGGGTAGAATTCTCAGAATTCATTGCAAGGACATGTCTTACATTTAATCGTTGGATTGAGTTGTCCAAAACAGAAAAGACATATGAAGCCCTTATGGACTTGTTGCTCAGGGACAAAATTATGTCAAGTGTTAATAAACCATTCCTTGAATTCCTACATGAGCGTAAACCCAAGACACTAAAAGAAATGCAAGAATATTGTGACCAATACGTCACTGCACACCCTGACGTAACTCTTAGCAACACTAAGATTAAAGAGAGTATGCCAGTTGCATCAGCAACACCATACAACCCTAATTATTCACACAAATTTCAGGGACCACAAAACAAGTTTGGAAAAAAAAGGTAACCATAATAGTTATCAAAACCAAGGAAACCAATCATTTCAGGGTTCTTCTGCGAAGAACTGGAGACAAGCTGACAGCCCTCGATACAGAGGTGGTCATAATTATAGGAATTTCCGAAGAGGAAGTCATTATAGGAACTATCCAAGTCATCCATCATGGAGACAACAAGACCATAATTATACAGATACTCATTATAATGAATATGATAATGGTAACCATGAGAACTATGACTCAAACCCAAATAGGGGTTACAATAGAGGAAATAATAATGATTACAGAGGCAATAATAATCGAGGTAGATCACAATACAAAAAAACATAAATCACATTATCAGGCAAACTCTGCACAGCAAGAGTCACATGAAGCCTATAAACAGACTAAAGATAATAATGATGCTAATAATATGGCATGTTCCGCTTTTGATTTTGGGAGAGCATCTCAGTGCCCCCAATGCAAAACATTATTTGAACCAACTACGGTGTCCACTTTAAGTTGTGGCCATCCTCTTCCCGCTCTTCCTGCGTCAGTCGCGCATGATGGAAGAGGTTCTCTTGTCTTACATAGAGGTTTAGTAAATGACAATCCAGTCTCAGTTCTTTTTTATTCTGGATGCACCACAATTGGTGTTAGGCAGTCGCTTGTAGATCCTTCTCGTGCCACTGGAAAAGTAGTCAAATGTGTAACATTTGGCGGCACCTTAGAGAAATACTCTACTGCTATCATTAGGATTGCTACTCCTTTCTTTACAGGAGATGTACACGCATGTCTTCTGCCGAATCCGATCGCTGATCTTATCATCGGTCGTATTCACGGAGTCAAAGAATGCACTCCACAACAAATTTCCGTTTGGGAAAAACAAAATATGCAAACTGCTAATGCTGTAGTCACTAGAGCTCAAGCTCTTAATATGCCTCAAACTTCATCTACTGAAGATAATGAAGTGCATAACCAGGATGATCCCTTGGTAATTTCTCGTGACTCGTTTATAAAACAGCAAGAAGAGGATCCGACTCTAAAGAAATTCTTCACGCTTGCAACAAAAGGTGATCCGAATAAAGATACAAAGCGTAAATCTTGGATTACAATGAAGAATGGCGTACTTGTACGTATGGTGCAAGACTCCGCTAAGTCAAGTCATTCTCAGATTCTTGTGCCCAAGAATTTGAGAGTTTAAAATTTTGCAACACGCACACGACTCTCAGTGTGCTGGACATATGGGTTTTTCCCGTACAAAGTCAAGAGTTCTTGCGGCTTTCTTTTGGCCTTTTGTGAACAAAGACATACGGATTTATTGTCAATCTTGTATAGTATGTCAAGAAGTCAAATCCAAAGGTCCACGCCATGCTGCACCTATTCAGGCTGCAGACATTCCTATTCGACCATTTCAGAAAATGGCGATAGACATCATTGGTCCATTTAAGATCAAATCTGCTAGAGGACATCAGTTTATTTTAACGTGTGTGGACATGTGCACACGTTGGCCAGAGGCTATTCCTCTGAAGAGCATTACTACTGCTGACATTGCAGATGCTCTTTGGCTTATATTTTCTCGTCTGGGATTCCCCGGAGAAATATTATCAGACCATGGCACCCAACTAATATCGGATACCATGTCTCAAGTGATGTCGACTCTGCAGATAGAGAGATCTTTGAGTAGTATCTATCATCCTATGTCCAATGGGATGGTCGAACGGCTAAATAGAACACTCAAAAACTTACTAGGGAAGATAACTGAGGATCATCCTCAAGATTGGGACAGGGTTTTACCCGCGGCCCTCTTCGCTTACAGAGAGGTCCCCAATGAACATACAGGATTTTCTCCCTTTGAACTTGTCTTTGGCGCGCGACCGCGCGGCCCTATGTCTTTGCTTCATGATCTCATAACCGCTGATAATATTACCGATGACACGAAATCTTCTTACGAATATGTCATCGCGCTGAGACAAAAGATTATCGAAGCATGCAAATTGGCAACTTCTTCTTCTGAATTTGCTAAGCAGAAAGCAAGACAATTTGCCAATAAGAAAAGAACCTTACGACAACTTTGTCCTGGTGACAAAGCATTTGTTTTACTACCTTGTAGGGAAAACAGACTTCTTATTTCTTGGAAAGGTCCGTACGATATAATCTCGAAAATTTCCGATGTTGACTACATTGTCGATATTGATGGAAAGCATAAAACCTTCCACATCAATATGCTTACGGAATTCCATGAACGTCCGGATTATTTACAGCCTATTTTCCAGGCAACGGACGATTCACCAGTCCAACATGGTCATTACTCATCACTGTCCGTAATACAGGATGAGGAAACAAGTTTTTCGGATGTTAATCTTCCGCTTCCGATGATTCCACTTCATTCTAGTGAATCATGGAAAAACGTTACTGTTTCTCCTGATTTATCTCTAGGAGAACAGCGACAAGTTTCGGCTATGTTACAAACATTTCAGGATGTCCTTACTGACATCCCTGGACAAACTCATGTCATTGAACATGACATTATTCTAACTGACCATAATCCTATTAGGGTCAGACCTTATCCTATCCCTATACATTTTCAAGCACAGGTTGAGAAGGAGTTGGATGAGATGATAGATTTAAAAATAATTGAACCATCCACTTCTGCATATTCTTCGCCGATGGTTATTGTTCGGAAAAAAGACAATAACATACGTCTTTGCGTTGACTATCGCAAATTGAATCAAGTTACGAAGTTCGATGCTGAACCTATGCCTTTACTAGAAGAGCTACTTACTAGGCTTTCTAAATCTCATTTTTTCACTAAACTAGATTTGTCTAAAGGATATTGGCAAGTTCCTTTATCTGAACGCGCCAAACCAATTACGGCTTTTTCTAAACCTAGAGGCCTTTTTCAATTGAATTTCATGCCTTTCGGCCTTATGAACGCACCAGCTACATTCGTACGCATGATGCGTCGAATTCTATCTTATCGGTCAGATGTCATCGCGTATCTAGACGACATCTGTCTTTTCAGCGATACTTGGGAAGATCACTATTCGGGGTTAGTTGAATTACTGTCTACTCTACGCGAGTATAACCTGACAGCGAAACCCTCTAAAGCCTGCATTGGTTTTAGCAAAATTTCTTTCTTAGGCCATCGAGTGGGTCATGGTTTCCTAAAGACAGAGGACCATAATATCACTAAGATACTTAACATCTCTATTCCTAAGACTAAAAAGCAAGTGCGAAGTCTCTTAGGTCTTATTCAATTTTATGGAAGATTCATTCCGAATCTATCCTCTATCATGGCACCTCTTTCTACACTACTAAAAAAAGGGTCGCCTAATATGGTCCACTGGTCACAAGAATGCCAATCCTCTTTGGATAAGATCAAAACTTTGTTTTCATCACCACCTATTTTAGTGTTACCTACTACAGATAAGACATTTGTTCTTCGTAGTGACGCTTCATCCACTGGGATTGGAGCGGCACTAATGCAAGAGTACTCTGGAACTCTGCATCCTGTAATGTATATCTCCAGAAAACTTAATGCTGCAGAAAGGAATTATTATTGGCTATGGTATGGTCGATTCTCAAATTACAAAGATTCCTTCTAGGCGCACATTTCATAGTAGAAACCGATCAGAAAGCTCTTACGGCTATACAGAGTAAGAATTTGAAGAGCTCGAGGTCTACTCGATATGCAATTGCTCTTCAACCTTTTCATTTTTCGGTACGAGCTATCCGTGGATCAGATAATGTGATGGCAGACATTCTGTCTAGATGCCCACATGATTCCACCTAACTGTTGAGTCTTGGACTTCTTAACACTTCCAACTCGACAACAGATTTTTCTTTTCTATAGCAAGATAAATACACATTGTAATTTGTAATATAGTGATTGTATCACTACTATCACTAGGTTCAGTGATATATATATTCACCTGTACTCGTTGATGATTTTTCTTTTTGTCAATCATGTACTTATAATGCTTAAATATGAAATTATTATATACATTGTGTCATTGCAAGTATAGTAGTATGCGTTGGTGACACCTCCCTGGAAACATTTATGCTTAAGAGAAATGCTTTCTCTGAGAGGTTGAGATGTATTCTCACCAGTCGATCTATATTTCGACTTTGCCTTAATTTGGCTTAAATAATTCCAGATATTTCTCATCTGCGCAGTATTTGTGTGTTGGGAGCCTATTGTATGTTGCTCTCAGATGGAAAAAAAAATGATTGAAGATTTGCTATACATCCGTATAGTGAGCGATGCTCAACAGGGAACCAGAAGCCATTTTGGAATTCTATTTATTTTGGAATCCTACTTATTGCCGATCATCAATCAGAGAACGGGAATGCCTCCTTATTATCAGGTGATGATTAAGAGATCACAGTTATAAAGAAAACCCTATACTAGTGGGTTAACATTATCTTTTTGGAATTTCTATCTTTAGGAAAGAGGTCCTGTTTAGGAGTCAATCCTACAGTATTTATTAACTGCCGATCATCTGATGATGTATTTATATCAGAGAACTAAGTGGAATGTTCCCTCCTTATTATCTAATTTATGATGGTGATTGATTAACACTATCTGTTTACACTTGTGTTCCTGTAACGATGCTCGTACTGTCCAAAACGTCCTATTATAATAATATGAAATGGGTTAACATCCTTCTTCCACCTGTGAGATTTGACCTGTAATCTTACCTAAAGGAATACTTACGGCCACGCGTCAGGAAAGGAAAGAAAGTGAAGTCTAGTTTAGGGACATAAAAAACTTTAAAACATAAAATTTACTTCCCTGAACAAGAACATTCGCTGTCTTGTTCAGCTGAACAGAAAAGGTACACAATACATACTGAAAAACTAAAAAACGAAACCGAACAATAAACTACCCAACGGGATAAAAGTGGGGACTGGAAAGAGAAGAGGACAGAATGGATAAAATAAATATGAAATTAAAAAATGTATAATGCATTAGAAGAATATACAGAGTGGAAGAGTTCCATTGCAAGAATGAAAGGGTGATTCAAAGGTGTGAAAAGTGTTGAGATGCTGGTTTTAGACACCCCATTTATGATAAGACGGTTCTCAAGCTGTTCTCGGCTGGCAGTGTGATCGGATCACTATGACCTGGATGTCGATGGGACCATGGTGGTCAGGACCATTGAAGTGTATGGCGACTGGTGTGGACTTTTGCTGAGCGATGTCATTTAAGTGCTGGCTGAATCTGTCCCCAAGTCGTTTGCCTGTTTGGCCAATATAGGTTTTGCAGCAACGTTTACATATGATCGTATAAATGACATTGCGCGATTCACACGTGAAGCACTAGTGATGGTGTAGCCTTAGGAAAGGACACCTTCTGGGTTGAGGTGACATACTTGCACTTGATCTGTCCGACCACTGTGCCAAAGTGAGTGGCATTCTCCTTTGGGAGACGGCTGTGAACAAGAAGATCCTTCAAGTTCTTGTCACGTCTATATGCCACCAAAGGTGCTTCACTGTACACCCGGCGGCGGAAAGTTGCTTTCTGTTCAGCCACGCGCTCTTAACAAGACAGCGAATTTCGGTTCTTGCCTTTGGGAAGTACCCAGTTTTTATTTTATTTATTTTTATTAAGATGTGTCCTATCTAGACTTCACTTTCTTTCCTTTCCTGACGAAGGCCTTGTGGCCGTAACGTAGACTATTTTCTTTGTCTTTTGTCCTCGTAAGACGAATCACCTTTTTTCGATTTTTTTTCAAACCCACCCATTGTATTCCACGTCTTACCGCAGTTCCCCTCAACTTCCTCGAGTGAGTGACCTGTGCACTTGTCGAACTATCATCCATTCGCGTTTGTCATTATTGATGTTCACACTCACCCATCGCACCAGTATACACGCACTTAACAGTACACCTTGTCAGGGCCCCAACAGTCGGTAACCTGACCTATGTACCGAACATTGTGACTGGAAAAGCTTTATCAATGTGGTGGCACGTTATCCAAGCTTACATGAAAAAGAGCGTTTATCAATGCCCTTGTGAGGAGATGGACAAAAACTGTAACAAATAACGGAGACTACATTGAGAAATAAATTTTTGAAGTTCAGACTTGGGGCTACATTTCAATGTGAATTTTATCTGTTTTCTTGCCTATTGAATGAAATTAAAAATTACAAGGCATTACTTTTTGACCGTCCCTCGTATATATACATATATATACATGTGTGTGTGTGTGTGTGTGATTGTGTGTGCAATTGTGTATGTGACTGAGCATGTGTGTGTAATTATGTGTGTATATGTGTATGTGCATATTTATGTATATATATATATCCATATGTGTGTGTGTGTTTTTTTTTAAATTACATATCATCATCATCAATTTGACTAAAACTCCTTTTTCTTTTCTTTTTTGTTTGTTTTCTGTTTCTTTTCACTTCTTAGTACTTACTCTCTTATACCCAGAAGCAATGCATAGAGGTATATCCTGGAGTCATCTTTATATGACCTCCAGCTATGCACAATGCTACAATATATGTACATGGAAGTGAACCTATGTCTGTGAGTCTAATTACATCCTCATTGACTCTTGAAATCATCCACACACTTCCTGGGATTCCCCCTGTGGTGAAACTTGTTGAGAACCCAGCATTGCACACTAAGTTTGGAGAAGTCATTTGAGCCCCAGGCATAATTCTTTGGCTTTGACTTGGTTCACTGCATACAGAAGGATCTCACTATGTGATAGGCAGGGGAAACTGAGAAGTGGCTCTGTGCAGGATGTGACAATTCCTAAGGAGAGCCCAGAACCAGAATAGAGTATTTTAGCTCTGCATAGTTGGAGAGCCCCTTGGATGGCGGGGAATGCACAATATGCCACGCTCTTCTTACTTCTAGCTTGGGACCAGATGTGATCCTTTAAATGCAATCCAAGCTGGAGAAACTGAAGCTCATGACTTGAAACACATTTCGGAATGACACAAAAGCCACAGGAAAAGCCTAGATCTACAGTATAAATAATACCATGGAGTCTTCAGCTTGGCGTTGGCTGCTAAAGAGTGAGAAGCTCAGCAGCCCTGGTTAAACAACTACAACAAATACCAAGAAGCAGAAGTCATTATGCAAATCAAAACATGGAGGCTATTTTGACAGAGTGATATAACTTTTAACTTTTCTTTTAATTTACTTTCTCATGTCTCTTACTTAGCTCTCACCTTCTTTGCTTTCCATAATGAAGGCCTTGTGGTGACAACATTAGCAATTTTCTTTGCCTTTTGTCCTAGTAGGATGCATTCCTTTTTCAATGATTTTTAACACACCCTTCACTACATCTTAATGCAGTCCCCATCTTCTTGCACATAAGCACACACACACATTAGCAGAAGGCTAATTACTCAAACTGATTCATGACAAAGGTGATTTAGATAATAAACAATTTGGATAAATGGATTAAGGATAAAATATCACCTTTATCTACAAAAAAACCATTTATTAATTACTGCATACTTTATATGATTAAATACTATGACTCATTCTTAAGGAACCCGTTACACGCCCATTGAGGCATATTGGGAATATGGTGTTAGGCCCATATTATCTTGACCGTCGGCACACTAGGGGTGATGTGGTCGGCATCACGCCGGCCGCCTTAACCTTCCCAGAGTTGCTCTGGTACCCATTTGGGGCTGGGTCGACCCAGGAGCTGTTTGTGGCCGAAAAAATTCCCACCTCATCTGGGGATCGAACCATAGACCACTGCGCTAGGAAGCCAGTGCACTAACCACTATGCTACCGTGGCTCCCCATGACTCATTCTTAAACAGTAACAAAAATGAAAAATAAATAAAACTTTTAGAACCCAGTTAAAAGTAATTAAGGTTAAAAAAAAAACCAAAAGAATAATACTGAAGTAGGTCATGCAACATACAGATGTCTCATGAAAGACATGAAGTGTGTGAATAAGATGCATTTAAGAGCAGAAAAGAACTTAGAAAATCTGTGTTTGCAGAATAGCATCAAAGTATCAGTTTGAAGCATCATCATCTTTATGGGATATATATGTAATGGAACTTGTTCCCCAGTGTAATGGAACATGTTCTTAGTGAAACGGGCTAGATTTCATGATGCATCTTACTGTCTGAGATTTGGAGATGTAAAGTGGATTGACAGTCTCACTCGAGACAGTGTGTACACAAATAAATAGACAGAAGTCGGAGTCACAGTTCCATACATATAATCTCAACAGCATAGTTCTGGACATCAGTAAAAATAGTAAAAAGATACTTGCAACAATATGATATGTGGTAGTCATTCTAATGTACAGGCACTACTGCATCCAATTAACTACGGCATTCACTCCTCACACAGATCCATCTCTGGTCTGATCACCAGACATCATAGTTCACTCAGAACTGCATAGCATGGGAAAACCACAACACGCTTCTAATGATACATCCAGGCTTTCTATCAAAGCTTCTATTAGGTTTCCAAACAGTGGGACAGCCATCTTCCGGTAGCTTCAGAGAGTATCAGGTAGGTTCTGTGCATTTTCAAGGTGATTCATTATTTTCCATGCTACTATGTTTTCTAGTAGTTTACCACAGACATTCTGCATTGTGATAATTCTATAGCTGATGAGAAGCGTGGGGTCTTTACCAGGTTTAGGAAGTGGCCGTAGGTAACTATGAAGCCAGTCTTCCGGCACCTCAGCATTCAGTATGCTGGTGTGGAACTCACTCACCACATTCTTAATGCCTGTGTCATCTACTAAAAAACCATTTATTAATTACCGTATGCAGACTTTAAAAACATGATTAAATACTACGATGCATTCTTAAACAGTAATAATTTAAAATAATCACTGTGAAAAGCAATTAACCTTTAGCACGCTGCAGTCGCATTATTGCGACAGAAGTACGCTATGCTCTGCCAGCTGGAGGCTGTGGTAAAATGGGATGTTATAAATATTTATAGGGGACTTAGTGTACTGACTGAGATCAGCTGTGAAGGTATCTGTATCTAATAGGTGTAGTGTTTTACAGATAACCTTACTTGCTACCACATTTATACCTCAGTCAGAATTATTCTGGAATATTGTGATGACTACGTTAAATGTCTAGGGTTATGTAAATGATGAAGTGTAAGTCACAACAACAACAGACAGATAAACAATTTAATTTATTCCACCACACTTGACGACACTGTGACACTCACACACATTTAACACTCTATAAGACTATCTTAACTGAGTCAATGGTAAAAGTTCAAATATATATGTATTAATTACTTTCACTAATATATATCCTGATTCAACTACACAGTGAACCAGGAATCACAATCAAATGTAATCACAATTTATATGTACATAATTTATAAATATGAACCTTGTAGTGACATATTTTATTAGTATTATCCTATGTGTGTCAGTTGTGTAGTAGTACTATGAGGTAATACTGGTTTTGTTTTTCAAGCTATGTTGTTATTTGTCATCATGACTTCAAGTGTTTGTTTATCTTGGAAATAGTATGGGGAATCTTCACCGTTCCTATCAATTTAAACAATGTATTGACCCTCAGTTTTACTATAATGTCAAGTTTAGAGGGGGACACATAATGTTGAGCTCCTCTGGCCACAGAGGCTTAACTTTCGTGATGGCGGCAGGAAAAGACTCCTCTGCTCGATTGCTCCCCTGTGTTCTGGAGACACCTCACTGGTCGCTATCTGGACCCAGGAGTATGCTGTCAGCCTCTAGATTCAGCAAAGCTCCGACCAGGTGCTGCTCAATAACTTTAGGACCACAGTCCCTGAAACAAGAAGGTTGTACCTCCTACTTCATAACTAATTTATAATCTATTTCCAGACTGAACACAATACATAACAAACACTGAGTTCAGAGCGGTAGGCCAACTGTCAGCTTCATCTGAGACAATTTACACCAGTATACTCCTCCCTAATGGTTACTACGCCTCTGCAATTCCAGCATTAGTTCTTTCTAGTCAATAAGATAGGTGTCAGTGTACTGTTTGGCAATTCCATGCAGTTTTACTTTTCTCCGACACCTTCTGTTCAGGTTGGAGCACTATATAGGCCTTGCCTCATGTTCGCTACTGAACCACACACATATACAGACATAAATTATCAATTTACATTCAATTTTCATTAAAAAGATATCAAATATTTCAAGCTTACCACAATTCATGGAAATAATACACAATTACGTTGACTGGCAATGAATATGGCACAAAATCCGACCTGCCGCTGTCTCAGGCTTTTATTTAGAAAAATATAAGCTGAATCTCAACGCACTGTTGCTTTAGAAAGTTTATTTGAAAATGTGGTGCTGAACTGACGCTTCTAATTGACTATATTGGCGGGTCTAACCAATCGTGTCATGTTTACACAGCTTTTCAAAAAAGTACCTCTACTACTGTTTCCCCTAACAACAAAAATTTAGTATTTGTAGTCCCACTAATCGTATTTCGCCTTACATTTACTGCGCTCCAATCAAATAGGATTTAACATGGGGACCTATTTCCCGTACAATGGTGGTGTCAAAATCTGCCACTGAGCGATTCTGATTTTGGTGTTGTCTGACACCCTCACTATTTCTTTTGGCTATAATTTGGTAATTCCTAGTCTATTTGCGTAACACTTAACATATTATTTGTCAGCAAGTCCTAAGGAACCCAAATATACAAATTTAAGGGAGCTAAGTGGCTGCGTTCAAAATATGTATTTTCTAGGATAGTCGTGTATTTGTTTTTTTTTTTATTTTTTATGTTTAGAACCGCCACCTGTCCTGCTGTACTGTCAGACTAATGTCAGGATTTTAGACATAAAACAGTAGAATGTCATGTTTCCTAATAAGCGTTTTGTAAGTTTTTAAACCTAACTCTCGTATGGGTAGTGTTTTTTATCACTGTCGATCTGAAAAAAAGTATTGCTTCTGGCCTTTCGCTTGGGGAGGGTGGCATTAATTGTATATCGCGAGACGCGTGTTTAGTGTTGCATGCGTTCCTGCTTTCAGCCCTCCCTTCTCTCTATCCTAAGTTCATCTGTCTTTTCATCACGCCGTGTATAAAATGAAATTAATGGAAGTATTAATTTAGGTCATTACGCAGGGTGCCTAGCTCAAGGTTTTCTTAGAAATGCAGTACACGTTTTATTGAAGAAAGCGTGTAGTGATGCAGTAGGCTTTTACTATCAACGTGAAACGTTACAATTTGCAGACGAAGTAGAAAACAAGGGGGATTTCGAGTACAGTCATTGTGACAGCACTGTTCTTTACCATTCTTCTTTCCTTTTATTGAAGTTATTTGTTAGGCTTTACATTTACTTTTTAATTTATATATGTGGATTAGAATTTCACACGACAAATTCTCCCCACTTAAAACAGACGTTATATGTCAGTCTATAATTCTATATACACATAGAGAAATTTATTATCCTTCCTGGGGCTTAGGGTGATTCTCATCACACGGATGGCGGCTTAAAAAATCCGCTCCCAGATTTGTTTTTCCACTTATATACTCTATGCTAAACTCATATGGCTGCATCAGTAATGACCAACGGAGTAATCTAGAATTTTCATGTCTAGCCTGCGCTAGAAACGACAAGGGTTTGTGATCCGTTTGCAACTTAAATGCCTTCCCATACAGATAAATATTGAATTTCTTTATCGCCCATATTACTGCAAGACATTCTTTTTCGCTAGTTGAGTAATTTGTTTCAGCTTTATTCAACTTTCTGCTAGCATATGCCACTGGGCTTAATTCCCCATCCAATGCATCTGATTTCTGTAGCAGAGTCGCACCTAACCCAATATTACTGGCATCAGTCCTTACAATGAATTCTTGACTTAAGTCAGGTAATTTCAAAATAGGTTTACTTGTGAGCTTTTCCTTCAATTCCTGGTAAGCGAATTCGCATTGTGGAGTCCATGTAATTCGATCTGGATGTCCTTTACGTGTCAAATCAGTTAACGGTGCACATATGGAATTAAAGTTTTTGATATACTTTTGGTAGAAACCACATAATGAGACAAAGGATCTCACGTCTTTCTTGGTTTGTGGTCTCGGGGCTTTCTTTAGTTTCTCTAAATTCTTGGGGTCAGGGGTCATGTTTCCCTGATGAACTGTGTGTCCCAAGAACTCTAATTCTTTACATCCAACACAACATTTGGTTGGTCGGGCTGTCAAATTCGCTTCTCTAAGTCGATTAAACAGCATGTTCAGAGAGTCAATGTGTTCCTCAAATGTTTCTGTTGCTATAAGGATATCATCCATGAAATTTGTGATACATGGATTATTCAGAGGGTCCAATAATTTTCTCATCATTCTAGAGAAGACACTAGGTGCATTCTTCAATCCAAATGGCAATCTGTTAAACTCATAGTGTCCCTCTGAGGTACTAAACGCTAGGTATGGTCTAACCTCAGGCTTTACTGGAATCTGATAGTATCCTTTACTCAGATCCACTTTTGAGAAATATTTAGCTTTATTTAGCCTGGCAAACAACTGATTTGTATCCGGCAATGGATCCACCTGTCCTTCTGTAATAGCATTCAGTCTCCTGTAATCTATACAGAGTCTATGTTCTCCAGAGGGTTTCCTTAAGAGTACAACACTGGAACTATACGAAGATTCACTGTGTGAAATAATTCCTTCCTTCAACAAATAGTCTATCTCTTCCTTCAAAGCTTTCTCCTTAGCAAAAGGAATCGAATAGGGTTTCATACAGACAGGTGTGGGGTCTATCAGTTTCATATCATATTCCAATAAGTTTGTATGCCCCGGTCGGTCTGTTAACACCTCTGTATGATTATCTAGAACCTGTTGCACTCTCTCTTTCTGATTTTTCGTTAAATGTGTACTGATTTTCACCTGTGCCGCTGTCTCACAGGGGTGTAATGGATATTCAAATGATGAAAGTGGTTCCTTTTTCATTTCCATGGCAATGGACAAGGTCAACAAGTGTGTCTCTTCCTGATTTTCTCTTTCCAAATATTTCTTCAGGAGATTCACATGATAGATTTTTTCTTTCCCCTTCTTATCTATCTTATAATTGGTTCTAGACACCTTCTCTAGAACTGTATATGGACCTTGCCATCCAATTTGTAACTTATTCTGACTACCGGGTAGAAGAAGCAGTACCTTCTCTCCCACAGCCAAATCTCTGTCTTTAGCTTTCCTGTTATAATAGGCAGCATGTTTCTTCCTGGCTTGTTTCAAATTTTCATTGGCAAGTTTCCAGCCAGTTTTTAAACGAGTGGTCAGCTCATTCACATATTGGTATGAGGATGTAATATTTTCCTCTGCTTTTTCATCAGTCCACGTTCTTAACAGAGTTACATATGGACCTTTAATTTTGTGGACCTATTTGTCCATGCACCGGTATGGTCTCTTCCACTCGAAGCGCTATAGTGATGATTTTTCTTCCCAGAATTATCATGCACAAAACGACCGCTACCAATTCTTCTCTTGGGGCTGTCTCCCCACTTAGAATTCTTGATGAGAGATTTCCTCTCTACATCCTCTTCCTCCAGTTTGTTTAAGTCCGATTGAGGGATTTTCGGCTTATCCTGGGGTAAGACATCTTTTTGCACTCTCTGCATAGTGGCCATTGTAAAACAGTTAATTGAAGCTTGTCCGTGAAAAGGGGCTTCCCATTCCATTTGGTCCACTTTATCAAATTTATTTTTCTTTTTATTGTCAGGCCTAATTTTGCCCCGTGGCGTGTCCAGGTCCTGATCAATGTTCCCACTTGTGGGTGTTCCCTCATGTGCTATGCTACACCTTTCTACAAAATTCTCAATGTCCCATCTTGCCTTGGGCCAATAATAATTGTGAGCCACCTTTTGAATGATGGTACCAATTTTCTCATGGTCCCCATCTTTTTTCACATGTAGGCTCCTTATTAATTCTGCCCTATATCTCTTTGGAAGAACCAACTGTCCGTGACCATGGGATCTAGTTCCGGCCTTCCTATACATCAACTTGTTTTTCATGTAAAAATCTCCCTTGCCTGGAGTTGTATGACAAGTTGACAATTTCCTGAAACAAGGCTTGAGGGTCTTATCCCCAGCCTGTGCCTTCCTCATCTCTTCTGGAGTGGTATCTAACAGAATATCCTCCTCCTTTCTTGAGGTCGACCTGACCTGAAGGGTGGCCATAACTATAGGGTTCCTTCTGCAACGGTCAGTGTCATGATTGTTCATTTTACAATTTTTACACCATCTCTTTCCTTGGTTGTAAGATTTTCTTTCATCATATTTCCTTTCATCGAATTGTGGGGTTTTATTTTTATTGTCATACCGTGGCCTATCAAATTGGTGCTTACCTTTGTTTTGATCTCTAGGATCAAATTTATTAAAGTTCTGTGGTGCCCTAAAATTTTTCACCTGTTTCTTTTTATTACCTGATACCTCTGCCTGAGCCGCTTGATACCTTTCTGCAACATTTAGCAACTCACCCAGCCTTCTCTGCACCTTGTTCCATGAGAAACTTTCTCAGGTCTGGAGCCATGGACTCTCTTAATTGTTCTATAAGGACCATTTCCTTAAGATCTTGGGTTTTCCCCAGAGAAGTCCATTTCTCCAAGTATGTCTCTAACCGTGCAGAGAACTGGTGATAGGTTTCACCTGACAGTAATTTAGCATTCCTAAATTTTTTCCTATAAAATTCTGCGTTCTTTTCATATCTTAACAAAAGAGCCTGCTTTAGCATGTCATAATTTTCTTGATCACCTCTGTTCATTTTGGCAAAAAACTTCATAAGCTGCCCCACGAAGCCCTTGAGATAACTTTAAGCTCCACCTTTCTCTTTCTAACCCATACGTGGTAGCTAATAGTTCATATCTATTTAGATAGCTCTCAATATCACCGTTTCTTTCTACATTTAATGAAAAGCTCTTTAGGGGTCTACTTTATCTTGTGTACCTTTGTCCATGTTGAAGGGGTCCTCTGGTGTTATCCGTGTTGGTGGGATTTGGGGGGGTGGGAGGTTGGGTTGCATGGCCTTGTCTCAACTCTTATCTCTCTTATTGTACAGGATTGGTGGGGTGTGTTAAGGGGTGGTTGGGCAATGGGGGGGGGGTGGGGGATTTTTCCTCGAGGGGGGGGGGCAAATGCTTTGGGGGTTGGGGGGGGGGGGGGGTGGGGGGGGGGGGGGGGGGGGGGGGGGGGTGGGTTTTGGGGGGTTGGGGGGGTGGGGGGGGGGGGGGGGGGGGGGGGTTGGGGGGGGGGGGGGGGGGGGGGGGGGGGGGGGGGGGGGGGGGTGGGGGTTGGGGGGTTGGGTGGGGGGGGGGGGGGGGGGGTTGGGGGGGGGGGGGGGGGGGTGGGGGGGGGGGGGGGGGGGGGGGGGTGGGGGGGGGGGGGGTTTGGGGGGGGGGGGGGGCTGGGGGGTTGGGGGGGGGCGTGGGGGGGGCCGTGGGTGGGGGGGGGGGGTGGGGGGTTGTGTGGTTGGGGGGGTTGTGGGTGTTGGTTAAGGGGGGGGGGGGGGGGGGGGGGGGGGGGGGTGTGGGGGGGGGGGGTTTGGGTGGGGGGGGGGGTTGGGGGGGGGGATTCAGTGGGGGGGGGGGGGGGGTGGGGGGGGGGGGTGTTTGTGGTGTTGGTTGTGGGGTAGGGGGGGGCTACTCTCCTTTATTTTTGGGGGGTGGGGGGGGGGGGGGGATGGGTGTTGGGTGGGGGGGGGGGTGGGGTGGGGGGTGGGGGGGGGGGGGGGTGGGGGGGGGGGGGGGTGGGGGGTGGGGGGGGGGGTGGGGGGGGGGGTTATGGTGGGTGTGGGGGGTGGTGGGAGGGGGTGTGTAAATGCTTGGTGGGGTGAGGGGGGGGGGTGGTTTGGGGGGGGGGGGGGGGTTTTGTGGGGGGTTGGTTTTTTTGGGGGTGGGGGGGTTGGTTGGTGGGGGGATGGGGGTTTTGGTTTTGGGGGGGGGTGGGGGGGGTGGGTGGTGGGGGGGGGGGGGGGGGGGGGGATGTGGGTGGGGGGGGGGGGGGGGGGGGGGGGGGGGGGGGGGGGGTTGGGAGGGGGATGGTGTGGGGGGGTGTGTGGGAGTGTTTAATCTTTTATTGTGGGGGGGGGGGGGGTATGGGGTGTGGGTTGGGGGTTTGGGGGGGGGTCAGGTTGTGGGGGGGTGGGGGATGGGGGTGGTATTGGTGTGGGTGGTTGTGTTTTGGTTTTTGTTTGTTTGGTCTTTTTGGGTGGGTGTTTGGTTGGGGTGTTTGCTTTTATTTTTTGACTAATTATATTTGTGTGTAGATTGTGTTACGGTGTGTATAATAGTTAGCCATGAGTTTGTGTTTTGGGTAGGAATTGTTGGAGTTAGTAAGGGACAAATAAGTAAAATCTTCATTTTTGGGGTGGCATGGGTCCAAGGGTTTTTTGGGCTCATGTGGTTTTTTGTAATGTTTGGGGGGGTTTCACAATGTTTAGATGCTTTCATCACTCAAACTGTTTGCATATGTTGATGGAATACTAGGATTTATCGTTGATATATTTGGGTAGTGTTTTGTATTGTTTTTTAGATTCAAGTTGATGTTTAGATTTAACATTGTAGGATTATTTCAAAACCCTATTGTTGGCTCCCTGCACTAGCAGTGGCATCTTTTGGGGTTTAATGGGGACTTAATCATTGTTCAGGAGCATGGCCTTGAAACTCAAACTCCCTTAGTCGTAACTCATGTTCCCTTTGTATTCTCTTATCCTCCTTTTCTGCTTCGCTTTCTGCAGTCAATCTTCTTTCCTCGGCTTCCCTTCTGCCGCTAATCGCTTGTCTTCCCTTTTGCAGCTAATTTCTTCTCGTTCGCCTAAGCCCCTTTTTCTGCAGCTAATCGCTTCTCTTCTCTTTCTGCCTCCAATTTCTTAGCCTCAGCCTCAATCTGCAGCCTCTTAGTCTCAGCCTCAGCCTCAAATTGTAACTTCTTAATTCCCTTTTCAGCCTCTAACTTTCTTTCGGCCTCTTTTTCTAATCTTCTTTCTTCCCGTTCAATATATTTGTCACATTCAGCAGTGACATAAGCAATCATAATTTGCCCGTCCATTCCTAACTCTTTTGCAGTCTGCACAGCAGCAGATCGAAATTTTGCCAAGTCGGCCATTTTCTAACAGGTAAATGTATGTAATGTCTAACTAAACAATACAATCTGTAATTACTTATCCAAAGACACCACAGGCACTGAGAGCTCAACCTTATTTAATTCCACCCAAGGATACATTTTAATTCTTATTATTCCCTGAAGTGAATTACCCCCAATATTTATAATAGGGAAAGATTCAAAATCCTGGGAGCGAGACCCCAATATATGTGGTAAAATGGGATGTTATAAATATTTATAGGGGACTTAGTGTACTGACTGAGATCAGCTGTGAAGGTATCTGTATCTAATAGGTGTAGTGTTTTACAGATAACCTTACTTGCTACCACATTTATACCTCAGTCAGAATTATTCTGGAATATTGTGATGACTACGTTAAATGTCTAGGGTTATGTAAATGATGAAGTGTAAGTCACAACAACAACAGACAGATAAACAATTTAATTTATTCCACCACACTTGACAACACTGTGACACTCACACACATTTAACACTCTATAAGACTATCTTAACTGAGTCAATGGTAAAAGTTCAAATATATATGTATTAATTACTTTCACTAATATATATCCTGATTCAACTACACAGTGAACCAGGAATCACAATCAAATGTAATCACAATTTATATGTACATAATTTATAAATATGAACCTTGTAGTGACATATTTTATTAGTATTATCCTATGTGTGTCAGTTGTGTAGTAGTACTATGAGGTAATACTGGTTTTTGTTTTTCAAGCTATGTTGTTATTTGTCATCATGACTTCAAGTGTTTGTTTATCTTGGAAATAGTATGGGGAATCTTCACCGTTCCTATCAATTTAAACAATGTATTGACCCTCAGTTTTACTATAATGTCAAGTTTTGAGGGGGACACATAATGTTGAGCTCCTCTGGCCACAGAGGCTTAACTTTCGTGATGGCAGCAGGAAAAGACTCCTCTGCTCGATTGCTCCCCTGTGTTCTGGAGACACCTCACTGGTCGCTATCTGGACCCAGGAGTATGCTGTCAGCCTCTAGATTCAGCAAAGCTCCGACCAGGTGCTGCTCAATAACTTTAGGACCACAGTCCCTGAAACAAGAAGGTTGTACCTCCTACTTCATAACTAATTTATAATCTATTTCCAGACTGAACACAATACATAACAAACACTGAGTTCAGAGCGGTAGGCCAACTGTCAGCTTCATCTGAGACAATTTACACCAGTATACTCCTCCCTAATGGTTACTACGCCTCTGCAATTCCAGCATTAGTTCTTTCTAGTCAATAAGATAGGTGTCAGTGTACTGTTTGGCAATTCCATGCAGTTTTACTTTTCTCCGACACCTTCTGTTCAGGTTGGAGCACTATATAGGCCTTGCCTCATGTTTGCTACTGAACCACACACATATACAGACATAAATTATCAATTTACATTCAATTTTCATTAAAAAGATATCAAATATTTCAAGCTTACCACAATTCATGGAAATAATACACAATTACGTTGACTGGCAATGAATATGGCACAAAATCCGACCTGCCGCTGTCTCAGGCTTTTATTTAGAAAAAATATAAGCTGAATCTCAACGCACTGTTGCTTTAGAAAGTTTATTTGAAAATGTGGTGCTGAACTGACGCTTCTAATTGACTATATTGGCGGGTCTAACCAATCGTGTCATGTTTACACAGCTTTTCAAAAAAGGACCTCTACTACTGTTTCCCCTAACAACAAAAATTTAGTATTTGTAGTCCCACTAATCGTGTTTCGCCTTACATTTACTGCGCTCCAATCAAATAGGATTTAACATGGGGACCTATTTCCCGTACAATGGTGGTGTCAAAATCTGCCACTGAGCGATTCTGATTTTGGTGTTGTCTGACACCCTCACTATTTCTTTTGGCTATAATTTGGTAATTCCTAGTCTATTTGCGTAACACTTAACATATTATTTGTCAGCAAGTCCTAAGGAACCCAAATATACAAATTTAAGGGAGCTAAGTGGCTGCGTTCAAAATATGTATTTTCTAGGATAGTCGTGTATTTGTTTTTTTATTTTTTATGTTTAGAACCGCCACCTGTCCTGCTGTACTGTCAGACTAATGTCAGGATTTTAGACATAAAACAGTAGAATGTCATGTTTCCTAATAAGCGTTTTGTAAGTTTTTAAACCTAACTCTCGTATGGGTAGTGTTTTTTATCACTGTCGATCTGAAAAAAAGTATTGCTTCTGGCCTTTCGCTTGGGGAGGGTGGCATTAATTGTATATCGCGAGACGCGTGTTTAGTGTTGCATGCGTTCCTGCTTTCAGCCCTCCCTTCTCTCTATCCTAAGTTCATCTGTCTTTTCATCACGCCGTGAATAAAATGAAATTAATGGAAGTATTAATTTAGGTCATTACACAGGGTGCCTAGCTCAAGGTTTTCTTAGAAATGCAGTACACGTTTGATTGAAGAAAGCGTGTAGTGATGCAGTAGGCTTTTACTATCAACGTGAAACGTTACAATTTGCAGACGAAGTAGAAAACAAGGGGAATTTTGAGTACAGTCATTGTGACAGCACTGTTCTTTACCATTCTTCTTTCCTTTTATTGAAGTTATTTGTTAGGCTTTACATTTACTTTTTAATTTATATATGTGGATTAGAATTTCACACGACAGAGGCGCATTATTGCGACTGCGGATATCTTCGTTTTTTTAGCATTAGGACTTGTGTACACGTGATTTCAGCCCCGGATGTTAAGTTGTAATGTTATTTGCAAGAGAGTTAGCTTCCGTTTCCGATCTTAAAAAAGTGATGGGTGTATCCGCGTTTATTTTTTGTAAATTTTTTAAATCGAAATGAATCGGCATCAACACGCGGCCATATTCGCTCTAATTTTATTGGATTCTGACGCCATGCGGTGGGGATGAGATTTTTGTCTTTATAAGCGCTGATATCGGTTCTTAGAATATGTTTGATGGCTGAGATGGAAACGAAAGTAAAATGGCATTTCTAGTATGTATAATTTTCGGGGTTAGGATTAGGAATATCGGAAAGGTTTAATTTACGGCCGAATGTCACTGCTGGCTAGGGAGTTTGTTGCTTTGCTACTGATGATGGGTGTAACGAAAAGATCGTTATTTCATTTGTATTGGTCAAATGACTTTCATTGAGATGCAAGGGATATGGACTCTTCGTTTGTTGGTCATTTTACTAAAGAAAGGGAAATGTGGGACCGAGGCTGCAAGTTGCCGGCCGGTCGGTCTCACAGGCTGTGTTGGGAAGACTGTGGAGCGAGTGGTCAACCACGGATTGAAATGGTGTTTGGAGTCTGGGCGGATCCTGGTGCCGGAGCGGGCTGGATTTGGAGAATGCTACAGTGTAGAGGACCAGGTTACTTGCTTGTCTCAAGCAATAGAAGATGCCTTCCAGGAGAAGAAAAAGGTCCTAACGATCTGGGTCGACTTCAAGCAGGCCTTTGACAAGGTGTGGAAAGATGGCCTCATTGCAAAACTTGGGAGAGGTGGAGTCCGGGGCAACATGATGAGATGGATCCAGTCATGCTTGCATGGCAGGAGAACTGGAGTCGCTCTTGACGGTCTGCGGAGCGGAAAGGTGTTGCTCCATCAGGGGGTACCTCAAGGAGGAGTAATTTCCCCAACACTCTTCCTTGTTTACATCAATGACCTGGTGAGAGATCTCCCTGCAGGAGTTAGAGCTGCCTTATATGCAGATGACCTGGTGCTCTGGTGCGCTGGTGAAAATGTCGCCACAGCGGGTTATAGAGTGCGGCGGGCGGCGGACATGCTGGTGTCATGGGCAGAGAAATGGCTTATCACAATGGACACAGACAGGGCCTCCGCGGCGCTGTTCTCCCTCGCCCCCGGGGACAGGTCGGCTGGCATGCACCTGGGGACGGCCGTGGTCAGGGAGGAGGGCTGCCCCACCTATCTTGGGGTGACGTTTGACCAAAGGCTTGCATGGAGTAAGCATATTGAAAATGCAGAGGGGGGGGCCCGAGGACGACTAGGCATACTCAGAGGGTTGGCGGGTGCCGACTGGGGAGCAGGTGAACGAAGTCTGGGGAAGATTTGTAATGGAGTGGTGAGACCACACTTGGGGTTTGGCTCGGCAGCGTGGTCATCGGCTGCTGACTCGCGTCTGCGGTCTTTGGACAAGGTGCAAGGTCAAGCTCTCGGGCTCATTACGGGAGCCATGAGGGCTACACCAGTGGCAGAGATGCAGGGGGTTGCTGGATTGCAGACATTGTCCCATGGGGGAGACACGGGGACCATGGTCCGGATGGAAAGGTGCAACAGTGTGCCGGTGCACCCAATGAGGGCAAGACTAGATGATCTGGCATTGGGACGTCTAAAGCGTGGCGGCTTTGTGCATCGGGGGAAGGGACTTGTGGGACAGCATCGGGAAGACCTATCCATGAAGACAACACCACTGAGGCCCACCCTATGCCCTGTGCCATGGGAGCAGGCCAGCAGTGCCCTCCAAATTAATACAACAGTCAGTGGTCTCACAAGTGGATGTGAGTGTGGTGATCTGCGGGAACGAACTGCTACATTGGGTGTGGTCCAAGGGGGCTATCCCGGTCAATCATGGATGCATGCCTGTACAGATGGATCGGCGACTAATGCTGTTGGGAATGGAGGTGCCGGTATCTTTATCTCATATCCTGACGGCCGCTGTGGGACTGGGCACATTCCCACTGGTGAATTCTGTTCCAACTGTGCAGCTGGGGTTCGGGCTCTGGAGCGGGCTGCAGATATGGTTTATAACACCAACTCTGACTGCCACCAGGTAGTCATCCTCACAGATGCACTGTCTGTCCTGCGGGCTCTCAAGGGTGGTAGGCTCCCGCATCTGAGAAATGAACTAAACAAGGTAGCTGCCAAAAAGAGAACCATGCTTCAGTGGGTGCCATCTCATTGTGGTGTGCCCGGAAATGAAAAGGCAGATAAACTTGCAAAGAGGGGAGGAGAGTGTGGGCGGGAAGATGGTGAAGTCACGTGCTTTGAGAGAGGGAGAGCTATCCAGGCTGTCGGAGGAGAGCAGGGCCAACCCAGGGACGACTGTCGCACTCTCGACCGGCAGGGACAGACGACTATTTTTCGACTCGGGACAGGGCATGGCAAACTGAGTAGACACATGCACGGGCTACGATTGTCTGCTTCGCCACTGTGCACATGTGGATTAAGCGAACAAACTGCTGAGCATGTTCTACAGGACTGTCCTCTGTATGACCAGTTAAGAAAGATATACTGGCCCAATGACTCAACACTAAACTCAAAGCTATATGGAGTTAAAGAGGAACTTCAAACAACAGTCGAATTCATCATGAGAACTCGTCTGACGGTGTAATCATCAAAGATGCGATCGCAAGAAGAAGAAGTTGGTCATTTTTTTTTTAATTTTAAAATTAAGAAAAAAAAATTTTTTTAATTTTTATTTCGTTGTTTTCATCTTTCCTTTCCTTTCTTCCTATCACATCTAACATGTACACAAACAAATTTTATATCATCAGATTCATCATTCATTCATTTCTATACAGTCTAAAAATTAGAGCAATTGACCAAAAAACAAAAAAACTATAGAATTTACAAGTCACCCACTATAAAAATGGGGGGTTGTGAAAAAGAATGCAGTGGTTGGGCAAGTTTTCTGAATTTTTATGCAGCGTGCTAAAGGTTAAGGTTAAAAAAGAAGAGAAGAATAATAAGGAAGTATGACATGCCACAAACAGATGTCACCTGAAAGAAATGAAGTATGAGAATAAGTTACATTTAAGAGCAGAGATGAACTGAGAAAATCTGTGTTTGCAGAACAGCATCAAAATGCTTCACATTGTCATCACCAAAGTCCTCTATCACATTCTCCTCATTACATCAGCCATCATCTTATAATCACAATGAGGATATTTTACTTAACAAATAAACAATCAAGCAGGAAAAACCTCCTTGAGACAAACCTAAAAAAGTTACAAATACAAAACAAACATATTTAAAATAATTCCAGTTATCATAAATGTTTTACAAACAAAAAATACAGAACAAATACGGGATGTCTCTGGGTCAGCCACAGTCGCAGACAGGAAACAAAGAGGAGAAATACAGATAGCCTACCAGAAAATAACAAAGGGTATTGTCAGCATGTGAAAAAAATAATAACTAATAAAAAAGCGTTTCTATATACCTACTTTCTCTTGCTCCTGACAATTCTCCTTGTCTTTCACCTAATTCTTGTCGTCTTTCACCTAACAGTTCTCTTTTGCTTGAAAATTCTTCTGCGAATCGCAATCTTTGTCTTGATTTAAATGGCTCCGTCGCACGAAGCTGATAACCTACATATTAATGTAATATAACATATAGTGTTCATATTTGCCATTAAAAATAGGTACAACAATATAAGCATGAAAAATTGCTCTGTTTTACTTTATCCAGTAGCACAGGTAACAAACCACCCCTCCCCCTCCCACTAATCCTGGGCTCTCTTTCCTACAGTTATTAGGAGTCTGTGGAAGACTTATCTACACTACTAACTTTAGCCATATTACAGTGCTAGCTGGCCAGGTCTGTTATAATTTGGTTCCTAGTGGGGTGTGATCCCTGTATCCTATGTAAAAATATAGACAGGCTCAGTGTTAATGAAATAAACATTGAAATTTATGTTCATTTTTGAAATTTAGAACAAAAAATATTTAAAAACCAACACAATATTTCAACTTACTTTCCTTTTCTACGAGCTCATACCTTGTGGTGTACAGGTTTGCCAGAGAGAGAGTACCATACTGTCCTATTGACTGTTTTCCTTTTACATGGTTCCAGTCCAGTCCTCAGTTCTTCAGTGATAGTCCGATGTCGTCTTCCCAGCAAATTCTTGGTCATCCTGGAGGTCTGGATCCCTGGCTCTTGGTTTCCCATACTTGTCATGGTAGCTACTCTTCTCCCATTCTGCTGACATGACCAAACCATCATAACTGGGACTGTGCTACTTGAGTCTGCAGGGGCTGGGTTTCGAGGTCATGATGTATCATCTGGTTGTGAACCATGTATCTTCTTGTTACTTTAACCATTTTTCTCAGACACCTCCTTTCTGAGGTTTGTAGCTAGCTTTTATGGGTTGTAGTCATTGCCCATGACTCGCATTAGTAAGTCACGACTGGAACATAGGCAGAGCACTATACGGCCATCTTCATTTCTTGCCAATTTCTTTTTTGCTGAGGAATCTTTGATTTATGGCCTGACAGTCTCTCAGCTGTTGCTCCTCAGGTAGCCAACTTTTCTTTAATGTCTCCCTTCCAGTATATTGCAGACGCTATTTTAACACAATATATAATTTACTGCAAATCCAAAGAACTGTATGTTCCCAATTTTCAAAGTGTCAGAACATGATAGTCCTTAAGCCTTGTCAGAAATTCAAAGAAGTCAAGTGCTTTTCAAGCCAATGACAAAACAATTTCTCTATCTCAAGTCTGATCATTATCCTTAAGCTCCCCAAGAAGAATAGGCCTTCAACAAACTTATGCCACATCTTCCAGTCCACTGCCATCAGCTCAAGGTCTTTCCATGTCTTCTTCATGTTCTTTCACGTATGTCTCCAGTTCTCTTCCTCGTGTGTTCCTTGGTCTCTGTCATGAAGTGGATTTAAGTATAGAGTGTTGTCTGAGTGTGTGGACAAGACCCTATATACAGAAAGGCTGAGAAGATAGATTTTAGATGAGAAATGATAGTGAATGTGGACAGATGAGACTATTGGCTCAAGGGCGAGAACCTAGATTGACTCTCCCTTGCCACTCGTGACTTCAAAAATGCTATAGCCTCACCCCCTCTGACTACCTAAACAAAAGGAGATAAGGATTAATTAAAGACCACAGACACCACTATACAGACAACATATAGCTACTGTATGTAAATAAAGTGACTGATCCAAGCTACAATTTAAAGTTTATTTACACCAATAAAATCAAGTACATATCAAAGAAATAAAGTGCGTGTTCGCACACCTAAAAACAAACAAAGCACAATAAAAATGATTTATCGTCAACCCCAACCCATCACCCAAAATTGCAACCTATATGGGGAAAAGAATTTGAGATTAAACAAAACCACACTGAACTTGGTGGGGCCTCGGATTTCGAGCCACCACTCCAACTAGCTATTATTAATTTTTCTACTGTCGCTGTCCTGCTGACACTGCCTAAACAACTACCTACACAGCTTCCAAGCTCTATAGGCAATATACACGCCACTAACTAACACCACTTTTTACTGCTTTGCTAGTAGACTTTTATGACATTTATGGCTCAGAGGCTATCCTCTAAGGATAATATAAGACCCTACTGGTCCCGGCTATTTCTCTCTATCTCTCTCTCCTCTCCGCCTGGCTTCAGTGTCTTTCTGACACTCTTCGTCTGCTGATGTGGCGTCTCCGTTCGCTCCTTCTCTCGTTAACTATCAGAACCAGGAATGGTGACCCTGTCTCCTGGATTCTGACTACTGCATAGATGACTTGGGTATCAAGCACGAGGTACTTGAATCAAACTGTAGAAGTTTCACTGATGCTGGCCAACTTCTTAAATTGGCCCCGTTACCCCTATTTGGGTTTAGAGCAACGACTTTATTATGGTCATGAAGAAACAAAATTACAACAACACTGGCAATGTGCCAATTTGCGTGTGTAACAACAAAGAGCTCAGAGCTCTGGATTTTTTTTAGACAAAATCCCGTTCCAGCTGAAGAATGTCTTCGATGCCTAGAAACACATATTTTTATTTTCTTTCGCCTCTAGCGATATCTCAAGCTCTCAGCTTCTAAGATGCCACTTTTGCCGTGGGTAATTTGTAGGGACAAATTACGCTCTCCCACTGTGCCGTGAACTGCTGTAAACAAAGAAATGCAACAGCTGTACAACACATCAATAATATACTCCTCTCTAACATATATATCCCTTACTTCCAAAACTCCCCTGTCTATCTCCTGCTCTATTTTTGCACTAAGCGACAAACGATTATTTATGCCCGCAAAGTCAGCCTCCCATACAATTCCCTTCTCTTCTCTCTACCCCATTTTCAAAGTAAACAACGATCTGGAAATACTCCCAGACGCCGCTGACCTAATCTTTTGTTCTGCATGACTAGACACGTGTCACAACATTCAAATGTTCCCTCCTGTCTGTAATACTTAGGGCTACTTTATCACTGACTCTTGGTGTTCATTGATCAATACAAAATTAAATCTAGGAAGGCCGAACTCCCATCTCAGAAAAACAATTCCCTTATCAGAAATATTCTACATCTCTTTGTCTTCTTCTTCTCCTTCCATCCTTAGCCACCAACCGGCAAAGCAGTATGTGGCCAGTACGCCTAGTGGCGTCTTAGGGCAACAACAAATTGATCAATCTATTGCTGTTTCCACCACGCCTAGTGGCGTCTTTGTGGAACAAAAACAGACCAAACAATCTATCGCTGTTTCCGTAATCAGATTGGTTGGCAAGCAGGTACATCTCTTTGTAATAAAAAGAAATTCCCATATCAGAAATATAGATTACATCTCTTCTGAATACACAGCAATAAAATGCATAATAGTTAATACCGTACAAAACTACCAAGCGTATTCACACTACAATTATTATGATTTAAATATATATATATATATATCTCTAGGACAATGAACTCCCACTACATTACAAAAGTAGCACACTTAATTTATGCCCACTAAATTAATTACACACCCATACGCTCATGTCTATACGCTGCCGGGTATCACAGACCCAAGATGGGGACATATTAATTCCCATCTACGTAAAAGTTAATCTCACAATCACTTAACGATTGAACCAAAAATTTCGACGCTAATAAATTATGAACATACCAATTACCGCGTTTCTTCCGCTTGGATGCAGACGATAAACGCTAGATTCACGGCAGGCAATTTTTTCATCATAGAGATACCCGCTATGAATATGCGCGAATATATATCATCAAAAACCCCACGCTGACCTATGCCCCTACGTCATCACTTAGCGTCCTATTCAAACCAATGGAAACATTATAAAAATTAACAACGGTGATGTCCGCCAATTAAATTCGAAAGCAACGCGTGAGTCATGGTTGTCAGAGCGTGCGCATATTTCTGACGTCATATTAAATAACGTTACCTGTTGGCTTGAGCAAACTTTAACTTAGATTAATCTAACGTAAGTTCGATGTTGTCTGGGTAGTGGTTCAGTTCCCACCCCCAATTAATACTCATGCTCTGATATACAATTAAATGACCGCGATTATTTTAACAAAGAAAATGAGATTCCGTGATCGCGATTAATCTAGCAAAAAGAACTGGTGCAAATCTAATATAACCTCCCCGGTAATCCCTATTATAAACGCAATTATTTACCTACAGAAAAAGACTAAACTCGATATATTACAGAAAGAAGAACTAAGTGCAACTCATAAAGTTACAAATAGAATAAGACTGGGGCAAACTCAAATAGAAGAATGAAATGGGGCCTGTTGAAATATAAATCACAGTAACTCTATCACAGTCTCCCTCTACCTCTCTTACCCTGGGGATTCCAGAACAAAGCTTGCCTCATAATGCTATCAACATGTTTTCTTAGTGTGTGTCCTATCCACGTCCAGCACCTTCTTCTCACCTCTTGTTCCACTGGCACTTGCCTGGTTTTTGTTCATCAGTTCCACATTAGTGATCATGAATCTCAAGACTCACATCAACAAATTCCTCATCAACGTGATAGTAAATAGCCCCATGTGGTTCCCATGTGGACCCCATGTGGTTCCCATGTGGTCCCCATGTGGTCTCTGAGAGACAAAGAAAGAACAGGTCTACTGTACCATCAGGCATGTTGTACACGGCCACTAACATGAGGTTGTGAATGGGACTGGCAACCTCATCATGTACAATGAATTTCCACAGAAAACACAGCTGCAAGAGCATGTCACTGCTTGGTGCAGACTTCTTGCAAGTGGACCAGCTACAGTGGTCCATGAGGAACTTATAGGACAAATTATGATGGTAATGATGTTATAATGGTAGTAAGTAAGCAACCAATTAAATTTATTCTCGATATTGCAACTGCTTGTGGGATAGTTGGTCTGAGTGGTTATTATAAATTGGACTCTAAATGACTGAACTAAATTCACAATGATACTACGTACTTTGGTTCTTTCAGTAACCATCAAAGGATGGGCCAAAGTGCAGCTATGTGACAAGATGGGTACTCTGAGACTACTAGCTACAGATATATACTAGTAGTCACATTTTTAGTCTAACCATTACTGATTGTGCCCAAAGACCTCCTGAGATCATCAATGAAGTTTAACCACATAATTTAAATCAGATGTTACTACAGTTCATTTAACTTTGCAACAAGATTCCAAATGTCTTTGCAGAAGGAATAGTATAATGCACTACTTTCAAAGCACATTGGCATCTTTAAACAAAGGCACTTGCAAAGTTCGACAAACCATGCCCACTGCCCTTTTCCCCCAAGGGAAACGGGAAAGAAAGAAAAATCTTACTTAAGCTGAAATTGTCAAATCAATTATGGCTTTCTGCAAGGGGACCAGCTACAATCATGCATGCATGCTCAGTATGGAGCGCAAAAGACAATTAATGAAGTGGTCATTACCTATCACCTTTGTGCCAAAACTAAATGGAGCCATAAGAATATGTAGTGATTTTCAGCTTACTATCAATCCTTAAATTTCTTTACTAGAAACCTTATGAATGTTTCTTTAAGCTTCAGAAGTTACATTTCTTCAGAACTGATTCCTCCTATGCCTACTTACAGATGCTTGCTGAATCTTGAGAAATATTGAAGTTTGACATTTCACCTGACCGCTGTTCTGGTCTTCTAGAACTTCCAACTGATCTGGAAAGTGTCACCTCTGTTTTTGAAACACCTTAAAGCAGAAAGAATTATCCAGTCAAAAGTGCATCCTTTAAGATATACTTATAATATATAATTTATTACATTTTATATATATATATATAATCACAAGCACACACTCACAAAGTAGAATGCTGATTATCCAAATTGATTCCTGACAAGAAGGGTTTGGAAAATGAAAAATTTGTGTAATTAGATTAAGGAACAAAACACTTTTATCCATGGAAAAATAAGTTATTAATTATTGCATTCTCTAAAAGACATGATTAAATATTACAAAGTTTTCTTGTGTAATAAAAATAATTAATAAATATACAAAACTTTAAAACAGATGAAACATGAAAAATGAGTAAATGTACGGTAATAATAAATTAACATTTTCAAAACACTTAATTGCTGAAAAAAAGTCAGACAACGATGTTTATACAGTAGATGAAACTCATTCCTGAACTGCCAAGTCTAGCAACATTTACAGTGTAAGAAGCTGTAGAGCCTTGTATTAATTCTGCTTCTTTGTACCACCTCATTGGGGGGGCAAGGGTTAACAAGACAGGCCTTCCTAACTAGAAGGTAACGCCTGCGCAAATACATAGCCTCTGTCAACCAAGCCAACCATACCTGCTCGTGGTGCCCCTTGCTTTTGCATACATGGCTCTGGCAAATGGCGAACAACTGGCACCAAATAACCGGTCCCCTGAGTCTATGGGGTAAAACAATTGACTATGGGTGGGGGACCCTACAAAAATCCCTCAGAACACGCGGCCGTCACAGGACGTGACGCAACTTTTAGACACGTGGGTTTCGCGTCGTTTTCAAATCGATTTGCGTAGGTCGCTAGTTTATTTTTCGAGCGTTTCCATTGGTCGAGGGAAAGTTAGCCGATGCGTAGGCGATACGCTGGAGTGGTTCCCTGGGTGTATAAATAGCCAGTTAGAACTGTGGGCAAATCTCCGATAACGAACCAAGGAAGACGATAACACGAACCAACGCAGACAACAACCGCACTATAACCAGTGTCCTTTTCAGGACGTACACAGCGATCACAATAGTCAAAATGGGCCGAAATAAACCATGCGCTAAAAAGAGAAAGGTTTATACCAGCCCACCAGCGCAGAACAGCCAGGGGAATAACACAAACAACAATGACAGAAAGCAAAATTGCCCCAAGTACTCGTGCCGGGACCGAAATTTCTCCAACTCTTGACACGATGACGGAGCTAGCTGCGACGAGTATCGACACGGCTGAAAGCCGGAATTTCCAGACTCCTTGTGAGGAAGAGGAGAAAGCAGATGCAAGCAGTTCTGACCGTGATGATGAAGACCCAGAATATGACTACATGATGAGTGCGCTAGAGCAGATAGAACAGATGTCAGAAGAAGAAGACCAGATGAAAGCGTTAGAACCAATAAAACAGATGCTAAAAAGAAAACAGGAGTCTAAAACCCAGGGACCACCACCACAAGTACCCGAATCGTCAGCAGAAACCCTGTCAACCACAGAGAGGCTGCACCAGACACCAATGACACTACCACATGATGCCGAGTTGACAGCTGTGGCTGCCCCAGGGAAGCTGCTCCAAATTCAAAAGACGATAAAAACACCACTGAAGCAAGACGTCATAATAGAGGCTCCAGTGTGTAGCAATCAGACAACTACAGAAAGTGATCAGGAGTCAACAAAACAGAACGTGAGACCGTCCTACACACCACACAATCTAACGCAGGCGGAAAGCAGAGCGCGTCACCTGCACAAACCAAACAATACCGGTTGTCACAAGGCATTACAGGAGAGGATGGTTAAGATCACACAGATGTCTGGAGGTGAGGCCTCACTCAGGGCCCTACCAGATGACAAAGTGATAAACATCCTCGAAGTGACAACGGGAAGGAGAGGTATCGCCAAAGTAGGGAGGCACGAAAACGGAGTCCTGCTTTCGCTCAACAACACAGAAAAAACTACCTCGCTGATGATCGAACTGGAATCCGGTCCAAAAGAAGTCCAGTTGCCCCACCAAATAAAAGTGGTGGTGGAAAAGTACAAGACAACAAAGAAGTTCGTCATCAGAGGGGTGGATACCAGATGTTCCGAAGCCGAGGTCCACAGACGCCTTCAGGGTGAAAACGCAAATCGAAAAATCACGCAGGTCAAAAGGCTAAAAACATGGGACAAGAAAGACACCAACCTGATGATAGTGACGGTTGAAGGATCGACAAGACCCGAGAGACTGACGCTCGAAACCACAACAAAAAAGACAGAGGCATATATCCCTCCGGTGATGCAGTGCTCTAACTGCCAGAAATATTCACACACCAAGAAAACGTGCAGGAGAAATGCAGTTTGCCGGTATTGTGCGGGTAACCACCCATATCGCGACTGTACCAAAGCGAAGGAGGATAACAATTACAAGGTCAAAAATCCAAACCGAACCTGTGCAAACTGCCTCGGAAACCACGGGGCTAGGTACCGAGGCTGCCCGATGTTCCAGGAAACAAAGAGCATCTTGAAAGAGGCCGTGTCCAAAAACATACCTTTCAAAGAGGCAAAAAACAGAGTGGCTGCGGATGGTGCAGAAAAACAAAGCATGATCGACAGAAGACAGTTACACAAACTAACCGCTGAAGTCAAAGATATGAAAATGAAACTACAGGTCGTAAACAGAAACAAGCAGGCTCCCGAAGACGACAAAGACAACAGTGTTGATGTAATAGATATTCAGAACATCAGAGAAATGATGAAAGACATGAAAAGCATTAAGCAGCAAATAGAAGCAGATGTAAAGAGGCTGACAGAACTGACGGAAGAAAACTCCAAAATCCTCAAGAGAATCGAAACAGAACGAAGAGCCATTGAGGAAATGACATCAAACACAAGAACGACCAAATCAAACGAACAATCAGACGAAGAAGTCATAGAAGAAACACTTGAAAAACTTCTACCAGCAATAATAGAAAAAGCACTACTACAGATACAGGAAAGCAGAAGGACAAGAGAAACAGAAGCTAGGAAAGCAAAAACTAACAAAACGACACAAGACAGATAGGAAGGCAGGAAATGAACACCATGAACACGCCACGACCGACAAGCAACGAAGAGGAAACCAGACAACCAGCTAGTGGTCCTTTTCAGGACCAGTCCTTTTCAGGACTAACAGACGACCAGCACCGAAGAACCTAACACACAATATACCCCAATTATAACCAACTTTCAGGTTGAACAGGGTATTACAGCAACATAGTAGACGAAAACAACAACAACAACAACATGGGCAAATCTCTTGAAGAAATATTGCCTGCCGTCAGACTACGTAATTTATCGTCTCCACTGTGGGGAAAACAGCGATGAATTGGTATGTAGAATTTTATTAATCGTTTTACTTATTAGTGGGTTCTTTTAGAATTTTGCCCGTAGTTAATTTCTTCGGGGACATTAATTCTTAAGTTCTAAACGATAGTGCCATCCATTATCATTTTTGAAGAACGACGTAAATGCAACAGTGTGCTTATTCTTTCTATGATTTTGGCTGTAGATAGGAACGTGTGAAGTTATAAGCTACACGTGGGCTCATAGTTGTAGAATGTTGTGTAGATCCACCATTATTTCCTGTGTATTTACAAATGTAATTTTATTGGGAATCGATTGTGTGTACGGTAATTTTATTAGGCCTTAAATGTAAGAAATGCCGTCGGAGAGTAACGATGTATGTTTATAAGTGAATTATACTGCTTAGAGGAGGAAATTATTCCTGTAGCACGAGATTTAATTTAATGTTGGAAGGAAACCGCATGTGTAAATGTTAAAAAGGAGGCCACAGGATTTCGACAAAGGAATTCCCTAGTTGAATGTTGGACACGTGGGTAGCCTCGCGTAACAAATAGATAAGAGGCAGACAAGTCGGGAGGTTTCTGGTTACTTACCTGGCAGATTATAGTAACGAGAGAAGGGGAGAGGGAGGAGGGAGATTAAGTGCCACGTGGGTAATTAAGTGCTTTTAATTTCACGTGGGTAATGCCCATGTGCAAAATTACCCATCACGGCCACAAGACGGAAAAATTAGCGGGGGCTTTATTTATCGTACAGCTTTTTTTTGTATTGGTGTATTAGACGCATTTCCTTTTAATTTCAGCGGGTGACGGCAGAACAGGGGGAGCGTAAATTTGCCCATGTGCAAAATTACCCACGGCCACAAGACATATCTTAAGGGGTCAGAGGACTCGAGTTATCGTCAAAAGCACAACGAAAATAACCTACGGTCTCTTGCAGTAAAGTGCCCATGCTTTAGCGGGAACAAGGTTTATTTATCGTACAGCCATAGCTTAGGATGGGTTTGAAAAAAAATCGAAAAAAGGTGATTCGTCTTACGAGGACAAAGGACAAAGAAAATAGTCTACGTTACGGCCACAAGGCCTTCGTCAGGAAAGGAAAGAAAGTGAAGGCTAGATAGGACACATAAAAACTAAATAAAATAAAAACTGGGTACTTCCCTGAAGGCAAGAACCGAAATTCTATCAAAATCGCTGTCCTGTTGATAAGCGCGTGGCTGAACAGAAAGCGACTTCCGCCGCCGGATGTACACAATGCATACTAAGAAACTAAAAAACGAAAAAACGAAACCGGAAAATAAACTACCCAACGTGATAAAAGTGGGGACTGGAAATAATAAGGGACAGAATGAGTGGGAGATAAATAAATATGAAATAAAAAAATGTATATGGCATACAAATAGAAGAATAGGATAAGAGTGGAAAGAGTAAAATAGAGCAAGAGAGGAGAGGGTGACCTCAGACAAAGGTGTGAAAAGTGTTGAGACCGGCTGGGTTTAGACACCCCATGCGGTGGATAAGACGGTTCTCAAGCTGTTCTCGGCTGGCAGTGTCAGAGGAGCAGGATCGGATCGCTGTGACCTGGATGTCGATGGGACCAAGGTGGTCAGGACCATTGAAGTGTATAGCAACTGGTGTTGACTTTTGCTGAGCGATGTCATTTAAGTGCTGGCTGAATCTGTCCCCAAGTCGTTTGCCTGTTTGGCCAATATAGGTTTTGCAGCAACGTTTACATATGATCGTATAAATGACATTGCGCGATTCACACGTGAAGCTACTAGTGATGGTGTACGTAGCCTTAGGAAAGGACACCTTCTGGGTTGAGATGACATACTTGCACGTGTTGCATCGTGTCCGACCACAGGGTAGTGTGCCAAAGTGAGTGGCATTCTCCTTTGGGAGACGGCTGTGAACAAGAAGATCCTTCAAGTTCTTGTCACGTCTATATGCCACCAAAGGTGCTTCACTGAATACTTTTTGGGTCAGAGGCTCTGCTTGGAGGATAGGGAGGTGGCGGAAAAGGATCTGTTTGACAGTAGTACTGTGAGGGTGATGGGTCAAGATTAATTTGACTCTATCCGAAGTGGATTTATGGTGAGGTTTGAGGGCCTCCAGACGAGAGATGGGGAGCACACGTTGGAGAGCAGAGGTGAGAACATGTTCTGGATAAAGTCTGTTACGGAAAAAATCCAACATCTCATTGGCTCGTAAGTGGAAGTCATCGTCGTCTTGGCATAAACGGCGGAGGCGGAGAAGTTGTGAAAAAGGAAGGGAGTCACGACAGGCCCGAGGATGAGAAGAGGTATACAGGAGGTAGCTGTGGGCATCTGTCGGCTTGTAGTATACTGAGGTATTAAGGCCGGAGGGCGTGATAGAAATAGTAATGTCAAGGAAGTTGACAGATACTGTGGAGACGAGGGAGGTGAACGCTATTATAGTCTCCAGCAACGGCAAGTGGCCCGGGAGATTGGTGTAATCTTAAACAGCCAGAAATCACGGCTGTGGTTTTCCTCTAGAGCCGGAGCGGGTTGAAATGGGAACGTATAGAAGCCAGTCAGCAGCAGAGTAGTTCCTACAGTTTATCAAGCACCTCAGGCTTGATACCTGAACAGCATCGTCATCACCAAATTCAGGAACAGGTGACAGGGTTACCATACCTAGGTCCTGAAAGTAACGAGAGAAGAGCGTAACGGAGACGCCGCATCATCAGTCGTCGAGTGTTAGAGAGACACTGAGACCAAGAGAGAGAGAGAGAGAGAAAAGGAGGGAGAAAATAGACAGGACCGGTAGGGTCTGTTCAGTATCCATTGAAGGATAGACACTGAGCCATTGTGTTACTCCAAGTCTATTATTGTAGCATTTCCAGTGGTGTTAGATAGTGGCGCATATCGCCTACCTAGTTGGAAGTGGGGTAGACATTTTCGTTGAGGAAGAGTCAACCAGACTGAGACAGTAGAATCTTACGTGTATTAGAGAGTGGAGGCTAAAGTCGACAGCCTTACCAGATCAGAGTAGTTTAAATCACTAACCACTTTTATTGTTCCTCAGCAGGGTGACAGGAAGAGTGAATGTGATTTGGGGTTTTTTTTTCTAGTGTCTTTCTCATTTAATTGTTACGTTGCTTTTCAGGCCAGTGCAACATTGCACGCTAATTTTTATGATTTATGTATGCTGATATTTTAATGGTTTGTTTTTCCATTCTGTAAATAAAAATATATATTTACTGTACACTGGATCAGCTTCTACTCTTTACTATACTTACTTTATGTCGTCTGTATAGTGGTGTCTGTGGTCGTTTTATACACCTTATCTCCTTGTATTTAAAGGAAGTCAGAGGAGGGTGAGATTATAGCCAGTTTGACGTCACGAAGCGGCAAGGGCGAGTCAAAACCTGGTTCTATCCCTTGAGCCAATAGTCTCATCTGTCCACAGGCATGTCATTTTCCATCTAAATTCTATCTTCTCAGACTTTCTCATACTAGGGTCTTGTTTTCATTCAGGCAAACTCTATAAACTTAAAACCACTTCGTGACACTAGGATAGACAACTCTGATGACAAACAATTGCTGCTTTGCAGGAAGGTCAAGGAAAACCAGAAGCTAGGGAAGCAGGCCGGAACAAATGCATGCTGAAGACGGATCCATTGGGCAGCAAGGTGCACAACATAGTGCAACGCAAACCACTTTGAGATGACAGATACAAATATGACTCAACGAGATGGTGCTCGACCCAAAGAGACCCACCAGGTGGGAAGAGTGCCGGACCCCTTGCCTCAGCGGGGTCCACCCAAAGCTACTGGTGGTCACCTATCTCCACATCGTGCAGCCAGCTCGCGGAATACTAGGGAAAATGCAACTCGCCAAAATACCCAGAAAAGAACATTAAATATACTGCAGTGGAATGCAGAAGGTGTCCTAAAGAAGAAACTACCTCTCACTAAAAAATTAACCGATGAGCAAATTGACATAGCCTGCATTCAAGAAACACACCTTAATTCAAACCACAAATTCCACATGCATTTGCTGATGGTTCAGCAAAAAACGCAGTTGAAAATTGGGGTGCTGGCATCCTCATAAAATTAAAGAATAAAATCCACTCTGTGGCAATCGCCACTGGCAAATACTACAATAACTTCAATGCTGAAGCAGAAGCCCTGAAACAGGCAGCAGAAACTCTTATTGAATGCAAAGCACTTACAGAAAAACAAATAGTAATCTTTACAGAAGCCCTCTCAGTAATAACAGCGCTGAAGAGCCACCATGCTAAAGGATTGAAAGATCTGATAATCTCCCTTTTAAAGACTGGCCAAATGTTTCAACAAGTGCACAATCCAGTGGATACCAGCCCATTGCAACATACCAGGAAATGAAGAGGCAGACAAACTTGCTCAGGAAGGAGGTGCCTTACAACAAAATGATATAGAGACAACTTAGGAAATGGCAAAAACTGCTATAAAAGCTACATTCAAGTCCAAATGGGAAAGAGAGCACCCAGGCCATTTAAAAAATGATGCATATCATCAGTTATCTAGGCAAGAACAGATCACCATTTTTCAGCTACACACTGGACACAACAGACTGAGATACCATCTATACCACAAATACAAAATTGGTTCAACAAACCTCTGCATGTGTGGCACCAGCCTGATAACAGCTGAACATCTGCTGTGGTTATGGTGGTGGTAATGATGATGATGGTTGTGATGATGATGGTGATGGCCATGGTGATGATGATGTGATGATGATGATAATGGTGATGGTGGTGATAATGATGGTGGTAGTGATGATAATGGTGCTGGTCATGGTGATGATGATGGTGGTGGTGATGATGATAGCAATGGTCATGGTGATGATGAAGATGATGGCAGTGGTGATAATGGTGGTGGTGATGATAATAGTGGTGGTAATGATGGTAGTGGTGGTAATGATAATCATGGTGGCCAATGTGATGATGATGGTGGTGGTGATGATGAACATGATGGCAGTAGTGGTCATGATGATGATCAAAATCAGTGGTTCCCAAAGTGGGTGATATCGCCCCCATCTGTGGGCATTGGGGGGATCAAAGGGGGTGATAAGGGGAAAATGGGCGGCAGGGGGGCAGGTAAGGGTTGGTTGAGGATTTGACAGGCTAAATTCAACAATATTACTCAATGTAACAATTACAAGTAAAAGTGTTTTGATCTTACACGGGTGGGCGAGTTAAAGGAGAACGTGACCTAAACAAACCCAAAACCACCGCTCCTCTCTAACTTCACTCAGCCCAGTTTCTCATACACCTTATAACAGAGGTTTCCAACATCAGTGAGGCGAGGAAGAGATAGGAAAGATAGATAGCAGAGTAGGTGTATTTCTAGGATCATTAAGCAAGGCACAGTTTCATTTATACTTGTATTTGCCATCCTGAGCTCAGCTAACTATTGCTGATCATAAGTTCTAGTGTTTACCAGCTTTGATATCGGTGTGTCCCCTGGCAAGCTGTGCTCGAATGTATTTTTCACTGGAAGCTGATGAATAGATATCTATAGGTGTTTCAAAAAGGACCAACTCTGCTGTGTTGCATATTTGATTGTCTCAGTATTTAGGTGAGCTAGTGACGTGATATCCGCGATACATTAATAAACAAGAGGAAAGTTTCCATAAAGCCAAGTGTATAACCACTTGTACTATTTATAGTCTTTTTTAAAATGTAATGCAGGGAAATTGGAGAGGGGGGCTGTGGGAATGTGCTCTCGAAGCCAAGGGGGTGGTGACCTGAAAAAGTTAGGGAAACACTGATCAAGGTGATGGTTGTGATGATGAAGATGGTCATGGTGATGATGAAGATGATGGTGGTCTAGAAGATTGTGATGATGGTGATGGCCATGGTGTTAATGATGACAATGGTGGTGGAGATAATGGTGATGGTTGTAGTGATGATGATGATGGTCATTGTGATGATGAAGATGATGGTGGTTGTGAAGATTATGATGATGGTGATGGCCATTGTGTTGATGATGACAATGGTGTGGATATAATGGTGATGATTGTAGTGATGATGGTCATGGTGGTGATGAAGATGATGGTGGTCATGAAGATTATGATAATGGTGCTGATGATGGTGATGGTCATGGTGATGATAGTGATAAAGGTGGTGATGGCCATGATTGATGATTATGATGGTGTTGAAAATGATGGTGATGGTCATGTGATGATGATGGTACTGGTGGTGATGGCAGCGATGATGATGGTTATGGCTGTGGTGGTGATGATGATGATACAGGTGATGATTCTGTGGTGATAATGATTGTGGTGATGAAGATGGTGATAATGATGATGGTGTGTTCTAACTCTTACAATGGTTATTTGCTTGGCCAGGGGCTTTTTTTCTCTCTCCATCCCTATTAAAGTTAGACTCAGCAACTCGTTTCATGATAAATACCATCTAATCATTATTTGTTCAAGGGAAGTGCGATTTAATCTTTGTCATCAAAGGCTACTGACCATTATTATTACAATTACTGTTACCATTACCACAGCCACTACTGCTGCTGTTCCAATTAGTTCTGTGTTTTAAAACTCTATGTGTGCCATTGACTCAAAATTTCATTCAAAACACTTCAGTCTTTCATTACAGCTCACACCCTGTACTATTTCTCCTTGTGGCCTTTAAAAATGTATCGATAGCTTTTTAATCTGGCTTATGATGAAACTAGCAATAACCCATCAACATTGACAGGTTATTAATTATAGGGTATTGTTTCTGTTACATGTATTCGAGACGGTACTATTACTACTGTGGTCATTTCATTGCAGGCGACCGTCATTAGATATTTGTAGTGAAAATTATATGGGTGTATTAAATATGTTTATAAATTGTGTTGTTGGCTTCTTTCCATAATCAAAATGTTCATGCACACCGTCATTTGCGCACTTTTTCCATTTTCGGGAGAGTACATGTAAGGGGAAACAATACAATTATTGTCTAACTTTCAACCACAGTTGCACCCCCTTAGCTGTGGTTGAAAGTTAATGTCCTCTCTCGAAAATAGAAAAAGTGCGCAAATGACGGTGTGCAAAGTGTGACAGAACGACAGACCGAAGTACTTACAGCGGGAATTATGGTATTGAATGGGCTTTCAATTTAGTTGTACTTCAATGACTGAGTTTGTGATCATATGAGAGCAAAAAACTGGCATGACTCCCATCAGGCCTTATTCTTCTGGTTTCCTCAGTGTGTGTCCTATCTTCTCATCTATTTTTTCACTGGCATTTGTCTGATTCTAGTCATGAGTTCCCATTAGTGATCTTGTCACACCACTTCAATCATTTTATTCAATGCAAGAACCCATTGAAGAAAGTCTATAGATTTTTTATTGCTGCTTTTGTAGTTCTCCATGTTTCAGAGCCATACAATATAACTGACTAAACTAGCAAGCAGCCTGTGGAAAAAATGAATTACAGTGTGCTCTTACTGCTTCACGCTAGGGTTTAGAGAAGCATTAGCATACCTTTGAACCTCCTGAGACAAAAACCTGTACGTCATACCCAAAAATCCTTATAAACACCCAAAAATCCTTATGCAAAAAATATATTAATAAATTATACACAATCATACATGCCACACCTCAGAGATGAAAAACCTGTACAAAAAATTAAAAAAACCTGTACAAAGACCCGCAAAACCTGTACAAAGACCCGCAAAACCTGTACAAAGACTGAAAAACGTAACAAAAGAGTTTATTCATGTAAAAGTATATTCAATTAGATGGTTCTGCACCATCATAGTGACATGCGGCCTTTGCCTTTTTAAGCATGTCTTCACTTGCTTTAAAACCTAAACAACAAGAGTTAGAATTTATTTTGCATTGTAGAAATGCTGTGACTGTATCATCATTTAGTCTATTTCTGCAGTCCGTGTGAATCTTTTTCATCATAGAGAAAGACCTCTCACAGTCAGCATTGCTGTGAGGCAATGTCAATAAGCGTTTCACTATGACTGCCAGACTGGGAAATCGTGTACGACCAGTGCTAGTTTTCAGGTTGATTATGTCAAGCCAGTACCTAGAAAAGCTTCTTTTTTGTCCAGCGTCAAATCTTGAAATAATTCATCAGGCAGCAAACAATAATCTTCAAATTCATCCTTTAACACCTCTTGGTCTAAATGTGGTGCAAAAGTGTTGGCCAGCTTACAGATTGCTGTATATTGAACTGTGTCTTTAAAGGCTGGATCAAGAATTTTGATATCCTTAAGGACTTCATTCTCAAATGGAAATTTATCCAATATCTTTTTCACAACAGCAACATGAAAGTTCCTCACATCTCTGAAAAATGAATTTCTCACTTGAGAACTTATATCTAACTCTTCCAGTAATGTCCTGTTGGACAGACCAACAGCAAGTGTATGGTCATCATGCTGTAGATCACGTTCAGCATACTTTAACAATCTTATATCTTTCACCTCTTTTACATATTTCATCTCTACAAATTTGACAATAAATTTTCGTAGCAGACGATCCATTTCATCCATCATACCACCTATTTGGGACTCATCTGTCTGAAACAATTTGTTAAATTCAGTCAACAGAGGTAGCACAAATTGGAGAAAACGTAGAGTCATCTGGGTCAGTGGTGATTTTAGTAACTGATGAATGTTTTTGACACGGCATGGTTTTTCCATATCGTCGTGGCTCTCGAAGTATGAAGATAGAGCAGAATATTGATTTAAAATTCTGTCCACTACTTTCTGCAAAGAAAGCCAGCGAGTCTGGCAGTGCTTTAGTATGTCTAGTGCATCCACTCCTGTAAACAGTTGAAACTCTCTGTATGATTTTTTCCGTTTTGAGCTATGCTCAAAATGATAGAAGATATCTATCAAAAGGTCATCAACAGGAATAGTCAGCTGCTTTATACCCTCCTTGGCACAAAGATTTGCAAGGTGGCAAATACACCCTATACTAAACACATCAGGGTTCTTGCTCTTGATTCGCGTTAGTACAGAGTTTGATTTGCCAACCATTACATTGCAGTTGTCACTTGCAAAACCTATACAGTTAATCCATGGAATTTGTAAGTCGCTGAACACAGCATCAATATCACTGAAAATAGCTTCACTGGTTCCACCAGTACCGACCGGCATGCCCAGCAACCTGGTTCTAGGTCCTATGCCATCTTCAAATACCCTCACCATTATAGCTAAACGCTTGTCAGTTTTTCTATCATTTGACTCATCGATCATCAAGGAGAAAGGTGTCTTCCTGCATAATTTGATGACTGGCTCCGTTGCAGATGGAGCCAAGCAGTTTTTAATAATGGCTGTTGTTTTGGTTCGCTTGCATTTGAAACGTTTGGCAATAGCACTGTCCGGAAACATCTCAGCTGATAAGTCTGAAAAATGGTCAGCTATAGAAGCAGCTATGTTGTGTTGAGCAATAAAATTTGCAAATAAAACTTCAGCCCTCGTTATTTTATCATCTTCTTGTTGAGGCTGAGTAAAGAAGGCCTTGATAGAACTTCCGTTCTTCAGCTGATAGTTCCTTTCATGCAGTTTTGTTTTGAAATGCTCCCTCACATCGTGTAAGCCAGATGCCATCACTTTAATATCTCTATTGCATATTCTACAGTATGCATGTGAAGAGCCTAATTTGGATGTCTCAATAATCCCAGGGAATGTAGTTGTCCAGTCAGATTGAAACTTCCCACGACGTTGATCTTCTTCTAACCTCCTTTTTTTAAAGTTAGGCTCAGCCATGCTGTTAGATGGATGCAATATTTCCTGCTAGACAGAAAAAAAAAAAATATTAATGTGAAAAAGTAAATACAAATATTAATAATCAATTTGAAAAATATAATTATTTGTAATTTTAATATTATATAATGAAATAGAATCTTGGAAAAAAATTAATACAATTTATGGTTGAAATGAAGAACAGTTGCTGTGTTTTCTATAGTGCCTTATAAAAGTACAGGCCTAAAGAGACCAGTAATAAGCATTATGGGTTAGGAATCTTAAATTTAAAATCTAATAAATTTTTTGCTAAAGCTGGTAATGAAAATATAAACTAGCGCTGGCGTAATATTAGCCTGTATATTTTCTACCGAACTTCAAAAATTGGAATAGCCGTTAAAGCCCAACTGGTAGTTTTAAATAGACCTTCCCATACAAATTTTAGTGTCAATCAAACATTGATAGTAGGCTAATTAATTATTTAATAATTATAAATCATTGAATGACCGTAATGATGACCACCAAAGGCAAAATAACATTGTTTTTTAAAGAAACGAAATTAAAACTAAGAAGAGAAGTAGGCTAACTCCAAATAAACTTTTCTCTGATCGAGTTAAGATGTAAATTTTCCACGCTATTGTGGTTTTTTTTTTTCTTTTCAGTTTCATAATTTGGTAATATCGGAATGACGTTCGCCGAATGCTCCGCGTGTATTTTCGTACCATTTAGATTTAGGGTTAACCCTAGCTGTAACCCTAATTATAACTCTAAATGGTACGAAAATACATGCGGAGCATTCGGCGACCGTCATTACGTTATTAGGCTACCCATAATTTGTAGGCTATTGTATTATTTTTCAAATTTACATTTCTTACGCACTTTCTACAAGTTTTAGTGAAATCAAATAATATGTAGTGGTATCAGCCTTTTTTTTTTTTACCAGCTGTAAATAATCAATTATGCTAAACCTTAGGGGAAAAGAAAGCATAGGCCTAAGTTATCTGACAGTTAAATCTAACTTCATCTAAACAATGTTATTGTAATATTTTTTTAAAAATGAATTACTTACCAATACTAAACTGGAAATTAATCCTAAACAATAGGCTCGACTCAAAAAAGATTTCAGTGCTGCGTAATCGTTCAAATAATCAGTAACCTCGCGCTAGCTTTAGCGAAAAATTGTGAATGAACACGCCACGCACATCCCGCGGCAATTGAAAAATAGGCAGCTTGATTTTCATTGGTTATTTTTTTTTTTTATCCACTTGGCTTAAAATCTCGCCGAATCTCATGACGCAAATTGTGTAGTGGCACAAGATTTATATGTATATTTAATAATTAGGCGAAAAAACCCGTACAGACCCGTGTACGGCCCGTACACATCTGAAAACGCAAACACCCCGTACAGATTATGGGTAAACCTTTAAGTGTGGCATGTATGCACAATACAGTTTTAAAACAAGAAGTGATCAGCAACAGATGCAGTTAAGTTATGCTGGGCAATGAAATTGGCAAATAAAACTTCAGTCCTTGTAATGCCACCCTCTTTCTGCTTTGGCTGAGCAAAAAAGGTCTTAATAGATGCTCCCTTCTTCATTGCAAACATTTGTTCATGCAATTTCAATTTAAAATGTACTTTCAGATCATATAATCCTGAAGCTACTACTTTAATATCTTTGCTTCATAATCTACAAAAAGCATGGGTTGATCCTAACTTGGATGCATCTACAATGCCAGGGAAGAGTTTAACCCATTCGGCCTGAAACTTACCATGACCTGCAAGCTTTTGTTTCTTTGAATTAGGCTCAGCCATCATTCAATAAATGAAATATTTCAACTAATAATCTTTGTAGACGAAGATAATGATTAAAAAATACAATGAAGCAAAGCAAACAGCTAACTGCAAAAAATTATTATAAACAGAATAACGAATCTAGGAAGAAAAAAAAACGTGCTACCAAAATTTACAAAATTATTATTAAAAAGTTGCTAGAAGAGTGATAATAGATTGCCACTTTATTGAAAAATAAACCAGTGAAGTTTACGCAAACAAACTTTTTTTCTAGTTATGTAGGGCTGACACAGAATATTATGACATTAATTTATTGGAAATATTTAAATGATCAAAATATAACTGGAAAGGTTAAGAGAATAGTTTAAAAAAAAAAAAAATACAACGAAGCAAAGCAAACAGCTAACAGCAAAAATTAAAAAAATTAACTAAATTATTAACAGAATATCAAATCTAGGAAGAAAAAAAGTACTACCAAAAATTTACAAAATTATTATTTAAAAGTTTGTAGCCTAGACCAGTGATAATAGATCGCCACTTTATTAAAAAATAAAGCAGTGAATTTCGACCGCTGGAATAAAGTAGGCATACTCAACACAAACAAATCTTTTTTTTTCTAGTTATGTAGGGCCTACACAGAATATTAAGACATTAATTTACCGGAAATATATTGAAGGGCAAGATATAACTGGAAAGATTAAGACAGCGATTAAATTGCAACAGAGCAAAACAACAGCAATATTTAACCAAGTTATAAGTACTTAGCATTTTTTAAACAAAATGGCATCGAAGTGTGATAGCAAGCATGGTTCATAACAGGTAACTTTAAAAACACGTCATGTCACGCTGAAAACCAGAAGTGTTTGAGGCCAAATTCAAAGTTTTTGCCGAATTGTTGGGTATAAAAGGATTTGATTGGTTGCTGGGAGTCTCTCAGTTTAAAAACAGACGCTGAGATTCCCAGAATTCAAAAAAAAAAAAAGATTGGTTTTTAAAAAAAACCTGGGCTAGAAAATATTTTCTGATTTGAAATTAAACAAAACTTGGGTTGGAAAATATTTTTAGAATTTATAAAAAAAATTTTTTCAATATTTTGTTGTTGGGGAGGGGGAAAAATCCGTACAACGAGTCTGTACGGCCGTACACTGTTAAAAGTATCAAAAAAACATACACTGTATGAAAAATTCGTACAGGTTGACAGGTATGCATTAGCCGTTATTGTTTTAATAGTTTCAGCCACTTATTACTTGCAAAAAGAAAACATAATACCTGGAACATGGCTACGGTTGCCAGTTCAGCATTAGGATTTAGAGTTAGGCTAAACTGTAACCTTAAACCTGTTTCGACCTTTTCTTAAAAATAATAATTTGGGCAATATCTTTTAAATGTCCTTCTCAATTTCCTTTTAACCTTCTAAAACTATTCATTGTGATTGTTTCTTACCTACAACAATGTATACTGTATTATTCAGATCCGTTTGACTACAAATTTTCATAAACTCTATTCATTCTGTATTGTTAAGTATAAAACTAAAACTAGAATACACATTCTTCTTTACTTTTATGTATAAAGACTGTGGTACATGTAGTGGTTTTGATGGTATTGTATGATGGTGATATTACTTAGTGTGATGTGTGAGGTCAGCTGTGAAGGCTCCTGAGATAATTGTAGCTGTGAATTTTCAGAAGGCCATTCTTGCTACCACTACGACCTCACACCTATCTTTTTTTACTAATGAATGTGGCTACGTTAAAGATCTAGGGTAATGATATGTAATGTGTTGTGGTGGTTTGCAAACACACACACAGATATTTAACAAGTCTAATAATAGTAATAAAATGTTAAAACACATTGAACTAACTCGAGATGTGTAAAATTTGGATAGTAATTTTCTTTAAATTTATTTGTTCTGAACCAAGGTTTTATTTTGGCCAGAACATATGAAAGGTTTTGCAATTATGAAAGAAATGCATGAATATGACATAATAAAAGCAAGGTGTGTACATATGTATGTTACTAGACTAGTAAATATTACTACTGTTTATAGTTGTAATCTAATTGGGAGAACATTTAATGGATGTGCTGTTGGGGTGGCCTCATCACTCCCTGTCTATGGTGACTACACATTGTCCAGTTATTTGATGGAAATTTTATGGGTGTGTTAGAAATTAAGTTGAGTTGGTGAATTCTCAGCAGACCAGACGCTCACGTAGCTTGAAGGTGTAGCTCTGGTGCTGAGATCTGGTGGCCCCACCTCTCCGTGCTTGGGGGCAATATCAGAAGTCTGGTGGCCCCACCTCTCCGTGCTTGGGGGCTATAATAGGCTGCTCTGACAAAATGTTACTGCACGGGTCCACTCTTGTATGATTCAACTCATCATCTGACACCAAATTGGTGCCAAATAAAAACTCACAGCTCTGCAATAAAGTATTGGTCATGTGTCAGAATTCCATCCTCTAACCCATTTCTGGACACAACACGACACACAACAACACCACATAGACGGGTAAGATCTCTTTGACCAAACAACACATCTTACCAAGTTGGTTTCACATAGGATAGGTTCTCCCAGACTACATATTCTGAAATATGTTCATTAGCTTTCTGCCATAGAATAGGATAGGTGATATGTTCCACTGATCTCAACACTTGATCTGTCCTTCATAATCCTTACTGGAGTTTATGTATTTTATTTATCTCTAGACCCTGAACTGGGGCGGGGGGTCTAGAGCGAATCCTTACTTGTTGTAAGGGAGAGATTATGATATGGCAGTATCAAATCACTTGAAACATTAAACAAATATTAAAATGTACAAAGAAATAATTTCAGTCTTACCAGAATTATGAATATAGAACACAGTTAAATGCTAGCAAAACTCAGCTGAGCTGCTGGCCTTAGTATGGCGTCCCTCTAAATATTTCAATAGCTTCTGGGAATTACACCACTTAATAATTCACTGTGTCTACTAGGACAACTTATAACGAATGGCACAAAATGCGCGTCTGAGCGCCGATAATATATTCATCTATGGCCAATCACCGCCTTTTCCTTTTCAAATTCAAATATCCTACCAAAAAGTCATTTCAGTCATACCTCAGTCAAGTATGCCTTATTGTCTGTTGGTCCGTCCGTCCGTCTCTACTTGCGTTTCACAAAAAACACACTTGTTTTTTGAACCAACTCTGCCTTCCCCTACACAATTTTGCCTTTAAAGTTATTTTTAGCCACAATTCTCCACCCCCATCCCGTCTCATTCATTCCAACTAGATTTTAGCACTTGCGTCTTCAAGGCCACAATTTTTTGAAAATTAGTGACATGTTTTATTTCAATGCAGACGCTCGCTGATATGAACAACACAGTCTTTTGTCAATATCTTTCTTATTATCTATCCGTCTGTATAAATGAAAGCATATTATTTCACTGCTCAAGATGGGCCATCCGGCCAGCTATGTTTTATATTCCTAACATTATTATTAAGAAAAAGTTACTTTTCAAATATTTTCTAGAATCTTCTATAATGCGTTCATCACTGCATTCAAATAAACGGACTAAGTTATCGCAAAAGCGTCCAAGAAATGACTGTTGCATATAACAGCTAAGGTCCCTTTTGTCGATTTCTTTACCTTTTGTCAACTTGGGGACGTGACTTTTTCCTCCATTCCCCACCACTTGCGTCTTTTAGCCTTGCTAGTTTCAAGCACGCGTTCAGTCAGATTTTTCCTTTTGATCTCCGTTCTCATCCCGTTCCGTTTTGCCTTCACGTCTAACAATTTAATTTCCATGGCGGGTGATGACCCGCGGCGTGGGCGATCATGTATTCTAGCAGCTTACGCATTAGTTTTTATCCCTACGTTGTATCATTGGAGATATTTTAACGTTGTATCATGGTTAATTTTATGACAGTACATAGATATGTGAAATATACTACTGGACAAAAGTTAAGGGCCACCAAGAAAAACTCCACTATGGACCAAATAAATGCATGTCTAATGCAGTGATCATTTCGACCACTTGTCATACTGATTTATTGCATACCAATGGTGAACACTCTTTACCGATGATCATTTTCCACGTGCATTCAAATTCAACTCACTTTTTCACCTTTTGAACTAGTGGGGCATGTTGCAAAAACCATGAGTTTTTGCAGCAACAATGGCAATTTTCACGTTTGGGTTAAAGTGACCCAGTTTTTGGACATTTAAAAAAAATTAACCTAGTGCACACAGAAATGTATACTCATTTCTCTGAGCTCAGTTTTAATGACATTTTCACTTGTCTTTACAGTTTGCCAATTAATTATATAAACCTTGTCTAAACTGAATGGCAGCCCTTAACTTTTGTCCAGTAGTATATGAACAACAAAATTCTTAGTCTCAGCATGAGACGATATGTTCAAGATAGCTTTCACACACAGCACAGTGCATGTGTGCCATTTCCGTATTTTCCTGAAATGTTGGTGTCAATGTTTCTAGGTTTCAGACATTCATTTACAATGGAGATAAAAAAGCCAAACACTTGTCTTATAAGGGGACCCCTTCTGATGATCACATTGCCTCTTTTTTTTTAACGATCTGTATAATTTCCTATCATTTCATCACAATTGATTTAATATTGACTTTTAAAATTAAACTCACACATATCAGCTGTAAGATTTTCATCAAAAAGGCCAAATCCCATGTCCTCATCTGAGAAATCGTCAAGTGCCAGACTGGCATAATTATTATCTGTGATGGGAGAACAAGAATATGAATATTCTGCCATTCCTTATTACAAACTATATTTATATATCATTTGTGTCTAACATTCCCATTTCAGTCACAAAAACCCATAGTGTTATATGGATCCATGACATGGAGTATATGTTAAAATAAATGCAATGAAAAGCAAGATAAACATACTATCTGTGAAAAATGAGGAAGAACTAATGAAGAATTGTTCATCTTGTTTCCCTTAAGACCCACCAGAAAACACATGGAGAAGAGAACATAAGACATAAATTTGAAGAAAAAGGAAGACAGAAATGACTGGAACTAAAAACCTAGAAAAAGATAGGAGTGGAAATGTTTATCTCAAGTTTTTCCTCCACAAGAAACAAAAAGACAAAGAAGAAAATAAAGAACAAACACTAAGAGCAAACAGAATATGAGGTTACAGCATGTAGAAAGGTTACAGCATGTAGAAAGGTTACAGCATGTAGAGAGAATGTTAAACAAGAAGAAAAAGAAAAAACGAACACTAAGAGCAAACAGAATATGAGGTTACAGCATGTAGAAAGTTTACGGCATGTAGAAAGGTTGCAGCATGTAGAAAGGTTGCAGCATGTAGAAAGGTTACAGCATATAGAAAGATTGTTTAAACAAGAAGAAGAAAAAAAAAAGAACAAACAGAATATGAGGTTACAGCATGTAGAAAGAATGTTTAAAAAAAAAAGAAGAAATAAAGTACATTCAAAAATACAGCAGCTCCAGATTCATGTAGAAGTAACCATGACGAAGTAGCGACAGAATGGAGACATATTAAAAGTTATGTTATGAGAAATGGAAGGAGACAAGAATCATGCAAGAGGAATGAAAGAAAACTGCAGCAAGGAATTTAAGTGAAAGAATAATAAAAAAAAACCAGGCAGTTCTTGTTCGTGAATCCCCAGAGTAAGAGAGGTGGAGGGAGACCCAAAAAAACACATGAAGAAGAGAACTGGAAATAGGAATAAAGGGGGATAAAGAAGACACAGAAGGATTTTGAGTGGATGGCACAGGACAGGAAGAATTTGTAAGAATTTGCTAAAGAACCTTTGATCCTCAGAGAGCTGGATGAACAATGATGAATAAATGAACAATGATGAATGAATGAACAATGATGAATGAATGAACAATGATGAATGAACAATGACAAATGAATGAACAGTGAAAAATGAATAAACAATAACAAATGAATGAACAATGACAAATGAATGAACAGTGATAAATGAATAAACAATAACAAATGAATGAACAATGACAAATGAATGAGAAATGAATGAACACTGATGAATGAACAATGACAAATGAATGAACAGTGACAAATGAATAAACAATAACAAATCAATGAACAATGATGAATGAATGAACAATGATGAAGGAATGAACAATGAAGAATGAATGAACAATGACGAATAAATGAACAATGATGAAAGAACAGTGACAATAAACAATAACAAATGAATGAACAATAACAAATGGATGAACAATGACAAATGAATGACCAATGACAAATGAATGAACCATGACAAATGAATGAACAATAACAAATGAATGAACAATGACAAATAAATGAACAATGATGAATGAATGAATAATGATGTATGAATGAACAATGATGGATGAATGAACAATGACGAATGAACAATGAAGAAAAAGCTGCAAATTTACTTGATAAATTTCTTATATTCATGTGAAATTTTGAGAACTTGAATATTTGCTCTTGTTTAGTTTTCTTAGCAATAAAATTTATTTGATATAACCACAGGAGTTGGACAAGGTCATGAACTTTCACCATTATTGTTCAACATTTATAAAAGGTAAAAGTTGTCCCATAGAAGATACTGTTATAGAGGAGTGAAGAGTTAGAGACTTCACTGGGCTAGGTCAAGCATTGAGAGGTGGGGGTGACCAGTTCCTTTCCTTGCTGCCTTTTCCTTCCCTAACTCAAGAGCGAAGTCAGGTATCCATTTAGAGCTGGATAGGCTGGAGAAAGTCAATACTGTGAATTGAATCCGGCATCTTTGCCGTGAGAGACTAACGCTCTAACCACAATGTCAATCGGGCACACTCAACATTTATAGGGACAAAATAACATCAGAAGCTAACATAGAAGCAAACCCAGAAGATGAAGAAAACACAGATAGTGAAGAATACAACCAACTGAATGACTTACTGTTTGCAGATAACAAAGTCTAATGTAAGTGTTGATATTTACTGTCGTGTGTAGTAAATAGTATTAAATGTAATGAGACGTGGCTGGCTGTCACACATTCTCACGTTATGAAGCTTAATCACGAAGACTGAATACACTAGGTAAATACGACATATTTAATCAGCCATCTTAGATGCAGGAGGTAGGAAGAAGAAGAAGAGTTCCCATAAGGGCAAGTAACTCTAGTCGGGAAAACAAACTAAACATCGAGACGATAATATACATCACCATCCCCCCTTCTTTATGAGTGAACAAAGTCATTCATCCAAGAGGGTTTCTTGTGATCTCTTTGAGGTCTCTTAGAGCAAGATAGTAGGAGAGAATGTTCCTGTTCTTTGCCAGCTTTCCCAGGACTAGAAGTAGCTGGGGTTGAAGGATCAACTTCTGGAGGATTGGAAATGTTCATTTACTTGTGTTCTTCATGTCTGGCAAAACAACCTGTTGCTCGGGTAGAACTGGAGAGGAGAGATCAATTTCCAGGTCCGCAGGATCAGGTGTGAAAGGTGTTGTTCTTTCAGAGAGCCTCTTATCAATCCTTCCAGGTTGCCAGTTTGGTTGTTCAGAGTCTTGATAGTAGACTGGCTGGTGAGACAACTTGGGCAGATCATGAGCAGTTTTATCATGATATGTCTTCACTGATCTGTCTCTCTTGCGTCTACTTTCAGTAACTCTACTGTGAGATGCAACGGGTTTCACTGCAGAAGGTATCAGTGTACACAGTTTCCTGTTGAACAGTATTTCTGCTGGACTTTGATCAAACCCTTGTCTTGGCGTATTACGAAGTTCAAGTAGTGCCTCATATGCATCTGTATTGTCCTGAACAGTCTTTCTCATCATACCCTTGATGAGTTTCACAGCAGATTCAGCTAATCCATTGGCTTTATGGTGACCTGGTGCTGATTTAACATGAAGTATTCCCCATCTAGCAGTAAATGATCTGAACTGTGCAGACGTAAACTGAGTACCTTGGTCAGATACAATAACTTTAGGAACACCATAACGAGCAAAATGAGACTTCAATTTCCTGATGACTAACTGTGCTGTCATTGTAGGTAGAAAGTCTACTTCAATGAAGTTGGAAAAGTAGTCAATCAGAACTAGATAATATCGGCCTTCTATAATAAAGATGTCAGTGCCAACTTTCTCCCAGGGTGATAAACCTCTTGAGTGTTGGTTTAAAGGTTCTTTAGTATTCCTTGTCTTCGTTTCTTGACATTCTGGACAACTGTCAGCTATCTGTCGAATCTCAGCCGTCATGCCGATCCAAAACAGACAACTTCTGGCCCGGCACATCATGCTGTCAAATGCAAGATGAGCAGCGTGTAGCTTCTGCTTGATTTCAGGCCTCAGTGCTTTTGGGATAAGAATACGCTCTCCTTTAAGTATTATGCCTTGTTCTGTTGTCAGAGTATCACGAATGTCGAAATAAGGCATAAGCTCAGCTGGTACATCAGACTTTTTTGTAGGCCACCCATGCAAAATGGTCGACTTCAACCTCTGAAGCACGCTGTCTTTGAGAGTTTCAGCTTTAATCTTTTCCATCATCACATCTGGTATTTCAGGTAATCTTACAGGTGCATCAGCTCCTGCATTGCTCTCTCTATCAGCTAAGGAATCCAATGTGACATTATGAATACAAACTCTGGACAGTGTGTCGGCTATAAGAAGATCGGAACCTTGTACCCATTGGAATTCAAAGTCATATCGATGGCTGCGCATCAGTAAATTCTGCAGTCTTCGAGGAATTTGACTCAGAGGTTTCTTAACAATGGCTGCCAAAGGTTTATGGTCATTGATGACTGTAACTTTCCTTCCATAAGTGTACTGGTCAAAGCGTTCTAAACCATATACAACAGCTAAGAGTTCCTTCTCAATTTGAGCCCAACGTTGTTCTGTTTCAGTTAGAGCTCTTGAAGCAAACTCTATTGGATGACCATTTTGTAGGAGGACAGCCCCAAGTCCAAAGCTGCTACTATCAACTTGAATACACAAAGATTCATCAGGATCATAGTATGCAAGTACTGGAGTAGAAGTAATCAGTTTCTTGATTCTCTTGAAGGCTTGTTCACAATCAGCAGACCAGATAAAGGGAGTATCCTTACGGGTAAGTTCTCTTATTGGATGAAGAACTTCTGAAAGATTGTTGAGAAACTTTGCTAGATACTGTATCATGCCACAAAATCTGCGAACCTCATGACAGTCCTTAGGAACGGGTATGTTTAGTATTGTCTCAACCTTTTTCTTGTCTGGTTCAACACCTCGAGCAGTAATAAGGTGACCCATGAAGGTAATTTTTTCTTTCTTCTCTTGAGCTTTACCTTCATTCAGTTTAATGCCTTTCTCTGTACACCTATGTTTCAGTGCTTTAAGCTTCAGATCATGGTCCTTAATTGCTTGTTGTCTGTTTGATCCACAACCTGCAATAACTATGTCATCAGCAACATTGATGCAACCATGAAGACCTTCAAGAGCTTGTGCTAGATGCCTCTGGAAAATTTCACTGCTTACATTCAACCCAAATGGTAATTTAGACCATCTGAACCTACCAAAAGGTGTAATCATTGTTGTAAGTTTACTAGACTTCTCATCAAGTTTGATATGCCAGAATGCTTCCTTGATATCCAGCTTTGTGAAAATCTTGGCATTATTGAGTTCAGGCAATACATCATCCAGAGTTGGTAATCTGTAATGCTCTCTCTGCAAAGCCTCATTCAGGGGTCTAGGATCAATGCATATTCTTAAAGAACCATCAGACTTTTCAACAACAGCCATTTGGTTAACCCATTCAGTCGGTTCCTCTACTGGTATTAATATACCTCTGTTCATTAGATTTTGAAGCTCTGACTTTACCTTGCTCTTAAGTGAAAATGGTATTTTTCTGCACGGCAGTGCCTTTGGACGAATATTAGGATCAATATGCAACACAGCTTCACCCAGGACACCTAGATGGTTATCAGAGTTATGATCATTATCTAAACTGTCAGTAGCCACCTTAGCAATAAATTTGTTTGTGTTGACTGTCACAAACTGTAGATCCTGCAGTGTGTTGTTGCCCAGCAAACATGTGAATCTATCTTTCACAACAGTAAACCTTATATCGTGTTTTGTCCCAGTCTTAGGATTCTCAGCAGTTAATAGAACTTCTCCCAGTGGAGTCCTCTTAGTACCATTCCACATAACAAGCCTCTGTTTAGTGGGTAACAATTGTTCTTGCATCACAAAGCGTTGACAGATTGTATTCACATCAGCTGCTGTGACTAGCTGAAATTTTACCATTTTTCTATTGACAATGAGTTGTGCAGATGTACAAGCTTTGCTAGACTTCACACAAGCAAGAAGAACTTCAGAATCTTCCACTGACTCTGTGTGAACAGTGTGAACTTTCTTGCATTTAGCTTTGAAATGGTTTCTTCCCCCACAGTTTGAGCAAAACTTCCCCCATGCAGGACACTTTTTCTTAATCAATAGATGTTTCTGTCCGCAGTAATGACACTCCTTTCTAGGTTCAAAGTACCCACTGTCAGTGTTACTTTGACAGGCTTTATCAGCAGCATGCCCAGTGTCTCTCTTGGGAGGTTTATGGTTGAGTGTACCTTTTCAACCCTTGCTTCAGAAGGTTGTACTGTATTACTCATCTCTCTTATGTCGTTTCCAGTTTGCTCGAAGACTCTGCATATGTGAATGGCTTTCTTTAGATCGAGGTCAGCTTCCCTCAAGAGCTTCTCTTGTAACCTTTTGTTAACAGTAAAGACAATTTTGTCTCTTATCATATGATCCTTGTCGTTAAAGTTGCACAAATCTGCCTTAGTTCTCAGCTCAGTCAAAAAGGAATTAAAGGGATCTTGAAGAGGTGTGTTCCAGAATCTGAACGTATGTAATACTTCATTGCTTCGTGAGCTACAATGGTTCTGGAGCAAATCGAGAATTTTATTAGGATTAGAGTGGTCTCCTTCCTCTGCCAGTTGATCAAAAACTTCAACGGCTTGAGGTCCAGCACAGTGTAGGATGATGGCCGCCCGAACAGGATCAGGTTTAGAAGCCACCTCTGATGCATGCATATATAGATCTAACTGTCGTCTCCATTTACGAAATGTGTCTGGTTCGACGTTATTTATGTCTAGGCAGGGTGGTAACCGAAATAAGGGCCGTTCTGCCATGACGAAATGTCTAACAATGGTATGCAAGCAATAACCTACCAGAGTCTATGATGTCAGAACACGTGTCAGCAGAATAGTTCGAATTCTGTAGAAATAAACACCGCTGCCACCATGTTGATATTTACTGTCGTGTGTATTAAATAGTATTAAATGTAATGAGACATGGCTGACTGTCACACATTCTCACGTTATGAAGCTTAATCACGAAGAACGAATACACTAGGTAAATACGACATATTTAATCAGCCATCTTAGATGCAGGAGGTAGGAAGAAGAAGAAGAGTTCCCATAAGGGCAAGTAACTCTAGTCGGGAAAACAAACTAAACATCGAGACGATAATATACATCAACAGTAAGAAGATGAAAACAAATTGCAATTACCTACAGATGCACTTTATTCAACCTGTGGAAGATACAACATGAAGATAAACACATCAAAGTCAGAAACTATGAAGATTAGCGGGTCGCCAAGCCCACTTAACATACATGTCAGTGTGAGGAGTTACTGTGATTTAGTTTTCAACAGGCCCCAGTTCGTTTCTCTTTGTAACTATAAGAGATGCACCAGTCTTCTTCTCTTGATAACTATATGAGTTTGCCAATTTTGTCTTCTTTCTAGTAAAGATTGGGAAGTATTCTTTTTCTCTCCGAATAGTAGGGGTGTTTAGTATTGTTCTGTAGGTAAGGTAATTGAGGGTTTTTTTCTATAGGGAGTACTGTAAGTAGTACTGAATGGCACCAGTCTTCCTTTTTCTAGATAATGGTGATCTTGTAATTCCATTTTTGCGTTGTTTAAATTTATCGCGGTCATTTTATCGTGGTAAGCTTTGGCGTGATTTAATTAACCCCTACCCAGTAAATTGGGGGAAGGGTGATGACCACTACCCAGGTAACGTCCAACTTACGTTAGAGCGAATCACATTTGGTTCTACTCACGAAACGGACATTGTTGGGTAATATTACGGGGCCGAACCGACGCGCAGTTTAAAGTAAGCAGGTTACTCATAGGTTCTAAATTTAGAAGATGAGCACAGGGATATTTTTAGATTTATCACTAATTCTATTGGTTGGAACGGGACGCCAAGCCTCAAGTAAGTCTGGGGTCAGCGTGGCTAAATTAAAGATATATACGAGCGCTTCTCAATTTGCAGTCTGCAGAAAATTCCCGGCCGTGCATCCAAGTAATATTGTCTGCTTCTGAAGCGGAAGAAACGCAGTATTGGTATGTCTATAATTTAAAGTAGCGAGGTAATTAAAGCTTAGTTTCTCTAATAGAGTCTTAGCCCGTTCAAGTGTAAATTATTTGAAACTAATGTAACGTGTAATCCATCAATTATTTCTTCGAGGATAACAGTGTCCATCAGTGAATTAAAGAGATATTAAGTATGCGTGCGCTGTAAGATTAAATAGAAGGCCTGTAGAAATACGCGCATCTGTGATTTATGTTAATTTACAGATTATTCGGAAGCGCGTGTATTTTATTTCATTGAGAGTTCTTTTTTTCAATAGTCACATATAAATATAATATGGGAACGGATTTTGTAATTTAATCACGGGGTTACTGGGATTTATTTGAGTAGGAATTCGGGATTGACAGAGGAGATAGTTAAATTATTTTCTATTTGTGAAGTTATAATAATTGCAGTGTGACCACGTTGGGTAGTTGTGTAAGGGTTTATGGTGCCTTTAAGTGGTTGTGAAATTTAATATTATGCAGAGTAGTATTTAATTTTTGTGGTAATGGGATTTAATGAGTCCTAGAAAATATAGTCTATAAAGATATATATATTTCTGTGCATAGAGATGTAATATAGAAATGTACTGAGAAATTGTAATCACGGGTGTGCAGTAAATGTTGTGTATTTGATTGTATTTGGGTAAACAAGATAACGGTCTTGGGACCCCTTACAGAGTTAAAGTAGGCCTAGTACGGGAGGGTTTCCCTAAAAGGTTGAAATGTTTTAATGCCTGAGGCAAGCTGTGTATAATTAGTATTTGATCAGTGGGTCTGGATTTTTACTAGACAGACAGGATTGTGTCGGGAGTAGTTGACCCGGGGTCAGTAAATATTTATGTATCGTCGTGCACAAGAGGAAGGGGAAATAGTGGAGCAGTCTTCGTTTGGGTGTTTGCATGTTTGTGCTAAGATACGAGTGTGACTGAAGCAACAACTGTATACGTTCTAATATGTAAGTTATTAGATGAGAGTATTTTGAAGTTGTATACATAATGGCATTTCTTGTGTCCACAGCAAATGGTCACGGCCCATAGCTCGGGTTGCCAATAAATCTTGTTCCTGACAGCTGGCAAAGGTAGCCAGCCTTCTCAGAAGAGAAAAGTTGAGGAAACGCCAGAGGCGTAAAAGCTTTTACCGCAGCGGGTATCGGCTCTGAATACATTGGCACCAGAGAGAGAGAGGGAGTGAGAAAGAGCAGGTCGAGACAGTGACGCAGTCTTCAGTGAAAGGGGTTTCTTAAAACCCGGAGCTCTAAGCTCATACACACCCATCGAACCCAAGCAAGCGGGTTGGTGTGTCGTTTATAACCTCGTTCACAATAATACAGACGGCCCTAAACTCAATGAGGGGTAACCGGGCAAGTGAAGATCAGTTTTCGCCAACAGTGAAGCCTCTACAGTGAAGTCTAGCAACTAGTCAATAGCTTTTTCAGAAGTCATCAGAGTAGAAGTCAGAACCAGGAGAAAGGGATATCATTCCCGTTTGCTGAAACGAAATGAGAGAAGCAAGGCAGGAGAAGGAGTGAGATAGAGTGAAAGTATATCAAGGACCTGTAGGGTCTCATATTGTTCTTAGAAGGTAGCCTCTGAGCCTTACAAGTCTATTAAGTAGCAGTTCAGAGTGTGACTTAGTGGCGTATATCGCTGACAGAGTTAGCAGCTGTGCAGATAGTCTTCTTGCAGTGTCAGCAGCCAGGGACAATAGAGATAGTAGTGTAATAGAGAGTGGTGGCGACAGTTGATGGCCCACTAAATTAGACGGTAGTAAGAAACCATTTAATCATTCTGATTTTTCCCCAGCAGGGTGAATGAATGAGTGAGAGTGGTTGGGTTCATCTTTTCGTTGTGTCTTATGAATTTAAATTGATTCTTGTATTTCCAGGTCAGTGCAACCTTGCACGATATATATTATTTGTTACTGTGTTATGAACTTATGTTGATTTGTATAATAAACTTATTCATGTTCACTGAATCGGCTTCTTCACTATACAGTCCTTAACTGTTGTCTGTATAGTGGTGTCTGTAGTATTCTTCTTTGATCCTTAGCCGCCGACCGTCAAAGCAGTCAGTGGCCATCACGCCTAGTGGCGTCTTGTAGGGCAACAACAAATTGATTCCACTTTGCTCGGTCGGTGGCCATCCTTCGTACAGTGCCCCAACTCTGGTTCATTCCCTGCATCTCAGCCTCCACAGTCCTCCACCAGGTTGTTTTTAGTCGGCCTCTCTTTCGTTTTCTTTCAGGGGTCCAAAGCATAGCTGTTCTTGTGATGGCATCGGGGTCTCTTCTGAGGACATGACCAACCCAGCTCCAGCGTCTGCCAGCTATGATGGTGTGCATGTCCTCTTGCTTGCTACGAGTAAGCAGATCTTGGTTAGTGATGGTATTCGGCCAAAAGATTCGGTGAATTTTTCTTAGGCATGTTGTGTGAAAGGAGGTCTGTAGTATTAGTTTAACCTTATTTCCTTTAGTTTGTTAAAGGTAGTCAGAGGGGGGTGAGTTTATAGCAATTCTTGAAGTCACGACTTGGAGAGGAAGATTTAATCTCGGTTATCATCCTCGAGCCAATAGACTCACCTTACTACAGTCACTGCCATTTCTCAACAAAAAAATCTATCATCTTAGTCTTTTCTCATACGAGGGTCTTGTCCTACACTCAGGCATCACTCTAAATAAATTCCAACTCGTGACAGTCAGTAATGTCAAGCCTAAGCAGGTTCCTGAGTTTTAATACCTAGGAAGCATTTTTACTGAAGATGGAAGACTTGACAAGGAAATTGAAACACGATGTTAAAAAGGCAGTGCACTGTCTTACCAACTGTCATCACTACTCAAACATCAGAATATCAGTATGGAAATAAATGACAGCTGATAAATAGTATATTCTTACCAACTCATTGCTATCAGTGTCAAACATGGTCCCTAACCAAAGCAGTGGAGAAAAAAATCTCATTCTGTGAGATAAGATGTTTAAGAAAAGCTATTAATGTTACCAGGTGAGACGGAGTGAGAGATGATGACATCAGAAAAATTGTAAGAACTACATCCTACATCAAGTATAAAGATACTCAGAACATTAAGTGGTTTGGCCATCTCATAAGAGTGGAGACCAATAAATTACCATTAAGTGCCTACAACACTAGAAAATCTGGGTTCACAGCATGGGGAAGAACAAGAGGCAGGTGGATAGACAACATAACAGACATCCTTCAACAATACGGGCTCACAGACATCCTTCAACAATACGGGCTCACAGACATCCTTCAACAATATGGGCTCACAGCAGCCAAGGCAACACACTTGGCTCAAGAACACAAATGTCAGCTCCAGACTACTACTAAAAGTAAAGTAAAGTGCTGAATGTGTACATACTAGCGTGTTGACTTTTCTTCACTAAATTAATTATATGTCTTTTCCCTTTTGTTGTTTAACATGTGTCCTTTTCCCATACGCTATGATACTTACAGAAAGAACGTGGTCTACCTCCACCAGAGAGTCTTTGTAAAGCATTAACTGTGTCTCCATGGCCAATGTTCTCATCAGACAGACACTTATGATCCTCAAGCTGCTTTCCGTTGTACAGCAGCAGCTGCTGTTCTGTTGGCGTTCCATCTCCTGCCTGAATCAGTTCTTTCAACTGACCTACAGTTAGTGAGCCATGGCATGGAATGGTCAGCAGGGAACCTTTGAGAGTCTTGATGAGAACTTTTCCATCAGCTGAACATTGTTAGACATTAGAAACAAAATTATTCTCTTCTTTGTTCTTAATATTTATTACTTTCAATTTGTACTGATTATTTCTCACCTCATTCATTTATCACCTTTCAACGCACCAAGGCCCGATCATAAACCTTCAACAAACTTATGCCAAGTCTGTCCCGTGCCATCAGCTCAAGGTTTCTGCATGTCTTCTTCACCCCTTCACGTCTGTCTCCAGTTCTCTTCTCCATGTGATCCTTGGTTTTCCTCTGCCTCTCTTACCCTGGGGATTCCAGAACAAGGACTGCCTTGTAATGCTATCAACAAGTTTCCTCAATGTGTGTCCCATCCATCTCCATCGTCGTCTTCTCATCTTTTGTTCCACTGGTGCTTGTCTGGTTCTTGTCATCCATTCTGCTACGACTCTTTTGCTTGAAAGATAACATTCCCAGTGCTAAGCTATTTTCACAGCTGAATGTTCTTCCTCTTAAAAAATTCCTCCTCTTCCACGATCTCTTGTTTGTACATCAAATTTTACATGGTAGAACACCTTCATACTTGAAAACATTATAAAAACTGCTCATATTTTATACGTGGCGGCCTACTTTTGGACCTTGCAAAATCTCGAACTGACCTCTTCCGATGTTGCTTTAGTTATTGCAGGTGCATTATTATGGAATGCTGTGCCCAAGTCTGTCAAAAGTAATAATTATATCACATTCAAAAGACATCTGCATTTACATCTCATGAAATCTTGAACAATGTGTCCATTAATTTACTTGTAAATGTAATATTTTAACTTTAATTGTAAATATGAAATAACATTATTCCTTTCTTGCTCTCTATCCCTGTGCGCATGTATATGTGAGTAAATGTACGTGTATGTGTGCTCAGTTACTAAATGCGATGAAAATATTAATTACTTATTATGGAAATTATGAATATTTTAATTTGAAAACCGTTTGAGAATTGTATTTATCAAAAGACATCTGCCTTCACATGTCAAGAAATCTTGAACATACACTTAATGGCAACTCTGTTTCAGTTCATGCAATGTTTCCATGGGTATTTATTTGTAAATGAAATCTTTTCAACTTAATTTTTAAATATGAAATCTCTCTCTTTTTCTCTCTCTCTCTCTCTTCCTCTCTCTCTCTCTCTCTCTCTCTCTCTCTCTCTCTCTCTTCGTGCATTTATATGTGAGTGAATGTATGTGTGTGCTCTAAATTACTGAATGTGATGATAATATTGATTACTTAATATTGATAATATTGATTAATATTGAAGTTAAGAATATATTAATTTGAAAACACTTGGAGAATGGTATTACCGTATTATTGCAGGGCAAAAATGTAAAAAGGCAATAATGCCTATTTCTTTACCCTGAGGAAACAAAGATTTCATTCGTTCGTTCCATACAACTGATCAGGCCATACCACTTCAATCCTTATATTCAACACAAGCACCCATTCATGAAAGTCTGTAGCTTTTTGGTTTATGTATTCCTTGTTCTCCATGTTTCAGAGCCATACAATAGGATTGACTTGACATCTGAATTGAAAATTCTGATTTTTGCAGTTGACCTGATTTATTTTAATCTCCTTATATTTCCCTATGCAATGAAAGCTCCTCTAGAATTTTGTATTCTTATTTTGATATTACTGCCTGTTCTTCCAACCGTGTCCATATTGCTACCAAGGTGTATGCATGAGTCTACATCATGTAGTGATGTTTTTTCCAGTACAATCTTGTTATTGTTTCATGCATTTATTCTCATTATTTTAGTTTTCTCCCTGTGTATTTTCAGACCCACATACTGTGATCTCTCATCAAGTATTTTCAGTCTATCACTTGTATTTCTTCATTTGACTCTCTACACCATGGTTTGTATGTGAATACCAACAAATGTAAAAATGTATTTGTCAACCATGGTACTAGGTTTTCGTTCCACTGTGCATTCACTTTCTTTATTCTTAATGTGGTGTAGATTTAAGTGTCATGGAACACAGGCGTTGGCTATATGTTTAACAACTATTTTTAACTTTAACTTGTGAGATTATCTGTAAAAATATCAATATTTTCATTTTCTATATTATTCTTTGATATTTCTTTTTTTGGAAAGCTATCCAATATATATATATATATATATATATATATATATATATATATATATATATATATATATATATATATATATATATATATATATATATATATATATATATATATATATATATATATATATATATATATATAATTATAGCTCCTTCAGTCATAACTGGGACTGCGCTCCTGAGGTGACAGCCCTTAGCTGCTATTTTTCCTGGTGTTACTTTCAGCATTTTCTCCTCTCTTTTGATTGCTGTGAGAGCTTCTTTTTTTGCCTAATCTGATGTGGCGCCATAGAGAGCATCACCACTTGGTGTGATCGGCAGCTTCAACCTCCCAGGTTGCTAGATTTATGTCTAATGCCCTCATGTCTTTCTTGCACACATCTTTGAACCTCAGCAGCAGTTGCCCAACTATTCTTTTGCCATCTGCCAGTTGTCCGTATATATATATATATACACACACACACATACATACACACACCCACCCACCCAAGCCCCCACCCACCCACACACACACACACACACAGAGAGAGAGAGAGAGAGAGAGAGAGAGAGAGAGAGACAGAGACAGAGAGAGAGACAGAGACAGAGACAGAGAGACAGAGAGACAAATGGATGCACGCATGCACACACACAAATATACAATTAAACCTGTCAACAAATTGTGCAAGTTATGTTGTCAACGTACAGGATTACAACCTCTAACATTATCATGCTGTTCTAACCTGGTTACCTTATTGTTGCATAAAATGAAAAATATCTGATCAGCTTAAAGTAGTTCCCACACTGAAAACTTACCAGCCTTAGGCAGTGGAATAGGATCCCTTCGAGCATAAACATCGTCTTTCATACTAACAGCTTTGTTTCGAATCTCTAGGAGTGTATCTGCAAGTTTTGGATACCCTGGCTCTGCCACAAATTTTGACACTTTGCTTACTGCCTCTGATATTCAGAAAAGAAGATATTTAAGCAAAACAAAAAAATGTTGTAAAATATTTCACTGCATTATTGCATTTATGGCAGAGGCCAACTGACAGTGCAAGGGTGAGCCCCTAGGCAAAAAAAGGGTCATTGACCTCTGATTCCACATTGATTTATCATCATCAAGTACCTACCATGCCTGCTGGCATAGGTAATCATGTCTCTCCACAACTTCCTGTCATTCAATGTTATTTATCAATTTTACTGTTCACTTCTTTCCATGCCATGATGTCAAACTGTCTAATATCTTCTGTCTTTGTCATCCCCTATTTCTTTTTCCTCAAATGTTTTCTATTGTCATGATATATTCCATCTTTATTCTTCTCATATCATGCTCAAAGAAAGTGGACTGCTTCCTTCTGACATTGATTACTTGTACTAAATATCTACATCCCAGATTAGGGACCTAGGGCAGTGTGGTGGGTTGGTGTTATTCTATAAATATTTGTAATGTTAATTCTATCTGGTGTGAGGTCAGCTATGCAAGCCCCTGAGGTTTACTAAATTCAGATAAGTTTACAGGAAACCTGTCTGCTTCCACCAATGACCTCACTCGATTATATATCTTCCCCTACTGAAGTGTAATGGTGTGTGTGTGTTGTCTAGCAGGTGTCTAGGGTATATGCAATGTGATGAAGTGTAGAAACAGGACAACAACTACACCTATTACTATAAACAATGATTAAACAAGTCACTGGTTAAGTTTTCAATTTAACATATTTTTTTTTTACAATTTATTTTCCTGTATCTTTGTTATTCTTTTAGACACAGGAATAATCAACTCAATATGATAATATAACTATTTACAGCACTTAATTTACAAATATAATTGAGTCTGTGTTTTCCCACAATTATTTACATAAGTCCAGTTAGAAAAGTGTCACGTATTCCTTGCTCCTAGAAAAGGGTACAGGTTATTCGAACGTTTATATTCATCACTGTCTGACACAATATATTATGGGAAATTGAGAGTTTGATTGTTTGCGATATCAAATACCCCAGACACGATTGCTTATCTGGGATTTCTGGTAACAAGCTGACTGAAGTATACAATGTCAGCTTCCGCTGCCAAGACACGTTTCTGCTTCTTGTAAGATAGATATGTGCAGGCACTCAGTAGATATGGCCTCACAGCAGAACTTATGGTCAGGTATTTGATCACCTGGGCTCACTTTGAAACGTAGAAGAAACCCTGGAACAAAACAAATTTGTCCAACTCAGCATCTAATAGTCTCTCTCTTTCCCTACTCTAACATTGGCAATATCATCAGACATCAGTATGGTAACTAAACAATTAGTTAACGTTCTCAATTTGGTTGGTACCCCCTTCCTGGATAAATAACTTTCAAACCACCGTTTGACACTTTCCTTGACAAAGGAAACATTTTACATTAATAATATCAAGTCATGTACAATCACGGTGACTTGCTGAAGAAGACGGCCAGTGATCTTCCTGGTCTTATGTCATAATACAACATTTTTTTCAATAATATTTTAATTTTCTTTTCTCCCAATATGGTAGAAAGCCTGTCTGGCTTTTCCAAAACAGTGTAATACCTTTCCTGTGAAACAACACAGTGTTTGATGTTAACTTCCCTCTAGATAGACGTTTCCCCACATAATTTTCATACAAATTCAATATTGCATACATAATAATGACAATAACGATAAGATAAATGTTTTCATTCTTACCGCATCAAAGAATTATAATCACTAAACAGTTGAATATTGCGATATATGGTAACAGTCCAGATCGCTGCTAGTGCAGAATAGCAAACAAGAATTTACTCCTTTCTTGTCTTAAAACAACTTTAGTGTATGAATTCTTTTTAACAAGTGGCCCCGAATACCAACTACTAATTGGTTTTATGCAACCTTTCGTATATTACACCACAGCCAATCAGGGACTGTTTGGCCTCTAGCGTTCTTTTTCAAAATTGACCTTAAATATTCAAATCTAGGACTCCTTCCCCTCTACCCCCACTACGGGCAAACTGAGAAAGATTTTCAAGTCCGTTCGTCTATCTATCTTCTGTCCAACTTCTTTATTTCTTAATAGTTTTAAATTCTGATACATACTTATTGATCCTATGGATATCTGTCACACCGTCATTACATTATTTTATTCTTGTATTTATTTCTAATGCCTAGCATCGTTTTATTTCTGCAATGCTTCAAAAAAACTATTTCCTATCTCTCCTATTCAAATATTGGGAGCCGCGGTAGCATAGTGGTTAGTGCACTGGCTTCCTAGCGCAGTGGTCTATGGTTCGATCCCCAGATGAGGTGGGAATTTTTTAGGCCACAAACGGCTCCTGGGTCGACCCATCCCCAAATGGGTACCAGAGCAACTCTGGGAAGGTTAAGGCGGCCGGCGTGATGCCGACCACATCACCCCTAGTGTGCCGACGGTCAAGATAATATGGGCCTAACACCATATTCCCAATATGCCTCAATGGGCGTGTAACGGGTTCCTTTACCTTTTTTTTTTTTTTTCCTATTCAAATATGTAAACACGAACTAGTGACCCTCCGTCTCATTTCCCCCATTCAGTACTGCATATTCAAAAAATCTCACGTTAACCTTAATTTTTTCCTTTTATTTTGAACTATCGCTTTCATTCATTACGAGACAACGTTTGTAGTAATACGTCACAAAAAGCATCAAAGTGCTGTCTGTCTACTACTTTAGAACTACTTTTACGCTAGAGATACGTGTGTGTGCGTGTTTTGGCTGTCTCGCATCCGATCATTGTGGTAATATACATTCGCATCTGCGTTACAGAAAAAGGGGTTTTCTATCGTATTTTGAAACTAAGCTACTATTTTGCCAAGCACTATCGTCTGCTCGGCGCGTGACACCAAGTAGAACCAAACGCTTGTCGAAGGGTAGCATTTTCTCTCTCTCACTTTTATGCGTCCTTTATTCTTTTACACGTTTTTATTCGTACTCTCTTGCTTTGAAGGCTAGGCTATAACTGTGACGTAGTTTCAAGCAAGCGGTAATAAAATCTAGTGGCTTTGCTAGCGAGATAATTAACTAGCATTTCTACAGCATACATTGGATTCCCGACTGGCCTAGAAGAAGCTGTCAGTCACTAACACACGGGCTGTTTTATTTACTAGCATTTGGGAGTACAATTCTATGGAAATTAGCGTTTGTTTCACAGATATTACTACAGGCAGGACCCAAAATGCCAGACATTCAGTCCATCTCTGATCTAGGGTCATGTCTTTATCATTTGATGCACACTTTCACTTCTTTTAATTCTGGAAGAACAGATAAGCGATATCAACATTAGACTACAAAAGACAAGGGGAAATTTCACTGCACTGAGTAATAAAAGAAGATCAAGAAAAATCAAGTCCAACACAAAAATAAGAATCTTCATCTCAAATGTCAAGTCAGTGCTACTCTATGGCTATGAAACATGGAGATAAACAAACACAACTACCAGGAAGCTACACACTTTTATAAATGAGTGCTTGCAAAAAATAAAAGGAATGAAATGGTATGACCAGATCAGTAATGTGGAACTGATGACAAGAACCAGACAAGTGATAATGGAACAAGAGATGAGAAGATGATGCTGGCGGTGAACAGGACACACATAGAGGAAACCTGCTGGCAGCATTACAAGCCAGTCCTTGTTCTGGAATCCCCAGGGAAAGAGAGGCAGAAGTAGGCCAAACAATACATGGAGAAGAGAACTGGAGACAGAAGTGAAAATGATGAGGAGCTGATGGCACGTGACAGGACTTGCTGAAGGTCTATGCTCCATATGGAGCTAAAGGGGATTGATTGATTGATTGATCACAACTCAACAAACTCACTACTGTCAACAGTGTCAGTATCTAGTAACATATTTCTGGCTCACTCCAGATTGGAAGGTTTTTCTACACCAGCAAAGTTTCTATTCATTTTAAATTCCGCTTAGCTTCACCATTTAACATACACACATACTTTTGCCCTCACTACACACAGTATGTCTTTCTAATTTTCCTCCGAAGAACAGCTAACTCTTTATGAAATGAATACTTATTTAAACTAACGAACATCTTCCCGCTCCCTGTACTATTTTAAACATCGTGCTATGGCCAGAAATACTTATAATGGAGTAACAAAATCTCTGGTAGGTCCCAACACTTTTTAATATTGCAGGTATGTGAACACTTTTTATCTTGCCTAAGTTGGACTGCAGGTATTAAGAACTTCTCATCATTTTGAAAGTTCAGGTTTCAGGCTAAAAAAAAGCAAAGAAATTATTACAGAAGGAGGCTTAAATCCCACAGAAACTGACAACTAAGCAGCATTTTAAAAACATCTGATAATGTCCCAGACTTACCATTATAGGCAGTTTCAGCAACATCAACAGCTTTGTCTATATCTCCAACATGATGATAAACATTGGTCAGGACTCTTGCAGCCTGGCAGATAAATTTACATCATTACAGGGAAAGACAGAAAGGATGACAGTGGGTAACAATAATGTTAAATTGTACATGGGTAAAGACTTTTGTTATTTCAGAGCCATTCAGACAATGGTGCAAATAACAATTAAGTCTAGAAATTGCGTTCTAATATTTATGTACCTATTTTAAGTGCCTTATTGACAGAGTGGTTAGAGTAACTGTCTCTCACTGCAAAGGCTAAAGGATCAAATCCTGGTAGCATCAAGCGTCTTCCCAGCTGTAAATGGGTACCTTACTGCTCTGAGCTGAGGAGAGAACTGGTCCCCCCACCTCATCAAGATGGACCAAGTATTGTGAAGTTTCTAACACTTCACTCCCCCTGCGGCAATTTCTGCTATGGGACTACTTTTTTTTTTTCTTTTAACCACATTTATTTTTGGAAATTAAAAAACAGGTATTTGTGCTTAGATATCTGCAGACAGATATTGCTTACTTACTTAGTCGTTCCCCTTCTACCGTGAGGTGTAGAGGTTTGGAAGAGAGAGCGCCAGACTATCCTATCGGCTGTCTTCCTCCTGGCCTGGTTCCATTCTAGTCCTCGATCCTTCAAAGATTGTCTAATGTTGTCCTCCCAGCGGACTCTGGGTCGTCCTCGGGGTCTGGATCCTTGGCTCTTTGTTTCCCATGCTTGTCGTGGTATCCGATCTTCTCCCATTCTGCAGACATGGCCAAACCATCTTAATTGGGACTGTTCTACTTGGGTCTGCAGGGGGTAGGATTTTAGGCCTTGACGTATCGTCTGGTTGCGTACCATGTCTCTTCTTGTTACTTCAACCACCTTCCTCAGATACCTCATTTCTGAGGTTTGGATCTGGCTTTTATGGGTTGTAGTCATTGCCCATGACTCGCATCCGTATGTCAAGACTGGGACATAGGTGGAGCGGTATACAGCCATCTTCGTTTTCTTACCAACCTCTCTCTTGCTGAGGAATCCTCGATTTATGGCCTGAAAAAGTCTCCCAGCTGCTGCTTTTCGAGTGACAGATATTGCAATAAAGAAATAATTTAAAAAAAAAAAAAAACAGTTATAAAAGCAGTAGTAGTCATGATAGTGTTAAAGCAGGGACAACAGCAGTAATAGTAGTTGGAGAAATAGTAAGAATAATAATAGTAATCTAACAATAATAATTGTCTTAGTATTCAGTAAAGTGAATCTACATTGACTGAGGGAGGCAATCATTTTAAAAATCCAAGTCCAAGCAATGATAAACATTATATCTCTTGATCCAAGCAAGGGCAACTGGAACTCAGCTCAAATATCCTTTTTTTTCCCCAAAAAACCCTGACATTAAATTGCATGTGTTTGAAGAAAGCTAATGTGTTTTTTGACTTTTTAAAATCAAATATTTTGATTAACAATCGAATAAGTACAGTAATGTTACAAACTGACTTACATTGAGAACATCCTCATGACAAGGTCCTGCCTGCTGTCTGAACTCCTTGTATTTCTTTTCAATGGCTTCCATTTCATAAATTAGTTTATTTGGCAGCTCCTGTTGTTCTACTGCTTTAGACAGTTCATTGATCATTGTCATGATTATGATGCTGTCATCCTCCTGAAGAATGAAATCAAGAAAAAAAAAAGCTGATTAGCTGAGATAAGCAGTGGTTGTGACCTTTGGTTGACTATTTTTTTAAAACATTCTCATTTGTTACTGTGTTCATGTGTATGTTATGTATGTTTTTACGTGTGTTTGGGGAAACTCCGAACTCACAATAAAGAGCAAAGCTGCAGTATATAACGCCTGCAACACCAGCACACTTCTATATGGGAGTGAGACATGGACAACCTATGCTAAGCAAGGAAGAGGGGCCAATACCTTCCAACTACGGTGTCTACGCCACATCCTTGGTATTTCATGGAAGGACAAAGTGACAAATGTCGAGGTGCTGTCAATGCTGGCCTTCAAAGCATGCATACACTGCTTAAACAGTGCAGACTATTGCTGGATTGGCCATGTCTGCCGCATGGAAGATGGTCGCATTCTTAAAGATATCTTTTATGGGCAACTGGCAAACGAACAGCTGGGCGACCGCAGCTGAGGTTCAAAGATGTGTGCAAGAGAGACATGAAGGCACTGGATATAAATCCAGCAACCTGGGAGAATAAAGCTGCAGATCGCACCAAGTGGTGATGCTCTCCATGGCACCACTTCAGACTGGGCAAAAAGAAGCTCTCACAAAAAGCAAAAGAGAGCAGAACACACCGAAAGGAGTACCGGGAAAAAAAAAAGCAGCTGAGGGCTATCACCTCAGGGGCACATTCCCAACATTAGTTATGACTGAAGGGGCTAGCGTTCTATTCTATTCTTTGTGTTTCTGTCTGAGCTGTGTGTGTGTGGTGTGGTATGTTGTGTATGTGTTTACCTCATATTACTGTATTCTATTCTTTGTGTTTTTGTCTGAGCTGTGTGTGTGTGTGGTGTGGTATGTTGTGTATGTGTTTACCTCATATTACTGTATTCTATTCTTTGTGTTTCTGTCTGAGCTGTGTGTGTGTGGTGTGGTATGTTGTGTATGTGTTTACCTCATATTACTGTATTCTATTCTTTGTGTTTGTCTGAGCTGTGTGTGTGTGTGTGGTGTGGTATGTTGTGTATGTGTTTACCTCATATTACTGTATTCTATTCTTTGTGTTTGTCTGAGCTGTGTGTGTGTGTGTGGTGTGGTATGCTGTGTATGTGTTTACCTCATATTACTGTATTCTATTCTTTGTCTGAGCTGTGTGTGTGTGTGTGTGGTGTGGTATGTTGTGTATGTGTTTACCTCATATTACTGTATTCTATTCTTTGTGTTTGTCTGAGCTGTGTGTGTGTGTGTGTGGTGTGGTATGTTGTGTATGTGTTTACCTCATATTACTGTATTCTATTCTTTGTGTTTGTCTGAGCTGTGTGTGTGTGTGGTGTGGTATGTTGTGTATGTGTTTACCTCATATTACTGTATTCTATTCTTTGTGTTTGTCTGAGCTGTGTGTGTGTATTGTGGTATGTTGTGTATGTGTGTACCTCATATTACTGTATTCTATTCTTTGTGTTTGTCTGAGCTGTGTGTGTGTATTGTGGTATGTTGTGTATGTGTTTACCTCATATTACTGTATTCTATTCTTTATGTTTCTGTCTGAGCTGTGTGTGTGTGTGGTGTGGTATGTTGTGTATGTGTTTACCTCATATTACTGTATTCTATTCTTTGTGTTTCTGTCTGAGCTGTGTGTGTGTGGTGTGGTATGTTGTGTATGTGTTTACCTCATATTACTGTATTCTATTCTTTGTGTTTCTGTCTGAGCTGTGTGTGTGTGGTGTGGTATGTTGTGTATGTGTTTACCCCATATTACTGTATTCTATTCTTTGTGTTTGTCTGAGCTGTGTGTGGTGTGGTATGTTGTGTATGTGTTTACCTCATATTACTGTATTCTATTCTTTGTGTTTCTGTCTGAGCTGTGTGTGTGTGGTGTGGTATGTTGTGTATGTGTTTACTGTAATAACTATTCTTGCCACTTCCTCCTCTTCTTTTCCCTTTCTGCTCCTTATGGAGCATGCAGCCACCACAGCAGCTGGTCTCCCCTTGCAAGTAGCCTGCACCAAAACATTCAGGAGCTTCTGCAGTAGTGGTTCCTGTAGCAATTTGTTCTAAATGACGAGGTTGTCAACCTCAAATTAATTGCCGCTTATGACATGCCTGAAAAAGCAGTATTCCTTTTCTGTTTTCCCCCCCCCCCCCACCCCCCCCCCCCCCCCCCTCCCCTCCCCTGGAACTACATGGGGCTTTCCTGTCACTGCATGAAAAGTAAAAGATCCTGGTCCTGAGTTTGGTTAAATGGTGCTTTTTCTAAAAAAAATTTAACTGCTATTGTTTGCATGCGCATTTTTGTTTAACGTACGTACGTATGTTACTGTCCGCTCTGTGTAGTTCCCGGGGGTCTCTGATGAGACAAAGAAAGAACAGGACTACCCCACCCTCAGGCGTGTCGTACGAGGTGACTAAAATGAGGCTGTGCCTGGGGCTGGCATTACCTTAATATCCTTACCATTACATCTCTTCTATACTTATCTCTTTGGTATTACTGTGCTCCATAAGGAGTGATGAAGGAGATGATAATTATGATATTAAAACAATAGGACCATCAGGTTCTTTCAGATCTATTGGGCGTCAATATCAGAAGTGCCTGGTTAGTTTAAATAATACAACTAGGCAAGACTATCTGAGCCCCGTATACAGATATGATGTGTCTGGAATATATAGCTAAATCTTTCATTAACTTTTGTTAAAGACATAAACAAAATGACATGAAAATATAATATTTATTACATATAGACAAAGTTTCAACAAATATCGTATATTAACTGAAACTAACATGGAAATGAAGAAAATGATAGGAAGCTTTCATCTTCTTTGCTTTTCAACTTCCCAAGGAGCATAGGCTTACAACAAACATGCCAAGTCTTCCTGTCCCATGCTATCAGCTCAAATTTCTTCATTCTCTTTATGTCTGTCTTGAGTTCTCTTAAATGGATTCAGTATGGAAGATGAGAGAAAGGAAGGGCAGAATGTTAGACGGGCCTGCGTGCCCAATTCTAAACCCTTTGAAAATAAAGTTTATTCATTCGTTCTCCGTGTTCTTTGGTCTTCCTCTCCTCTTACCCTGGGGATTCCAGAACAGAGGCTGCCTGGTAATGCTATAAATAGGTTTTCTCAATATGTATCCTATCCATCTCCAGGGTCATCTTCTCATCTCTTGTTCCACTGGCACTTGTCTGGTTCCTGTCATCAGTTCCACATTAGTGATCTTGTCATACCACTTCAATCCTTCTATTCTACACAAGCATCTATTTATGAAAATCTATAGCTTTTTGGTTGTTGTTTTTCATGTTTCAGAGCCATACAATAGGAATGACTTGACATTTGAATTGAAAATTCTGATTTTTGTGTTTTACCTGATTTATTTTGATTTCCACATATTTCCCAAAGCAATGAAAGCTCCTCTAGCGTTTTGTATTCTTATTTTTATATTATTGTCTGTTAAGCTTTACTAAATGAAAATCCTTATATTGAACATATTTGTAAACATTTTTAAACAGGGAAGCAAAAAACTTACAGAAATACTTTGTTACTTCAAGAAATCAGTCAGCTCAAGAAGTAATAAAACACTGAACATTACTGCCAGGTTTTTCTACCCATGTGATTAAAAAAACTGTGGTCAAGGGATTTATACTTTAAGAAGTAACCAAAGTAAGGTTTAAAGAAAGTTTAACAACCTGATAAACCAGAGTAAGGTTACAGAAAGTATAACAACCTAATTCTGTTTTTTTTTTGGTGTAAAAAGAGGATAAGTGTACAGAAAAAAAACATATAGAATGTGTGATATTTAGCCTATCGAACAATGGAAGGTGGGACATTGACTGCCTGATTTCCTTTTCCAAAGATTTTTCTTTAAACTCTTTCTGTCCCAGGAAACTATTGGTTTCATCCAGGCATGAAAATGAATGCCAATTTTTCTCTCCCCCCCCCCCTCCCCCCCACAGGTGATATTTTAAAACAAGCGGCAAACTACATTCATGATAAAAGAATCTAGTAGTATCATTGCTTTCATTGTTAAATCACTGAATAATATATTCAAGTGTTATAAGTATTATTGTGGCCGGGCAGGGTAGTGGGGGTTGCTGTTTAACTCGAGAGTATTAGATTTTGATTACTGGCTAGCCTGCTAGAGGTGATGATTTCTCTCTACAGACTTACAGGAATTTACCAGGTTCGGGGACAATCCTCTATGATGTTTTATTTTTAGAGCATGTGGTTATTATTTGTGTTGCACCTGCAACGATTAGCTTTGGCATGATCCTTTAATAATTGGTATGATGGCTAACTGCAAACATATGATTCGTCAACAGCATTTGTGTTCAATGAAACAAATGTTTATTCAATTTCCAACAAGAACTGGGTTAAGTCAAATGGTAACCACACCAAATTTGCATAATAGCATGTTGACATTTAATAAACAAGCATAAAAAGTCAATGCATTATTTTAATGATGCAATATTCCTTATTGCATCTCGTAATCTTTTCAAGTTGCTAAAACATGGCGTGGCTCCTCTATCCTTCTAGTGTTCCTTCGTTTATTTGTTAATGTGGTCTAGATTTCACGTTTTTCTTATCTCTTCATTTCAATGAAGAGCCAAACTTTCTCTTATTCATTAGTATTCCTTAGTTTGACTTTCTCTCAGCTTAAGGACCTTCATTCTTGGTAAAAGGTTCAGATATATGCCTGGGTTTACAATTCTTTACCCAGTTTTCGAGCGTAGCTCCGTTTCAGTTATGACTGTGGGCTCTAACTGTTATTGCATTCAGTATTTAGCAATACTTACAGTTTTCATGAATTCACAAACAAATTATTCTACGTTTCGAAATTACACAGTTGCTTTAATTGTGCGAAGTCAATCTCCTCTATAGAATATCACTGAGCAAAGAGAATTACGTCTTGTCTCCACCGCTCTAAATTCATTACTGACTAAAAAAATGGCTTCGTCTCTTGTTCATTCCGGGGAAAAAAAACTCAGCCTAACCATTTGTGGGAAATCACGTGACCAATGCTTGGCGTTATGAAGCGAAGCTTAGCCTAAAATAATGCGTGGCTTTTCGAAGCTAACCTGGTTTAATTAAACATCTGCGCCAAGACTTTTTTAATCTTCTGTTTCTATAAAAATTTATTTTATATGTTAATATAGCCTGTATCTGAAAACTTACGGTATACGCGGTTACATTATGTGCAGCCAATACTTTTAATTTATATCATTTGAAGTTCAGACATGAGGATACTGACTATAACCAAAGGGGATTATTAGGCGACTTTTGAGAGAATAGTGTACCTTATTGAAAAACCATACCACTCTTACGCCAGAAAGAGTAACTTATTAGAAAATACAAAGCAGAAGGAAAAAGAATGATGCATGTCACAGACTTACTTCCTCTCTCTTCTCTACAGCAATGAAGCTTGTGAACTGTGTGACTATTGAGTACTCTTTGCTCAAATCAATAATATAGTTCTTGAGGTCCATTTTGGCCATCTGTAAACAAACACAAAAATTCAGGTTGATCACAAGAAATGGGGAACCAAATGATAGTGTATACATTTAAATATGATGATGATACTGTAGAGACCCATTTACAGTTGCAAAAAGACAGCAGTCATTACCAATTGAACTCTGTAATGGATTGAAAGGTCCCAAAATTGTAGAAAACACAGAAATGAGTTAAACATGTTAAGCATAGGTAGATATATTACAATTACGAAGTATGAATATTAATATCCAAAGTATGAAATGCTTATCTGAAACCTGATCAAGACAAAGTGATTTAAATGATTTCTATGATGAAGTAAATGTTCTTTCTTATTATGAATAGACAAAACTGTGCAACTGTGAAGAACTTAAGGAAATTGTGAGAAAAGATCACAGAGAGATGAAGGCTGAAGCTGTTTGCAATAAAAAGACAGAATGAATGGTAACAAACATAAGGAAAACAAGAAGTTGCAGTAAACACTGAAGAAAACAATAAATCAACTCATGTGTGTACAGGCATAATTTACAACCTTCTAATCTGTTGGTAAGTCACCATACACACAGAAGAGGAGTGGTACTGGATTGTAAGTAAAAACTAGAAATAAAAATATATGAAAACTGTTTCATCTTTTGTCTGACAAATTAATGTACCAAAATCAGATGTCACAACACGTTCAAAAAAAGGTCTATTTTGTCAGTGAAAAATTTTATTTTTATAAAATTATGCTTTTCCTACAAAAGTAATCATTAAATTCTCACAACCTAGTTTTGTCTTACAAATTTTCTTATTGCCCCATAAAACGTACTGTGTGAACAGTTTTATTTTTTTATTAAAATCATGCTTTTCCTACAAAAGGAATAATTAAATTCTCACAACCTAGTTTTGTCTTACTAATTTTCTTATCACCCCATAAAACAAATTGCCACAGACACCATCACTACAAGAACATGGGACTGCTTGGTGCAGGCTTCCTGTAAGGGGGGACAAGCTGCAGCGGTGGCTCTATAAGGAGCACAAAGGACAATGATGATATATGTACTACTTGGGGGCCAAAAGGGGAGCAAAGAATAGAAACACAGTGATCTAACAAGCATCTTGTAGAAGGTAGAAACACAGTGATCTAACAAGCATCTTGTAGAAGGTAGAAACTCAGTGATCTAACAAGCATCTTGTAGAAGGTAGAAACTCAGTGATCTAACAGGCATCTTGTAGAAGGTAGAAACACAGTGATCTAACAAGCATCTTGTAGAAGGTAGAAACACAGTGATCTAACAAGCATCTTGTAGAAGGTAGAAACACAGTGATCTAACAAGCATCTTGTAGAAGGTAGAAACACAGTGATCTAACAAGCATCTTGTAGAAGGTAGAAACACAGTGATCTAACAAGCATCTTGTAGAAGGTAGAAACTCAGTGATCTAACAAGCATCTTGTAGAAGGTAGAAACACAGTGATCTATCTAACAAGCATCTTGTAGAAGGTAGAAACACAGTGATCTAACAAGCATCTTGTAGAAGGTAGAAACACAGTGATCTAACAAGCATCTTGTAGAAGGTAGAAACTCAGTGATCTAACAAGCATCTTGTAGAAGGTAGAAACACAGTGATCTAACAAGCATCTTGTAGAAGGTAGAAACACAGTGATCTAACAAGCATCTTGTAGAAGGTAGAAACACAGTGATCTATCTAACAAGCATCTTGTAGAAGGTAGAAACACAGTGATCTAACAAGCATCTTGTAGAAGGTAGAAGCACAGTGATCTAACAAGCATCTTGTAGAAGGTAGAAACTCAGTGATCTAACAAGCATCTTGTAGAAGGTAGAAACACAGTGATCTAACAAGCATCTTGTAGAAGGTAGAAACTCAGTGATCTAACAAGCATCTTGTAGAAGGTAGAAACACAGTGATCTAACAAGCATCTTGTAGAAGGTAGAAACACAGTGATCTAACAAGCATCTTGTAGAAGGTAGAAACTCAGTGATCTAACAAGCATCTTGTAGAAGGTAGAAACTCAGTGATCTAACAAGCATCTTGTAGAAGGTAGAAACTCAGTGATCTAACAAGCATCTTGTAGAAGGTAGAAACTCAGTGATCTAACAAGCATCTTGTAGAAGGTAGAAACACGGTGATCTAACAAGCATCTTGTAGAAGGTAGAAACACAGTGATCTAACAAGCATCTTGTAGAAGGTAGAAACACAGTGATCTAACAAGCATCTTGTAGAAGGTAGAAACACAGTGATCTAAAAAGCATCTTGTAGAAGGTAGAAACTCAGTGATCTAACAAGCATCTTGTAGAAGGTAGAAACTCAATGATCTAACAAGCATCTTGTAGAAGGTAATTGAGAAAGGTGAAAGGTCGCAGGGAATGAAAAAGAAGTAACTGAACACAGGAGACATGGTGCTGTTCTCAGGACATGTAGCAGAAAGTACACACCATAGTACTTTCCCCGTCACATTTTGATGGGTTACTTGCTCAAATATTTATAAAAGTGGAAGTGGAATATAATTAAAATAAATGAACACAGACAGTAACATAATTTGTTGCATGATTAATTTAATCACAGATAATCTTACCTCATGCTGTGTCCTATCTCTAGAGAGAACTCCATCTTCCCAATCCCTGATTACAGCTCTTGCTGTTAGGCGATGTACCAGCTTGAAGAAAAATTGTAAATTCAGCTATATTAAAAGTACAAAAATAAACCTCTATACATTTTGCAAATATGAGCTAGATAATATTGAAACATATGTTTATAGAAGAGCTGTATGGGTTGTAACCACAACCTACAACAAAATATGAACATGAGACATGTTACCATGTTTTGAAACACAGAGTTTTAGCAATCAGTAAAGGACAACCTAAAAAAAATTTTAATTGTGGGCTATGTCTCTCACTCACGGTCATTCAGTCCAACTCACTCACTAATACATATTTGCAAATATACTCATAACAATGTTTGTTAATATATATTATTGTGGATATATTCATCAATGCCTTTTTTTATGATGAGTTTGCCAGCCCCATGCATAACCTCACATAAGACATACCTGAGGGTGCAGTAATCTTATTTTTTTCTTTGCCTCTTCAGAGACCACTGAGAACTGCATGAAGCGCAATTTTATGTAAATAAATTAAGGGGCTGCTGTAAAACTGGTAAGGAAATATATATATATATATAATTTTTGGGTGTGTAGTTTCCTTGCTTTATTATTGTTCTTCATCTGTGTTTATATATATTACGTATTTGCAGTCTATAATCTATATTTCTTGTCCTTGTTGCCTGTTTGTAACTGTGGCTGACGAAGGGTGAAACCCGAAACGTCCCTTGTTTCCTGTGAACCGTTAATTTGTAAAACTGATTCAATCCCATTTTATTTGTTTATATATAAATATTATATAAAATATACCAAATTAATCATGTTAATTTTTTTGCTTGTGGTGTTCATATATTTAAGATGAATTCTATCAACAACAAAAAAATTCCCCTTTTTCTTCTTTTATTTCCTTTTTGTGCTGGTTCCTCTTTGAAACATTCAGCTACTATTATAAGGCTTTGCATCTGCTACATAATCTTTAAAGTAATCTTTAAAGTACGGGAACTAGCATATCACATTAGGGCCCAAAAATTAATAGCAAGACTAAGGTGGTGAGGTGGGGAACCATGGGAAAGTTGTCACTAATTTATCTACTTTCCCTTCACTTCTCTATCTTGCCAAAAATACAAACTAATGTTAAGCAACAATGGTAGCCATATGTTCCACTGGAAATTAAAAGTTCTGATGATGATGATGAATCTTCTTTTCCATACGCATTGAAAATTAAGAAACAGCTGACAGCAACTGATTTTCAATATCTGTTACAATTTCCAGTGTAAGTGGTTGCGAGTTAAAAATTGTTTTCTAGTTGATATGTCTGGGGCATAATCTATACTGTATTCTATACTTAGACAGAAATAAATATGTAACTACGAAATGAATATGTAACTGTATGAAATAAATATGTAACTGTACGAAATGAATATGTAACTGTATTAAAACTTCATTACAGGATAAGAGGTGACATCAACTGGGACTGAAAGTCCGTTAAGAAAAAGTTGGGCTGGGATTTATTTAAAAAATCTTTAAAAGTCACTAAGGACTTTATTTATGTTACTTGTTATAAGACACCATTGTCCTGAAAACTTTGTAAAAATACTTAAAATTACAATGTATTATTATTGACTATACATGCCAAATTCCATATTATAAACCTCTAATGTAACAAATGCTCTCACATTCAAGCAAAAAAACATAAACATTGATAAAAATGGAGCAATCGATAAAAATTTGTTTTATCAATTAATCAATGTAACATTTTTTAATTGATTAATTAATCATTAAAGATCCCAGCCCTAGAAAAAAGACAGAATGTCATGTGAATATATATATATGATAAATAATAGCCGGAAAGAATTTGAAGAAGCAACCCTACAAAATGTGCCCTTATATTTTGGCAGCAAAACAGACAATGTAGGGAGAATAAAGATACTAAAATAATGTTTTTCACTGCACAGGAAGATGTATGAAGATCAACAGAGATTTAGGAGGTTTTCACTGCATATGAAAATATATGAAAGTCAACAGAGATCAACACAGACATAAGATTTTTCACTTTTTATACCTACCATTGTGCAGTTTGGCACATAACCGTAGACAACCTGACGAGATCCATTGAACAAGGCAGTAATTTGTTGTGGTGCCTGCACTGGTGGTGGGAGATTATCATCATATTGATGCCACTCAACTGACACTGACGTTAAGCCTGGCTGACAAGCCTTGCTTATCTGGCTCTTGACCTTATGACAAATACCAATACATTAGTTACAATGAACTGTGATCAATATTCATTCATTCATAACCCTCCACTCCCAAAGGAGCATAGGCCTTCAACAAACACATGCCAAGTCCTCCTTTCATGTGCCATCATCTCAAGTTCTTTCCACGTTCTCTTCATCATTTTCACCTCTGTTTCCAGTTCTCTTCTCCATGTGCTTCTTGGTCTACCTCTGCCTCTCTTGCCCTGGGGGTTCCAGAACAAGGACTGCCTTGTAATGCTATCAACAGGTTTCCTTGTGTCCTATCTATCGTCATCTTCTCATCTCTTGTTCCACTGGCACTTGTCTGGTTCTTGTCCTCAGTTCCACGTTGGTAACCTTGTCAAACCATTTTTATCCCTCTATTCTACGCAAGTACCCATTTATGAAAGTCTGTAGCTTTTTGGTTGTTGTCTTTTTTGTTCTAAATATCTCAAAGCCATACAATAGGACTAACTTCACATTTGAGTTGAAGATTCTTATTTTCGTGTTGGATCTGATTTCTCTTGATCTCCATATATTTACCAATGCAATGAAAGCTCCTCTTGCTTTTTGTTTTCTTATTTTGTTATCGATGTCTGTCCCTCAACTTTGTCTATATTGCTGCCAAGATATGTGTATGATTCTACATCTTGTATTGGTGTTTCTTCAAGTTCAACCCGGTTATCATTATGTGCATTTATTCTCATTAATTTTGTCTTTTCCCAGTGTATTTTCAGTCCCAATTGATGTGACCTCTCATCGAGTGTTTTCAATTTGTCCTGCATCTCATTATGGTTATGGGACAGAAGAGCCAAGTCATCTGCAAAATCCAGATCATCTAACTGCTTAGTCAGAGTCCACTGGATTCCATTTCTGTTGTGTGTTGTCGATGTTTTCATAACCCAGTCTATTGCTAGTAAGAAAATAAATGGAGACAAGAGGCATCCCTGTCGCACTCCTGTTCTTATCCCAAACGGTTCTGTAAGCTGTCCTTCATGAAGAACTCTGCATGTCATGTCTTCATATGTTTTCTTTATTAAATTAATGATCTTCAGGGGAACTCCATAATGCCTCATCAATTTCCAAAGTGATTTGCTGTCTACACTGTCAAATGCCTTTTCGTAGTCCACAAATCCGATGTGTAGTGGTAAATTCCATTCCAGACTTTGTTCAACTATTATTCTCAAAGTGGCTATCTGGTCTGTACAGGATCTGTTTTGTCGAAAACCTGCTTGTTCATCTCTCAGTTTCTTGTCTATGAACTCTTTTAATCTCTCAAGGATAATCCTGTTTAATACTTTTCCTGGCACTGATAGTAACATTATTCCTCTATAATTTGTGCACTCTTGTAAATTTCCCTTCTTAGTCAACTTAACCAGATATCCTTCCTTCCATTCTGCTGGTATTTCTTTCTTTTCCCAGACTTTACCAAGTAATTTATATAACATCTCTGTAGCCGTGTTGATATCTGCTTTGATGGCCTCTGCTGGAATGCCATCAGGTCCAGACGCTTTTCCATCTCTTAGGAGCTTTATGGCTTTCTTTATTTCTTCCTTCGTTGGTCTTTCACCATTAATTTGTAGCTCTTCTTCTGCTGGCTGGATGTCCGGGGAGTTTTGTGGAGCTGGTCTGTTGAGAAGGTCCTCAAAATATTCTGTCCACCTCTTCATTTGCTCTTGTATATTGCTGAGCAGTTTTCCATTCTTGTCTTTTATGAGGCACCTTATTTGCTTGTACTTCCCTGTTAGCTTCTTTGTGCTGTTATACAGTTCTCTCATATTTCCTTTGGCTGCAGCATTTTCTGCCTCTCTTGCCAACTCCTCAATATACTTCCTCTTGTCTCTTTTGATACTTCTTTTTACTTCTTTGTTTGCTTCTGTGTACACTTCTTGAGCCTTGGCGTTGGAACTTCTGGTTTTACTTATGTTTAAATCTGCTTTCTTGTTTTTTCTGTCTTTTATCTTATTGATGGTTTCTGTTGTTATCCATGCTGTTTGTTGTCATTCCCTTTTCCCCAGTATTTCTCCACATGTCTCATTCCATACCGTTTTGATTTGCTGCCAATAGTCTTCTTTATTCTCTACATCTTCCAGCTGTTAGAGCACTTGGAATTTGTTGGATATTGTGACTGCAAATTTGTCTCTTGTTTCTTGATTTCTTAGATGTCCTACATTAAACTGTTGTCTATAATTTTGCATTTTTGCATATCTCTTGAGTTTCATTTTTACTTTGGCTATCAGAAGGTGGTGATCTGATGCCACATCTGCTCCTCTATCTACCTTTACATCCTGCAATGATGATCTAAACTTCTTGTTTATGCATATATGATCAATCTGATTTTCTGTACAATGGTCTGGTGATATCCATGTTGCCTTGTGTATTCTCTTATGTGGAAACATGCTTCCTCCTGTAGCCAATTGATTTGAAGCACAGAAGTTTGAGAATAGTTCCCCATTTTCATTCATTATTCCTAGCCCATATTTTCCCATGACTTCTTCAAAGCCGGTGTTTACTGTACCTATCTTTGCATTCATGTCACCCATCAAAATTGTGATGTCTCTTCTTTTTACTTTTTCCATAATTTCCTGTAGTCTAGTATAAAATGCTTCTTTCACAGACTCTTCTTTGTCATTAGTTGGTGTATAACATTGGATGACATTTACTTTTATTTTCTTTTTAGCTGTTTTAAAAGTAGCTGTTATTATTCTGGGTCCAACGGCTTCCCATTCAATGAGTGCCTTCTGTGCTTCTTTAGATAACATAAGAGCTACCCCTTCACTGTGGTGTGAACTTTCGTCTTCATGTCCTGAGGACAGCACCAATTCACCTGTGATGAGTTTCTTCTTGTCTACCCCCTTCCATTTTGTTTCACACATTCCCAGAACCTTGATTTTATATTCCCTCATTTCTGCTGCTACTTGTGCCACTTTCCCTTGTTCGTTTAATGTCTGAACATTCCAGGTGCCAAATCTGGAAGTTCTCCTAGAAGAAAGAAGGTTACTTTCAGCTTTCTCTGTGTTGCATCATACGCCTCCCTGCGAGAGGACCTTCCCTGTCTTGGATGGCTGTGTTTTATTTTCCTTAATTGACTTGTCCATGTATGTTGAAGTTTTTTGTGGTTTAAATTGTTTACAGGATGAGGTAACCAGCCCCATGCCCAACCCTCCTTAGTCGCTTTCTACGACATGCATGGCAGGGAACAGTGTTACTATTCTTTGCTCCCCTTTCAGGGCCCCGGTAACACACTGGTGATCAATATAGCAACAAAGTTTTATGCTGCGAAAGCATTAAACTCTAACGGTAGTGCATCCTTTATTAACATCACAATTTTAATACTTACTTACTTACAAGTACTTACTTAGTCGTTCCCCTTCTACCGTGAGGTGTAGAGGTTTGGAAGAGAGAGCGCCAGACTATTCTATCAGCTGTCTTCTTCCTGGCCTGGTTCCATTCTAGTCCTCGGTCCTTCAAAGATTGTCTAATGTTGTCCTCCCAGCGGACTCTGGGTCGTCCTGGAGGTCTGGATCCCTGGCTCTTTGTTTCCCATGCCTGTCATGGTAGCTGATCTTCTCCCATTCTGCAGACATGGCCAAACCATCTTAGTTGGGACTGTTCTATTTGGGTCTGCAGCGGGTGGGATTTTAGGCCTTGACGTATCGTCTGGTTGCGGACCATGTCTCTTCTTGTTACTTCAACCACCTTCCTCAGATACCTCATTTCTGAGGTTTGGATCTGGCTTTTGTGGGTTGTAGTCATTGCCCATGACTCGCATCCATATGTCAAGACTGGGACATAGGTGGAGCGGTATACAGCCATCTTCGTTTTCTTACCAACCTCTTTCTTGCTGAGGAATCCTTGATTTATGGCCTGATAAAGTCTCCCAGCCGCTGCTTTTTGAGTGGCCAACTCTTCTTTGATGCCCCCTTTTACACATGTACCTTCGCACCAAACAAACAGTCTTTCTTTCTTTTCTTTTCTTTTTTTTCCCCACCACTGCAACAAAATATTTCAAAGAATTTTTATTACGATATAAACATATATTTCCTCTTCTTTCATCGACTGCTTGTGCCATGAAGCATCACATCACAGGTAGAGTTGATTATTGTTTTATAATCCAGTAATTACTGCTTCTTGGTGTGCTGTCATGCTGTATTTCTTTAAAATGTTATTCCCTTCAATCCATCTAATCCTGGGTCATTCTGTATTTGTGGTTGCTTCAGTGTTAGAGTTACATGCTAGTATTGAAGGTTTATCCAATTTTCACACATTTTTATTATTATTATTTTTATGTGCTTCTGTTTTCAGGGACAATGATAATTCCAGGGTTAATCTTGAACCACCCTGGTGTACTTGTCATGTCAGTCTCTTTTAAGTAAACACAGTGAAGTAAAATTACATCTTGTGAGCGGTTTGAAAAGACAAGCAGTGAGCATTTGAAAAGACAAGCAGCGAGTGTGTGAAAAGACTGGCAGAATATAAACATTCTTGCTAATGCAGAATAATGCAATGCAGAGGACAAATTATATTTTTTTAAAATAATGCTTATACAAGCCAGAGAAAAAGAATAAGATGGAAAGCCCAATGAACACCTGAAGGACAGACTTACACAGAAATGAAGGATGGAGGAAAGAAAACTTGGATAAAGGTGAAGAATGTTCTGAGAGAGAAAACAAATGGTAGCATGTAATTCATGGTTATAAGTGCTTTTTTGGTTGATCTTATGTATGCAAAGAACAAGGAAACACTGAAAGACAGCACCAGACTACAATATTTAGGGTTTACAGAAGTGAAACATTCATAACATGGCATGAATATCTGACAATGAAAGCAATCAGAATGCACCAGGGAGAAGGACTAGCAACTATATCAGGATGAAACCTATTGATCAACAGTAGTGAAGGCCCAGAGCTTCAATGGAATTAAAATGGCTTCTAATACAATATCTGTTTTTCTCTCTTTCTTCCTACATACCTTAGGCTCCCACTTTGACTTGGTTTTGATGTTGAAAAACTCAAATGCTCCTCCTGAGACACGTGAAAGAGCCTTCAAGATGTAGTTATTGCAAGTAGCACTGCAAGATAAAGTTTAAGCACTATTTCAATGGACAAGTTGATTAAATTCATGTAAAAAGATAATAATAAATTAGTATGTGGTACACACCAAATATGGAAACAGGCTATTAAAAATACACACATAAACTCTGATAATTAAAAAGAATAGCTCAAATGGAACCTTCACCATCTCATGCATTGACACCATTCCACTAGATTGCTGAATCAGCATAAGTTACAGTTTGGTAAACTTAAAATTTAGTACACTCAAGTCAAGTCATGCTTTAATCAACCTTTAAGTGAAATCTCTTTTATTATACTGGACATAAATTCAGCAACCTGGGAGGATGAAGCTGCTGATCGCACCAAGTGGCGATGCTATCTGCTGCATCACCTCAGATTGGACTAAAAGAAGCTCACACAACAAGCAGAAGAGAGGAGAAAACGTCGAAAGGAACACCAGGAAATAAGCAGCTGAGGGCTGTCATTTCAGGTGTGCATTCCCAGTTATGACTGAAGAGGCTATTATTATTATTATTTATACTAGAGCACTGTGACAAAAATTTATATACCCTTTTGTCACAATAACATACATAAAATACAGTCCCCAAGTTTGCTTAAAATCCAGACCAAGCACAACTAAATTTCAGTCTCTGTCTATACACAGCTCACAGCAACTCATTACTTCCTTTGTGATCTTTGAACAGCTTTATAGTGATTGGCTCATGTCTGCTCCTCTTGCTGGTGATAATGATGTATAGTAGACAATGTGAAGGTATCCTGCATTGAAGGTTTATATGCTGTCCACATAAGGTAGAAATGGAAATGAAACATCCATCCAGATCCCCTAATATCTGGGAAGTCGACTTATGAACCACAGAAATACAAACAGTATATAACTTACTTACTTAGTCGTTTCCCTTCTATCGTGAGGTGTAGAGGTTTGGAAGAGAGAGCGCCAGACTATCCTATCAGCTGTCTTCCTCCTGGCCTGGTTCCATTCTAGTCCTCTGTCCATCAAAGATTGTCTAATGTTGTCCTCCCAGCGGACTCTGGGTCATCCTGGGGGTCTGGATCCCTGGCTCTTTGTTTCCCATGCTTGTCGTGGTAGCCGATCTTCTCCCATTCTGCAGACATGGCCAAACCATCTTAGCTGGGACTGTTCTACTTGGGTCTGCAGGGGGTGGGATTTTAGGCCTTGACGTATCGTCTGGTTGTGGACCATGTCTCTTCTTGTTACTTCAACCACCTTCCTCAGATACCTCATTTCTGAGGTTTGGATCTGGCTTTTATGGGTTTTAGTCATTGCCCAACAGTATGTAACAAAGGATCCAATTCCATTAAGAAACTGTACCATATCAAGTGAACACATTCAAGCAACTGAACAGTGTAAAAGATTCCACAAAGAATGCTGATGAGAATTAAAAGAAAAGAATAAGAAACGCAAGAACAATGTTCCTAGCACTTAGAATATCAAGGAATCTGAAAGGATATAGGAAAATGTATCATATTTATTATCACTGTTTAGATGTTTGAAATAAAAATGTGTCTTTTTTTTAAACACACTTGTTACAGCTGTGTTGATGTAAGGTATAGCCATTTATTTTTTAATATATGTTACAACTGTTTAATGTATGGAACTTACATGTGTTTTTTATCAATGTATTTTTTAAAATCATATTTTTATTGCTACTTTGAACAGCAGAACAGAAAAGTAGTTTTCAACATATAAAGCTGTGTCAGTGCAGGGAACAGAAATGTGATTTTTAATATATCTGTTTTTTTGTTGTATTGATGAATGGAACAGATATGATTTTTTAATATATCCTTCATAGCTGTACTGATCTATGGAACAGAAATGTATTTTTAACACACCAGTTATGGCTCTTTGATACATGAATTACAGGTGTAGAGAACAACAAAGGTTATACAAAACATAGACACCCATGACTAAATTGTCAAGAAGAATCCAGGAACCATGTGATAGAAGACAGCAGACACATTAAGACTTTCATGGCAGAATGAAATAACAATCAATAAAGAAAGTAATAAGAAGTTATAAGAAGATAGACTGAGCTTAAAGTAAAGAACTTAACATCTGTAATTCAGACTATAACTAACCTCTATAACTTAAGACTCCTAGCCTCTTAATCTCTGTACCTCAAATAAACTGAACAAAAAGTAAGGAACCCAACCTCTGTAACTCAGACTGAATAAATTATTAGTTTAAAAAATAACATTACAGAAAAATGGTACTGAGAACACCTTCACCAACGTATCTGAGGGAAAACAACTGGAGAAACTGTATGATAACATGAGAATTCCAAGACAGACTGCCAACTTTATGAGAGATATAGATGTGGTTTTAAGGGAGCAAATAAACAAAAGATACTTAAAAAGTGAGAAACGTAGCCTCTGTAACTCATTATTCAGTAACATGAAATTGCAGGACAAGACAAACTAGGAGAGATCAAGGAATATGGAGAAGAAACACAGTGACAGAACTACAGGATGGAGAACACACATGTAGAGATATAAAAAAGTGGACAAAAAACAAGATGAATAGAAGTGAGTGATCACTGGTCTAATGCCTAGAGGAGCCCAGAGCATATGATGGATGCAAAAGTGTTTCCAAGTACAGCGTGCAGAAGGCATTAAAGAGAGAGCTCTGCATGAAGTAATAGCAAGCCTTAGTTCCATAGGGAGATGAAAGGTTAAAAAAAAAGAGAGAGAGAACAAGATGAAACAAGCATATGATTTAAAACTATTTCTTGAATTAAGTGCTCTTCTCAAGGTATAGAAATATTTCTTGAATTAAGTGCTTTTCTCAAGGTTTAGAAATATTTCTTGTATTAAGTGCTCTTCTCAAGATAAAGAAATATTTCTTGAATTAAGTGCTCTTCTCATGGTTTAGAAATATTTCTTGTATTAAGTGCTCTTCTCAAGGTATAGAAATATTTCTTATATTAAGTGCTCTTCTTGATAAATATTCCCTGTATTAAGTGCTCTTCTCAAGGTATAGAAATATTTCTTGTATTAAGTGCTCTTCTCAAGGTATAGAAATATTTCTTGTAATAAGTGCTCTTCTCAAGTTATAGAAAAACTTCCTGTACCAAGTGCTTTTCTTAAGGTATAGAAATATTTCTTGTATTGTGCTCTTCTCAAGGTTTAGAAATATTTCTTGTATTAAGTGCTCTTCTCAGAGTATTGAAATATTTTTTATAATAAGTAATATGTAATAAGTGCTCTTCTCAAGTTATAGAAAAACTTCCTGTACCAAGTGCTTTTCTTAAGGTATAGAAATATTTCTTGTATTAACTGCTCTTCTCAGAGTATTGAAATATTTCTTGTAATAAGTGCTCTTCTCAAGTTATAGAAAGACTTCCTGTACCAAGTGCTTTTCTTAAGGTACAGAAATATTTTTGTATTAAGTGCTCTTCTCAAGTTATAGAAATACTTCTTGTACCAAGCATTCTTTTCATGGTATAATGCTCATTACAAAAGGCTCAAAACTTAACATTAAACTTCCACTTCTTTCTCTTTCAGCTTTCCTTAAAAGCCTTCAGAGATCTCTCCAAGATTTCCTTCTTTGGGTACTCTACCATTTTGCCTCCAAGTCCTCCCTATCCCTCTGATTTATGTTTCCTGTTCTTTTCTTTTTACACTGCAGATGAGGTTACTCCAGGGATGAATTGTTTAGACAACAATGCTTCTTTCTGCAACCTGACAAAATAAAGATTGCCATCTTTTCATTTTCCATGTGTTTTATTATTCTTCTATTCTAGCTAGCAATTCCATTAAAAGGACTGCCTTGTGGTAGTAACTGATACCCTTAAAGTGTGTCCACTCCACTTTTAACAAACTTGTCACTTGTAACAAACTTGTCACTTATCTAGATTCATGACTTTTTTGCTCTTTCTTTTCACTCCTGCAGCATACAGCTTCACTGTTAGTTGCTTATCCTTTACAGGACGTGCAATCAACCCCAGCTTTTATTGGCTGTTTGTGATTTTTCTAGGCAATTTTTTCATTCAGTAGTTTGCCATTGCTTTCTGAACGATTCGGCGCTTATACCATTGTTAAAAATCCACACAAAGCGATCTGCTACCAAACCGCCTGCAGCAGGTTTCGAACCTGGTATATCTGGATTATGAAACTGCGTTCATATTCATTAGGCCACAGATGCCGACTCACTAAAGAACTTTTATTCAGTTGTAATGAGGGCAGTCAGACTTAAAGTCAAAATGTTGTTGTACTATGTGAAAAAAGGTAAAGGATCCCGTTACACGCCCATTGAGGCATATTGGGAATATGGTGTTAGGCCCATATTTTCTTGACCATCGGCACACTAGGGGTGATGTGGTCAGCATCACGCCGGCCGCCTTAACCTTCCCAGAGTTGCTCTGATACCCAGTTGGGGCTGGGTCGACCCAGGAGCCGTTTGCGGCCTAAAGAAATCCCACCTCATCTGGGGATCGAACCATAGACCATTGAGCTAGGAAGCCAGTACTATGTGAAAACTCATACTATACTTTGACTGACTAAGCAATCCTCTACAGTTCCACTGGCACTCCTTAAGGCTTACCTAACACCAAAGGTAAAAACACGTGTATGCACTGAGTTCTGGTTTGCACAACGTAAAACCAGTTCATCATCATTGATATGGCCATCAGAAATGAGAAAGACATTTCTATGGGCCTCAGCACGGGGTAGCAGGAACAGAGAGTGAAGTGGCCGCATAACTTCTGTGTTGCCTTTGTTTGCCACAGAGCTCTAAAGAATTTATAAAACAAAGAAAAATAAAAAAATCAAACATATCAAAGCAATTCCTACTTCAGTAACTAACATCAGTAATACATAGTCATCTAATACATTGAATTATAAAATACTTTGAACTAATAAAAAGAACAGTTTCTCTTAGAAAAACATATACGTTCTCTTCCAATTCCACATTTTACAGAAAATGCCTTTTACAAAGTGTTACTCTTCACCCTCCAGACTGTCCATGAGAAGCATTAACTGGAAGTAATATGTACTTGCACCACTAAACAGCACTAAAGTTTTCCTTTCTGAAGCAATGTGCCAAGTGTCATACTGGCGCATGCATGTGTTCCTATTTTACAAGCGTTTTGTATATTTCTGTATGTCTTAGATGTTTATCCAAGTGCAGTTTGGCTATCATTTGCCTTGTCTTCTTTTTTTTTTAAATTCTGATAATCTGTCTTTTCACTGTGGGCTTTAGAACCCACTGGTTGCGATCTCTCAACCAGTAGTTTCACTTTGTCTTGCATTTGATTATAGTTAAAGGGCAGAAGAGCCAGGTCATTAGCAAAATCTTGATGTTATGTCACAGTCCACTGAACTTCATTTATTTTGATTGATTTTGTTGTTTTCATAATCCAGTCCAAAACTCGTAAGAAGATAAATGGCTTGAAGATGCATTCCTGCAGCCCTCAGTTCTCTCAAAGGGTTCTGTAAGTTGTCCTTCATGAAGAACTCTGCATTTCATGTCTTCAAATGTTTTTTTTTTAAATTAGGTTAATAAACTTGTAGGGGACTCCATTTTGCAACATCAGTTTCAAAAATTATTCTCTGTCTAAACTGTCCTTGACCTTTCATCATCAGCTGCCATCTCCACAACGAAGGTTGGCTGTAATGGATCTCCAACGTCTTCTATCTCTTGTCTTGATGGTGCACTCTGACAGACTCTTTCCTGTCCATCTCTTGATGTTATCTCCCCACTTATAGCGCTTTCTTCCCCTAGCACGTTTGCCTTCAACTCTCCCTTCTATTATGGTCTTCTGCAAGGTGTTATGTCTGTTTATGTGGCCAAAATATTTTAGCTGCCGAATTTTAATCTCCTTCATTAGTTCTCTTTTCATACCTAGATTTTCTAAGACCTTCTTATTTGTTTTTTTCTCTTTCCATGAGATGCGCCCCATTCTTCTATATATCCTCATCTCAAGAGTCTCGATTCGTTCTTCCAATAGCTTATTCATTGTCCATGTTTCTACATCATACAGTAGTGCAGAATATATATAACATTTTGTGATTCTCAGTTTTAATTTGTGAGTTAACTGTTCAGATGTCAGTATATGTTTCATGTTGTTGAATGTAGATTTGGCCATTCCTATTCTCTTTTCTCGGGCAATAAAACAGCTGAAAAATGGGAAGGCCGCCGGACCAGATGGAATACCATCAGAAGCCACGAAGGCAGATATACCATACACTACAGAGTTGCTACACCAGCTCTTCAAGAAAATCTGGGAACAAGAGGCCATCTCAAAGAGCTGGAAGGAAGGCCACATTATCAAGCTGCCAAAGAAAGGAAACCTGACTGTATGTAGCAACTGGTGGGGTATATCACTACTAGCAGTGGCTGGAAAAATTTTGACCACAGTTTTGTTAGACCATATTAAAAAGGTGGTAGATGACAAACTTCAAAAAGAATAGGCAGGATTTCGTGCAGGAAGATCATGCACTGACCAGATAGCAACACTCAGAATCATCATAGAACAATCAAATGAGTGGCAGACCCCCTTGTATGTAAATTTTGTGGACTTCGAAAAGGCATTCGACAGTATTGACCATGCTGTGATGTGAAAAATCCTGAGACAATATGGAATCCCAGAGAAATTAATTAAAATCATCTAAGATTTCTATCAGAAGGCCTCATGTAAAGTAGTACACCAAGGAAAACTATCAGAGCCCTTCACAGTACACAGTAGAGTCAGACAGAGATGTCTGCTATCACCAACAATTTTTCTCATGGTCATAGACTGGGTTATGAGACAGACAACAGAGGGAGAGAAAACTAGAATACAGTGGACATTCAACACAACAGCTGGAGGATCTAGACTTTGCAGATGATTTGTGCCTTCTGTCACACAGACAGCAAGATATGCAGGAGAAAACAAATAGATTAGTAACAGAAGCAGCAAAGATGGGACTGCACATAAATGTAAATAAAACAAAAGAAATGAGAATACATAATAGGCAGACGGACTCGATGAAGATCACAGATCATGTCATTGAAGAAGTAGAAAACTTTACATATCTAGGGAGCAACATTGACAATGGAGGGGAAACTGCTGGTGACATCTGCTCAAAGATAAATAAAGCCAGATGTGCTTTTAATGCCCTACGACCAATATGGAACTCCTCAGCGATATCCAGAGGGAACAAAATTAGTATCTTTAACTCAAATGTGAAGTCAGTCTTGCTGTATGGCTCAGAGACATGGCATGTCTCAAAGAGTATCACCGCCAAGCTACAGACATTTGTAAATAGATGTCTCCGATGGATCCTTCGTATAAGATGGCCAGATGTAGTAACAAATATAGATCTAAGGAAAAGATGCTGACAACAGCCAATACAGACAGAAATTAAGGTAAGAAAGTGGGGATGGATAGGACATGCACTCGGAAGAGAAAAATCAAGCATAGCCAGAGTTGCCCTTGACTGGAACCCACAGGGGGAAAGAAGAGTCGGGAGGCCAAAGAGAACTTGGAGAAGAACTATTGAAGAGGAGGCTAGGGAAATTGGAATGACTTGGGTACAGATGAAAAAGACAGCCCAGAATAGAAATCGATGGAGAGCAACTGTTTCTGCCCTATATTCCACAGGGAATGAAAAGGAGTGATGATTATTCTCTTCATGATTTCTGTTTCACATCTGCTATCTTCTGTTATCATATGACCAAGATTAGAGAAGCTCTTGACTTGTTTCAAGATTTTCCCATTTATGCTTATCTTTAATGTGGGTTTATCATCTGTTTTTGCTAATTATACACTGGCTAACAAAAAAAAAATTTTTTTTTCTTTCTCTAACAATTCTATGTTTTTCTGGTCAATTTTAATGCGCTGTTTTTAAATCTGCAAACCGTTTTTCTCTATCAGGTCGGGATCTCTAGAAATACGCAATTGAAGTTTTTTAACAACGCATACAATATTACAACATCATTCGTACAAGAAGGAGCCGCGGTAGCATAGTGGTTAGTGCACTGGCTTACTAGCGCAGTGGTCTATGGTTCGATCCCCAGATGAGGCGGAAAAATTTTTAGGCCACAAACGGCTCCTGGGTCGACCCAGCCCCAAATGGGTACCAGAGCTACTCTGGGAAGGTTAAGGCGGCCGGCGTGATGCCGACCACATCACCCCTCGTGTGCCGACGGTCAAGATAATATGGGCCTAACACCATATTCCCAATATGCCTCAATGGGCGTGTAACGGGTTCCTTTACCTTTTTTTTTTTATTCGTACAAGAAGTATAACAGTTATGTAGGCTTGAAGTTCTTTGCAGTCGACTTTCGTCAGTGAATGGCATGTGGTACATGGCGATGAAGCATCCAACAATAATCGGCAAGCATGGTCACACTCCACCGTCCTTGATAACGTGACTCCATTACGGCGATATCTTGATGGAATCGTTATCCATGTTCATTGCTGACTTCGCCAAGGTTGTCAGAGAAAAAGTCAAGTTGCGAATCGAGCAAATGGATTTTGAGGGACGTGTTACAGCCCATAATTCTGTATGCATCTATGCACTGCTTAACAGTATGCACATAGTCGACAGATTTGTGATTTCCCAGAAAGTTATCGACGATCAATTTGAATACCATCCATGCGCGAAGTTCACTACCATGTAACAAGTTCTCAAATTGTTTGTCTGCAATAACTTTCCTAATCTGAGGTCCTACAAAGATACCTTCCTTTATCTTTGCATCGCTAACTTGCGGAAACTTTTCTCAAAGATAAGTGAAAGCTTTGCTCGTTTTATCTAACGCTTTTATGAAATTCTTCATGAGCCCCAACTTTATATGTAACGGTGGTAAAATGATGCTGTCTTTGTTAACTAATGGCTCGTGTATTACATTTTTATGCCCGAGCTGCATACGATCCCTGATAGGCCACACCTTTCTTGCATAATGTTCCTGTCGGTTGCGGCTGTCCCATTCACATAGGAAGCAACAAAATTTAGTATACCCAGTCTGCACGCACGTGAGAATTGCAATGACATTTAGGTCTCAACAAATCCGCCATTGGTAGTCATTGTACTTTATTTTTGCCAAAAGTATAGCCATATTGTCATAAGTTTCTTTCATATGAACAGAGTAGGCGACTGGAATTGATGAAAATAAATTTCCGTTATGCAATAACATGGCTTTTAGACTAGTCTTGGAAGAGTCGGTGAAAAGTCGCCATTCGTTGACTATGTGCTCATGACCGAGGTGCACCATTAGACCGTTTATATCTTTGCAATAGCAAATGTCATCATCCATCTCAAAGTATTGAACAAGTTCTCTGTGTCTATGACGAAATTTAGATATCGGAGTATTGGGCGCTAAAAGATTCCATTCTTTGAGTCGCGAACCGAGTAATTCCGCTTGTCCTTTGGTAAGAGCGAGATCACGTATTAGATCTGAAAGTTCTGAATGGTTAATTAAGTGAACACCATCATTCACCAGTATATAATCCGAGTCAGAATTAGTTTCTAAAGCAGGTAAACTATCACTTTCTGATGGTTCATTCACGTCCAACGGATATTGTTCTGGTGGAACTGGGATCGGACACGTGATTGGGTCATGGGGCACTGGTTTCGAAACCGATTCAATATTTGGATAAACCACAGACTTTCTAGTTTTAAAAGTGAAACCATGGATATTTGTCAAGCAGAAGTAACAATCAGTAGCGTGATTTGTCTGTTCACGCAATATTATAGCACTCCAAAAGGCATCGACTTATGCTTCGGCGATTTTCGTAACCAACCTGCCAATGTATTTGCACAAGTCGAACAAACTGCATTTGGCTTCCAAGATTTATTTGTATCATCAACTTTCGAATCGAAATAAAGTTCATTTGCTTTCTTTAGTAATGGTGTAAAGTTTTTCTGGTGAACACGATCGGTAAAATATCCGCACACGTAACAGAACAGATCAGCCAAATTTCTACAACTTCTAGAAGCCATATTTCGCTCAGAATTATTTCAAAATACAGTAACTATTTGAAAAATAGCATAACATATGTCATGCATCTTTTAGCAGTATAAAAAGTAAAATTATTTTGCATTTTATTAATTTTTAATAAGTTATATAGTAAAAATGAAACGGAGCAAATAACGGTTTCCCAAAAAATATATTTATTCACAAATATCTTAAGAACCCGATGTGATAGAGATAAACGGATTTCAAATTTGAAATCAGCGCAAGAAACTGACCTAAGAACACTTATTCTTATATAAGAAAGAAAAATGTTGTTTGTCAGTGTTATCATAGTTTTTGTTTTCTCAATATTAATGTCCAATCCATATTCATGACTTATACTGTTCACTTGCTTCACTAGTTCCTGTAAATCCTGTTCACTTTCAACTAACAACAAGGTATCATCTGCATATCTAAGGTTGTTTATTGACCTTCTGCTGATCCATGACCTTTCATAGTCCACTAAATCAAATGCAGAGAGGTAATATCGATTCCAAACTATAATCTACTATTATGCACTGCAGTCTGTACTGGTCTGTACAGGATGTGTTTTGTTTAAAACCTGCTTGTTCTCCCAATGTTCTGTCCATGACCGCTTTTAATCTCTCAGTTATGTTATATCTTTAATATTTTCCCTGGTGCTGATCGCAAAACTAGTCCCCTGTAATTTGTACACTTTCATGAATTCTTTGGCAACATTACCAGATATCATAAGTTAAGGTAGTCACTGAACCTTTTTTTCATACACATTTCACCAATTACTTAAGCCATTGTCTCAGGTCTTTTATTTCAATAAAGCAGCTGCTGGTTTGACTGCACTGTAGTAAGGTAGCTGAATCATTCAATTCCATTCAATTCATTCATTCATTCATTCATCATCCTTCAGCTCCCTAAAGAGCATAGGCCTTCAACAAACTTATAGCAAATCTTCCTGTCACATGGCATCAGCTCAAAGTCTTTCCATATCTTCTTCATACCTTGGGAATTTCAAATTAAGGACTGCCTGATTTCAGCAGGTTTCATCAATGTGTGTTCTATCCATCTCTAGCGTCATCTTCTCATCTCTTGTTCCACTGGCACTTGTCTGGTTCTTGTCATCAGTTCCACTTTAGTGATCATGTCATACCACTTCAATAATTCTATTCTATGCAAGCATCAATTTATGAAAGTCTGTAACTTATTGGTTGTTGTTTTCATTGTTCTCCATGTTTCTGGGCTTTAAAATAGGACTGAGCTGACTTCCATTCAATGCTTACTCTCACTCTCTCTCGCACGCACACACACAACACATATATATATATATATATAAAACTGATGCCTAATAGCTTTCTGCACCACAGTGTTCTTATTTTTATTTTATTTTTAGTGTGTATCCTTTTTCTTGTGTGCCCCATTTTTATCAGACTTCTCATCTTACAAGTTGAACTGTTTGTACTTATTTTATGTAAGTGTTCACCGTTTGGCTCTGATAGTACATCACAATGTGTTGATATAGTCTGAGGTATTAGTAACTGCCTACTCTGCTTTTAATTTGATATCTCGTTATGTGAGAAGTACTAACTTCTTCAAGTACCATGCCTGGTGGCACAGGCAATCATGTCTCCTCACAACTTCCTGTCTCCAGTACCATTTATCAATTCTGTTGTTGATTTCTTTCCATGCCATGTCAAACTGTCCAGTATTTGCTCTCATTGTCTTCTTCTATCTCTTTTTTCCTTCAATCTTTCATGTTGTTACAATATATTTCATCTTCTTTTCATAACATGCCCAAAGAAAGTGAATTGCTTCTTTCTTACAAGAGGAATAAGCTTCCTTTGTAGAACATCCTCATTTCTCTTTTGGGACCCAAAGACGCAGCAATAGAGAACGCAGTCAGCGACTCATAGCTTGACTGCCTGCGTCAGGACAAGCGAATCAGAGCTGGTCAAGACCGCACTCCACCTCCACGTGGTGGTCCTGGAAACAGTCTGCAGCAGTGCAGACTGGCTGAGCGAGTGTGGATCGCAATGGGAAGGCAAACCCGGTCCTAAAAAATTCCGTGCAGAAGTCGGATGTGTCGACCGAAAGGTGCAGATATCACAGCTTAGGCGTAAACAGACACAACGCAACCACCATCCTTTTCAGGGCGAACGAGGAAGAAGAAGAAGAATTTCTCTTTCTAGCTGTCCATGGTAGTTTTAACATTCTTCTGTAAAACCACATCTCTGTGGCTTCTTGTGCTTTTCCTATCTGTTTACTAACTGTCCATGACTCATTCCCATATGACAGGATTGGTTCTATATAACATTGAAGAACTCTCTTTTTTACTTCCATTGACAAAGATCTGTTGCAGACAATACTTTTATCTGATAGAATGCTGTTTTTGCCTGGGCTATTCTAAAGTAACATCACATTAGTAGTGTCATTTTCAGCAGTAGAATAATGTTATTTTGAAAGATAACCCTCAGCTTACCTGTACAAAACTGATGGCAAGCTGTAGATTTTCTTCTGTGTTAGTTCTTGGTGCAGGAAATAGTTCTTCATAGTCTAAGGACAAAGTAGTATGAATCAGAGTATGCTCAAGACCACATTTTAGCAAATATTCACCAAAATACCAATACCAAGAATTCACATACAATGACTAAACTTACAGAACTAGTTTTGGCACTGCTGATGAATCCAAAATAAAAAAGTTTGACTGAAAATATTGCACATAAAAATTATGTTTAATACTATGTATTTCAACATGAAGTATAAGTAGACAGCTGAATGATACTTGAAGTACAGTGGTAAGAATGTATGGTGCCACCAAAGACAATATCACTGAAGAGTGGACAATTAGGAAATAACAGATTATTCATAATGATATCTTAAAATTATAATTTTGAACACACACAAAAATGACAAAGAAAGCATATACAAAACACAAAGCAGGTTGAACAGCCCTTCAAAGTGTTATCAAAATGAAGATAGACACACGATGTAAAGCTACAGATATGAGAACTGGAGAATACAAATCAGCAACAGGGGAAAATGAGGAAAAACTGTGTATCTGATAAATAATTTTAGGGTCTTGAAATGCTAATTTATTTTATTAACTATTTAGTTTTTTTTTTTTTTTTTTTTTTAAAGAAAAGATTGCTGATCTAACAGTTGTACCTAAGAATTAGCCCAATTTGGAAGTAATATTTGGCTTGCAATCATGGAAACCAGGAAATGAAAATTCAGGAATGTTGAAATCACCATCCCTATGGAGCACAATCATACCAAACAATCCTGTCTCATGACATCTATTCAAACTCTTTCCATGTCTTCTTCCCCCTATTTAAGTCTGAATCACATTCCTTTCTCCGTATGCTTTTAGTTATTCCACTATTTCTTTATTCTTGCAGGTTCCATAAAATAGGACTGCCTTGATATGCTATAAGTAATAAACACCAATACTTTTTTTTCAGTTCTTGCTCCATTGGTATTTGTCTGGTCCTTTTCATGATTTCCACACTGGTGATCATGTCATACCACTATAGTCCCTTAATTCTATGCAGCACCCATTTAGTACATGGCTGTTTGTGCCCTATACCAGAGCGCTCTTTTAGTTTCGGTGACCGGAATTCTGACACCGGGTATAAAATTTTCGTGTGCACCGTAAAAGACTATTTAAGTTTTTGGCGGGGAAAATCAGCTGATGTGTGTGTAAAATCAGTAAAATATAAATCATTACACACTCGTTCTGGATAAACACAGCGCTAAAATTCTTTTGTGTACTATAACTTTGTTCTCTGCTCTATTTTTGCTTGCATTTTTATTTGTTTGAAATTAGTTTTGACGGAGTTACAGACTTTTGAAAACAGCGTCATCATTTGAGGAAATTCATAAAATAAGTAATCTTTTTATTAATTTAATATCTAAAAATCGGCCCATTCGTTTGAGTTTATAATTATAAAGACTTCTCGAAGGGAAGCTAAAGATTATTTCCACATACTTTCTTTTTTTTCGGTTTCATATCTTGAGAATGTGTGGTAGTCAGTTTTGTGAGTTTGGCATTACAAGAACAAGCATATTGTCACCAGATTTTATAACATTTAAATCACTGTAAACGCATTCCTGATACTCACAAATCTTAAATAAGGTTGTAAAAAAATAACTTTTTGTAAAGCACCATCTGTTTTTGCATTTTCATTCATTTATAATGATATTTAGCTACATATATATGCGTCAGAAAACATGTAAAGCTATAGATAGATTACTTCCACATACTTTGATCTATCTTTCAAGTCTTGTTAATCTTGTATTTATAATATGAATTTTTTTTTAAATTGTGTGTGAGATAAGGACTGTTCCATTAATGTTCTTTGGTAGACAATCTTGTGCACACGACGGCTGCCAACGAATTCTAAGTAACTGTTTGTATATCTTCTTTCATTCACAGATAAAGCATTCTACATCCTGGTGTTAGGCTTGATAGTCCCAAATATTCCTTTATCTTTATACATACACAAGTAAACTATACTACATAACAACGAAATGGAACATACTGTTTTGCATCATATGAATTGTGCCAGTGCACTGTGCAGAGCCTGTGGCAAGACAGCATTAACTTCCAAAACAACACGTTCAATTCAGAAAGCACTGAACTGTTCTACAAGGGGATTGACATAAGTCTTGGGCCTGACCATGAAGGAGTCACAGGAGGAAGATGAAACTTGGCACATTTAAAGTTCATCATATTGGCACTGAATGTGTAAAGTACGCGTTTGTTTCTTCAATGGGTTTTCCTGCTATGGTGCACGGCACAATGTATCCTACTGACCGGATCTGCTGATCAAAAGATTTGACAAAACAATGGAAAAGAAGGAGGCCAGAGCTGTGATAAAATTTCTGATGTTTCAGGGAAAAACACCTACAGAAATACACAGGGAGATGGAACCAGTGTTTCTTGATTCTTGTCCTTCATATACTTCGGTAAAAAACTGGTGTCAACAGTTTAAGTGCGGCCGCTCAAATGCTGCTGATCTGCCAAGATCTGGTAGACCAACCTCAGAGTGCAATGATGAAAATGCAACAAGAGTGAAGAAAATCATTGACCAGGATCGAAAAATGACAATTGTGGAAATAGCTAGTAGAGTAAAACTAAATGAAAGAACAGTTTATAGAATTTTACACAACAGACTGAACATGAGAAAAGTGTGTGCACGCTGGGTTCTGCGACTGTTGACACGTGAACAGAAGCAAACGAGGGTAAATTGCTGTCAACAGTTGCTCAAAAAGTGTCAGTCAAAAAAATTTTTTGAGACCATGGTGACAGTAGATGAGACTTGAGTACACTATTATGACCCAGAATTCAAAATTGCCAGCATGCACTGGAAAACCCCGGGCTCCCCAACACCTGTCAAGCCAAGGGCGCAGAAATCTGCAGGAAAAGTGATGCTGACTGTTTTTAGGGATGGCAAAAGTGTCCTTTTGAAAGATTATATGCCTCGTGGCAACACAGTTAATGGACAGTACTATGCAGATCTTCTCACATAACTAAGAAAGGTTGTGACCAGGAAACGAGGGATAACGCGCACTCAAAATCTTCCTTTGCTTCAAGACAACGCGCCCTCTCACAAAGCACGGCTCGTGCAGCTAGCAGCCAACGATTTGAATATTGAAATTCTTCCACACCCACCATATTCTCCAGATTTGGCTCCATCAGACTTTTTTCTATTCCTAAATCTTAAAAAACAGCTAAAAGGAAATCATTTTGACAGCGATGAAGAGGTTATACTGGCATGTGATGACTGGTTTAGTTTGAAAAATAGGGTGTTCTACTCCCAAGGTCTTTTCAAGGTCAAGCAGAGATGGCAGAAGTGTGTCAATTCAGACGGTGGCTATATTGAAAAGGAATAAACACTATATAAAATTCCAGCTCTCTGTGATATGTCCTTCATGGTCAGGCCCAAGACTTATGTCAATCCCCTTGTAATTATGTTAATGATCTGTTCTTTGTGTTTGGAATTAACGTATCAGATGATAAACCCACACAGCATTCGACTATATTTTGTAAGAAGTGTTACTTACAAATACAAAACTCAAAAAGGAGGCATAATGAGAAGTGTCTTGAAACAGCCAAGTTACTATCGGAAAACAGTCAGCACATCTGGAAAGACTATGACCATAATTTAACTATAAGTGAATGTCAACTGTGCAATTATGTTGCAAAGACATCTTTTGGTGTTTTAAAAACAAAAAGCTGCTCTATCCCCTGTGATGTTCTTTCTGACCCCTCCATGTCTAGTCAGTCATTTAGCTGTAGTCAGTCAGTTAGTTGTAGTCAGTCAATTAGCTGTAGTCAGTCAGTTAGTTGTAGTCAGTCAGTTAGCTGTAGTCAGTCAGTTAGCTGTAGTTAGGATAGCTCTGTACAGTAGGAGGTTGATGTGCCTGCCCACATTAGTGATGGTATTGTTCAACTGGAGGTTGATGTGTCAGCTCACATTAAAGGCGATAACACTACTCACCCTAGCATGCCAGTTTTTGTTGCCACATCTACACCTACCAAGTCAGTTATACATATGACAAGTACATCTACCTCGCCTGTCTTCAAAAGCGACATCACAGTACAACAGTTACTTGCTAAGCCACCTTCACAACCACTAACACAAAAGGAAGAACCCCTATTCACATCCATTGTTAGAAAAAAACTAGAAACAGCAAAAAAATAATATCATAAAATGCAAATCCAGAGGACAGCCTATTGTACTACAAAAACTAATTAAACATAGAAGAGAAACATCAGTCACCAGAACGCCAACAAAACGTAAGCGATCTCAATTTCTCCACATTGTTAGGAAACATATTGTTGAAACATCAACTGACTCACTAGACCTGCAGCAGGCACATGAGAGGAGAATTTATACATTCCACTATTTCCAAAATTGAAAGACGCGCCAGCGGCATTAAAAATATAACTTCACAATTAAAATTTATAATGGAAATTCATTTGTACAAATTTCTCCATCTGTGAATGTACAGATTCCTCTTATTAAAAAAAGGAAGTGTGAATGATAATTGAGCGAAATTTTGGGGCTAGAGCAAATTATGGCAGTTGTTGCGTGAGAGTGACAGAATTAACAGAGTGTGGAAATCATTTAATAGATGTATTTATTAAATACACCTATTTATCTATTAAATTGAACATTTCGTTTTACTCATGACCATACTCGTTTTTACATGACCATCGTAATGTATGATTGAGAGATAATTGTTAGCTCTCATGTTTTGGGGACAATTTGGTGTGTTATTTTAAGGTAATAAATGTGGACTTGCAATTTAATGTTTCAATAATTAATGTTTGACGCATGAAACCAAAACAAAACTTTGATATCCATTTTCTGCAGGTTTCCTACTTTTGATTTCTGTAATTTGTTATGCATGTTGATTGTGACCGTTTTAGTCTAAATTGCATTAGAAACAAACCATAACAAAATATAAAAAAAAACGTAAATTTTACACTATTTCAGACTATTATATCTTCTGTTCTAATTGTGATAAAATGTTTCTTCTTGTTCTAAAATTTACTCTAACATTTCTAGTCTTGCTTTACGCAAAATTAAAGCCGGTATTTATAATAATAAAGTAGCGTAAAAACATTAATTAAGCCCTATCAAAAGTAAAATCCGCCACCTTTTTTTCCAGTTAGGAAGTTACCACGTGACCTCTGTCACGATAGCTATAAATAGCGCGGTCAGGGAAAAAGGGGAAACAACTAAAAGATCGCTGGCAAACAGCCGTGAGTAAAGTCTGTAACTTCCTTTTTGTTGTTTTTCTTGTCCTCCATGTTCCACAGGCATGCAATGAATTAGATCTGACATTTAAGTTGAAGATTCTGACATTTGCGTTGGATTCTTTTTTTTTAAAATTTAAATATATTTTCAAATGCAATTTAACATGGTGCCTTTTGTATTCACATTTTTATACCATTATGTGTTCCTCCAACTTTGTTTATATTGCTCTCAAGATATATGTATGATTCTACACCTTAAAGGGAGGTTTTCTTGCACCGTCTTCTGGCTATCATTTGTCACGTTTTTCTCATAAACTGTGTCTTTTCTCTGTATTTTTATACGCAATTTCAGTGACCTCTCATCTAGTATTCTCATTTTGTCTCATTCCTGGTTACGGTTATGAGACTGGAGTACGAGGTTATGTGCAAAATCTAGATCAACAAGCTGTTTTGCCACAATCCAGTGAATTTCATTTCTATTGATTTATGTCAGCGTTTCCACAATTCAGTCTATAACAAGTAAAGCAGAAATAGTGACAAGAGATACCCCTGACTCACTCCAGTAGTATCTATATTAATATTAATCCGAGGTATAAAGTAGCAACTGAAACACTACAAGCACCAGAAGCAGTACGGAAGACTGAAACAAACAATTATTTCATATTTTATGTTTACCTGATCCAAACCTAATCACATTGACATGCCAGCCAGAAGGAAGATTCTGCAACACAAGAAGTGCCACTTTCTTGGCTTCTGAGAGTGGTGCCCCTTTCATGGAGTTGGATGTGTCTAAAATGACAATCAACTCCCCATCTGTAACTTCTGTTGACTCAAACTCTGGGTAAAATGTCAGCATGCAAGCCTGTGTGAACAATGTGTATATATAGAAAATAATAAATTATTTACTTTATTTTTCAATATGCTAATAGCAGAACCCAAAGCCCAGTAAATGGAGAGCTAGTGTATTACAATTAAGCTCTCATGATTCTGAAATATTATCGTACAATTTTACTTTGAACTATTTTACCATTTTTACCTTTTTATTTCTTCTCCGAAACATCTAAATGGATCACTCTGTCTTTTAAACATACCAAGACTTAACCATATTGTCACGAAGTGGATTTAAGTCTAGAGGTTGTCTTAATAGAAAGACAACACCCTAGTTGTAAGAAAGTCCGAGAAGATAGAATTTTGATGGAAAATGACGTGACTGTGGAAAGATGAGACTATTGGCTCAAGGTTGAGAACCTGGATTGACTCTCCCTTGCCGCTTCGTGACTTCAGAATTGCTATAGCCTCACCCCCTTTGACTCCTTTAACCAAAAGGAGATAAGGTTTATATATAACTACCACAGACACCACTATACCGACAAACATATAAGTGTCAGATAGTCTAGAAGCTGATCCAGTGTACAGTAGATATATATATATATTTTATTTACACAATAAAACATAAAATGTCATCATACAGCAAATAAATAAATATCGTGCACTGTTGCACAGACCTGGAAAAAGCAAAGAACCATTTAAATAGATAAACCCTAGGAAAACCCAATCACATTCACTCTGTCAGTCACCCTGCTGGAGATTAGTGATTTAAACAAGATCTAATTTGTGGGCATCAGTTTAGCCTCCACTCTCTACTACAAATAAGATTTCTACTGTCACAGTCCTGTTGACTGCCTAATCGAATGTTTACGCAGCTTCCAACTCGTTAGGCGATATGCGCCGCTAACTAACACAATGGACTGCTACACTAGTAGACTTTTATAACATCTATTACTCAAAGGCTATCCTCTGAGGATATCATCAGACCCTACTGGCCCCGGCCATCTCCTCTCTATATATCTCTCTCTCTCTCTCTCTTTGCTTCAGTGTCTCTCTGACACTCTTGACATCTGTTGCGGTAGCGTCTCCGTTTACGCCTTCTCTCATTGATGTTATTATCAGAACCAGGTATGATCACCCTGTCTCCTGGTTTCTGACAACTGCACTGACGACTGGATTATCAAGCATGAGGTACTTGAATCAAACTGTAGAAGCTTCACAGGGGCTGGACAACTTCGTAAATTGGCCCCGTTACCCTTCTTCGGGTTTAGAGTAAAGACTTTATTGTGGTCGTGAAGAAAACGAAATTACAACAACACTGGCACGTGCCAATTTGCGTGTGTAACAACAACGAGCTCAGAGCTCTGGATTTTGTTATGATAGATAACCCCGTTCCTGCTGAAACATGGGGCTTCACTGCAAGAGACCATGGGTTAATTCAACTTTGCTGTTGGTAATTTGTATGCGCCAAACTACACTCGGCTACTGTTACACTGTTACTGTACCATGACCCGCTGTGGACACAAAGATACAACTTATGTACACCAACTTCAACATAACTTATCACTAACACATATCTCCCCTAAATAAATACAACTCCCCTCACTCAATACATCACCCCCTCACCCGCTATGCACAACGATACATAAAATATTTTTATCCACGTGTCTCTCTCTCTCACCCTTCTACTCCCCCTCTCCTTCAGCTTAAAATCTTTCTGGTACGTAAACAAAACCCCAGCCATTTGTCTGACCTTAATCTTTTGTCACACCCGAATAACCACGTGCCCAAACAATTCAAACTAGAAAAATCTCCTGGGTGAAATTCTTTGATCTCCTTTATAACCTTGACACATGAGGTTTCCCTGCTTAACCCAAAATTGAGGCACAATAAAATAACATATGCACGATTAGATGTCCAATAAAATTACACTTGTAAATATACATAAATTAATGGTGGTTAACCCAACACTCTACATACTACAGAGCGCCCATGTATTAATAGCTAACCCTCACACAGTCCTATATACTGCCAACTATCCTAGAAAGAATTAGGCACACTTTACCTTTACATCATTGCTACAAAATAGTAATGGATGGCACTTACATTTATAACTATCAGTTAACCTCCCGAAGAACTTTAACTTAAACAGGCTATGACGCTATTAACGAAACCCACTAATTTTACGGCTCTAATAAAAATATTCACATACCAATGCATTGCGTTTCTTCTGCATGGAGCAGACAATGAATGCTGGATTCACGGTAGTAAATATCATCAGGCATAGGGGTCTGGTAATGGACCGAGCGAGTATATATACAAGAAAATTCCCGCTCAACTTCTGCCTACATCATATCTACAGCTTTCAACTAAACCAATGGAATTATTTAAAAAATTAATAACGGGGTCTACACCAATAGATTTGAAAAGCCCGTCGACCTGTTTATCCCGACCGCGTGCATTTCCCACTTGCGTCATATTGCGTGAGCCAAACAACGGAAACTTTCTGCCCCGCCCAATCTAATCCTCACGAGCTGTTAAACAAAGACATGACCGCGATATACGAGGTGTGTTCAAATGAAACCTGTCCCAGTGGCTTTATAACAAATATATGTAAGGTACATCAGCAGGAGTAGTAGAATTAAATACAGCAATTGTTATGAAGCAAGTACCCACTGGGGTTCTTTAGAAATAGTCAACATAGGCATTCAGACACGCATCCCACTGCTTGGGTAGACGGCGGATGCCGTCCGAGAAAAATGACTTTGGTTGCTTATTGAACCATTTGGTCACCGAGGCCCTGACGTCTGCATCAGAGTCGAATCGTTGTCCCTTTAGAGATTTTTTTAAGGGTCCAAACAAATGAAAGTCACATGGTGACAGACCGGGGCTGTAGGCTGGGTGTGGCAGAACTTCCCACCTTTTCCTTGCTAACGCTTCCTTCACAATGTTCACAACATGTGGACGAGCATTGTCATGCAACAGAATCCCACCACGCGAAAGCATGCCGGGTCGTTTATTCTTGATGGCTGTAGTCTTAGACACACTTTTGTCACCATACACAGCTTTCATTCAGCGATGAATGTCGACTGGTCGACATCCTTTGGCTGTTAGGAACTGAATCACCGCTCGCTGATCGACCTTGGACGGATTCCTTATCACACCGGCCATTATTTTAACTGTCTGCAGCACAACCAACGAATACTAGGAGAATGAACACTTACACACTTGTACATTCGTATGTGCTTATTACGTCAGATGTGACGTCATCATGCTCCTCCTACGAATGTCCACTTGGCACAGCACGGTCGGGTTTCATTTGAACACGTCTCGTATATTTAACAAAGAACTGGGACTACGTGATCGCGATAAATTTACAGAAAGGAAGACAGGTGCAAGTCTTAGAATTTAACCCTACAGTCATCCCTCTTATAAAACACATTAAAATACCTACAGAAAAAGACCAAACACATAATTACTTAAGAAAGAGAAGAAGACTGGGCCTCTTGAAGAACAGAATTTCAGTACTTCATCACACATATGCAAAAACATTAAGTTGAACTTTCATAAAACAAAGAATTGTCAACATAAAAATACATCAGATTTTGATTCTTTAAAAAAAAAAAAAAATTATGGTTCTTTTATGAAAAAAAAAGGAGAACATGGAGTGTCCCATCAGTTCATTAACCTAAAGGGGAAAGAATGTTAAGACATATAATGGACAGTTCTTCATGGACAACTTATAGAATCCTTTGAGATGAGAAATGGAATTTGGCAAGAATGCCTCATGTCACCAACTCTCTTCTCATCTGCTACAGGTTGAACTATGAAAACCACCGGCGAGTGGACTATGCTCTGGCCAGCATCAACCCAAACCCCAGGCATGGGTTAAATCCCGGGTAGATGAAGCTTGTAAGCCTTGGAAGGCAGTTCGTCTAGGAGAAGGAAAACTCTGATTTTAAACCACCTGCTGCCTTGCAGGTAGGCTGGGGACAGTCAAGGGCTAAGGAATGCAACCCTACAGAAACGCTTGTTGAAATCGGATGCACTGGGCTACATGCTCAACGAAACAGTGCAACGTACTTCGCCTAATGAAGATGTCACGAATACAATTTAAGCGTTGTGGTGCTCATCCCGTGGAGTCCCGCCAGGCGGTGAGAGTGCCGGACCCCCTGCCTCGAAGGGGTCCAACCAATAAAATGCATATGGCCATCACCAGTACCATTCCTGGAGAAAATCTACGGAGATATCAACAGCCTCAGGCTAACCACTGCTTTCTTTGAACTTATTCAAGTTGACATCTGAGGGTGAACGAAGAAGAAGAAGAACTATGAAAACAACAGTATCCTCTCATCATGTGACGTATTCTTTCCAGAACGTTGTCTCCATTACAGTTGCTCTGAACGCATCACGATTCTGGACAAGTCGAAATGCATCAGCCAAAGACAAGTTCAGACTCTCTGTGATGTCCTAGGTCCACCGTCGTCTAGGTCGACTCCTTCCCCTTTTTCCAGGGACCATGCCTTCCATCACTATTTTTTCCAGACCATTATGTCTTTTTATATGACCGAAAAATTTCAACTTCCTTTTTTCAATGGTATTTAGTAGCCAATTTTCCTCTACGTTTAGTGAGTGCAGTACTTCTCTGTTGGTCTTTTTTTCTGTCCAGGGTATTCTCAACATCCTTCTGTAGCATTTCATTTCGAATGATGTAACCTTTTTTGCAACTGTTTTATTGAGTGTCCAAGTCTCGCAGCCGTATGTTGCTACTGGGAATATACATGCTCTGATCAGTTGTAACAACTGGGTCTGAAAATCCACAGAGAAAAAAAACAAAGATCACCAGAATAAATGAAACAAAAGATTGCCAAACTGCACCCGGTGAAGCACTCTGATAAGTTGTGGACTTGTAAATATGTCTTTGCAGCAGCACAGACTAAAAGTTGGAGAAACTGATAGTGATATCACAATAAGAACACAGAGGGCATAAAGGGCTTTCATTGCATTGAGAAATTTGTGAGAGCAACAACAAAAAACACCAAGAAATTACAGACTTTCATAAATGTGTGCTTGTACATAACTGGATGATAAAAACATTATAACAAGATCACCAATGTGGAACTGATGGAAAGAGTCAGACAACTGCCAGTGGAACAAGAAGTTAAGAAAAGACTTTGGTACTGAATGTGTCATACACTGAGGAAACCTTATGACAGCATTACAAGGCAGTCTATGTTCTGTCTTTCCCAGGGCAAAAACATAAAAGGAGCCAAAAGCACATAAAGAAGTGTATTGGAGAAATATTTTTAAAAAAAAGGATAAAGAAGATATGGAAGGAGCCTAAACAGACGGCACAGGACAGGGCAGCTCGGCATGAACTGAATGAAGGTAGGGCAGCTCGGCATGAACTGAATGAAGGTAGGGCAGCTCGGCATGAACTGAATGAAGGTCTAAGCTCCACGACAGCTAAATTGTAATGAAGATGATGACTATCAATCTATTTTAAGAAGCCTTCTAAGCATAATTTTATTAACATCTGCATTCTGCCCTCTGTAGTCTTTAATCCTAAGCTTAGTTTGTGACTTAATCTCTCCAAATGTCATTAATGATTAAAGTGCCAGAAAAGTAGCTTACTGATATCGTTGAGAAATCAGACAGTAGTTTAGTGGTACAATTCTTATTAGTACATGTTATACAAAAATGTCTAATTTTACAACTGCTGGTAAAAACAGTTCAAAAAGCTTTAGGTATACAAAAGACACTTATATACTTCATGACTATACTGACCTGATGGTCTTCGTTTACAGTATGACGTTCCACCCACATCCGTGGTACATGGATCTCTGCCAGACCAATCAGAAGCTGGAACCCTGTACCAAACTTCTGATGGCTCATCATCTCTATGAATGCTTTGGATGCTGTTTGCTGGAAAAAAAAGTGCAACAGATTACATTCTGTGACTTTACTGGAGCCAGAATTATTATATGAGAACAGATTATATTTTATTTACGACACTACATATTGCAGGAATAAGACTGGTAATTACATGAGCTAGAACTGACTTCATTTAATTGGTGACTTTGAACATTACTGAAACTAGAATGATTATATGAGCTACAACAGATTATATTTTATCTGTGACACTACACATTACAGGAATAAAAATGGTAATTACATGTGCTAGAAAGATTATATTTTATCTGTAACATTACACACTATTGGAACAAAAATTGTGATTACATGTGGTATAGTAGATTACACTTATCTTTGCAAAATACAGGAATCATAATGGTATTTATAAGAATTACAAACAAAATTCATTACATTTGTGACTTTACACATGACTGGAATAAAAATGTAACACAGGTGACCTACTTTCACAAGGGCTCAAACAATCTAAATATTTAAACACTGCAAGTATCTATGTCTAGTAAAGTAAATCACCAGTACTTATTTATTTATGAGAGATAAGCAGATTTTGGTACTGTAGCTATCAAAGATGTAAAACGTATAACTAGTTAATCCAATATTTTGATTTGAATTTTAGTCCATGCATAGTAAAACTGGTGTTTGACTTTTGCATGAGATACCCGGCTCAACCTCATGTGGGTTATAATTTGGGTATGTAGTGTTCTTTATTCTATACATTATATTTCCGTTGGATGTTTTTTCTGTGTTGGTTCTTCCAGGCTGCAATTTCTATGTTGTCTGTTGTTACATCACCTAATGTCTGTAGTGTTTATGGTGTATCCCCTTCTGGTTCTTAGGCTAATCTCTCTATACCCTGCTACAATTTCAGTGGTTTGTAGGTTTTGTTTTACTGTACATTCCTAACATTTTAAAAACTCCTATTGACATTATCTTAAATATATCTAACGGACATTTGTTGATTTTTTAATACATGTCCATAATAAAGAATCTAAAATGTTTGGGGACAGCCGTGTTTCAGAAATAGGATTTTTTCAGCTTTCGGATATTGCCCAAAAATCTGTTCACAAATCACCCAAAAGTCAGCTGAAAAAACTTTCAACTTTCAGAATGTTTTGGTTTTTAGGTGTTCGGATTCTGGGTTACTTACGGACCTGAACTGGTAGTTTTTTTTTTTGTTTTACTTCTCATACTGATGCTGTTGGAGGCCCGGGGTGGGGGTATTTTTTCCGTGCTTTGTTCTTCCTTTATCATTGTCCTTTGGTCTGATAGTTATATGTTAATTCTTGTTTTGGTAACATAAAATATTACTTTGTGTAGCTACCTGAAGAAGTCAAATTTTAGTATAGATTCTAGTGATGGTGCTGGTGAGTTTTGTGCTAATCCAATATTACATTTCCTCATGAATAACTGGTTTGAAGTTCTGAAAGGAAAGGCTACCTTGACTCTAATCTTATGAGTTGGGCAGTGAAGGTTTCGTATGTCAAAAGGCATCTCTACAGCAACCTGGACTGTTGTCTTGGAGACAGTCATTTTAAAGCTTTCTAATTCATCCTGTGTGAACAAATAAAAACAGTCTTGGAATCATTGCACCAATTATAACAACAACAAAGGTAAAGATAGTTCCATAGAAGATATTACTGCAGTGGAAAGAAGTGTTAGAGACTTCACTATACTAGGTCCAGCTTCGAGAGGCAGGGCGACTAAGTTCCCTTCCCTGATGCCTTTGCATTCCCTAAGCAGAATCAGGTACTCATTTACAGCTAGGCAGACTGGAGCATGACTCCACCATGTTTCAAGCCCGGTACCTTTTCTGTTAGAAGCCAGTAGTCTAACCACTCTGCCAATATATATGGCTTAAAATAAATGTGCCATGATTTTAAAAAATTTAGAAGAGTAAGCCATAAATTTCAATACAATCTCTTAAGAAATGTGGAAAACCAAGGAATACAAGAAAGAAAGCACTGTAATAGACCCAACCGATGGAGAGAGATAGACAAAACAATTAAGAGGAAAAAGATGAATGGAAGCATGCAACCCCTGATATATGCACTTAAGGGAGTAAATACTGAGTGAATGTAGCTCAGATCTCTATCTAATCTTTTGTGGACTGGCTACAAAGTCAGGTTTTCAAGTCAAAGAAAACATGCACATACTCAAAATTGCTTACTCTAATTCAAAGGCTAAAATAACAGGTTAGCTGTACTCTCAGGAATAACAAAGAAAATAATATAACGATTACATACAATGAGCAGCATGACAATAAACAGGTAGGCTGAGATGAGAAGACACTGGCAATAGGTAGGACATACACTGATGAAACCTGCTGATAGCTAAACAAGGTAGTTCTTATTCTAGAATCCCCAGAGCAGTAGAGGTTGAGGTAGACCAAAAAAACATATGGTAAAGAGAAATAGAGACAACATTGAAAATAATCAGGAAGAACATAGAAAGATCTTGAGATGATGGCATGTGACAGGAGGATTTGTGTGAGTTAGTTGAAGGCCTATATTCCTTGGGGAGCTGATGGGTTATGATGATGATGTGCTCTTCTGAGAAAGAAAACATTATAGTAATTATTTACACAGAAAACAGTATAGTAATTACTAACATAGAAAAAAATTACAGCAATTACTTACACAAATAACAGTTTCGCAATTACTTACACAGGAAATAGTATAGCAATTGCTTACACAGGAAACAGTATAGTAATTGCTTACACAGAAAACAGTACAGCAATTACTGACAAAGAAAACAGTATAGCATTTATTTACACAGAAAACAGTAAAGCAATTATTTACAAAGAAAATAGTATAGCAATTACTTACAAAGAAAACATTAAAGCAATTACTTACAAAGACAACAGTACATATATTATTTACAAAGAAAACAGTATAGCAATTACTTACAAAGAAAACAGTATAGTAATTACAAAGAAAACAGTATAACAAATACTTACACTTACAACAGTACAGCAATTACTTACAAAGAATACAGTATAGAAATTACTTACAAAGAAAACAGTGTAGCAATTACTTACAGAGAAAACAGTATAACAATTACTTGCAAAGAAAACAGTATAGCATTTCCTTACAAAGAAAACAGTATAGCAATTGCTTACAAAGAAAACAGTATAGCATTTACTTACAAAGAAAACAGTATAGCATTTACTTACAAAGAAAACAGTATAGGACTTACTTACAAAGAAAACAGTATAGCATTTACTCACAAAGAAAACAATATTTTAAATGTCAAGTGCTAACCCTGCAAACACACTAACATAATAGCAGAAGACAACTACTAAGACCAAAATAATGGCTCTTTACAACCAGAAAGGATAATGAACCAATAACTCCAAGAAAGGCTATGCCGTCTCCAATATAATGTCACAATGATTCATAAAACTAAAAATAATCTACACAAGCAGAAAGCATGCACACCTTTAAAATTTATGTTAAATACATAAAAAATTTACTGAGGACATTGTACATGGAATAAAAATTAGGCCAAACAACCTGTGTAGAATGTTGTAATGCAGAATCCTCCTTCCAGGGTGCAACAGTGGCTGGTAGAAGGAAGCTAATTTGCTCTTCCTCAACCTGCAACTCTGCAACATAGGTGATCTTGATAAGAACGCTGGCACCAGGAGGCAGGTTTCCCACACTGACGGTGAACACATCCTGGACAGGAGAAACAAAATATTTGACATGCTGACTTTAATGAATAAATGAATGTCCTAACTTTTACCTCCATTGCAGTTAGCCATCATGCAAGAAGCCTATATCAAAGCATTTCCTGTGCTCCTACAGTAGCAGTTTCTTCAGCAATTTGTTTTACATGATGAGGTTGCCAGCCTCATGAACATGATCAATTTAGTCATTTCTTATGCCTTATAGTAACATTGTAACCTACCATGCACATCATAAAAGGCCTGCTATTCCATCCTATTGAAATTTTAAGCCGCAAGATATTCAACAACAACATGCATAAGTCAACTAAAGAAAATAATGTTACTGAACTATTAATTAATTCAGTACTTTATTCCTCTTCTTTTCTTTCTTTCTCCTTAACTTAAAGCCTTTTATTCTTGCTTCCTCCTGTCATCTTTTTTATTTGTTGTTGTTGTTGAGAATTTATCTGTCTCCCCATCTCTGGTGAGTTAGAGGTTGACCTTCTTCTTAGTAAGTTATTTGTGTTGGTTTTTTTTTTTCTCACAATTTTTCTATTTTACTATTTACTTTCACATTTCTTTGCTTCCCTGGCAATGTGAAAGTTTCTGGGAAAGCCATCTACAGTGTAACAAAAGAGTAGGCAGGCAGATGGGCCTGCCACCTTGTGGGCCTGCCAACATGTGGATCAATCTAACTAATTGTTGTTGTGATAAACTGCTTAAATAATTTGTGAAGTCCTTGTGGGGTGTTGGTGCTAATCAAATTTCCTATATATTTTTTATTTGCTGCCACTATTGCAAAATTTTTTTAATGCTTAATCTGTGTTATCATATCTCTTGTAATCAAGCAGAAATTGTTTCTTCTTCTTCTTCTTTGTTCACTTTCAGACGTTAACTTCAATATGTTCAAGGAAAGCAGTGGTCAGCTTGAGGCTATTTTTATCTTGACAGAGCTTTCCAGGAATGGTACTGGTGATGGCTATATGTGCTTTCTCTGTTTCTCATATGGTGGGCATCTTTGATGTTCAGCAGTTATTTTATCGGTGCGACAGTTACACTCATTGTTAGTTTATGTCTAGAAAATGTTTAATGGTATTTAGTTCTTGACATTCTTCACATATAGGTTCCTCTATCCTAGAATATTCAGTTCCTAGTTTGAACCACAGCAATTTTTCGTTAACAAGTAGTTTTAGTTCCTTTTACACTGCATATTTTGTTTGGATTATTTTTAGTAATTTATATGCATGTCTTCCTTTTGTGCTCGAGTCCCATGTTTCTATCCATTCTTAAGTTATGACCTTTGTATTTATAATAATTTTTTTTTTTTTTTTTTCTTAACCAGCGGCACTTGGGCTTTCAGCCCTTCGGCCCAATGATATGTCATTGCGAGGCTGGGGAACCTAAGGACTTTCCTTCCAACCCGGTCAGGAGCTTCGCTCCTTCCCATCCACAGAGGGTTTATCACAGGAGCCGTTCAGGCTATTCAGTCAAATTTCTGGCCGTAAACATTTCTTCAAACGCTGACGCCCGGGTTTGAACCATGAACACCTGGTCGCCAGTACAACGCCGAAGCCATTACACCAGCGTGGCTCCATATTTATAATAATAATAATAATAGCCCCTTCAGTCATAACTGACTATGGGAATGCGCCCCTGAGGTGACAGCCCTCAGCTGCTTATTTTCCTGGTGCTCCTTTCGACGTTTTCTCCCCTCCTCTGCTTGTTGTGTGAGCCTCTCTTCGCCCAATCTGAGGTGGCGCCGTAAATAGCATCGCCACTTAGTTCGATCGGCAGCTTCATCCTCCCATGTTGCTGGATCCATGTCCAGTGCCCTTATATCTCTCTTGCACACATCTTTGAACCTCAGCTGTGGTCGCCCAACTGTTCTCTTGCCATCTGCTAATTGTCCGTAGAAGATATCTTTTGGGATGCGACCATCTTCCATGCGGCGAACATGGCCAAGCCAGCGAAGTCTGCACTGTCTAAGCAGTGTATACATACTTTGAAGGCCAGCACATGACAACACCTCGACATTTGTCACTTTATCTTTCCACGAAATGCCGAGGATGCGGCGTAGACACCGTAAATGGAAGGTATTGAGCCTTCTTTCTTGCTTAGCATAGGTCGTCCAGGTCTCGCTGCCATATAGGAGTGTGCTGGTGACGCAGGCATTATATACCGCAGCTTTGGTCTTCATTGTGAGTTTGGAGTTTCCCCAAACACGCGATGTGAGGCGGGCAAAGGTAGCTGCAGCTTTGCCAATGCGGCTGTCGATTTCTGTATCCAGTGAGAGTTTGTCATTGATGGTAGACCCTAGGTATGTGAAGTGGTGCACCACTGCCAATTCATAGTTATCGATAGTGATAACTGGTGCAGCACCCGCATCCTGACTCAGCACATTCGTTTTCTTTAGACTTATTGTGAGGCCAAAGTCCTTGCATGCTTTAGTGAAGCGATTCATCAAGTTCTGAAGCTCCTGTTGGCTTTGAGTGACGACTGCAGCATCATCAGCGAACAACAAGTCTCTTATAGTGACCCTTCTGATTTTTGTTTTTGCCTTCAGCCTTGAAAGATTAAACAGACGGCCATCTGACCTAGTGTGAAGGCATATTCCTTCAGTTGCATTTCTGAATGCATGTTTCAAGAGTAAGGCAAAGAAGATCCCGAAGAGGGTCGGAGCCAGAACACAGCCTTGTTTAACGCCACTTCGTATGTCAAAGGGCTGCGACGTGCTTCCAGCATATTGAACTATTCCCTTCATGTCGTCATGGAATGACTTTATCATTTCCAGCATTTTAGAAGGGCAGCCTATTTTCAGGAGGATTTTGAAGAGTCCATCCCTACTAACCAGGTCAAATGCTTTTGTGAGGTCTATAAAGGCGATATATAAAGACCTTTTCTGCTCTCTTGATTTTTCCTGAAGCTGGCGGACAGAGAAGATCATGTCTGTTGTTGATCTACCAGCTCGGAATCCACACTGAGACTCTGGATATATGCGCTCAGCTAACTTGTGTAGTCGCATTAAGACGACTTTGGCAAAAACCTTACCAACAATACTAAGAAGAGAGATGCCTCTGTAGTTATTGCAATCACTTCTGTCTCCTTTATTTTTGTACAGTGTTACAATCTTAGCATCTCGCATGTCTTGAGGAATAGTTGTCTCTTCCCAGCACTGGCACAGCATCCTATGCAGGGGATGTAATAGCGTGCTCTTACAGCATTTGATTAAATCAGGAGGAATCCCATCACTGCCTGGTGCTTTGCCAGAGGCCAAGCTATCAATGGCCTTGCTGAGTTCCTCTAATGTTGGTTCGGCATCCAGCTCCTCCATAGTTGGCAGACATTTGACAGCATTAAGGGCTGCAAGCGTAACGGTATTTTTTCTAGCATAAAGCTCAGAGTAGTGCTCAACCCACCTCTCCATCTGCTTACCCTTATCGGTTAGCTTCTCTCCGCTGATGGTTTTTAGCGGTGCCGTCTTACTTTTTTGGGGGCCAAGTGCTTTCTTTATACCGTCATACATTTGTTTAATGTTGCCTGTTTGCGCTGCAATCTGGATGCTCTCACTGAGCTGGAGCCAATAGTCATTTGCACAGCGTCAAGCAGTTTGTTGAACTTTGCTTCTCGTAGCCTTCAGGATCTGTAGGGTTCTAGCACTTGGTGAACGTTTGTATTCATTCATAGCACTGCGCTTAGCTTCAATGACAGGTGCCATCACATCTGATGAAGCATCAAACCAGTCATTTGACTCTGCCGTTTTCTTACCAAAGGTGGCAAGTGCAGTACTTTGAATGGTGTTCCGTAGATGCTCCCAGTTCTCTGTAATAGTATCACCATGCTGAGGGCTGCTGAGCACTTTCTTGAAGGTTGCAGTAAATTGAGCGATCATGACAGGGTCTGACATCTTGCTGGTATCAATGCGTGGTTTCCCTTCATGTCTGACACGATAGAGTTTTCTTGGTTGTGCTCTGATTTTGCAGCAAACCAAGGAGTGATCTGTATCACAGTCTGCACTATGGTACGAGCGCATGGAGAGCACAGACCTGAGAAGTGGCCTTCTGACGAGAATCAGGTCCAGTTGGTGCCAGTGCTTGGATCGTGGGGGTATCCATGACACCTTATGCTGGGGTTTTGTCTGAAAGTAGGTGTTGGTCACGCAGAGGTCATGGTGGACACACAACTCTAAGAGCCGTTGTCCATTTTCATTCATCTTGCCAATACCAAACCTGCCCAGACATGAAGGCCATGAAACATTATCGGCACCCACTCTAGCGTTAAAGTCACCAAGGAGAACAAGCTGTTCTTGCCTAGGTATGCTTTTGATGACTGCTGCTAGATTCTCGTAGAACTCATCTTTAGCTTCTGAGGCAGAGTACAGAGTAGGAACATACACACTGACAAGGGTGATGGGACCTGTGCTAGTTTGCAGGTGAAGCGTAAACAGGCGTTCTGATCCATTCTCGCCTGGTTCAACCATTTTAGTTAGCGATTTTTTGACCGCAAAACCTACTCCGTGGTCTCTTGTTTTATTAAGATCTTTCCCTTGCCAATAAAATGTGTAGTCCTTCTCGCTCACCGTTCCAGAGTCTGCTAGGCGCGTTTCCTGAAGTGCAACTATATCCACCTGAAGTCGTTTAAGCTCATCATTAATTATGGCTGTCTTCCTTGCATCGTTTATGTCCTGTAGGTTTTCGTATAGTCCAGTCAACTTAGTCCGGACGTTCCAGCATCCCAATCTGAGAGTTTGCTTATTTCTATTATTCTGATAATTGCTTGGTGCAAAATTTTATGTCCACAGTTCGGGTTTGACCCTAATCCCCATGCACCCAATGGGGAAAGCAGACAGTGGCAGGACAACACCTTATTGACTGGGGGCTGCTGTAGTGAAATTGACAGAGATACAACGGTAAAATACTCAAAAGATAACATTTAAGGATAAAAACATAATGCGTAGGCTGCTGATGTACATGATCGCCTAGACCGCGGGTCATCACCCTCCATAAAATTGACTTGCTAGACAGGAGGGGAACGGCGGATCAAAAGAAAAAAAATATGACTGGAAAGGCTAAGGAGACGCAATGGGGGGGGGGGGGGGGGGGGGAGGAAAGTAAAAATTCACGTCCCCCAAATTGACACGAGGTACGGAATTGGACGTTTTGCGATACCAAGCCTTGATTTGAATTCAGCGGCTAAAACGCAGATGTTAGGAATATTACAAAAATTTAAAAAGTAATTTTTCTTAATATTAATGTTAGGAATATAAAAATTAGCTGGCCGGATGGCCTATTCTGAGCAATGAAATAATATGATCTTAATTTTACAAACGGATAGATAATATTGAAGATAATGACAAAAGACAGTGTAGTTTACATCATCGACAGACTGCCTTGAATAAAAAGTGTCGTTATTTGCACACAAAACACGACCTTGGGGACGCAGGTGTTCAAAGTTACTTGGCATAGAAGTGAAGGGACATTGGTGGTAGCTGAGTCTAAATATAACTTTTTACGACAAAATTTTAAGGGGAGAGAAAGGTTGCTTCAAAAATCAAGCACATTTTTTTTGAAACACAAGTAGAGACGGACAGACTAACAGATAACCATCCATACTTGACTGAAGCATGACTGAAATGACTTTAGTGTAGAAATTTGAAATTTAAAATAAACCTCGGCAGTGATTGGCCACAGACAATCATATCATTAGCGCTCAGAGCGCATTTGGGGTCATTCTTCAATAATTGTTCAGTGTTAGACACAGATTTTAAAGTGTGGTGTTTTCCCATATGAAAGACAGTGAGTTAAATTTAGGGACGCCATCCTATAGCCAGCAGCTCAGCTGAGTTTTGCTAGCACTTCTGTGTTAATTATTCATAATCTGAGCTGTGAGTTTCTATCGACAACAAAGCAGAGTCTATTCGGTGGGTGACTGTACTCGAGTGTATCTGTGCAGTTCTTGTGACAGAGACCACCATTATTGCCCGCCAGCACGGAGAGGTGGGACCGCAAGTTTTCAGCACCAGAGCTACAAAAAGATGAGTGAGCCTCTGGTCTGCTGGACATTCACCAACTATTGGTAGTGACTAATATCCCCGCAAAAATTCCCACCATTTTCTGGACATTGTGTAGTCAATATAGACAGGTGTGATGAGGCCACCCCAACAGCACAAACAGTAAATATCCTCCCAAAGAGATGACTACTCGAACTTTTTTTAATAAAACTAACTAGTCTAGTACTTAAATAGGTACGCTCTTGCATTTATTATGTAACATTCCATGCATTTTTTTTCATAAATTTTCAATCCTTCTTTTAAAACAAGTTCTGGTCACATAAAACTTGATCCAGAACCAATAAATGTAATATAATTATATCAAAAACTTTATACACGTGAGTTAGTTCAGTGTATTTTAACACTTGTTAATCTTATTAGTCTTCTTAAGGGAGCCGCGCTGGTGTAATGGCTTCGGCGTTGTACTGGCGACCAGGTGTTCATGGTTCAAACCCGGGCGTCGGCGTTTGAAGAAATGTTTACGGCCGGAAATTTGACTGAATAGCCTGAACGGCTCCTGTGATAAACCCTCTGTGGATGGGAGGAGCGAAGCTCCTGACCGGGTTGGAAGGAAAGTCCTCAGGTTCCCCAGCCTCGCAATGACATGTCATTGGGCCGAAGGGCTGAAAGCCCAAGTGCTGCTGGTTAAAAAAAAAAAAAAAAAAAAAAAAAAATCTTATTAGTCTTCTTAAATGTCTGTGGGTGTATTTATAACTAACACACCACATTACACATCATTACCCTAGACACTTTACGTAGCCACATTCATTAAGAAAAAAAAAATTAAGCGTGAGGTCGTAGTGGTAGCAAGAAAGGCCTTCTGATAATTCTCAACTACATTTTATCTCAGGAGCCTTCACAGCTGGCCTCATACAAGTTACATGTAGTAATAACACCATCATACAATACCATCAACACCACTACATAAATTGGGGGCTCGTCCGGGATAATTAGCCCAACAGTAAAATTAGGATCTCCTGGTGGGAGAAATAAAAGTAGGGAAATAAATTGTAAAATTTCCTTTAAAATTAAAAGTGTCCCTGCAGATAAAAGTTGGTGAATCTTCACAGCCAGTAATAATTAATTAGTTAACTGGTTAGTTAGAATTAGTTAGACTATAGTCATATAGTAATTAGAAGTACTTAGTGTATTTACTGGTTAGAGATTTATCTTGTATATTATTATATTGTCCAAAAAGTATGGCAGAGCTAGCAAAGTTTAGATCAGCTGCTGTGCTCACTGCGAAGGAGATGGGGATGGATGGTCAAATTTTAATTCAATACGTAACGACTGAATGTGATAAATATATTGAACGGGAAGAAAGGAGATTAGAAAAAGAGGCTGAAAGAAAATTAGAGGCTGACAGGTTAGCTGAAGAAAAGAGATTACAAATTGAGGCTGATAGAGAAATTAAGAGGCTGCAGATTGAGGCAGAAGAAAAACGACAGCAAAGGGAGGCAGAAGATAAAAAGGCCGAAAGGGAGGCAGAAGATAAAAAGGCCGAAAGGGAGGCAGAAGATAAAAAGGCCGAAAGGGAGGCAGAAGATAAAAAGGCCGAAAGGGAAGCAGAAGATAGAAGGTTGCAGAGGGAGCATGAATTATGACTAAGGGAGCTGGAATTACAAGGCCCGGCTCCTGAAAATGGTGCCAGCCCTTTTGCCTCAGATGCTACGCCCAGTATGGGAGCCTCAAACTCAGCTATGGGGTTTCATTTAGACCATTTTGTTGAAAAAGACGATGACATAGAGGGGTACCTAGGACGTTTTGAGTTATTAGCTACTACATATGGGTTAGAGAGAGAGAGGTGGAGCTTAAAGCTATCACAGGGATTGAGGGGTACTTCTTACGAAGTATTTGCCAAAATGAACAGGGAAGACCAAGACAATTATGACATGTTAAAGCAGGCTTTGTTATTAAGGTACGAAAAGAATGGTGAATTTTATCGTAAGAAATTCAGAAATGCCAAACTGTTGTCTGGGGAGACATACCACCAATTTTCTGCCAGAATAGAAACCTATTTGGAGAAATGGACGGCTCTGGGGAAGACCCAAGATCTTAAAGAAATGATCATGATTGAGCAATTGAGAGAGTCCATGGCTCCAGACATGAGAAAATTTCTCATGGAACAGGGTGCAGAGAAGTTGGGGGAAATTTTAAATGTTGCTGAGAGGTATCAGGCAGCTCAGGCAGAGGTAAGTGGTGCTAAGAAGAAGCACATAGACAATTTTAAAGCTCCACAGCAATTTAATAAATTTGATAATAGAGAGCAGGGAAATAAGGGTAGGACAAACTTTGAGCGGCAAAGAAATGACTATCGCGACAGAAACTCACAGTTCAATGACCAAAAGTTCAATGAAAGAAAACCGTTGAACCAAGGAAAAAGATGGTGCAAATGGTGCAAGAAGGATAACCATAACACCGAATTTTGTAGAAGGAAACCTTCAAACATTGCTGCAATGAAGTCGGGGACGCAAAGAGTAAAGGTTAATCCTAAGGGACAACAGGAACCTTATCACCCCCCAGTTTGTGAGGATGTTATTTGTAATGGGGTCACCATAAGGTGCCTTTATGATACAGGTTTGGATTATGATTCAGTTGTGAAGTCTAGCCTAGTGGACCCAAGTCAGTATACCACAGAAACAGTGGAAATACAAGGGGCGACTAAGGACATACCACTCATGACACTTCCCATCGCAAGGATAACGGTGAAAACTCGCTATGTGGAAGGAGAAATCAGAGCAGCAGTGATAGATGAACCAATCTACCCTCTGATATTGGGGTGTAGATACGTCTTCTTGGGGAATCCCGAGAAACCTGTGATCATGGCGACAGTGCAGACCAGGTCACAGAAGAAGGAGGAAGAAGGTGAACCTATAAATGCTCATCCAGAGGAGATGAGGAAGGCGCAGGCTGAGGATAGGACACTCCAGCCATGTTTTAAAAAATTACCCAAATGCCACACACCTCCGAGCAAGGGGGAATATTTCATGAAGAACAAACTCTTATACAGGAAGGCCGGAACTGGAACAAATGGTCACAACCAGCTGGTTCTTCCCATTTCATATAGAGATAAAGTGATGGAACTCGGACATGCGATTCCCTTCAGTGGTCACATGGGGATCAGCGCCACCGGACAGCGTATAGCTTGTCATTACTTCTGGCCAGGGATAACGGAGGATATAAAAAGATATGTCAAATCCTGCCCAGAATGTCAAAGGGTAGCTCCAAAGCACTGGACTGCTCCTGCAACTCTAGGGGAAATGCCCATAGTGGGAACACCTTTTGAGAGGGTTGCAGTGGATATTGTAGGACCTCTCACTCGGACCAAGAGGAGGAACAGTTACATCCTTACTCTGGTGGACACTTGTTCTATGTGGGGAGAGGCGGTAGCCCTGCCATCAATTGATTCAAAACATGTAGCAGAGGCACTACTTACAATATTTACCCGATTAGGATTCCCGCATCAAATCTTGACGGATAATGGTTCTCAGTTCAAGGGGAAACTAACGGAAGAAGTTTTTAAGCTATTTCAAGCCAGGCACTTTCATTGTAGTCCGTACCATCCACAAGGGAACGGCCAAGTAGAGAGGTTCAATGGGACTCTCATTTCTATCCTGAGAAAGCTGGCACACGAAAAACCGGATCTGTGGGATCAATTCCTGCCCGCCGCATTGTTTGCGTACCGGGAGGTACCACATAGTTCAACCGGGATGGCTCCCGCAACTCTGCTATTTGGGAGGCCAATAAAAGGGCCTTTAGAAGCTCTATTAAGGACCTGGACAGATGAGAAGGCGGAAGAGACTGTTACCTCATCGTATCAATACGTGAACGAACTGACCACTCGTTTGAAAGCTGGATGGAAACTGGCAAATGATAATTTGAAACAAGCCAGGAAGAAACATGCAGCATACTTTAATAGGAAGGCAAAGGACAGGGAACTGGCAGTCGGAGAGAAGGTGCTGCTTTTACTACCCGGAAGCCAGAATAAATTACAAATTGGTTGGCAAGGTCCATATACGGTTCTAGAGAAGGTGTCTAGAACAAACTATAAAATTGACAAAAAGGGGAAGGAAAAAGTTTATCATGTAAACCTGTTAAAGAAGTATCTGGACAGACCACTCCAGGAAAGCACCCCCTTATTGACCTTAGCTATTGCAACCCAGATGCAAAAGGAACCACTCACCTCACATGAATACCCATTACATCCTTGTGAAACAGCAGCACAGGTAAAAGTCAGTAAGCACCTGACTAAAAACCAGAGGGAGAGAGTTCAAAAGGTTCTGGAGGAACATACAGATGTATTAACAGATAAACCAGGCCATACAAATTTGCTACAGTATGACATGAAACTGGTAGACTCAAACCCAATCTGTATGAGAGCCTATTCTATTCCGTTCGCGAAGGAGAAGGCATTAAAGGAAGAAATAGATTATTTATTGAAGGAGGGGATTATTTCGCACAGTGAATCATCTTTTAGTTCTAGTGTCGTTTTGTTGAGGAAACCGTCTGGGGAACACAGACTGTGCATAGATTACAGGAAACTGAATGCTGTCACAGAAGGACAAGTGGATCCATTACCAGACACAAAACAGCTATTTGCCAGACTGAACAAGGCAAAATACTTTTCAAAGGTGGATCTTAGTAAAGGCTATTACCAGATCCCAGTGAAGCCTGAAGTGAGACCTTATTTGGCTTTTAGCACTTCGGATGGACATTATGAATTCAATATGCTACCATTCGGACTGAAAAATGCTCCGAGTGTGTTTTCAAGGATGATGCGAAAATTGTTGGACCCCCTGAATAACCCATGTATCACAAATTTCATGGATGATATTCTCGTCGCCACCGAGACCTTTGAAGAACACATTGAAGCTCTGGAGATGTTGTTTGATAGACTTCGGGAGGCGAACTTAACTGCTAGGCCAACAAAATGTTGTATTGGATGCAAAGAGTTGGAATTCTTGGGACACACTGTATATCAGGGTAATATGACCCCTGATCCTAAGAACTTGGAAAAACTGCAGAGAGCACCTAGGCCGCAAACAAAAAAAGACGTGCGATCATTTGTGTCGTTATGCGGATTTTATCAGAAATACATCAAGAATTTTAACGCTATTTGTGCTCCTCTGACTGATCTGACTCGCAAGGGACTTCCAGATAAAATTATTTGGACTGCACAATGTGAACTAGCGTTCCAAGAGTTAAAGGAAAAACTCACTAGCAAGCCTATTCTCAAACTGCCTGATTTGACACAGGACTTTGTCTTAAGAACCGATGCAAGTAATGTGGGACTCGGAGGGGCTTTGTTGCAAAGATCATCTTCACCTGATGGGGAACTGAAACCAGTCGCTTATGCAAGCCGTAAATTGAATAAGGCGGAACAAGGATACTCCACAAGCGAAAAAGAATGTTTAGCATTAATCTGGGCAATAAAGAAGTTTCAAATCTATCTATATGGTAGGACATTTGTGGTGGAGACGGATCATCAGCCTCTCGTGTTCTTGTCTCAGGCTAAGCATGAAAACGCAAGATTGCTGAGGTGGTCTTTATTGCTTCAACCTTATCAGTTCAGTATCCAATATATCCCAGGCAAATTGAATGTCGGTGCAGATTTCCTCAGTCGGCACCCCTGTGATCAAAATTAGAGTAGTGGCAGACGTGAGGAGTAATTTTACCTATGTGTATCGCTGGTTTTGGAACTTGCCATAGGCATGTTTTCAAGTGGGGAGATGTGTAGTGAAATTGACAGAGATACAACGGTAAAATACTCAAAAGATAACATTTAAGGATAAAAACATAATGCGTAGGCTGCTGATGTACATGATCGCCTAGACCGCGGGTCATCACCCTCCATAAAATTGACTTGCTAGACAGGAGGGGAACGGCGGATCAAAAGAAAAAAAATATGACTGGAAAGGCTAAGGAGACGCAATGGGGGGGGAATGGAGGAAAGTAAAAATTCACGTCCCCCAAATTGACACGAGGTACGGAATTGGACGTTTTGCGATACCAAGCCTTGATTTGAATTCAGCGGCTAAAACGCAGATGTTAGGAATATTACAAAAATTTAAAAAGTAATTTTTCTTAATATTAATGTTAGGAATATAAAAATTAGCTGGCCGGATGGCCTATTCTGAGCAATGAAATAATATGATCTTAATTTTACAAACGGATAGATAATATTGAAGATAATGACAAAAGACAGTGTAGTTTACATCATCGACAGACTGCCTTGAATAAAAAGTGTCGTTATTTGCACACAAAACACGACCTTGGGGACGCAGGTGTTCAAAGTTACTTGGCATAGAAGTGAAGGGACATTGGTGGTAGCTGAGTCTAAATATAACTTTTTACGACAAAATTTTAAGGGGAGAGAAAGGTTGCTTCAAAAATCAAGCACATTTTTTTTGAAACACAAGTAGAGACGGACAGACTAACAGATAACCATCCATACTTGACTGAAGCATGACTGAAATGACTTTAGTGTAGAAATTTGAAATTTAAAATAAACCTCGGCAGTGATTGGCCACAGACAATCATATCATTAGCGCTCAGAGCGCATTTGGGGTCATTCTTCAATAATTGTTCAGTGTTAGACACAGATTTTAAAGTGTGGTGTTTTCCCATATGAAAGACAGTGAGTTAAATTTAGGGACGCCATCCTATAGCCAGCAGCTCAGCTGAGTTTTGCTAGCACTTCTGTGTTAATTATTCATAATCTGAGCTGTGAGTTTCTATCGACAACAAAGCAGAGTCTATTCGGTGGGTGACTGTACTCGAGTGTATCTGTGCAGTTCTTGTGACAGAGACCACCATTATTGCCCGCCAGCACGGAGAGGTGGGACCGCAAGTTTTCAGCACCAGAGCTACAAAAAGATGAGTGAGCCTCTGGTCTGCTGGACATTCACCAACTATTGGTAGTGACTAATATCCCCGCAAAAATTCCCACCATTTTCTGGACATTGTGTAGTCAATAAAGACAGGTGTGATGAGGCCACCCCAACAGCACAAACAGTAAATATCCTCCCAAAGAGATGACTACTCGAACTTTTTTTAATAAAACTAACTAGTCTAGTACTTAAATAGGTACGCTCTTGCATTTATTATGTAACATTCCATGCATTTTTTTTCATAAATTTTCAATCCTTCTTTTAAAACAAGTTCTGGTCACATAAAACTTGATCCAGAACCAATAAATGTAATATAATTATATCAAAAACTTTATACACGTGAGTTAGTTCAGTGTATTTTAACACTTGTTAATCTTATTAGTCTTCTTAAATGTCTGTGGGTGTATTTATAACTAACACACCACATTACACATCATTACCCTAGACACTTTACGTAGCCACATTCATTAAGAAAAAAAAAATTAAGTGTGAGGTCGTAGTGGTAGCAAGAAAGGCCTTCTGATAATTCTCAACTACATTTTATCTCAGGAGCCTTCACAGCTGGCCTCATACAAGTTACATGTAGTAATAACACCATCATACAATACCATCAACACCACTACAGCTGCCCAGCTTGAAGCGGGCGGTAGCTGTCCAGTGAGATCCTAGAACCTCTCCCATTGTCGGAAGTAGCCCCTGGCGCCATGCCCTACGCCAATTGGGCAAAATGCTTATAACCGGTAACTGCTACATCCCGTGTTTTGCCGACACCTATAGGGTGAAGCTGGAGTGTCCTCTCCAGGGCACGAGCTTGGGCACAGTTATATGGAGATCAAGCTGTTGCCCATGCAGCATGTTCCCCCTCTCCACACAGCTGGTAGATCCAAAGGAACGGCAGTAGCCGATACAGTTTGGTATCAGCCATGTCGCAGGAGTTGCCAGAATAATGTCGAATCGACATTAGACTGCCTTAGGGACTCCGACTCCGGATTTATCCTCAGGGTTTACTCCCGAAGCCAATTCCATAAATGGATATTCCCGCAAGGCAGCGGTGGTTTGAATTCAGAGTTCCTTCTCTTAGATAAGCTACCAACCAAGGATCACGAGCCCTATCTGCCCGAAGCTGCTGGTTTTAAGGCGACAGTCGCTCGCCTTTGCCACTTCTCCCGTCAGTGAAAACAGTTCCGCCGGGCTCAAATTGAGCCACACGTGAAGGCCGGGAGCTGGACTTGGTTGTCAGAGGCTGCTTGAGGCGCGTGCCATAGAAGCATTTATCTGCAGTGAGAGCTTATCCTCACTACAACTCCCGGCTGTAACAACCTTTGGAACCTTTGTATTTAAGCTGTTGATATCAGATCTCCCAAGGCCTATTTCTATTTTGTTATAGTTATTCCCCATTTGACTTCCCTGTCTGCAAGCTCATTTCCAGCAATGTCAACATGTGCTGGTATCCATGGTAATGTGCTCCTGCATCCTATGGCAAGTAGCCATGTATCCATCTGCAGTATTTCCTCCACAACATATGGCCTGCCACACTCAGTTTCTGACTACTTAAAGCATTTAATATCATCAGCCTAGTATAATTAGACCAATAAAATATTTTGTGCGTATATAAAGACAATTTATTTCTTAAAAAATTGTAATGAGGGGAAGAGCTGAAGGTGAATAGTTAAAACAATAACACAATGTAAGTGGAAAAATAAACATTATGAAATGAATGGGAAATTGTCTGAGCATGCATTCAATGAAAGCAAAAGAACATGTTGCAGCTAATCTTTGATGCAGAAACACCACTTCATCTGATCTCATTATTAAATTGAAAAAAAAAAAAAAAAACAATAATCATGGTACAAAACTGTACATGTAGAATAAAAGTGTTGTTCAAAACTTACAGGTGTTTCTTCATCCTGATCCATCAGATATGCCCCATGACCTTCGCTGATTGCTTTCTTGTACTCCTTGTGGGCAATTTCTTTCTCTTTCACTTCCCCAACAATATGTTTGCCATTGATGAAGGCCTCAAATCCACAGACAGCAGCAGTATCCTCCAAGGGAAAAACATACTTGGCCTCGATAGCCTGTTGACTGTTGTTGCAGTATTCTTGCAAAACTACAACCTGCATCAATTGTTAGAATCATTTGTTAGCATAGAAAACTGACTTAACTTACTGTTTTCAGACAAGGAAAAACACACATTCACACAATGTGACACTTCTAATTTACTCTTATTTACTTTAATTGAAAAGGTAAAACAATAACATAATTATGTATTGGCAATCAAAATTATGATATGGAATTACTGTTATTGTTTTTGTTGATCAGAATGAACATCACTGCACTCAGGGCAAAATGATAGGTGCTCAGTCTCCCTCAGCAAATGTTGAAGGGTATGAATGCAAATTGTTGCTGTATACACGACGAATGAATCCTCTTTTACGTCAATCCCTGCTAGTCTTACATTTGATGCCGAATTTCAACAGTTTTAGTTTTGTTGTTCATTGATTACAGTATCGTTCTCTAACAGATGATAATCAATTGTCCTTAGCATCTCTCCCATATCCATATACCAGTGTCCCCACTATGGGTGCTCTCAAAGCTAGTCTGTCAGCTATCTCACTGCCGCGTACTTCTGCATGACCAGGACAGTAGATCCACACCAGTTTCTTAAGACTCGAGGCTCCTATAGATGTTTTCCATTCATGTCGTAGCCATCCATTTTGGACCTCCCGAAGCAATGACTGAGAGTCTGACAATATAACTGCCCTGGTTGATGGAGTTTCAGACAGCCACATTAGGGCTGCAGTAGCTGCCACTATCTCCATTCTTATGCTGGAGGTCGTTGTCATGTAAGCTCCGCTCTGTTCAGCAACAACCCTGCCCTTTACTCTCACCATGAATTAGCAACCCTACAATTCCTAATTATACCGCATCAGAGGTTGAAAGGAATATTTTTCTTCATAAATAAAAAAAACATAGTTGACTTAACTTATACTACATATGAACACCAAAAACAGATACCAGTGCTCTCGTGTACCATGTGTAGGTTCTGCCGTTTTCTGATGAGACAAAAAATGGGACTACTGTCACCTCTGGCATGTCGTAAATGATGACTTACCTAAGAGTGTGCATGGGGATGGCAACCTCATCATGTTGTTGTTGTTGAACTAGGGCTGCTGAGCTTCTCGCTCCTTTGCAGCCAATACCAAGTTGAAAACTCCTTGGTATTATCTACACTGTAGATCAGTGTTTCTCAACGGGGGCGGTACCGCCCCCTGGGGGGCGTTTTCACGATGTCTGGGGGCGTTCTGATGGGTCGCAACGATTGGGGGTCGCTACTTCCATTCAGGGGGGCGTTTGTACATTTTTACAAGAATCAATATGAAACAATTACAAAAGATATTCCCCTTTGCATAGCTTGTAACACGATAATTTTTATTTGCCCTGCATCCCATTGAGTGTTTCAAGGATTCCAAACGCAAAATTTTAGTACCTGGGATGTTACCATTGTCAGGAGACTGTAGCGTTTTTGGATTCTATCAAAGAAGAATTTAGCATCGAAAGGGAAGTATTGCGAAACGACGTGGCCTATCTTTCAGATATATTTGAAAAGTTAAATGAGGTTCTTCTTAAGCTACAAGGAAATGAGATCAGTCTGATTAAAGTGAATGGAATTATCATGGGGTTCATCAACAAATTGACATTATATAAAAATAATCTTAGTCGCTGAGACCTTTTTCTCATTTTCCATGTTTACTGCAGTTAGGTGGGGACAGGCTTAAAGATTCAGATTTAGAGGTTTATTGCAGTCATTTGGACGCTTTTAAAAATGATATGAGCATAAGATTTAAAGACTTGCAAGAACTAATAATACCGGATTGAGTGATTAATCCGTTTGAATCGAACGTGGAACAACTTAGTCAACATTTACAAGAAGAATTAATTGAGCTACAAAATGACTTCTATGCAAAAGAACGATTCAGTCACACACATTACGAAAATTTTTGGATCTAGCAGAGGCTTGCATATCCCATTCTTTGGTGTGAAACTAAATTGCTAATTACAGCATTCCCAATGTCGTATTTGGTGGAGAACGGGGTTCAGTGCAATAGTGTTTCTACTACAAAAGCAACGAAACCGACTGCAGATTTGTAACAGGATTTTAACAAACTCAGAACCAAATATTACAAAACTGGTTGAGTCACACCAAGCGCAAGGATCTCATTAAGCTTCATTAGTAAGTGAATTTTTATATAATTGTATCATTATTATCAATTAATAATTTTTTTTATTTTGTTCATGTTTAAAGTGGTTACATAAGGAGAGGCTTAAATATTCAGATTTGAAGATATATATGCAGTCATTTAGGCGCTATTAAAATATGATTATGATAGTTATAGAGTTGTAAGAACTAATTTTATATCATTTGCTCCGCCAATTTGTAATTCAAGGATAATGAACTTGCGGTGTATATAATTCCGTACTTAAACACATATTTAATATAACTATGCTTTTATAAATGTGCTTTCTCTCTTTCTTTATATTATAAGAAAAGATAACTCATTAACTGCATTGCTTTTTTTAAAGTATGGTGGCATATATGTATATGTGTGTGTATACACGATAAAGAGCAAGGGGGTGTTAAAAGGATGGGGGGGGCTTTAAAAAATATTAGTTGTCAAAAGGGGGCGTTGCTACTATCAGGGTTGAGAAACACTGCTGTAGATCTAGGCTTCTCCTGTGGCTTTTCTGCCTTTCCAAAATGTGCTGAGTTGAAGTCATGAGCTCCAGTTTCTCCAGCTTGGCTTGCATTTAAAGAATAGTCACATCTGATCCCAAGCTAGGAGTAAGAAGCGCCTTGCATACTGTGCATTCCTTGCCATCCAAGGGGGCTCTCCAACTACGCAGAGCTAAAATACTGTGCTCTGGTTCTAGGCTCTCCCAAGGAATTGTCATGTCCTGTGCAGAGCCACTTCTCAGTTTCCCCTGCCTATCACTGGGTCCATAGTGAGATCCTGCTGCATGCAGCCAACAAGGTCAAAGCCAAAGAATTATATCTGGGGCTCAAGTGACTTCTCCAAGCTTAGAGTGCAATGCTGGGTTCTCAACAAGTTTCACCACAGAGGGAATCCCTGGAAGGGCGTGGATGATTTCAAGAGTCAATGAGGGTGTAATTAGCCTCACAGAGGTTCACTTCCATATATGTATATTGTAGAATTGTGCATAGCTGGTGGTTGTATAACAATGACCCCAGATATGCCTCCATGCATACTTCATCATATAAAATATATTGCTAAAGAAACCATCACTGAAAGATTATATGGATACTTTGATGCAGGCTTCATGCAAGGAGACTAGCTGCAATGGTGGCTCTGTGCTCCATTAGGATCAACGAAGGATGAGAAGAAGAAGAAATATTTTAAATTTGAAAGCTACAGTAATATCTGGTGTGTTTGCCACTAGAAAATGTTAATAAAATCTTAAACTATATATTCCTCTCAAAAAGAAGGACAAAACTAATGTATAAATGACATGACAAAGTACATTTCATAACTGAACCATGTCACAATGCATATTCTATTTAAAAATGCTTGATACAGAAAAGAGTAATTAGTCCAATGCAGCTTGTGTTCTCTGAGAACCAATACTAAACCTTTTTTATTTAACTCCTTAACTCATTCTAACCCGCGACCTGTATGGTGAGCTAGACTGGTCTTTAACTTTACCCACGTGTGCATCCTGTGCCACCGTGATATATGTCAAATTGGAATGAAAAATTAGAGAATACTTGGCAATAAGCTACTTTTAAAAATCATTTCATTAGATCCAGCACATGAGTGTGAACGTTTGCGAGCATAAACAAAAATTCTGGAGCTGAAATTGTGTTAGCACTGCAATAGATCTAGCCATGGACTGTGTGGTACGCCCGCTTTAAAAATTCCGAATTTGAAAAAAAAAAAAAAAAAAGTGGCCATAGCGTGTTCGTATCTGTGGACCACGTGTTGTGAACTGGTAGTGAAATAATTCCTCTGGTACTTAATTTGTGCATACTTTTATCAAATAATGATGCCATATGCTTGTTTGTTTACAAGTAGCACAGATCACAGTCATAAACTATCAACGACCCAACTGCAATATATAATTTCTAAATGAATTTTAGTGATATCGATAGCAATAATTTTCTATTTTCAATTATGATAAGGATGTTTATTAAATTGGATATTTTTAAGTAATAAATTAATTAAATTGCATGGGACGAAAATGTGAAAGTAAGATTCCAGTTCGGCAGTATGTAACTTCACCAAAAAAAAAAAAAAACACAGAAATTTGAATTTTCATTTATTTGTTGTAATCAACTTCTTGGATTAATTTTCAACTGAATATGCATTTCAGTTCAGGGGGTTTTACCACCAAGGTAAAGATTAAGTAGAGCTGAAATATTTATGTGTATGTGCACAATTTTAATTAATTTCTTGGTATGATTTTGTATTGTTTCTACACCACAAATATTACATCACATAAGAACTCAACATTGTTTCACAACATTCTTCAGCCAATTTCCTAAAGTTTGATGCATAATACATATATCTGCCAATTAATATATATATCTACTGCCTGTTTCTAAAACATCACTTGCAGAAAAAAAATGCCATTTTGGGGTCTGGGTAAAACCAGAAAACTGCCTGGGTTAGAATGAGTTAAGGAGAAGGAGACTGTGACGAAAGTACTGAGATTCTGTCTTTCAAATGGCCCATGTCTTTTTCTCCTTGCATTTAGTTCACTATTTTTGGAGGGATTACAGAAAAATCCTTCTCCATGTTTCTTCTCCTTCTATTATTTACGTTTTTTTCAAGATGAGATCACGAGGGAGTTTGATCTCATCTGCTTTATGGTTCTTCTTTATGTGTTTAGAATGGGGGTGTAGGGAATTAGACAGTATTTTTCTAGAAGGAAGATTATAGAGGCTAGATCAGGATTTGCACCAGTGTCTTTTTTTTAAAAGATATTGCGTGGCCATATACGCATTTTTCGGGAGTTAAATTATTTGCGGCCATTTTTGCTTCATTTCCGCAGTATAGGGCTAGGACCAATTCCTTCCCGTTTCTTTGTCTAGCGGGGACTGGTTGCATAAAAAGATCTAAGGTTCTGATTGGCGGAGAGCTAACTGCAGTTGAAATGCAGAGCGCCCATTGGCTTAAGAAACCACGCCGCGCATATGACGTTCACGAAAGTCGGCGCGTGGGGGTCTTGATTATAAAAGGCCTATATATTCATAGTTTCCTCTCTTTTAATGGAAATTAATTGCCAAGCCGTGTTGCCAGTCAAGTCGATTGCCCTTCAGTTTGGACATTCGAGATTTTGGTAAATGCCATGAATTTTTTGCGTGAGGACTTTAGTTAACTTTTCTAGTCCGAGCCGATCATTTAAGTTTCTTTGGGCCGTTTAGTTTAATTAAACTCCAGAGCCATCAATTCGATCTGAGTGATAGACATGAGAAACTCGGTCCATTTAATTCCTTGTTGAAAGAATAGCGGCATGGTTTAAAAGTTGAGATATCACCGCTTTGTATTATTGCACCGTCGGTCGGGAGAGAAACTCGCATCTGCAAATTTTAGTTTTATTTAGTGAGAATAGTCGGGAGCGTGTGTAATGTGTATATTTTATTTGTGATTTTAGTGAGAGTATTGATGCTCGCTATTTATATAGTTTACGCATATATCTGTAAGTGAATAGAGGCATAATTTGGAAGCGCGTGGGCGCGTTGGTTACGGAATTGTTATTGATAACGTTCAGAGGGACGAGGGGGGAGATAAGCACGTGGTCATAAAATTACAAACACGTGGTTGAACTACGGGGTTTTCAATTTGATAACCAGGGGTTATGTATAACTTTTGACGGCATGTAGATGCTAGCGTAAACAGGGTTATAGGTTATTGATTGTGCTTTATTATTCTGTGTATTCAGAAGATGGAGATGACATTTATTTATGTTAAGGGAATTATTTTGTATTTCATTTTGAATGTGATTACTATTATTGACGGGAATTTTAGGAATTCCTTGAGAAGGCTAGTTTTAGTTGTGTTAAACATTACGGCATTAGTGTCAGCGTAAGAAGTAGGCCACAGTACGTCTGCCCAGACGGGCCATTGAAAAAAATATGGTTGTTGCTCGGAGTTAGTCAGGCAGAACAGCGATCTGGGTTAGCCAATGTTTAATTAGAGAAGGGAGCTCAGTGGGGGGAGCGGACTTTGTTTGCATGATTTTGTATGGTGGTGCATAACGGGAGAGAGTAGGGGAGCTGTATTGATTATAGACGGGGGAGACTTAAGTGTTAAAGACTTAAGGGTTTGTCAGGAAGTTAATTGTTATTTGTAATAGAGTATTAACGTTTTGTTTTAGCTGTTTTTTTTGGTTCTGTCTAAACAGCAGGTGCCGGCTTTTTGTGGGAATGAGAGCGGAATTTTGAGACCACAAAATTTCTCCCACGGCAAAGTTGGGGCATTCGCAGAACCGCAAGGGTTTTACGTTAGTTGCCAGTAGTGGAAGGAGAGGAAGAAAATACGTTTTCCCAGCCAGGGGAAGACATTTTCCAGCGAATAGAATTTTTGTGGATAAATCCTGAGCTCTGACGCTCGTTACACACGCAGATTTGGCAGGCTGCCAGCGGTGGGGTAATTTTGTGTTCGTTTCTTCACGGCCATAAGAAAGCCGTCAGCCCAGTTATAGGTACTCGGGCAGGTAATATCCGAGTGGTAGAAGTCCGCTACAGTTCCAGTCCAGAATCCAGTGGGGTTTCTGTTAACCTCAGTCATCAATTCCAGAGTTAGTGGGAGAGAGATAGGGTAAACATTCTCTCTACTGAAGTCAGCACAGATAGGCAGAACTGTTAGTTTTGGTGAATCATAGCAGAGGACAGCTGCTGAAGTTTAGAGGTGCAGTTAGTTGTGTTCAGGAGATTCCAGGATAGGCTGTGTAGAACCGAAGTCTGTGCAGAGATTGTGTAGTCACTTCGCCGTCGTTCCAGCTATCAGTGGACTTAGAGTTAGAGTTAGAATTTAGAACAGCTAGTTTGGAGTGTAGGCGACATCAAGTGCAGTGTAGTTCATTTCAGTTAACCTTACCTTCTTTCTCCATACAGGTTGCAATTGTGGGAGAAGGGTTGGGGTTGATGCATTTTTAACTGTGCTTGCTTTTGTTTCAGGAGTGCATCCTCGCACTTGATGTAAGGGACATGCATATGTTTGTTGTTTATAGGTGTATAATAAACTTGTATAAATTGTAGCTGGCATCAGTCATTTCCTTTAGTACAGTAGCTATATGTTGTCTGTACCTTGGTGTTTGTGAATCTTAATTGAACCTTATCCCCATAGGGTAGTTAGAGGTGGTTCGAGGCCATAGCAATTTACACGTCCGAAGTGGCGAGGAAAGAATCAACCTCGGTTCTCAACCTCGGAGCCAATGGTCTCAACTTTCACTTTTTGCACTATATTTCTATCTGAATCTAATTTTCCAGTCTTCCTTCTCACTAGTGTCTTGTCACTATAGGTAGACAGTCTCTAGTCCTAAATCCATTTCGTGACAGAGACTACAAGAGCAGTGTTCAGTAATCTCATATTAATTTCAGTAATCTTATTAATCTCACATTAATCTCAGTAATTTTGGATTAATCTCAGTTATCTTGCACTAATCTCACATGAATCTAAGAAATCTCACAATAATCTGTGTAATTTTTGAGTAATCTCGCATTTATCTCAGTGATCTCACATTAATCGAAGAAATCTCACATTAATCTCAATGATCAAACATCAGTCTCAGTGATCTCACATTAATCTAAGAAATCTCACATTAATCTCAATGATCAAACATCAGTCTCAGTGATCTCACATTAATCTAAGAAATCTCACATTAATCTCAATGATTGAACATCAATCTCAGTGATATCACATTAATCTAAGAAATCTCACATTAATCTCAATGATCGAACATCAATCTCAGTGATCTCACATTAATCTAAGAAATCTCACATCAATCTCAATGATCAAACATCAATCTCAGTGATCTCACATTAATCTAAGAAATCTCACATTAATCTAAGAAATCTCACATTAATCTAAGAAATCTCACATTAATCTCAGTGATCTCACATTAATCAACTCTTGTGAATAATTGCCTTATTCTACTGAAGAGGAACGAGGTTTTATTATTTCTCTGACTCCCTCAGGTTAGAAACTGAGAAATAATGAACACTGCAACTTTACAAATTAGATGTGCATACTTGTGCAGCTAAGTCAACAAGTTTGGATCTGACATGAACTCCTCTGAGCTCCACTTCCCAACCTCCTGTGCCGATAAGCCCTGGTTTTACCGTTGACAAAGGGTCAGTGATGCCAATTACATCATGAATACCTGTTAATAAAGTCACAACAGAAAGTATGTTAATGTTAAAATGTTTAACAAGAGAGGAATACATTCACTGTTCAAGGAATATTTTAACAATCAATGGAGAATAGGAATGAATAAGGAACAATACACAAGGAAAATTACCTGCAGAAAGGAAAAATACCAAATAAATTAAGAATTCCACATGTGAGTAAAGAAGTGGGAATAAGAAGATAGAAAAACTTGTACACTATAAAAATATACATGAATAATAACAATTAAAAAACTAGATATTATTTAACATAAAATAATTCTTATATCAGTTTAAAATCAAACTGAATCAGCTAGTTTGATCACACGAAATGAATGTAAATAACAGAACAGTATATCCCCATAGCAAGCATTCGGATGCAACATGCCCTAACTGGAGAAGTAGGAAAAGCATGGCTAATGAAGATAAATCAAGGAAAACAACTTACACAGTGTTCTCCCTCTGAAATAAACCACAGAGCTACAAAAGTTGAAGATTACGTTTTTAATGGATTTAATTTAATTTATTTTCCATTTATGTCCCAATGCAATAAAAGCTCTTCTTGCATTTTGTATTTTTAGTTTGATATCCATATCTGTTCCTCCAACTTTGTATTGCTGCCAAGAGATAGGAATCATTCTACATCTTGTATGTGTTATATCCCAGTGCAATCTAGTTGCTAAATGGGAAGAATCTATGCTAGGATGAAAATCCAAACTACCTTGGCATTACTTGTAGTCACCATATTACTTGGAAAAATCAGAATGAAAGAAACTGGATGAAATCAGGGCAAAGAATGGCAATCATGAAAAATCTGGCTGGAATAGCTTGAAGGGCAAATGACAGAGTGCTAAAGAAGCAGGGTGAATGAGACCAGTCCTAAATTTTGCTTTTGCAGTATGGGCAAAAGCAGCTAAATCAAATTTTCATAAAATTAACACACTCCAAACCAAGCAGTGAGATCCATAATGGGAGGCATGATGACAAAACCAATTAAAGAACTGGAAAAGATTACATACCTCTAACCAATGGAGAACAGATAAGATAGCAGGGCCCAGCAACAAGCTGAGAAATTCAGGAGACTAACAGACCACCCAATGTACCATAAAATAAATGGTCTTGGAAAGGAAAGACGCAAGGGAAGCAACTTTGTAGAAACAACCAAAACAAAGATGAGAGCCTATCCCATTAAAGCGATATTAACAACTAAACCCATCAGCATTGCACACAAGCTCCCAGCTTGGAAACAACATGGCTTCCTTGAAATGATGGAAAATATTATTGGTATTGAGAGAAAGAAGAGTCAGACTGCAACAGAAAGAAGAGCCACAAGCTCATACAGAAATACATACAGAAACATTACCCAAGCAATACCTGAACTCATCCATACATAGATGGATCAACAACAAATGCAACAGAAGATGGAGGCAGAGAAGTCTTTCTGAGCTTAAGCACTGGTACACAAATTTTTTTAAGTTGTTAGTTGCAAAAGGAAAATTCTCAAGTAACTTTAGAGCAGAGGTTCTACTGACAATGGAAAGCACAGAGAGACAAGTAGCTTTCTTCACATAGGCATGGTCAGTAACTGCAATGCTGAAGAGCCAAAATAATGCAGACCTGGAAGAGAATACCTTGTCTTGGGGGCGTCTCCTATGGTCAGTAATGACTTAAAGGGATACTCAGTACTCAACAAATAAAGTCAGTGATTCAAAAGAGTTGTGGTACAGTGGATTCCATCTCACTGCAGCATCATAGCAATGAAGAGCCTGACACATTGGCAAAGGAAGGTGAAAAGCTACATCAGCCCGATACAAGCATAACTTTTGAAGAGGCAAAGAGTTTTATTAGAATCTGATACTGGAACAAATGGGAAGCAATGCATCCAGGCTACCAAAACAATGATCTTCAAATCTGATCTCAAAACCCCAAATTCTTCAGTGTTATTGAGTTTAGTTAAATTCTTGAGGACATATAAACATTCAGACATACTAGTAACTTCAACAGCATCACATAACATATTAGTGTCATCCATGTGCATCTCCTTAATAGGTTGAATCTTATCTCCTTTGACTGTAAACTCCACAAGATAGCGAACCCTTTGTTGGTTGGCTGAGTATACCACAAATTCGTCATTCTGAAATTTACAAAAATGATATATACTGAAGCACATTAAAACGCACTATTATATATACTGATGCCGAGAAGCTGGAAAAAAAAGTGTGGGAATGGATTTTCCCCATGTTTGTCATGAGGTAGAGAGCGAATGGCTGCTGGAATGGAAAGTGCATGATTCAACCCACGAGTTTGTGTACAGACTACATGAAAACAATGAAAGTTACACGTGCAACACGATTCCCAACAGCTATGATCCTGAAAATGTGTACGCGTTGTGGCAGTATACTCGGTATAAAAAAGCCGTTGAGACAAAACACCCAGTACATGTGCTTGAAATGCCACGACTATCTGAAAACGACCGCCAACAAGCCATTGGTATGTTGGAGACCGGAATGAGCTCGCGGTCCATTGCCAGAAGGATGAATTGCCACCACAGCACTATTGTACGTCTCAATGAACGTTACGGAACCACTGGCAGTGCCTGGGATAGACTTCGGAGTGGCCAACCACGAGTTACTACCCCTGCGCAAGATCATCATATTGTGCTGAGTCATCAAAGGAATTGTTCTCTCCCGGCAAGTCAAACAGCAAGAGCAATAGTGGGTAGACGTGGGCAAGTCTCTCGAATGACAGTCATACGACGACTCAGAGATACAGGCCTTACTGCAAGACGACCTTATGTTGGGCTAAACTTGACTCACAGACATCGTCAGCAGCGCCTGCAATGGGCAGAGCAACATGTCAGATGGACTAGACTGCAGTGGAATGCTGTCCTATTCACAGACGAGAACAGATTCAACATATCCTTTGCTGATGGACGTATGCGGATTTGGCGACGGTGTGGAGAGCGCTTTGCAGATTGCTGTGTTCATCTGCACAACTGATTTGGAGGTGGCAGTATTCACATTTGGGGAGAGTTCAGTTTTCACCATCGCTTGCCTCTTCAGGTCTTCCGTGGAAATGTTAATGCTGTGACATATCGAGATGAGGTTCTGGATGCATTGGTTGCTCCTGCGTTCACAAATTATCCAGACTTGCAGCTTCTCCAGCACACTGCATGCATTATGCAGCAATATCTACAGCAGCAGAACATTGTGACGATTGATTGGCCTGCTCTATCACCAGACATGTTCCCTATAGAACATCTGTGGGACAAGCTCTTGGACGCAGAGTCTACAGGCAAGGTTCTCCAGCTAATCTGCAACAGCTCGAAGCTGCTCTTACACATGAATGGGACTTTATTCCCCGGAATTTCCTTCAGAGACTTGTGCGTTCCATGTGGAGCCGCTGCCAAGCTTTTTTGCAAGCACACGGTGGACATACCAGATACTGAGGATAGTGTGAATGAATTTTTTTTATTGGTTGCATTTTTGGTTTTCTCCCTTGCCTGCACAGAATGCAATGAATTTCATAACAATCAAATGTACAAATTAATGACCAGCATGGATTCATAGGAAAATGAATAAAGATTCCAAATATGTAAACTTGTAAACACTTATATTTACATTTCACAATCTGTTCCTGGATTATACAGGTGGTGCGTTTTTAAAGTGCTTCAGTATATAATCACACAAACATGGCTCTCACCTCAAAAGACAATGCAACAATTCAGTATATTTGGACAGTAGTTTTGTTCGAGGTGTCGTCACGTGGTGGTCTTCAAAGCATGTATACATTGCTTAAACAGCCAAGACTACGCTGGCTTGGCCATGTCCGCCGCATGGAAGATGGTCGCATCCCAAAAGATATCTTCTTTGGCCAACTAGCAGATGGCAGAAGAACAGTTGGGCGATCACAGCTGAGGTTCAAAGATGTGTGCAAAAGAGACATGAGGGCACTGGACATAAATCCCAGCAACGTGGGAGGATGAAGCTGCCAATCGCACCAAGTGGCGATGCTATCTACGCTCCACCTCAGACTGAGCGAAAAGAAACTCACACAACAAGCAGAAGAGAGGCAAAAACGTTGAAAGGAGCACCAGGAAAATAAGCAGCTGAGGGATGTCATCTCAGGGGCGCATTCCCATAGTCAGTTATGACTGAAGGGGCTATTATTATTATAGTTTTGTTGGTAAATGCTAACTCAGTTGCCTTGATTTTGGCACGGAACTGGATGCTAAATAAAAATGTATTATTATGTTTGAAACACTTAAACAAAAAAATGTTAAATGGTACTGGAATTAGTTTATCAAATGAAAAGCAACAACAAAATAGTGAAAAATGGTAATAAAGAGTCAGTTTTACAACTTGACTTTGACTTTTCCGATCTCATAGGTTACAATTTTTCATTATTTTTCCATTAGTTTTACCAAAAAAAACAATGTAAATGAAACACAGGATGTTTCAGGATTACCTTTCATCAGCTACAACCACAAATAGGAAATAAAGATGAGAAATGCACAAAGGCTGGGAGAAAATAACAAAGCATGCAGCAGACACAGAACAAAATTACGAATAAAATTACTTGACAAGAAATAAATATCAAAGCAAAGAAATAAGCTACAAATAAAACATTAGATTTTATCATATAAACAGAAAGAAAAGTACACCCTGGTAAGGAAGAGATGTCTAGTGATGAAAAACAATGTGGTAGATATGAGTACACACAGGAATAGGAAGTGAACCTCAAGAAAGAATAGACCCAGTGTTTCCCAAACTTTTTTGGGTCACCACCACCCTTGGCTCCCAGAGCACATCACCAGCACCCCATCCGTTTCCCTGCATTACATTAAAATAAAACTATAAAGAGTGGAATTTAAGAGCAACTGTGAATTCAAAACAGTGACATCTAATTTCTCAATTTTTAAAAATTCTAATATAAAGCTTACTTATTAATTTAATTTTTTAAAATAAACTTAATTACGTAATCCAGTATAACCAACTTTCACCAACAGTATAAGAGAGTACATTAGTAATCCACCACAGCCTTTTCATTTTCTTTAATGCTGCTACGCTCTATTTGAAAAGGATAATGCAGTTAATTACCAAATAATTCCAGTACCCATTGGAAAGCTTCTCTTGCCCCCTGGTAAACACCTCATGTTGGGAACCTCTGCTATAAGGTGTATGAGAAACTGAGATGAGCAGCGTTAGGGTTTGTTCAGGCTGCGTTCTCCTTTTAAGCACTCATGTCAGGGGCTTGTATAATCAAACCGCTTTTACATGTAAGCGTTATATTTAGTAATTTTGTTGAATTTAGCCTGATAAATCCTCAACCCCCTCCCCCTTACTACTGAATGTCCTCATGTCACCCCCATTTCCTTTATATCCACATGGGATCCTCCCTACGGCCCCACAAGGGGCAGGGGATGTTCCACCCACTTTGAGAACCACTAGAATAGACCATATAGAAAACACGAAAACCAAAAGAATACAAAACTAGAAATGAGACCTAAAAAACAGGTGAAGAAAAGGAGGCAGCCAGTGACAAACAGCTACTGGAGAGCAGAAATTAAATGAAATGGTGCTCAACATTTAATCCATATGGGAAATGACAATCCATCTAAATATTATGGAGATTATTCAAAGAAAAAAATGAGTCCTATCAAAGGTATGACATTCGCAATTAGCAGTGACTTTAATATCAGAATTTTCAGAATGATCAGGACCATCAAAGTAAATAGCAACAGGTTTATACTTTTTAAGCCTTGTAAGAAATGTCAGTCAAATGTTCTCTAACAGATACCTGCCTGCTTCCACTATATTAATAATTCTACACCTAAAATAAACAATCGTTTGTAAACTATTCCTTGATTTACAAATAAAGGTCTCCCTTTAATAACAATGATGACTCTTAGAAATGAAAGTGTTTGCTTTTGGAACACAAAGGAAACACAGTAAATAATATCAAATAAACTGAAAGAAAAGTATAGCCTGGTGAGGAAGAGATCTCGTGATGAAGCAAAAGTGGTAGGTAACTGTAGTTACAAACCAGAATACACAGGAAGTGAACCTCATGAAAGAATACACCATATAGAACACATGAAAGCAAAAAAAAAAAAAACTAGAAATGAGACCTAAAAATCAGGCAAAGAAAAGCAGGCAGTCAGTGTATAAAGTAAACAGTTACCTGAGGACAGAAATTGAATAAAGAGTCCGCATTTGGAACACAAAAGGGAAAGTAGGACATTTAGGGTGATGACAAGGCTTAGTGCCAAAATGGATAAGGCCAAATCTCAACAAGCGAATGTGAACTTGAATGTCTCTTAAATTTCTATCCCTATAATTTGTCACCAAGGGATACCATGGAAGATCTCACGTGTTAAGGTGAATAGGCAAATGATGGATCAACATTTTCTTCACTGTCAAACAATGGGGATGGAATGTAAGGTTTGTGTGTATCCAATGTTGAAACTGAGTTTTTTTTCTTTGCTGAGTGTCATCTGGTGAGTGGTGTGTGTAATGCATTTAACAGCATGTAACAATACATGCTCAGGATACAGATGTTGGCAAAAGAACTAATGTGTGTCATGAGCTCAACCTCAGAGGTTATTTTTATCTTGTTATATCCTACGAAAACAACAAAGCTGACAAAAAGGAACAGAATCTTTACAGTTATTGAGGTGAGAAAAAATGTACAGGAGAAAAGCATGAGAACTCCGCCTATGCCGGTCCCAAGCCCGGATGAAAAATGAGGAGGGCGGCCTGCATGGAGGCCGTAAGGAGGCAGCCCCTCCACCATGCAAAGGCACAACAGGCCAATCACCTGTTTGCTTTAAACTATGATTACGAGCAATATAAGAGAGAAAACCGGACTGATTCTAAAGGCGACAAACTGGAACGGACTACAGACTACGACTTATGGAACTTGGAACACAAGAAGTATAAATGGGAAAGAAGAGGAGCTGGTGGAAGAGATGAGGAAAGCAAAACTAGAAATCCTGGCTATCATCGAAACAAAGAAAAAGGGACAAGGAGTCATGGATCTCGATGGCAACATGCGGTTATACAATGGTGTACCCACATCTGAAAGAGCTAAAGGGGGCGTGGGTTGCATTGTGGCCAAAAACCAGAAAGATAGTATCAAGGGATGGAACTTTGTCTCGGAGCGCATTATGGTTGTAAAACTAAAAGAAGGAGAAACCATAGTCAACCTGGTCATAGTGTATGGGCCAAATGAGGATGAGAGAGCAGAGGTCAAGGAGGAATTCTTCGAGCTGCTTCAAAGGACAGTGGATGACTGCCTAGATGAAGTTATCATGCTCGGAGATTTTAATGCCAGAGTTGGAAATGACCATGCTAGATGGGGTGGAGTTATTGGAAGATATGGAATGGAACTTGGAACACAAGAAGTATAAATGGGAAAGAAGAGGAGCTGGTGGAAGAGATGAGGAAAGCAAAACTATAAATCCTGGCTATCATCGAAACAAAGAAAAAGGGACAAGGAGTCATGGATCTCGATGACAACATGCGGTTATACAATGGTGTACCCACATCTGAAAGAGCTAAAGGGGGCGTGGGTTGCATTGTGGCCAAAAACCAGAAAGATAGTATCAAGGGATGGAACTTTGTCTCGGAGCGCATTATGGTTGTAAAACTAAAAGAAGGAGAAACCATAGTCAACCTGGTCATAGTGTATGGGCCAAATGAGGATGAGAGAGCAGAGGTCTGTTACGGTATATGATATTAACACCGTCTGCTAAAGGTTATCAGACGTGCAATTGTAAAAGGTTAAGGCATTTAATATATTGCGATAGATGTTTCAATTACTGAACGCTTCATACACGATCGATTATGACGTGTATAGCGTTGTTTAGGACACGGTCGGTAACTAAGAAACGCTACCCTTTTGTACTTGACCGCAAAGCTGAATAGCTGCGTTTTTCTAACCTTCCAATTCGATGGCATGATATAGCCATTTATATGTGTATTTTTGATGGACCAGGGTCAGTCCTAGAACTCGATATGAGAAGGAAATATATGGAGGTTAGTACTTAACTAGAATCCTCAGAAGGATGAGAATAATCGTCAAATTTGTATGAATATATTTCAGAACATCACAGCTATATGCACGCGCAGCTAGACATGGCTACCTGCCGACAGTGAGACTGCGAGTCTGAAATATATTCATACGAATTTGACGATTATTCTCATCCTTCTGAGGATTCTAGTTAAGTACTAACCTCCATATGGAGCCGCGGTAGCATAGTGGTTAGTGCACTGGCTTCCTAGCGCAGTGGTCTATGGTTCGATCCCCAGATGAGGCGGAAAATTTTTAGGCCACAAACGGCTCCTGGGTCGACCCAGCCCCAAATGGGTACCAGAGATACTCTGGGAAGGTTAAGGCGGCCGGCGTGATGCCGACCACATCACCCCTCGTGTGCCGACGGTCAAGATAATATGGGCCTAACACCATATTCCCAATATGCCTCAATGGGCGTGTAACGGGTTCCTTTACCTTTACTTACTAACCTCCATATATTTCCTTCTCATATCGAGTTCTAGGACTGACCCTGGTCCATCAAAAATACACATATAAATGGCTATATCATGCCATCGAATTGGAAGGTTAGAAAAACGCAGCTATTCAGCTTTGCGGTCAAGTACAAAAGGGTAGCGTTTCTTAGTTACCGACCGTGTCCTAAACAACGCTATACACGTCATAATCGATCGTGTATGAAGCGTTCAGTAATTGAAACATCTATCGCAATATATTAAATGCCTTAACCTTTTACAATTGCACGTCTGATAACCTTTAGCAGACGGCGTTAATATCATATACCGTAACAAGGTCAAGGAGGAATTCTTTGAGCTGCTTCAAAGGACAGTGGATGACTGCCTAGATGAAGTTATCATGCTCGGAGATTTTAATGCCAGAGTTGGAAATGACCATGCTAGATGGGGTGGAGTTATTGGAAGATATGGAGAAGATACTCTCAATGACAATGGAAAGCGACTCCTTAGATTCTGCAGTGAGCAGAATCTGATCATCACAAACACAAAGTTCCCCCATAAGCGCATACATGCATACACTAGATGTGAACCAACCAAGAATGAGAAGTCAGTGATCGACTATGCCATTGTTAGGAGAAGCTCATTCAAATATGTCCGGGATGCTAGAGTCTGGAGGGGGCCAGAGATTGGCAGTGATCACTACCTGCTAACAATCAAAAGAACAACTGAAAGAGTTGCTCAGCCTAGGAACTGCCCAACATCACGCAAGAAACCAAGTAAACGAGAGGGAGAAATGAGCATTAGGACCTACAAGCTGAAAGAGCCAGAAATTAAGACCAGATATCAGGGGCTTATTGCTACAGTGGTGAGCAACACAGACGAACGACCTGATGACTTGGAAACCCTCTGGAATAAATTCAAGGATATCATAAAGACAGCTGCAGCAGAAGCATGCGGTGAAGTCCGACTTGGGAACAAGAGAAAGAGGACACCTTGGTGGACAGAGGAAGTCAAAGAGAAAATAAGAGAGAAGAAAATGGCATGGAAACAATACTTAGGAGCTAAAAACACAACAGGACAGATGGAAAAATATAGAGAATATGTGACACTCAGAACAGAAGCAAAGAACAAAGTGCTAGCAGCAAAACAGAAGTCCTGGGAAGAATTTGGAGAAAAGCTAGAAAAAGATGCACAAGAAAACCAGAAATTGTTCTATAAGACCCTAAAGAACATGAGAAAGGAAAAACAATGCCCTCTCAAATTTATAAAGGACAAGCAAGGCAAATTGTTTACTGCCCTGAAGGAAGTAATGGAAAGATGGAAAGAATATAAGGGGATTGACATAAGTTTTGGGCCTGACCATGAAGGAGTCACAGGAGGAAGATAAAACATGGCATATTTAAAGTTCATCATATTTGCACTGAATGTGTGAAGTACGCGTTTGTTTCTTCAATGGGTTTTCCCTCTACGGTGCACGGCGCAATGTACCCTATTGACCGGATCTGCTGCTCCAAAGATTTTATAAAACAATGGACAAGAAGGAGGCCAGAGCTGTGATAAAATTTCTGATGTTTCAGGGAAAAACACCTACAGAAATACACAGGGAGATGGAACCAGTGTTTCGTGATTCTTGTCTTTCATATACTTCGGTAAAAAAAACTGGTGTCAACAGTTTAAGTGCGGCCGCTCAAATGTTGCTGATCTGCCAAGATCTGGTAGACCAGCCTCAGAGTGCAACGATGAAAATGCAACAAGAGTGAAAAAAATCATTGACCAGGATCGAAAAATGACAATTGTGGAGATAGCTAGTAGAGTAAAACTAAATGAAAGAACAGTTTATAGAATTTTACACAACAGACTGAACATGAGAAAAGTGTGTGCACGCTGGGTTCCGCGACTGTTGACACGTGAACAGAAGCAAACGAGGGTAAATTGCTGTCAACAGTTGCTCAAAAAATTTTTTGGAGACCATGGTGACAGTAGATGAGACTTGGGTACACCATTATGACCCCGAATCCAAAATTACCAGCATGCAATGGAAAACCCCGGGCTCCCCAACACCTGTCAAGCCGAGAGCGCAGAAATCTGCAGGAAAAGTGATGCTGACTATTTTTTGGGACGGCAAAGGTGTCCTTTTAAAAGCTCTGCCTCGTTGCAACACAGTTAATGGACAGTACTATGCAGATCTTCTCACCAAACTAAGAAAGGCTGTGACCAGGAAACGAGGGATAACGCGCACTCAAAATCTTCCTTTGCTTCAAGACAACGCGCCCTCTCACAAAGCACAGCTTGTGCAGCTAGCAGCCAACGATTTGAATATTAAAATTCTTCCAAACCCACCATATTCTCCAGATTTGGCTCCATCAGACTTTTTTCTATTCCCAAATCTTAAAAAACAGCTAAAAGGAAATCATTTTGACAGCGATGAAGAGGTTATACTGGCATGTGATGACTGGTTTAGTCTGAAAAATAGGGTGTTCTACTCTCAAGGTCTTTTCAAGGTCAAGCAGAGATGGCAGAAGTGTGTCAATTCAGACGGTGGCTATATTTAAAAGGAATAAACACTATACAAAATTTCAGCTCTCTGTGACATATCCTTCATGGTCAGGCCCAAGACTTATGTCAATCCCCTTGTATTTCTCAGAACTCCTGGATGGTGAGAATGGTGAAGCATCAGAAATGATAACCACTAGCACAGAAGAGAAAACCAATGATGGTGAAGATGACATAAAGATGGAAGAACTGAAGGCAGCACTGGAGAAAATCAAGATGGGCAAAGCAGCAGGGCATGATGGTATAACACCAGAAATGGTTAAGTACATGGGAGCATCAGGCGACCTATTACTCTTAAGGGTTTTACAGGCAGCGTGGTACAACAAGACCATACCAAAGGACTGGGAGATTGCCATCATAACATCAATTTTCAAAAAGGGTGACAATCGACAGTGTGGAAACCATAGATGCATATCCCTTCTCAGTGTCCCTGGTAAAATCTACTCTAGAATCCTAGAGCAGAGACTCCGATGCCTAGCTGAGCCACAACTGGATGAGGTCCAGTGCGGATTCCGAGCGAACCGAAGTACTCAAGACCTAATCTTCACACTCAGACAGCTGAGTGAAAAGGCCCTTGAGTATAAGAGTGAGATCCATCTTTGTTTCATAGATCTGGAAAAGGCGTTTGACAGGGTCCCCTGGAGCAAACTTTGGGATTGTTTGGCAAGGAAGAACATTCCAGCACCTCTGATTCATGCTATACAGAGCTTCTACAAGTCTTGCAGAAATTATGTGAGGACAGCAAACCATAAGTCAGAAGAGTTCAGGACCACGACTGGTGTAAGACAAGGTGATATCCTGTCACCTTACCTTTTCATACTCCTCATGGACGATGTCATTAAGGCATGTAAGGAGAGAACAAGAAAGTATTCAGTGGGGTACTGGAAGATAGATCTGTATTTCGGAGCTGGCATTTGCTGATGATGTTGCCCTGATTGCTAAATCAGAGGCACATCTCCAATTCAACATTCAAGTCTGGAAGGAAGAGCTGGAGAAGAGAGGGATGGTCATAAGCAGCTCTAAAACAAAAATCCATGGTGATATCACGAGAAGAAAGAAGACATCAGATTAAGCTGGGAGAACAGGTCCTGGAGCAGGTAGACCACTTTAAATACCTCGGAGCTATTTTTGACCGAAAGGGAGGCATCAAAGAAGAGTTGGCCACTCGAAAAGCAGCAGCTGGGAGACTTTTTCAGGCCATAAATCGAGGATTCCTCAGCAGGAGAGAGGTTGGAGAGAAAACGAAGATGGCTGTATACCGCTCCACCTATGTCCCAGTCTTGACATATGGATGCGTCATGGGCAATGACTACAACCCACAAAAGCCAGATCCAAACCTCAGAAATGAGGTATCTGAGGAAGGTGGTTGAAGTAACAAGAAGAGACATGGTACGCAACCAGATGATACGTCAAGGCCTTAAATCCCACCCCCTGCAGACCCAAGTAGAACAGTTCCAACTAAGATGGTTTGGCCATGTCTGCAGAATGGGAGAAGATCGGATACCACGACAAGCATGGGAAACAAAGAGCCAATGATCCAGACCCCCAGGATGACCCAGAGTCCGCTGGGAGGACAACATTAGACAATCTTTGAAGGACCAAGGACTAGAATGGAACCAGGCCAGGAGGAAGACAGCCGAACCTCTACACCTCACGGTAGAAGGGGAACGACTAAGTAAGTAAGTAAGAAAAGCATGAGCATCAGTTGGTTTATAATAAAGAGAAATTTTAAGACAAGTTGTGTCACTCCTCACAGAGAGGTCAAGAAAATTCACTTAGGAGGAGGATACAAAGTCAATAAATATACTGAGGTTCTTCTCAGAAAAATCTGTGACTTCAGTTCCATCATGAGTGTAGTGATGGTAGAACACAGGAGTCTGGTCTTTGTAACTTAAAAAAAAACATAAGCAGGCATGTATAGCTGGGGTCCATTTTTGTGTACATGGAAACATCAGTAATTTGGTTTTAAAATCACCGAATCAAAAGAACAGAGTTGGGGAAACAAAAATTCAGCAAGGTGAAGATGATGTATGCCTCCTACTGTGTAGGATTGGTTAGCTTATCAAGAAAAAACTGAAGCACTTTTATACTGTGTGACTGAAGTGTAAACCAAACAAGCATCCAGTATGAAAAGGCAAGAAGTGTGGCCCAGTGTGAATCTAAGGGAATAAAGAGTAGTAATTGTATGATTAGTATCCTTTAAGGAAGGAAGGCTTGTAACTTATTGCTGTAAAATACTGACAAGGAATTCAGAATATGTGCAGCAGCAGGCTGATAGTCTTTGATACACTTGACTGAATGTTGGACTAATAAAAACTAGGTATCACTTATAAAAAAGATATATATATTAGTTTATAAGTTATCTCAGCCAAATTTTAAAATGAATTTGTGACAACATAATCAAAATGGCAACTGACACTGCACATTTTTCTAAACATTTATGCTGGGCATTTTATTCTGACCTAAGTGTGACAAAAAATAATCTAGATCTCACCTCAAACTGAGATGTCTTATTCCAAAGTGTTCTAGGAAATGGCGCTGAAATAGTAGCAGTTATAATGAATGATAACTAAGTAACTTTCACAAAGTATTTACAAATGACCTTTGCTTCAGTTCTGCCATTCTCTTTACTTTTATTCACTATGATTGTCAGCACTTGTAAGACTATGCTGTAAGACCATGCCAGCAACCTTCAACAAAGACCACATTAAATGCTAAACAATACTATTACTTCTGCAGTTTCTCTTTCTTCATTCTCAGTGAAATTTTGCATAATAAATTATGTCTCTTGACAATTTTCTGTCAATTTTCTGACTTTATCAGTTTTGCTGTTGATTTTAAAAAAAAAAAAAATTTGTTTTAAATTGATGATGAAAATTATCCTGTTCAACCTCTGAAGCGTTATAATTAGGATATATAGCATTTTAAAGTCCAAATAATAAATTCAATTGTTGAAATGCAAAAGCGGCATCATTACTCCTGTCCAATAATTGTAAGTAGAGCAAACCAAAATTTCCTAATTTTGTGTATGTTTCTGTACTATCATCAAACTTGTCATATTTCATGACATGGTGTTTACCCACTCAGTATCTTTTCCACTTTTGCGTCCTCTGTCTCTTTTTCCATATATTTATTACTGCAGTATCCTCATATTTTTTACCTCTTCATCTTCTTCAAGTACCATGACTAGTGGCATTGGTGATCATGTCTCTCCACAACTTCCTGTCTCTAGTACAATTTATCAATTCTACTATTGACTTCTTTCCATGTCACGATGTCAAACTGTCCAGTATTTGCTCCCTTTGTCTTCCACTACCTCTGTTTCCTTCAATCTTACCTGTTGTTACGATATATTCCAGCTTCTCATAACATGCCCAAAAAAAAGTGGACTGCTTCTTTCTAACTTGTGAAATAAGTTTCCTTTGTGCATTGGCCTCTTTCTTTTTCATCCTCATTACTCTTTTTGGCTGTCCATGGTATTTTTAACATTCTTCTGTAAAACCACATCTCTGTTGCCTCTAGTGCCTTCCTTATTTGTTTACTAATTGTTCAAATGACTCACTCCCATGTCAGGAATGGTTCTATATAACAATGAAGAACTCTCTTTCTTACTTCCAATGAAAAAGAATTGTTGCACAAAATACTCTTCATTTTATAGAATGCTGTTTTTGACTGAGCTATTCTACTCTTTGTGTGGATTTTTAACAATGGTATAAGCGCCGTATCGTTCAGAAAGCAATGGCAAACTACTGAATGAAATAATTGCCTAGAAAAATCAAAAACAGCCAATTTTTTTTTTTTTTCGTACGCCCGCTAATACTCGAGGCGAAATCTCAGGTTATTATTATTGTCTAACCTGACATTGATTTTACGTGAGTATCCCTTTTTCTTGTACAGAGACAGGTGTCCCTCGCCACTCAGGCAAATACTCTCCGATTTCGAAGGTACCCATTACAGATGGGTCGGCTCAGGAGCCGCCAGTCCCTGGTTGATGACACTCCTTCAAATGTTCTTGCCAGGTCTCGAGTTAATCCAGTCCAATTCCCGGTCGACGAAAAATCCTCAAATGCCGTCACCCGGGTTTGATCCTGGATCACCCGGTCGCCAGAGCGGTGTGGTAACCACTACGCTAGCGTGGCTCCCAAAAAAAAAAAAAAAAAAAAAGCCAATAAAAGCTGGGGTTGATTGCCACGTCCTGTAAAGGATATAGTCACTTCGATTACGGAAACAACAGCAGATGGATTGATTTGCCGTTGCCCTAAAGACGCCAATAGGCGTGATGGAAAAAAAATGGCAAAGAAAACCTATCTGCTGTTGCCCTAAGACGCCATTAGGCGTAATGGCCACTGACTGCTTTGACGGTTGGTGGCTAAGGACGGAAGAAGAAGAAGAAGTAAAGGATAAGCAACTAACTTTTTTATTCTACTCTTCACTTCTGAGACGCATCTTCCATCCGTTGCTATTTTTTTACTAAGGGCTAGTAAAAAGTGCCAAGATAGTATGAACCGCCACAAAAATTGGTCACTATAAAGAAATGACTTACAAAATTTTCTAGGATAGTGAAGTAGTGAGTTTTGAGAAATAAAGTCCTCCCACACTTATAACAGAACAAGAATAAAAGGGAAGTGAAAAAGAGAATGAAGAATGATAAAAATCATACCAAAAAAAAAAAACTGGTAATTCAACTGAGAAGGAATATTGTAGTTTGAAAGAAACCAATCAGATCTTATATGTACAGGCACTTCCTTAAGACAAAGGGTTTGTGGAAAACATTATCTGTGAGACCACAAAACAAAACTACACTGAAAATGTAGATGCAACTATGTAAACTGAAACGTCGTGCTAAAAACATATAATGCACACATTAAAAACCAGAAACATAAAAGTTTGTGAAAGAAGGGGGGGAAAAGACAGCGTAGATAAAAGGATTAAATTACAAGCTAATAAAATGCAGATGTTATGTAAACTGAATAGAACAAGTAGTTCTCAAATACCTGGCAGAACTGGCAAAGTAGATACCACATCCCAGGTTTCCTGCATCACTCCGTTTACCCCCCAGGTCATCAACAACTACCTTTGGCAGCAGGAGTCCTCTGAAGACATAAAAAGTAATATGTAAAATTTGTGTCTCTTAATTTTTCAGAAACTGACAAACTTTTAAAGCAAAGCTAAAGAACTTAATAATCTTTTCCCAACCCTCTGTCTCTAAAGTTTTACACCAAAAAAAAAAAAAAAAAAAAAAAGCAATCTGGTATCTTGTGTCCTTAAAATAGGGACATGAATTTTGTTTTTTTACACTTTTTGTTATCCTAAATTGCTTTATGTTAACACATTAACTACCGAATTGAAAAATACACTGTGGCTGAATAAAAAATTTTTTCCCATTTTCATCCTGTAGGTGTTTGCACAAAGTAAGCTGTAGTTTTCGTAATTGTTTACAGATTTTTATGAATTACACGTCATTTTAAAGATAAATGAATGTACTATTACAATAAGCACTGTTTGTAACTCTAATAGAGGTTGTTGCTATTTAACGGCTGTCCGATGACTAAGGACTTGTAATATTTTCACAATTATAACTGCTTGCGCCCCATCTCTATCAAAATCACTATTTCAATCAATGTGCACACCGTTTTCACTCTTGTCCTCATCGCTAGATCTATCAGTCAATTGTTGAAAACACGTGTGTAGCCTATTCAGCTGTTAGACGAGATGTACAAGCATTTTTTGTGGTCCTATCACTAGTTGCCATGGTAAACAGTTTTACACGATTTGGTAACTAACCCAAAACGATGAAAAATATGAACAATAATATCAATTTTCCAGTGTTCTACAACAACCATGTTTTGGGAATTTGTTTTCCGGTGGCAACTTAAAATCTCGAACCAGATCAGAAAGTGTTTCAGTACATTTTTCATTCATTTTATTACTAAAATTAGATCGGCGCTCTGAGCGGCTCGCGGTCCAAATGATAGGATTTCAAAAGCCGGTCCCACAGGCTTGTGGTAGTTAATGTGTTAAATTTTAAGTGCTCAATAATGTCCAGAATATTTACCAAATGCTCTTGAAAAAAATTATCTGACTATTTAATGTGTTCATAGTTTTGCTGTTAAGCTGGCAAGCAATGGCCAAACTGGCATACTGTACAACTTTCCCTAGAATTTTCAGAAAGAGTGTTGCTTCTATTCTAAATGAGTTCAGAAAGCTTCAAAAGGATAATGGATTTCATTGTTATGACAACAGTGAAGATATTTAAAAGGAAAGTCACTTATGACAAGTATGAAAGTGCTGATGAGGAATCTGTTAGTACAGATGAGTAGATGGAACTGTAGTGTGGTGTACAGCAACAGTTACAGATGCAAGAATATGGTTTTCATACACTGGACTTACATCATAAATTACACCCAGCTGACCATTTTTGAAAATACCACACCTGGGAGAACTACAAGAGGCTGAAGTAATATTAACTCCTGCCAAAAAGCTGCCGTTTTCAGGGCAATCCAGTCTTCCAAGTTAACATTTCTTTCATCCATGGGTTCAAAATGCTCGATGGCTTAGGCCTAAAATTATCTATATCATATCTATATCCAAGTGTCCATATACCTGTTGATTTTTCTGTGTGTTCCATTATTATGTATCTTTTCTTGCTAGATAAGATTACTATTTGTTATAAATTATACACAGCAGTAAACTGGGAATGAAAAATAAAAAATGGGAATGTCAAAATGTAAAAACAAAAACTGACCAAATGAAGATGCAGAAAAACTGGAGTTCACAGTCAGCTCATGACTATTTCAAATCAGATAACGAAAGATTAATATATTACAACATTTTTATGAGAAGGTCAGTTATCTTAAGAAACCACTTTCTAAATGCAGACTGCGGTCTTCATTGATTCTAATGGTGTGACTGAAATACAAGTTATTTCTTCTGAGGATTCTTACAGAAACATTACGTGCAATTTTTTTTTTTTCTTTAACGATCACGTCATTCAATACCATAATTCTCGCCATAAGTACTTCGGTAGGTCGATCGTTCAGTCGGTTGGTCAGTCACATTTTGCACACCGTCATTTGCGCACTTTTTCTATTTTCGAGAGAAAGTACATTAACTCTTTAAGTCCCAATCGACTTTATAAAGGCTCAGGGGTTAGACGCGCTTGGCCCAATCGACTTTTAAAAGCCTTTAGTATATGTGCATCTGTTTGAGACTGTTTCTAATTATAACTACCCATAAACCATCCAAAACGTCATTTCCGACTGCAAGTACATTCTTTTAAATACCGCACGTGTTTAAGAGTGAACGTGTTTCTGTTTTGAGATATTTATTTTAGATTTTTAAAGCGATTTTTTTAAGCGCATATCCTCCATTTTATCTTGAATAACTAATCATTTTTTTAAGCGCATATCCTCCATTTTACCTTGAGTAACTAATCATTTTTCAATGAAAGCTTTTATACTTGTAGCACAAGAGTAAAGTACATCCAATTACCTTCAGTTTCATATATAACAACAAAGTTATTTATGCATATGAACATTTAAAAAAATTATTTCCAAACAACAACAATAAAAACGAACTGGGGTGGCCATTTTTGCTTGGGCCAAACCCACTTTTTTGCTTGGGACTGAAAGAGTTAACTTTCAACCACAGCTAAGGGGGTGCAACTGTGGTTGAAAGTTAGACAATAATTGTCTTGTTTCCCCTTATATGTACTCTCGCAAAAATAGAAAAGTATAACAGTGTGCATTAAATCAACAGACAATCAAGATACTATTCTGTCCAGTTTCATTCGGGAAACGGATTTAACTCATCATTTTTTTTTAAAATAACCTTAAAATGCAAGTTTTTGGATTGTTTCTTCAAGATAAAATTTTAATTTAAAGTATTGCAGACTTATTATTATGGATCAAAATGATAAGATGGCTAAAAGGAAGAGACGATCATGTCATTCACAGCGAGCAAGCGAGACTATAGAAGAAACAGCAATGTAATACGTGTAACAGAAACAACACACTATAATTAAAAACCTGCCAATTTTGGCGGGTTGTTGCTAGTAACATTTATAAAAACTTAAAAACAGTGATCAAATAAAAATGAAAACAAGAAGTTACAAACTATCATAAATGGGTGAATGAGTTGAATTAAAGGATTGAAGTGATATAACAAAATCACTAATGTGGAACTGATGTCAAAAACCAGGCAGGTGTCAGTGGAACTAGAGATGAGACGAAGGTACATATGATGAATAATAATAATAATAATAAATTCTTTATGATTTTGTTATTTTCCAACTCTCACAGCCGTATGTTAACACTGAGATAACATTTGATTTAAACAGACGAAGCTTGGTATGTATATTCAATGATCGTAATTTCCAAATGTTAGATAATCTATTGAAGGCGCTAGCTGCCAAAGCAATTCTAGTATGGATTTCTCTTGTTGTGTCACCATCCTGAGTATTTACTGCCTAAATAATTGAAACTTTCAACTTTCTGTAGTTTTTGTTCAAGATGGATATAAAAGGTCTCGTTAGAAAAGTTCATAGCTTTAGTTTTAGAGGCATTTATTTGGAGACCAATTTTAACCGAGAGATGACACAAATTATTTATTGCTTCTTGGGATTGTCTTGGTGTTGAACTTAAGAATGCTACATCATCTGCGAAATCCAGGTCCCCCCAGGAATTTTCCATTTGTCCATTTTATACCCAATTGTTCATTGTGGGTATAGTTTCTCATAACCCAATCAATAGCTATTCCAAAAAGTAGTGGTGACATAATACAGCCTTGTTTCACCCCTGTTTCTACTGTAAACCATTCTGTATTCCCTTTATTTGTTCTAACACAACATCTTGCATTGTCATATAGCGCTTTGATTATATTCACATATTTTGTTGGAAAACCATAGATTGTAAGTATCTTCCACAATGATGGGCGGTGTAGACTATCAAAGGCTTTTTGAAAATCGACGAAGGTGATAATAAGTGGCGATTGCCTTTCCACTGATTCTTCTATAATTGTTCTTAGTGTGAATATTTGATCAATACATGATGAATAGGACACATATAAACTGAAGCGCATTAAAAATACACCAATATCAACGTGGTCTGATCTTCTCAACTGGTAAAAAAACTGTGGGAGTGGAATATCCCTTTGTTTTCCATGAGGTAGAGAATGAAGTGCTGCCAGCAAAGCAACTGAATGCTGAAGCCAATTGCTAATCATGCTGGCCACGTGAAAACAATGGAAGTGGCATGAGCAGCACAACTGCCAACAATTATGTCCCAGACAATGTGCATGTGTGGCGGCAGTATACCCGGTATAAGAAAGCTGTTGAGTCAGAACGCTGAGCACTTGTGCTTGAAATGCCATGACTGACTGAAGCTGACTGCCAACGAGTGACTGGTATGGCGAAGGCCATAATGTGCTTGCAGGACATTGCCAGAAGGATGCACTGCCATCACGGCACTATCGTATGTGTCATTGAACATTACTGAACAACTGACAGTACCCAGGATAGACTTCGAAATGGACAACCATGGGTGACCACCCTGCACAAGATCATCATATCGTGCTGAGTCACCTACAGAATCGTTCACTCCCGGCAAGCCAAACAGCGTGAGCAATAATGGGAAGACATGGGCAAGTGTCTCCAAGTACCGTCATACCACGACTAAGAGTAGCAGGCCTTACTGAAAGACGACCTTAAGTGGGGCCAAACTTGATACACAGACATCGTCAATAGCGTCTGCATTGGGCAGAGCAACATATCAGATGGACAAGACAGCGGTGGACTGGTGTACCATTCACAAATGAGAGCAGATTCAACCTATGCTGATGGATGTCAGCAGGTTTGGAGACAGTGCAAATAGCGCTACGCAGATTGCTGTGTACATCAGAGCAACTGATTTGGGGGTGGCAGTATTCACATTTGGAGTGGATTCAGTTTTTATCATCACTTGCCTCTTCACATCTTCCATGGAAATGTCAATGCTGTGACGTATCGGGATGAAGTTCTAGATGCATTGGTTGTTCCTTGTGTTTACAGCACATTCAGAATTGCAACTCCTCCAGCATGACAATGCATGTGTGCACACTGCTCATATTACTCAGCAATATCTACAGCAGCAGAATACTGTGATGACTGACTGGTCTGCCCTATCATCAGATCTAGCCCATCTGTGGACGAGCCTGAACACAGAGTCCCTAGCTAATCTACAACAGCTGGAAGCTGCTCTCTGCAAGGCATGGGACTTCATTCCCCAGAATTTCCTGCAGAGACTCGTGTGTTCTATGCGGAGCCACTGCCAAGCTTGTTTGCAGGCACACTGTGGCCATACTGGATATTGAGGCTTGTTTGGATTCTGACTTTAAAACATGGACAGTTTGATTTTGTCCGTGTTCTGGAATCACCAGGATAAGAGAGGAACAGGAAAGCCAAAAAACACAAGCAGAAGATAACTGGAAGCAGAAATAAAGGAATAAAGAAGACATGGAAAGAATGAGAACGGATGGCGGAGGACAGGAGGACCAGACAAGAATTTGTTGAAAACCTTTCCTTCTTGGGGAAATGTAATGAGTTATAAGGCCAAATTATCCAAGAGTTGTCCTCATATTCCACAATCTTCTCAAACAAGCCAGAGCTTGTTCCTGTATAAGACATTAAACATAGGTTAGGCTCATTTACTCACTTAATTTCAAAATATATTTGGTCATGTAATACGTATTTATTATCAAGAAAACCCACTGAACGTAAAAAACATTTTCTTCAAAGTAGGTTCCAAATTTTTTCGAACACATACCTCTATCCTATCTTCATGTTTTACACTTGGTGTTTTAATAAATGTGAGCTTCACGTGGCAGAGTACTTAGAGCACTTGCTTCTCAAAGCAAACTTCCCAGGTTCTAAACTCCAGTCTACGAAGCCACGCTGGTGTAATGGTTACCACACTGCGCTGGCAATCGGGTGATCCAGGTTCAAGCCCGGGCGAGGACATTTGAACGAGTGTCGTCGACTGGGACTTGGACTGGATTAATTCGAGCCCTGGCGAAGACATTTGAAGGAGTGTCATCGACCAGGGACTGGCAGCCCCTGAGCCGACCCAGCTCTAATGGGCACCCTCCGAAGACGGCGAGTATCTGCCTGAATGGCGAGTGGACACCTGTCAGTGTACAAGGAAAAAGGGATACCCACGTAAAAATCAGTCTCAGGTTAGATATACTAACCGGAGATTTTCGTCTAGAGTAATAACGGGCGTACGTTAAAAACAAAAAGTCTACCTAGCTGTAAATGAATAGTTGACTCTGTTCTTAAGTTAGGAAAAGAAGTGAGGTAGAGAACCGGTCATCCCAACTCATAAAGCTTTGACCTAGTATAGCCTCTAACCTTCCATTCCCCTACAGCAGTATCTGCTATGAGTCTACTTTTTACCATTTAATGTAATAATAAAGGTAGTCTAACCTTGTAAATAATTACCTGGATAATATTCCCACAAAGTTCTCCATCTTGGATGCGTGGAACAAAAGCCGTTTCCCATCTAGGTCATGGCGGAAATTTAAATCCTCCACCTGTCTCCACACCTCATATACATTTAACACAGTCAGGTCTTGTACAGGCCTTGTTGAAAATGGCAAAAATAAGGACACAAACTTATTCGAGTAAGATCATAAATATAAAACTCATTTTACGAGTAAGATCATAAATATAAAACTCATTATACGAGTAAGATCATAAATATAAAACTCATTATATGAGTAAGATCATAAATATAAAACTCATTATTCAAGTAAGATCATAAATATAAAACTCATTATTCGAGTAAGATTATAAATATAAAACTCATTATATGAGTAAGATCATAAATATAAAACTCATTATACGAGTAAGATCATAAATATAAAACTCATTATACGAGTAAGATCATAAATATAAAACTCATTATACGAGTAAGATCATAAATATAAAACTCATTATACGAGTAAGATCATAAATATAAAACTCATTATACGAGTAAGATCATAAATATAAAACTCATTATACGAATAAGATCATAAATATAAAACTCATTATACGAGTAAGATCATAAATATAAAACTCATTATTCGAGTAAGATCATAAATATAAAACTCATTATTCGAGTAAGATCATAAATATAAAACTCATTACTTGAGTAAGATCATAAATATAAAACTCATTATATGAGTAAGATCATAAATATAAAACTCATTATATGAGTAAGATCATAAATATAAAACTCATTATACGAGTAAGATCATAAATATAAAACTCATTATATGAGTAAGATCATAAATATAAAACTCATTATACGAGTAAGATCATAAATATAAAACTCATTATATGAGTAAGATCATAAATATAAAACTCATTATTCGAGTAAGATCATAAATATAAAACTCATTATATGAGTAAGATCATAAATATAAAACTCATTATACGAGTAAGATCATAAATATAAAACTCATTATACGAGTAAGATCATAAATATAAAACTCATAATACTAGTAAGATCATAAATATAAAACTCATTATACGAGTAAGATCATAAATATAAAACTCATTATACGAGTAAGATCATAAATATAAAACTCATTATACGAGTAAGATCATAAATATAAAACTCATTATACGAGTAAGATCATAAATATAAAACTCATTATACGAGTAAGATCATAAATATAAAACTCATTATACGAGTAAGATCATAAATATAAAACTCATTATTCGAGTAAGATCATAAATATAAAACTCATTATACGAGTAAGATCATAAATATAAAACTCATTATACGAGTAAGATCATAAATATAAAACTCATTATACGAGTAAGATCATAAATATAAAACTCATTATTCGAGTAAGATCATAAATATAAAACTCATTATACGACATGCTATAACAAGTATATTATCATCACTTTCCTTTTTGCTCCCTATGGAGCTGTAACGGCCAGCCCGTTCCTCTGGACTATGCCAGCAGGGGCATGCTGCATGGGCAACAGCATGACCTCTTTATCCAAGTGCCCAACCTCGTGCCACCGAAACTTGTTTTGGGGGTACGCTTCTATAGTCAGAAAAAGGAAGATAGATAGAGGGAGCATGAAACCATCACTGTAGCTAGCCCCCTCAGCAAGAATCCTGCACCCAGCATTCACCTGTTCCTTCAGAGGTGGTTTCTATGGAAATTTATTTTACATGATGAGGTTGCCAGCCACATGCACAACCTTGTATTAGTTGCCTTGTAGGACATGCTTGAGGATACAGTAATCCTATTCTTTCTTTGTCTCATCAGAGATCCCCGGGAGTTACATGGGGGGGGGGCTATGACAAGTATAGAATAATTAGATTTAATATTTGTAGTTTAATGTATTAGTATGTTGTTAGAGTAAAGGACAGGGTCATCGCTGAACAGAGCGGAGCTCACATGACAACAACCCTCAGCATGAAAATGATGATAGATGCAGCAACTGCAGCTCTAAGGTGGCTGTCTGAAACCCCATCAACCAGGACAGTTATTGCGTCAAACTTTCCATCATGCTTCGGAAGGTCTAAAATAGATGGGTATGGCATGAATGGAAAACATCCACAGAAGCCTCGAATCTTCAAGAACTAGTGTGGATTTACTATCATGGTCATGCAGAGCAGAATGGGAGAAGATCGGCTACCACGGCAAGCATGGGAAACTAAGAGCCAGGGATCCAGACCTCCAGGACGACCCAAAGTCCGCTGGGAGGACAACATTAGACAATCTTTGAAGGACCGAGGACTAGAATGGAACCAAGCCAGGAGGAACACAGCCGACAGAATAGTTTGGCGCTCTCTCTTACAAACCTCTGCACCTCACGGTAGAAGAGGAACGACTAAGTAAGTAAGTCATGCAGGGCTATGCGGCAATGAGAGAGCTGACAGACTAGTTTCAAGAATACCCACAGTAGGTGCATTGTAAATGAATAAGAGAGAGATACTGTGGGCAATTGATGATTGTAAGAGAACCTGTTAAGAGAACAACACGGCAATCGATGAATCAACAAGGTTAAGTCTGTTGTAATATGGCATCAAACTTAAGACTAGCAGGGATGGACGTATAAGAGGATGCGTTTGTTATGTATGCAACTAGCATGCCATAGGAATAATTAGCATTCGTACACTTAAAACATTTGCTGAGGGAGACTGAGCACCCATGGGTTTGCCCAGAGTGCAGTGACGTCAGTTCTGATCAACAATAATAATTAGTATATTTATTTGTCCAGCTTTTAATGCACTGGGAAACATAAAGAAATCAGGTCCCCTAAAAAAAAGAATCTGTGACTCCAATGTCAAGTCAGTCCTAATGTATGGCTCTATAACATGGAGAACAAACAAAAACAAAAAAACACAATAAGCAAAAAGTTACAGACTTTCATAAATGGGTGCATGCATAGAATAGAACTAATGGCAAGAACCAGACAAGTCCCAGTGGAATAGAAGTGATGTTTGTAACTTTTTGGTCAATATGTTTATTCTTCCAAGGTATTAATGATTTCAGATAAAGTTTAGGACAAAGCAATTCGTAGTTCCCGGGGGTCTCTGTACAGACTACACATTACTGGACACAAGTATTTCAGCCTTTATTTGGTCTACACTTGCTGATAGGAAAGTTATATTAGTGATTGCGTCTTTAAAAACTGTCTGGGTCGTCCACGAGTCCTATACCATAGTTGTGTGAGTGTCATGATAATGCACTTTTTTTGGGGTGCAAAATTGGCTCTGCGTCAATTCACGATGTACTGTCACAGCAAGGCGATGGCGCCGTCTGGTTGGTCCTAGGTTCGATTCCCGGTAAGCCTATCACTTATATTTTCTTTTCTGTTGTCTAGTGCCACCCTTTATGTCCAACGAGTACCTGTTAATTACCTTTATTTATGTATTTCCCAATGTCTTTCACCAGATCTCACCAAGTACTCCTGTCATTCAGCTCTTGTTTCCTCTACTCTCTCAGTCCTTCAGGTTTCTGACCCACACTCTCTTCTCAGTATAATCTGTGCTCTCCCTTTTATTTGTGACAACAAAAAGTAGCCATGATAAACAATAAATTCCACATTAAAGATATCAGTAATGCTCCTTCAGCACTTACCCATCAAGGGAGGATTTGATCAGCTCTTCTATTTCTTCTCTCTGATCTCCAGAGAGATGAGTGATTCTACATCGCAGGGCAGCATATTTTGCTTCAACATAAGCTCGAGTCTCATAGTTTGTCATCTCACTGACTGATATCATGTCTCTAATCAGCTGTCAGATATATATAATATAGGATTTGTATATATGTCTACGCGAGTTTCAATACTACATATACATTCATACAAACACACACTTATGCATGTGCACACACACACACACACACTACATATTCGTTTATTTTCTTTTTTCACAGCTGGTCTCCTTGTCCTGGTGGTTTCTGTAGCAATCCATTTTATATGATGAGGTTGTCAGCCCCTTGTACAACCTCATATTGGTCACTTCTTATGACATGCCTGTGGAGCAGTAGTCAAGGTTTTTCTTTATCTCTCCAGCCCCCGCAAACTACATTGGGCAAGATATATATATATATATATATATATATATATATATATATATATATATATATATATATAATATATATATATATATATATATATATATATATATATATATATATATATATATATATATATATATATATATATATATATATATATATATATAGATATATATATATTTATATAGATGTATATATATATATATATGTATATATATATATATATATATATATATATAGTTATATATATATATAGATATATATATATATATATATATATATATATATATATATATATATATTATATATACCTGACTTTGTGATAATGTATATGAGTATGTGTATCTTTTTATGTTTCTTTCCCTTACATATGAACACACACAAACCTTAACAGACATACTAACAAAGACAGACAGGCATATGCACGGACACAACTCTCTCCACTAATATCTTAAAAGATCTATTACTCTCTGATTGAGTACAGGTCTGTGATTATTATCAGAAATGTTACTAATAATATCATCCATGTTAAGGACAGAAAAAAAAATATATAAGTACACAGTTTTCAAGAGCAACCATTTTTTAAAATGGATGTAGCACATCTTGAGCCCATGGCTGAGAACTAATAAGGATTATGTGAATTTGTGAAAGATTATTAAATGTTAAAGTGGGATCAGAAAGAAGTTGAATAAGTCAATATAGATGTAGTGTATAAATAGGAGTAATGGAAAAATGAGAAGCAATCACAGATCACTATCAATACAGACGGAGCATTGCTCACATGTCACACAGCAGCATAAATATGAAAGAAGCACTGCTCACACTACATCATCATCATACTCAATATCCTTTAGCTTCCCAAAGAGAAAAAGCCTTCAATAAATTTATACCGCATAAATCCTGTCACATGCCATCCACTCAAAATCTTTTCATGTTTCATGTCTACTTTATCCATTTCATTTGTTTCTTTATCCATTTCATTTGTTACTTTATCCATTTCATTGGTTACTTTATCCATTTCATTGGTTACTTTATCCGTTTCATTGGTTACTTTATCCATTTCATTGGTTACTTTATCCATTTCATTGGTTACTTTATCCATTTCATTGGTTACTTTATCCATTTCATTGGTTACTTTATCCATTTCATTGGTTACTTTATCCATTTCATTTGTTACTTTATCCATTTCATTGGTTACTTTATCAATTTCATTGGTTACTTTATCCATTTCTTTAGTTACTTTATCCATTTCTTTAGTTACTTTATCCATTTCATTGGTTAGTTTATCCATTTCATTTGTTACTTTATCCGTTTCATTGGTTACTTTATCCATTTCATTTGTTACTTTATCCATTTCATTGGTTACTTTATCCATTTCATTGGTTACTTTATCCATTTCATTGGTTACTTTATCCATTTCATTTGTTACTTTATCCATTTCATTTGTTTCCAGTTCTCTTCACTGTGAGTTTTTCGGTCTACCACTACTTCTCTTACCATGGGGATTACACAGCAAGGACTGCCTGGTAATGTTATCAACAGGTTTCTTCAATGTGCATCTGTCAATCTTCAGCATCGTCTTCTCATCTCTAGTTCCACTGGCACCTGTCTGGTTCTTGTCAGCAGTTCCACGCTGGTGATCTTGTAATATCATTTCAATCCTTGTATGAAATCACCCATTTATGAAAGTCTGTAACTCCTTGGTTGTTCTTTTTTGTTGTTGTCCATGTTTCAGAGCCATACAATAGGACTGACTTAACATTTGAATTCAAGATTCTCAGTTTTGTATTGGACTTGATTACTTTTGACTTCCATTGTATTTCTTAATGCAGTGAAAATTCTTCTTGCCTTTTATATTCTTTTTTTTTTATATCACTGACTGTTCATCCAACTTTTTCTATACAGCTGCCAATATATATGTATGATTTGACATCTTGTACAGGTATTTCTTCAAGTTAAATCTTGACATCATTTGCTGCATTTATTATCATAATATTTGTCTTTCCCACATGTATTTTCAGCTAACACTATAGAAGTTAAATAAATACTACACAATATCGTATGGTTCTCATGTAAATAGATCTACAGTTCTCTCACTGTGCAAATTTTACCTCATTTCAGAGCATGGGTAATTAACTGTAGCTTTCCAGCATGTTCCGTCTTGGGTTAATGTTTCAATATCTCTCCAGGTGATTCCAGATGTCTTTATATCAGCTTCTATATTTCACAATCATGCATTATAACAACTGATTTGTTTATCTTGTCTTGTGTATTTCACATTAAGTTTCTGTATGATTACATCTATGAACAACTGTTAGCATTTCCACTGTTATCTTGTTGATTTCCTTCTCCATTTGCCTGCCCTAACAAAGCCTGAAACATCTTCTTTATTTATTTTTTTGGCCATTTTTCAATTTCTTAAAGTCACTCATTCATTAATTTTCCTTTGTGCTTCTTATGGAGCATGGAGCCACCCCAACAGTTGGCCATCTTGTAGGAAGTCTGCACCAAGCAGTTACATGTTCTTGCAGCGGTGATTTCAGTGGCAATTTGGTCTCCTACCATCTATAGAACCATCCCTAGTCAGTGCCACATTATTCTTTCTATGAACATTGTTTGTGTATCCAAATGTGTTTCTGTTACTGACAATGGTTATAGTATTTGGCCAGAAAATTTAACAATTTTAGTATGGAAGAATCTGAGTTTTGTGACAATATCCATGTTATTTTGCATCATTAACTTTCACCTCCAAATTTTCTTATGCTGTTGACTGACATGCAAATCATTCTAGATTTATGTATTATGTGTACTTAGAATAGTTCCAGCTTAACACATTAACTACCGAATTGAAAAACACACTGGCCGAATTAAATTTTTTTCCCATTTTTATCCTGTAGGTGTTTACACAAAGTAAGCGGTAGTTTTCGTAATTGTTTATAGATTTTTATGAATTACACGTCATATTAAAGATAAATGAATGTACTATTACAATAAGCACCATTTGTAACTCTAATAGAGGTTGTTGCTATTTAACGGCCCTCCGATGGCCGAGGACTTGCAATATTTTCACAATTATAATTGCTTGCGCCCCATCTCTATCAAAATCCTTATTTCAATCAATGTGCACACCATTTTCACTCTTGTCCTCGTTGCTAGATCTATCAGTCAATTGTTGAAACAAGTTTCTAGTCTATTCAGCTGTTAGACGAGATGTACAAGCCTTTTTTGTGGTCCTATCACTAGTTACCACAGTAAACAGATTTACTCGATTTGGTAACTAACCGAAAACGCTGAAACACATGAACATAATATTAATTTTCCAGTGTTCTACAACAACCATGCTTTGGTAATTTGTTTTCCGGTAGCAACTTAAAATTTCGAACTAGATCAGAAAGTGTTTCAGTACATTTTTCATTCGTTTTATTACTAAAATTAGATCGACGCTCTGAGCGGCTTGTGGTCCAAATGATAGGATTTCAAAAGCCGGTCCCACCGGTTTGCGGTAGTTAATGTGTTAAGAAGTTTTCTAAGAAACTGCAGCATTCGTAAGCAGGAAAGCATAGTCCACATTTTAAAAGGGTAGACTAATAAACACACTATTTAAGTAAGTAAGCATCTGGAATCCATATACATTATATTTTGTTTTAAGCTGGAAAACCATTTAATTGGGACCTTCTTAAGTGGGAACAAATGTATTTAAATCTTTACCTCTCTGTTGTGTAGTGTCTGTTGCTTAAATAAACAAAATGTCTATTTCCTTCAGTGACCGTTTGCTTAATATGATTTGGTTGTTTTAATGCTGCATTAAACATCTACCATAATTTTTTTAAACACTAATATATTAACACAAAACATAAATATGAATATAAACCTTAAGGTTAAAAAATATTTTAGTAGCATGAAAATATCAAACATCCTACCTGGCACATGGCTTGTTTCTTAACCAACCATCTTTTTCTGTCCTCCACATCTATATCTGAGCTTTCATTCTTGTGATGTAAGGTGGTGTAGAACTCTTTGATAAAGTCCTGAATGATTTTCTCAGAACTTGATGACTTGACAGCATCACGCACCTTGACTAGGATGGCTTCGGCTTTCTCCACCTCATTTCAAAAGAAAATGTTTTATGAACATTAATGCAAACTTAAAATTAAAAAATTAATTTGGCCAAATCTGAAACAGTTTTAAGATACCTTAATAGATAATAATAGCATGGAGGATGGTGACCGGTCGTCCTATCTCATAAAGCAATCCACTTTTTTGGGGCATTTTATGAGAAGAAGAAAGCTGGAATATATTGTGACAACAGGTAAGGTTGAAGGAAAAAAGAGACAGGGGAAGACAAAGAGAGCAAAAACTGGACAGTTTGACAACGTGGCATGGAAAGAAGTCAACAACAGAACTGTTAAATTGTACTGGAGACAGGAAGTTGTGGAAAGACATGATCTCCTATGTCACTAGGCATGGTACTTGAAGAAGAATAGATAATAGAGAATAAATCATGGGACATCTGCAAATAGTTTGCAGATGCTGTAATTTTTCTCTGGTGTTATAAAAGGAATGCCGAAATCTAAAGCTTAATAATTCAGTAGTCCTTATGTTCTTGAAGAATTATCAGCACAACAAAGGCCATCTAAAAAAAATTTTACGATAAATAATGTTATCATTATATTCCATGTTTGCTTCTAAAGGTAATTCGGACCATCGCTGAAGCAGGCCTTCTTTCAGGAAGCCTATGCCAAAGCACTTTATGTACTCTTGAAGTGGTGGTTTCCATAGTAATTTGTTTTACAAGATGAGGTTAGTAGCTCCATGTACAGCCTCACCTCATTTGCATCTTATGGCATGTCAAAGGAAGCAGTGGCTCTATGCTTTCTCCATTTTCAAAAACTGCCAGGATTCACACAATTTTCTGGTTGAAACAAATGCCTTGAACACTAAATGTATATTAAAACTGGGTTTTAATGTTTTGTTCTGCACGTATTTCTGTGAGTGACAGTTTGCCAAACTGTTTAATTACTTGCATCATGCCCACATACATTTTAATGCATGCACACAAACTCTTATCAATGGTGTAGGTCACAATTCTTGTAAATACTCACAAATGCATGTATGGCTCAGCATGACTCTAAGGTTTTCATCTCTGCAAGATCTCAAAACTACTATTGTTCAATTACAATCCAAGTGCTTTACAAAGAACAGCATTTAATAAGGACAACAATTAATATATTATGGCTAGTAGGGCTGAGGAGAGAATGTAAAAGTCTAGTGAGGTTTTCATAATAGATATTCATCATCTCAGCCCGTAACCCGTCATGGGTCGTAGGGGTGCCATGGTGGAAGCATCAGCAGACAGGGTCCTCCACTGCTCTCTATCCTCAGCAATGCGTACAAGTGTGGAAAAACCGTGTCCTGCCCATTCTTTGATGTTATCAGCCCAGGATTTTCTCTGCCTTCCTCTTCTCCGTTTACCTTCGACTGTTCCCTGAAGGATCGTTTTCGAAAGGGAGTCATGACGAGTTACATGCCCAAACCAGGCAAGCTTTCGACGTTTCACTATTGACAAAAGTGGTTCTTGGTGGCCTGCATAGGTGTTTATCTTCTCTCTAACATAGACATTTGTTTTGTGCTCTTTATAGCAAATGCGCAAAATTCTTCTATAACATTTATGCTCGAAAGCCTGAATCCTTCGCTCCGAATCTGCAGTGAGTGTCCAGCCCTCACACCCATACAAGAGAATAGATAATACAAGTGATTTGTATAATTTGATCTTCACAGGAAAACTGATGTTACTTTTCCAGATCACATTCAACCTTGTCATGGCAGCTGAGGCCATCTCAAGTCTTGTCTTGATTTCTTTACTTGATCTTCCATCACTACATATAGTGGACCCGAGATATTTAAAGGTGCTAACTTCTTCTAACGTTTGCCCATTTAACGTAATGTTAGTCGGAACATGTTTCTTATGGCTATTCACCAATATCTTGCTTTTTTCTATATTAATTTCCATCCCATATGTTCTTGTTACTTTCTCCAGTCTAGAGGTAAGGTCTTGAAGTTCTGATTCTGATCCAGCTATCAGATCAATATCATCAGCAAAACGTAGGTTGCACAGAGGTCGGCCTCCAATCGATATGGTTGATTTATAATCGTAGAGAGCCTCCTGCATAATATGTTCTAGATATATATTAAAGAGCACTGGTGACAGGATACATCCCTGGCGAACTCCTACAGTTGTTTTGAAAAATTCTCCAATGTCGTTGCTTGCAAAAACAGCACTGCTTGCGTCCTTGTATAGTGCTTCAATGATATCTATGATGTTGGTATCAAAATTGAATTTTCTCATTACTTGCCATAAGCCTTCATGCCAGACTCGATCGAAGGCTTTTGTGAAATCGATGAAGTTATGGTATAAATCGTGTTGATGTTGGAGATGTTTTTCGATAAGTAATCTAACTGACCTCGAAACCCTCGAATCGGTCGGTTGGATCGGAGGGTTGATCAGTGAGTTAACAATTCACTATCGTAAAACAAGCTATTGTTACCGAAACAGAACAGGCGCTCACTTGGGTTCCTGAGGGTAAGCGGAAAAAAGGAAGACCAAAAGAAACACTCAGAAGAACAATAATAAGAGAAGGAAGAACGTTGGGCCTAAATAATGTGCAAGAGCTAAGAGGAGTGGCGTGCAAACGAACAACCTGGAGAGCATTTTTCTGGTTACTCTGCCATAAAAGCCTTATGCGCTCGATCGAAGGCTTTTGGCGCTTAAATGGTATAAATTTGATGTTGGAGATGTTTTTCGATAAGTAATCTAATATTGAAGATTTGTTCTGAGGTACTTCTTTTTGGTCTAAAGCCAGCCTGTTCCTCTGACAAGATTTCTTCTGATTTCTGTTTTATTCTGTTCAAAAGTATCCTTAACATCACCTTACTTGGATGACTAATAAGGCTAATGGTTCTGTAGTTCTTGCACATTTTTAGATTTCCTTTCTTTGGAAGCGGTATTACTAATGACTGCGTCCATTCTTTTGGCCATTTTTTTGTACTCCATATCTTCTGGCAAATTGTTGTCATGATTTTTACTATATCTGGTCCTCCATATTTCAAGAGCTCTGCTGGGATATTATCCACACCCGGTGACTTCCCTCCTTTCATCGAACATATAGCCTCTTCCACTTCTTCCCGTAATATGGCTGCATTTCCGAGTTCCCTGTTTTCGCACTTAATGTTGTTTAATATGCCTAAGTCAGTGTCAAGTTTACAGTTATATAATTCTTTACAATATTTGTCCACCTTCTCATTACAGCGGTTTTTTCATTGAGCAGAGCCCCACTGCTATCTTCTATGACAGTTACCCTTGGCTGTTGGGGTTTTGATAGTTTTCTTAATGTGTCAAAAGCTGCCTTGCTGTTACCTTTTATTAGCCCCGTATTAATGGACTCACATTGATCAGCTACCCATTTTTCTTTGGCCTGTTTCATTTTCTTCCTAATATTTTTATTCACCATACTGTATTGCCATGCTGCTTCAGGAACCTCTTTCTTAACCTTTTTCATTTCCCGCCGTGTATCACATAACTTCAGAATGTCATCTGTAACCCATGGTTTGTTTATTTTCTTTCTTTTACCAAGTATTTCTGTTGCTGATTCAATGAGCACGTCTTTCATGTTCTCTGTGATTGAGTTGATATCATCCTCCAAAAAGTTGAGAGCTGCAAATTTTCCTCCAACAGTTGCCTCAAAGATTCCCGCGATTTCTGGATCTTTCAGTTTGTCTAAATTGAATCTTAACTGAGAACATCTGTTTTGATTATAGTTCTTTTTAAGTTTAAGCTTGAGCGTCATCAATACCATGTCGTGATCACTACCAATGTCGGTGCCAGGAAAAGTCCTAGTCTTGGCTTTATTAATACTGGACTTGAATCTTTTGGATACAAGAATAAAATCAATTTGGCCATGTATCTCAGTTTTTGGGGCATGCCACGTTGTTCTTCTTGATAACTTATGAGGAAATAGTGTATTTGCAATGGTTAGTTTATAGTTGCTGGCAAATTCTAGTAGCCTTAGTCCTCGATCGTTGGTTTCACCTGTCCCAAATCTCCCCACTGTACCAGCCCAGTGACCGTATGCATCTGGCCCTATTTTAGCATTCCAATCACCTAACACGATGAGAAGATCTTTCTTTGGAATTTTCTTAATTGCTTCATCCAGATTGTCATAAAATGTATCAATTGCCTCATCCTCAAAGTCAGTAGTGGGGGCATATACCTGTATGATGGAGATGTTCTTTGGATGTGCTGCAATACGAATGGTGATAAGCCTGCTATTTATTGGGGTGCAGCTGATGACAGAGTTCAATCTATCTTTATGTACGATAAAACCTACTCCATGCTGATGTTTAGACTCATCTCCACTAAACCAAATTTTGTGACCATCATCCGTTATTGATTCACCTAATCCTGTCCATCTGACTTCTGCTAGGCCCAGGATGTCCCACGAGTATCTAACAAGTTCATGTGTTAGTTCTTTGACTTTTCCACACGCATATAGCGTGCGTACATTCCAAGTTCCAACAACAAAACTTTCTCTTGGAAGTTTCAAAACAGTTGTTTGTACCCCATTCGCTGACTTATCACGAATGGGGTACAAACAACTGTTTTGAAACTTCCAAGAGAAAGTTTTGTTGTTGGAACTTGGAATGTTACTAGATATTACTAATGTCAAATAAAGAGTAAATTAAATATTAAATTAAATGCCCCAAGCTTTCACACCTTCTTCATTAAGAAAATTCAACAACAAAATAGAACAATGTTAACCTCATTATACAAATTTAGTTGATAAGAGATAAAATGGAACTGTTGAAAAACAGAAATTAAATGGGAAATTGTGCAGTCCTAGTCAATGTTTTTCAGAATTTCAGAGCTGTCAATGTTGGGTACCACCAAACACTTTTATAAAAATAAAAAAAGGGGGGGAAACAACAACAAAGACTTAAAAACAGTTTAACTGCATTCTACAGTAAATAAAATCACAAGTGATTTGATGCAGCAATATTAGTCAAAGTGTTAGATGATTCAGAAACGTCAAAACTCAAAATTATTATTATACAGAAGTCAGTTTTGTGATCTTGCAGAGATGAAAACAATTCAGTCATGTTGAACGTTAAATGCATTTGTGAGCATTTACAAGAATTTTGATCTACACCAGATGATAGGAGTTGTGTGTATGTATGTGTGCATGAATGCATATGTATGTGTTCATGATGCAAGTATGTGTGCAAAAGTTGACAGAGACAATGACAGAAAAGAGAAAAGACGGAAAATTAAAATATGTTATGGCTTTTTTTTTTTTATCCTAAATCCTATTCACTCAAAAATAACACAACAAGAGCAAGTAATTTTGGCACTGAATTTTGCGTGGAAAATATACAGAATCAACAAATTTAATGAGCAAGACAGAATGAAAACTAACAAACATCATAAAACATGTATCCCACAAACATGATCATTATTAAGAACAAAGATGGACTGAGGCAGTGACAGCAGCTTTGAAATCATGAGGATATGCCATTGTGGAGGTCAAATGAATAAACTGCCAAGTAGTGTAAATAAAATATTCAATTAACTGCATAAGTAGAAAGACAAAGCAATGTCTGCTCATAGTGATCTGATTTAGAAAACACTGTATCAAAGATATAAGCTATTGTAACTGGGGTCTTCATCTGATAAAATAACAAGTACATTAATACTGCCTCCAGAACAAACATACAGTTCAAGACCAGACAATAAAATACCTGCTCCATCTTGATAGCACTGATATTCGCCACTACAGATGTCACTTCAGTCATGGCCTCACTCCACAAATGTTCAACCAGCTCTTTCACTTCATCACTACAACTGCTGTGAGCATCAACCATCCCTGCCATCAACTACAAAAATCATGAGTACAAGAATGAAACACAAGGCAATTGATAAAACATAACAAGGACAGTGACAAACATCTAATTCATCATCACCATCATCATAATTACTCTTTAGCTCCTCTTGCATTCTGTATTCTTATTTTGATATCATTGCCTTTTCTTCCAACTTTGTCTACATTGCTGCCAAAATCACCTCTTGTTGGGATGTTTCTCCGAGTGCAATCCTGTTATCATCAGCTGCATTCATTTTCATAATCTTTGTATTTTTTCTATGTATTTTCAGACTCTGTTGCTGTGATTATTCTAATTATATCTTGCGTCTGGCTACGATTATAGTATAGAAGAGCCAGGTCGATGACAAAATCTAGATCATGAAGCTGTTTTGTAAGAGTCCACTGAATTCCATTGCAGTTGGTTGATGTTATTGTTTTCATAATCCTACTAACAGCAGTAAGAAGAAAAAAGGTGACAAGAGCATAAACAAGAATAAATAAACTACTAATCTGTGTAAGTATGTGCATGTGTGTGTGTGTGTTCAAAGTGTTTATAGTCTGGCTATTTCCTTTGTTATTGCTAGTGTTATCAGAATCTATGTTATTGCACCTTGGGCAAACCCATAGGTGCTCAGTCTCCATCAGTACATGTTGTAGAGTGTGAATGCTTACTGTTCCTGTAGCTCGCTGGTTGTATACACGACAGATGCATCCTCTCATACGTCCATCTCTGCCAGCCTTACATTTGATGCCATATTCTAACAGGCTACTTCCTTAAGACATGAAATGTCATGCCTGAAGTAAATTCATTTACAATAAATTCTGATACACACAACATGAACTCCTTGACTACAGTGTATTCCCTGTTGTACACTGGCAGTGATAAAGTTGCTAAAACATTGTGTATCATGCCAAAAATTTAATGAGGACTTAGAAATTATTAAAAACTTATACTGGCTGCAATCAGATATGACAACCCAAAAGAAAGGAGAACCAAGAGATAAAAATTGGTATAGACACGGTTCTGTAGAGGATACAACGTAAATAATCTGAGACATGTTGATGGTACACTTTAAAAAATTAAGAGTGAAGAACTGCAAACAATTCTGGATACAATAATAAAGGTATAAGTATAAATAACCAGAAATGATAGTCATTTAAAAAAAAAAAAAAAAATTTTAAATTAAGAGATTGTCAGAAATTCAACTGCCCTCTGACTTAGATTTCAGTTATTTTTTTTTTTAAATAAAAACCAACAGAGTATGTTTGTAAAGTTAAACTACTCTGGGGTAAACAGCAAACTATAAATATTATTTACCTTTTGAAGTTGCTTAGAACCAATGGCCCGAACTGGACCAGTCCATTTGGTCATATCTGGCTTTTTCTCTGTGTCATCATGCAGCATAGCAAATACTGCCAAAGCTTGGTCTGCTGTTGACACGTAACGAACTTCTGTGTGACATGGTTTACCTGCCTAGAAGTGAGATGAGGAACATTAGCTTTAAGCAACTGAACTTATTTTTTTTTCCATCAGAATATTTCAAGGATTTGAAAAAAAATGAAGAAACAAACAAATTAAGAAAACACAAGCATATTTTAATTTTCAACAAGATATTTGTTAAAATAAGCCACATCAATTATGCCATCTTTTATGCATTTTCATACGATACGGCAAATACTTTTTTCCCCCTGGTAACTCATTCAGGAGTGCAGAAGGCACTAACATTATCTTTTTGCTACTGAACTTGTCTCACGTGATTCACTCATTGCAAGGCTTTTCCCACTTCAGTTTGTTCCTTCTATGGTTCTCTGAAGATTTCTCTCTGTGGTCCCTTTCCTTTCACTTCCTTTCAAAGCCATGTCACACTTTATGGCTCAGAAACATGGTATTTTACAAAGAATATCATGTCAAAACCAACGGGCTGATCACCCGTTTGCCAGTCACTTCGATTACGGAAACAACAGCAAATGAATTGATTTGCCGTTGCCCTAAAGACGCCAATAGGCGTGATGGGAAACAATGGCAAAGAAAACCTATCTGCTGTTGCCCTAAGACGCCACTAGGCGTAATGGCCACTGACTGCTTTGACGGTCGGTGGCTAAGGACGGAAGAAGAAGAAGAAGAATCATGTCAAAATTGCAGGCAATCATGATTTTTTTTTTTTTAACTGATGATCTGAGTAATAACAAAGGCAGACCTGAGGAAGAAAACTAGACAACAAGGAATAAAGATGAAAATTAAAGAGAGAAAGTGGAAGTGTGATACCAAAAATTGTTATTTTCATAAGTTATAGTTTTTAGTTTTTGAATGTATCTAGAATGTCACTTTTATTTTCTGATGCCTTCTAACGGGCTCATGAAATTTCTAGAACAGATTATTCTAGCAAGTACCAAATATATATAGTTATCCTCCCCAAACCAAAAGATACTCAGACCTTCAGTAGTACAAATAAACATATAGTAGTGCTTAAAGACATCAATATCTTCAAATGTTTATTAGTACTTGTTGTTACTGTCATTAATTTTTCAGCATGTTCAATGTTAATCTAAAGGTATCTCAATGGCCTTTCGATACTTAACATACATGCCAATTTTGTGGTGCTGCTGATGCAGACAGGAGTAAAAAAAACAGTTCGATGGCACTTGTACCACAGTGGGCCCATCTCCCCCCATTTCCCTTCTCAGTTATCAAGAAGGTAAAAGAGCAGAAACACTTGTATGATGAGTCTCTTCTGATGATCAGATTTCTTCCTGTTTTAAGGGCGTAAACCATTGTTTCTTAACTTTTTTTGTGCCATAGACCCCTTTGATTGTCTGATAAAGGCAATGAACCCTTTTGATTGTCCAATGAAAGCTATGAACCCCTTTGTTTGTCAGATGAAGGCTATGGACCCCTTTGTCTGATGAAGGCTATGGACCCCCTTGTCTGATGAAGGCTATGGACCCCTTTGATAGTCAGATGAAGGCTATGGATTCCTTTGATTGTCTGATGAAGGATATGGACCCCTTGACTGTCTGATGAAGGATATTTACCCCTTGACTGTCTGATGAAGGATATGGACCCCTTGACTGTCTGATGAAGGATATTTACCCCTTGACTGTCTGATGAAGGCTATGGCTGGACCCCATTGATAGTCAGATGAAGGCTATGGATCCCTTTGATTATCTGATGAAGGATATGGACCCCTATGATTGTCCAATGATGGGCCCCTTTGATAGTCCAATGAAGAATATGGACCTTTTTGATAGTCCAATGAAGGATATGGACCCCTTTGATAGTCAGATGAAGGTTATGGACCCCTTCTTGGGAAAAAAAATTTACATAAAAGCATAATAAAAAAATTCCTATTTTTAATTTTAGGTTATGCTATTGAATCTATTCACAGACCTCTAAGGGGTCAGGTGACCACAGGTTAAGAACCCTGGCTCTGAACAGAGCCTCCTATTATTTTTATTATTCTTAAACATTTCCAGTGGTATCTGCTAAATTTAGTTAACATTTGACACAATGTTCGGTTTTCTTCAAGTTATTTTGGTCAGTGTTTCTGTTAAATTTAGTTAACATTTGACACAATGTTCGGTTTTCTTCAAGTTATTTTGGTCAGTGTTATGTAACTAAACCTCTACACCTCACGGTAGAAGGGGAACGACTAAGTAAGTAAGTAAGTAAGTTATGTAACTAAACCAGTTTTATTCTTTGAGCAATATGCATTTCACGATGTCTTACTTCTAAATCCTTAATACTGCCTGTTTGAAGCATTACTCTGTAGCTGAACTGTGCCTCCCTCTGACTGTTGTCTGCAGCCAACTTTGAATGGTTCATCACATTAGGCAGAGCAAGAGCAGGAGGTGCATGCAGTTCTAAGATAGTCATGCTCTGACACTTCATGCTTGAGCTGTATCCCTGTGGGTGAACATATACAGAAAAATATACTTGTGTATTACACTCATCATCAGCATTGTTACCTTTCAGCTCTCTAAGTAGAAAGTATGGGGTAGGAAGCCTGCTGATAGCATTACTAGGCAGCCTTTATTCCAGAACCCCCAAGGTAAGAGTGGTAGAGGGAGGAACAACAACAACCCATGGAAAAGGGAACTCTTGACAGATTTGAAAGGAATTTTTTTTTATTTTTAATTGAAGAAAAAATATTCCGTTCAACCTCTGACAGTTTATAATTAGGATATATAGTGTAACTAATTCACGATAATATAATTTCCTATATCCAAATATGGTATCATTTCACTACCCCACTGAGTCCAAATACAGTAAATCTAAAATGTAAAATTGTGTGAATGTATGCAGTGCCCTCCCCTGTCCCCAAAAAAGGAGCCTCTCACATCTATCATGTTGTTAACTAATCCTTATAATTAAATTTTGTTCTTGTTATATAATAATAATAATAATAATAAATTCTTTAAGCACCAAACACGGCGCATAAGGCAGAAACCAGTGCTCTCCAGGTTGTTCGTTGTGACGCCACTCCTCTTAGCTCTTGCACATTATTTAGGCCCAACGTTCTTCCTTCTCTTATTATTGTTCTTCTGAGTGTTTCTTTTGGTCTTCCTTTTTTCCTCTTACCCTCAGGAACCCAAGTGAGCGCCTGTAGTGGTATTCTGTTGTTTTGCATTCGTAGGACATGACCGATATAAGACCATCGTCTTTTCCTTATATAGTCGGAGACATATTTCTGCCTAGAGTCTTCTCTTATTTGTCGATTAGTCTTGAATTCTTTCCAACTGATGTTCATGAGTTTTCTAAGACATTTGTTCTCGAATGTATTCAGCTTGTTCTCCAATGATTTTGTTATTTTCCAACTCTCACAGCCGTATGTTAACACTGAGATAACATTTGAATTAAACAGACGAAGCTTGGTATGTATATTCAATGATCGTAATTTCCAAATGTTAGATAATCTATTGAAGGCGCTAGCTGCCAAAGCAATTCTAGTATGGATTTCTCTTGTTGTGTCACCATCCTGAGTCATTTTACTGCCTAAATAATTGAAACTTTCAACTTTCTGTAGTTTTTCCCCGTTCAAGATGATATCAAAGGTCTCGTTAGAAAAGTTCATAGCTTTAGTTTTAGAGGCATTTATTTGGAGACCTATTTTAACCGAGAGATGACACAAATTATTTATTGCTTCTTGGGATTGTCTTGGTGTTGAACTTAAGAATGCTACATCATCTGCGAAATCCAGGTCCCCCAGGAATTTTCCATTTGTCCATTTTATACCCAATTATATACTTGTTATATACTTTTTACTTTATTGTGTAATTCTCTAGGTCTGTCAATTCTTAACATCTGTTCTACATTTATGGATGAATTGCGTACATATAAATAATCTAATAACAGTATTCTCTGTTGTTCATACTTCCTACATTTTAGTAGGAAATAAAGATGTCACGGAAACATCTTGAATGAAAGGAACTGGACAGGAAGAATTGTCATGAATTTGAAGGGTAAAGAAAGAACAGTGGCTGAGCTGTCTCACGCCAAAGTGGGCTGACAATAATATATGATGAAAACTGGTGGTGTTTTATTTCAGATAAAATAAGGTGAGAAATCTGTGGAGCTTCTCTGCTAAAGTAAAGGGCAGAATCATCACTGATAGTGAGGCTGACATGATAACAACCTCCAGCATGAGAATGGAGGTAGAGGCAGCTACTGCAGCCTTAAGGTGGCTGTGTGAAACTTCATTAACAAGGGCACTTATTGTGTCATACTCTCAGTCCATGATTTGGAAAGTTCAAAATGAATGGCTATGGCATGAATGGAAAGGCTCCGTAGAAGCCTCAAATCTTTAGGAACTGGTGTGGATCTATTGTTCTGGTCATGCAGGGGTAAGCGGCTATGAAAGAACTGACAGACTAGCTTCAAGAGCACCCATAGCATGTGCACTGGATATGGATAAGGGAGAGATACTGAGGACACTTAATGTTCGCCTATTAGAAAAATGACACTGCAATTGATGAATCATCAAGGCTAAGATTGCTGGAAATTTGGCATCAAACTTAAGACTAGCAGGGATGGAGGTATAAGAGGATACATCTAGTGTATATACAACCAGTGCACAAGAGAAAAAATTAGCATTTATACTCTTTGACATTTGCTGAGGGAGACTGAGCACCTACGGGTTTGCCTGGAGTGCACTGACATCAATTCTAATCAACAATAACAATAAATAAAATAAATGAACTATAATATATAACCAAATTTAGCTCAGATGGTTCATAATAAACAGAATAAACTGCTAACAATATAGCTCAAATAAAATAAATTCATATAAACAATTATCAATAATTATGACTAGTTGAAGTTTGTCATGTTAAACAAAATCTTCTTCTTTGATCCTTAGCTGCCGACCGTCAAAGCAGTCAGTGGCCATTACGCCTGGTGGCGTCTTGTAGGGCAACAACAAATTGATTCCACTTTGCTCGGTCGGCGGCCATCCTTCGTACAGTGCCCCAACTCTGGTTCATTCTTTGCATCTCAGCCTCCACAGTCCTCCGCCAAGTTGTTTTTGGTCGGCCTCTCTTTCGTTTTCCTTCAGGGGTCCATAGCATAGCTGTTCTTGTGATGGCATCGGGGTCTCTTCTGAGGACATGGCCAACCCAGCTCCAGCGTCTGCCAGCTATGATGGTGTGCATGTCCTCTTGCTTGCTCCGAGTAAGCAGATCGTGGTTGGTGATGATATTCGGCCAAAAGATTCAGAGAATTTTTCTTAGGCATGTTGTGTGAAAGGAGGACAATTTTGACATTTCCTTCTCTGTAACTCTCCAGCTCTCAGCGCCATAGAGAAGCACAGAAAGCACACAGCTCTGATATAATCCGAATTTTGTGCTTGTGCTGTACTGAGAGGACTTCCAGATGTTGTTTAGGCTAAAAAAGGCTGTTCTTGCTTTGTTCATTCTGTTGTTGATGTCTTTGCTTGCTCCGCCGTCTGGTGTTACTATGCATCCTAGGTATGTGAAGGCATCTGTCTGTTCCAGTTGCTGATTCCCTACTGATATGGGCTCAGGGTTGCTCACATTGAGCGTCATGACCTCTGTCTTCTTTAGGTTGATGTTCAAGCCCACCTGCTAGCTATACTTATTAAGTCTATCCGTTTTTTCCTGGATGTGTTGATGTGAATGTGCTAGCAGTGCAATGTCATCTGCATATTCCAGATCTTCCAATGTAGAAAATGTAGTACATCTTATTCCTCTTGGATTGCCTTCTGTTGTCTGGCGCATCACCCAGTCTATGACTGTTAAAAATAGAGTGGTTGATAAGGGGCATCCCTTTAAACAAAATAAACAGACAATAATATATAAATAAAAGCAGTAAACATGTTATATGTTAACCTAAAACAAGTAAAGGAAAAAACATGTTTTAGGTATCCATTTTTATAATGTTACCAGATGTAATAAAAAAAAACAGAAAATAAATGATCCACACATTATATTACACAGAATAAAAATGGATGGCCAGTTATCATAAATAATAATTTGTCTCATAGCTCACACAAAAAATATAAATTTTTACACATGTCGGCATGCATGCACACACACACATCCATGCACACAATACCCTTCCTGCATTTAGTGTTTTAATGGTTATTCAGCCCCTCGAACAACCTTTCCCAAGTGTACACAATGGACTAGTACAAGTGTACTGCAAGTGGTAGCAGTTTTCATTGACTCAAATGGTTGCAGAAATTTTAAATTATTATTTCATTTCTGTTTTACAGGAGAGTAAATATGATGTTTTTATAATAATAATAACAATATTGGCACTGGTAAGTGTGAAACTGCAGCCACATCCCTCACTGTCAGTTCTGGACATCCAGATCCAAGTGCTGAACTAACCAAATATGCTAGTGTATTCGTTTTTTTCCAGGGCAGTTCTTCTTTAAACAGGATGGATCTCACTGGACCATGTTATTAACAGCTCTAGGGTTGAAAGTTGCCTTAGATCTAAACTTCTTGGGTTTTTCGCTCGGGTGCTTGCGTAGAATAGAAGGACTGAAATGGTATGACAAAGTCACAAATGTAGAATTGATGACAAGAACCAGACAAGTGCCAGTGGAACAAGAGTTGAGAAGAAGACACTGGCGATGGATAGGACACACATTGAGGAAACCTGTTGATGGCATTACAAGACAGTCCTTGTTCTGGAATCCACAGGGAAAGAGAGGCAGAGGTAGACCAAAAAACACATGGAGAAGAGAACTGGAAACAGAGGTGAAAATGATGAGGAAAACATGGAAAGAACTTGAGCAGATGGCACAGGACAGGAAAACTTGGCATGTGTTTGTTGAAGGCCTATGCTCCTTGGTGAGCTAAAGGGTATTGATTGATTGAAGATTAACTTTGCATATGGCATAATAACTGTGGAAACCGTTCTGAGGAATTTTGAAATGTTGAACATTACAAATTTATATTATATTACCAAAAATTATTTCCCTTTCTTTACAATTTTTAAGTCTGTATCCAACTCATTTCTGTGGGAATTTTTGAACCTACCTCTATTTCTTTTATATTTGGGAATTCCAGAAACAGGACTGCTTTGTAGCACTATCAGTTGGTTTCCTCACTGTGTGCCATATCTGGTGCAAATATCATTTACTCACTTCTTGCTTCACCAGTGTCTTGTTCTGTCCATCAGTTCCACACTGATGATCTTGTCATACCATTTTAATCCTTCTACTCAATGCAACCACCTATTTATGAAAGTCTCTAACTTACTGGTTGTTATTTCTGTCATTCTCCATGTTTCACAGCCATACTATAGGACTACCTTAACTCGTGAGTTAAAAATTCTTATTTTTATGTTGGATTTAATTTCTTCTGATTTTCATAAATTTCCCTAGACAATGAAAGTTCATCTTGCCTTGTGTATTATTATACTGTTCAAAAAAAAGAAACGCAACTTTTTTGGTGTTACTTTTATAAAAGATATTCGCTGATTGGACACCAGTCAACCTATCGACTGTGTCCACCTGGTCATTAACTTCTCGTGGTTACCTGAATTGTACTCACCTCATGATTCGTGAGGTCATGAAAGAGGTCAAGGTCAAAACAACATTTTTGACAAAACACCGTGACAGGTTCATGAGAATCCCGTGAAACTTACTGAACACAAAACTCTCTGACCATATTATTGAATGCCTATAAAAGATTGACACTCCTCGAATAAATTCAGTTGAAAATTCAATGCGCAAGTATGGCTCATCTCACTACAGAACAACAACTCATCATCATTGGACGTTTACAGACTGGACAGTCACAAAGTGTAGTGGCCAGACAATTTAATGTGGTTAGAAGCACCATTAGTCGCCTTTGGAGGTGATTTCAAGAAACTGGCTCAGTGGCAGACCGGCCGCGCAGTGGAAGACCCAGAGTCACAACTCCTGCCGAAGACCGCTTCATACGGCTGCGTCACCTCAGGAATCGACTTGCATCTGCGTCCTCCACAGTCCAGTCAATGTCAGCAGCTTGTCGAATTTCAGATCAAATGGTCAGGAACCGGCTGCACGACTCCAGTCTTTGGGCTAGAAGACCCTACAGAGGTCCTGTTCTTACGGACCGGCATCGCCAGAACCGACTGCAGTAGGCGAACCAGCATCGTCAATGGACCGTTGGGAATGACTGGAGACGGGTTTGGTTTAGTGATGAATCATTCAGCGACACGATAGACGGAGAAGAGTTTACCGCAGAGTCCATGAGCACTACGCCAAGAACAGCGTTGATGAGGCTCCTCCACATGGTGGTAGAGGTGTACTGATGTGGGGGGCGATCAACTTCATGCTAAGAAGTGACCTGGTGCAAATTGAACGATGCCTGAATGCCCAACAATACGTCGCTGAAATTCTTCGTCCTCACGTCCTTCCACTTTTGGCTGCATGAGGGTCGATTTTTCAGCAGGATAACGCTCGACCTCATGTGGCACAACTCACCACCCAGTTCCTCGCTGACAACAACGTCCAGACCATTCCGTGGCCAGCCATGTCATCAGACATGAACCCCATAGAACACTTATGGGATGAACTCGACAGACGACTCCGCCAGCAAGACATGGCTCCAGCCAATCTCCAACAGTTGTCTCTTGCACTGCGGGAAGAGTGGGCAACCATCCCACAACAACAGATCCAACGGCTAATCGGATCCATGTAAAGGAGATGTCTTTCTCTGATAGAGGGCAGAGGAGGCCATACACCTTACTGAAATGGAGGTCTCAGTCACAAAGAATAAAAGTTCAAACCAAATTTAATGAACATCATTTCATTGTTAAAGTCTGAAAGTTTCTTCATGCAATAATGTTGCGTTTCTTTTTTTTTTGAACAGTATATTTTAATATCACTCCTGTCCCTTCAACTTTGTCTATACTGTTGCCAAGGCAAGATTCCACATTTGTTTTGGATGTTTCTGTAAGTGCAAAAAAGACTATCAAATGCAGCATTTATTCCCATCATTATTGTTCTTTTTATTTCTGTGTACTTCTAGACACTGCTGTGACCTGTTATAAAACATTCTTATTTTGTCTTGCATCTGGTTTTGATTATGCTGCAGAACAGCAAGGTCATCAACAAAACCTAGACCATCGTTATTTTGTCACAATCTAATAAACTCCATTTCTGATGGTCAGTCTACAGCCAGTATGAAGAGAAATGGTGATAACAGGCATCCTTAACACACATCTCAAAGATTCCTATAATTTGTCCTTCATGAAGAAATCTGCATTTCATATTTTCCTAATAAGATGAATGAGGTAATGGGTGACTTCATAATGCTTTATCATTTTCCAAAGTAATACTGTCTAAACTGTCAAAGGTCTTCTCAAAGTTTGCAGATCCAATGTAAAGTAGTGAATCCAGTTCCAAGGCTCACTTTGCTATTATGTGCAAATGATCAGTACAACATCTGTTTTTAAAAAAAACCTGCCTCTGGTGCCAGTCTGTGGCCTCTTTTAATCTAAAAGGACAATTCTGTTTGATATATTCCCTGGCACTGAGAACAACATTATTCCTCTGTAATTTCTGCTCTCCTGCAAATCTCCCTTCTTATAGCAACTTGACCAAAAATCATTCTTTCCAGACTGCTTGTATTTCTTCTCTCTCTCCCAGATGTTACCAAGTAATGTGTATACTATCTCTGAAGAGGTGCATTACTGGAGAATAAAGAATAACAATGCTATAAATTGAGTAGAAAACTGAAAACGAGGTATTGAAAATTCAGAAACAGGACTTTGCTTTACTAATAATTACCTGAAATCCTTCCAGATTTAAAATCCAGTATTTTGCTTTTCCCACCAACTACATACGAATCATATGGCAATAAGGCTGCTGTCTGCAAACTATCCCAGATATAGTCTAGCCTCAAAACTGGCAATCCATACTTAACGGCCATACGACACTTTGAAGACACACTGCATTTTTCTGGATCACTTGTAACAACAAAATGACACTGGAAGCAAAAGAAAAGATCATAATCTAGTTAAAAAAGGAAAATTCTGCAGTCTGGGAAAACAATCTTATTCCACGGTCATTAATGCTTGTCAAATGCTCTTGTATGACATGACTCCTGTGTACCGTTAATTTGTAAAACTGATTTCATACCATTTTATTTTCTAATTAATTAATTTATTTCCTTACCAGTTTTACAGTAGCCTTCTCATTTATTGATATATATTATGGCTACTACTATTTTCTTTTTTTATAGCACTGCCAACTTCTGATTATCTAAAAAATGGGAATATTTGAGCAGGAAAGTGGAAGCTTTTAAGGATATGCCTCCATATGCGTTCTCATGTGGCCTTCATTGAACGAAACTTGACCATGAATATAAATTGTTTTGATAAGCTCAAAACATTCAAATGCGAGTCATGGGCAATGACTGCAACCCACAAAAGCCAGCTCCAAACCTCAGAAATGAGGTATCTGAGGAAGGTGGTTGAAGTAACAAGACGAGATATGGTCCGCAACAAGACAATATGTCAGGGTCTCAAAACCTAGCCCCTGTAGACCCAAGTGGAGCAATCCCAGTTATGATAGTTTGGCCACGTATGCAGAATAAAAGAAGATCAGCTACCACGACAAATATGGGAAACTAAGATCCAGGGATTGATAAAGGGGCTGCAGATAGAGTGTTTATATATGGGAGGCCGATAAGGCCGAGCTGGTTATGTATTTTGTTTAATCGCGAATGCGTGCTTCGTCCGGTTATCATCTTGGAGTAAAGGTCAACGTTATATTGATTAATCATTTGTTGAATGTCCAAAAATACATTCGTTCCCTTCGGAGCTCATCATTATAGATGCATATTTTTCCTATCAGAAGAGTTCTTCATTTCATAATCATTAACATTGGCAAATGCAGCAAATAGCTGTAACGTATTGATGTGATAAAGTCCTCAATTCAGAGTCCATGAATTTATTACAGTTCACACATAAGACATTCATGTAGGCATACATCCAGATATAGTTCATATATAGTTCATTAGGAATTACATGCATAGTATTCATGTCCGTCCGTGTCAAAACAATATGTCAGATGAACATCGTGGCTATATACGTGCGCTGTTGTATTCAACAGCCAGAAATGAGCACATGAGTTCGTGACATCTACAATTTGAATCATAATGCGATTCTCCTTCCATTATTTAGTTTAATTTAATTAATCTCATACTTAGATTAATTTGTGAACTGACCTGAGTTCTACATCGATTCATCTATATAATATAGGCTATATACTCAGCCTTATTTCCTTGGAAGAAATACAAGACACGACCTTCTTGCTTGACGGATAGCGTAACAAAGGCCCTGTAACCAAGTCACCCGGCGTGACCTTCCCAACGCGAATGCGTCATAATCTCCGCATATATTTCGCGTTCACTATACCGTAAAATATCGACATATTCTATAAATATTAATGACCCCCAAACGTTTGCGCATGGGTAAACCCCAGCAGACGCCGTCATTTAAAATAACACCGTAACAGATTTCCTGTCAGACGGGGGAGAAAAAAAAAAAAAAAAAATCTATTAAATAGATTTTCTTTTTTTTTTAACAATATTAATCAAATTATCAAAAATTTAACAAAACCCGACGTATGACCTACGATGTTCTATCTAGAACAGTGTCGCAGTCATGTCAGTAATATGTTATAATAAAATCAACGTCATATCATACATATACCTTATATTAAACAAGGAAATGTCACTGTCACTAACTAATTAACTAATTAATTGTTGTATGTATAGACTAACTAATAATGTGAGGTGTTATTAAAATTATTCTAACTAACTAAAATTAAAATAATTAATTATAGTATGTACGTATGGTACTAAATAATTAATATCTAATTGAAGAAAATGAGAAATAGTATAAGAGAGTAAAAGAAATAAAAATTGAGAAGTACGGATAATTAAAACCAAATATTAATGTCTACATTAAATTAGAATGCGTGTGAAAATGAAGTGTAAGGATAGACACCTAATTAAATTGACATAATCAGAAGAAAAGAACAGAAAAAAAAAAATTCATACATTTTAACTATATATATGAAATGTCATAATGTAATATCTATTACCTTAATAATTACACTAATTAAAAGGTTTAATTGGTGTGATATTCTTTTGTTTCATCTTTTCTTAGTATATTTTATTTTTTTCTTTCATCACACTTTGACTTTATTATATATTATATATTAATTTAATAAATAGAAAATTTAATAATATTGGACATGAAGATCCAATCGTTGTTATATCCTGACGACTTGTAGGAAAGTTCATTAAGACACAAGGTTCATATTATCAAATTATGATTTGATTATCCATTCATCGTTAGTTCCTTTATTAAAGTTTGAAAGTAAATTGACTAAGTCATCAACGTATCTGTCCCTTCTACATCAGAGATTGTTCCTTTTTAACAGTTTTCAATCGAAATTAGTGATACCCAAAGTGGAATTGAAGTTCAAATTTTCAAACGATCCGTAAAACTTGATATCTTGATCACAATAGTTTATTTCGAAATGTCCTTATTTAGGTAGGAAGTCCAACTGAATTGTTGTATATTCTGACTTGATATCAATATCGTTCATTGCAAATGTAATGCTTGACTAGTCAGAAAATTTTCTTGAAGTTGTAATATTCATTCAGAATCCGTAGGATGTCTGGACAGCGTGTCGGCTATGACGTTTTCAGTTCCAGGTATCGACTGTATCTCGAATTCGTAGGGTTGCAACGTAATAGCAAATCGTGCAAGTTTAGCACTTTTATGGTTTGAGCGACGTAATGCTGCCACTGATTTCTGATCAGTCTGGATCAGAAAAGGAGATCCTAGTAAAAATTTCTCCAACTTGGTAATTGCCCAGATTACGGAGAGCAATTCTCGGTCCACAGTGGAATATTTCGTCTCCGGAGGATTCAGTTTGCATGAAATATACTGTACAGGGTGGAGGACATCATCATGATATTGCAGTAGACAAGCCCCGAGTCCGTAATTACTCGCATCTGTACGTAGAACAAACTTTTTAGAAGCATCTGGTATTCTTAAAACAGGTAGGCATGAAAAAATTTTTAAGATAGTTCAAAAAGTTTTGTCACATTCGTCTGTCCAATTTATCCTTAAAGGCATGTTTTTCTTTAGTAATGATGACAGGACAGCCGTGATGGATGATAGGTTAGGTACAAATCTGCTATAGTATTGGATTAAACCTAACAGACTCCTAACCTGTTTCTTCGTTTGAGGAACAGATAAATTTAATATTTTAGAAACCGTACTGGGAATTGTTTGGATACGTCCCGATCCAATAATATGACCCAGGAATGTTATTTCATTACAAGCTATTTGAATTTTAGTTGGTTTAGCGGTTAAATGATTATCCCGCAATATTTCCAAAACTGATTTAAGACCCAAAAAATGTTCCTCAAATGATGAACTAAACAAACATATGTCGTCAATATAGGTAATTATATCTGATCTACCTGCTAAAATTTTTCGCATCATGCGAATAAAGGTAGCTGGAGCATTCATTAGCCCAAAAGGCATCACGTTCCACTGGTAAAGACCTCGTGGAGTCGAGAATGCTGTGTAGTATTTGGCTCTTTCGGTTAGTGGAATCTGCCAATAACCTTTGGTTAAGTCAATTTTAGTGAAAAGTGTAGCATTGGATAGACGAGGAAGTAAATCGTCAAGGATAGGATGTGGTTCGCTATCCGGTACTGTCTGCGCATTAAGTTTCCTATAGTCAACACATAAACGTATGTTGTTGTCCTTTTTCCGGACAATGACTAAAGGAGAAGAAAATGGAGATGTACTAGTCTCAATAATACCTAATGATATCATCTGTTCTAGTTCCTGAGATGTCTTACTCAGAAAATGTAGAGGTACAGAATAAGGATGAACACGAATTGGTGTATCATCGTTCAGAATAATATCGTGACTAATTACAGATGTGCAACCCGGTACATCAGTTAACACATCTGGGAAAGATTGTAGAAGATCAGCAACGCGTTGATGCTGTTGCGGTGTAACCGTAGAAGAAATGGTCACATCACGCCAAGATTCAGTAGATTGGACAGTAAGTACAGGTAAAGACATCTGCACTTCAGGAAAAGAAGATTCTTCCTCCTGTATAACAGATAGATTAGAATAATGACAAGTAGATACAGTATTGTCATCTAATTCAGGAAAAATTGACTGTAAGTGTATAGGACGTGTATGAAATTGCTTGAGCATATTAATATGGAATATTTTTCTGTGTCCCTTGATATCTAAGACGTAATCAACGTCTGAAATTTTATCAGTAACCTTATAAGGACCAGTCCATGAGATCAATAACTTATTGTTATTGTGAGGGAGTAATACATAAGCCTCATCGCCTGGGAATAATTGGCGTAATCGTCTAGATCGATTTTGTATAGATCGAGCCTTAGCTTTTGCAGCCTCAGAAGAAGCTGTTACCAATTGGCAAGACTCAATAATATTATTTCGAAGATTAATCACATACTCATAAGATGACTGAGTGTCCTGAGTCATCTCTGCATCAATTAATAAATCTTTTATCAGTCCCATAGGACCTCTCGGAGGGGCACCAAAAACTAACTCAAATGGAGAGAAGCCAGTTTGTTCATGTGGCACCTCTCGGTAAGCAAATAGGACAGCTGGGAGTGCTCTGTCCCAGTCCTGAGGGTGTTTAACAGTACTTACTTACTTACTTAGTCGTTCCCCTTCTACCGTGAGGTGTAGAGGTTTGGAAGAGAGAGCGCCAGACCATTCTATCAGCTGTCTTCTTCCTGGCCTGGTTCCATTCTAGTCCTCGGTCCTTCAAAGATTGTCTAATGTTGTCCTCCCAGCGGACTCTGGGTCGTCCTGGAGGTCTGGATCCCTGGCTCTTTGTTTCCCATGCTTGTCGTGGTAGCCGATCTTCTCCCATTCTGCAGACATGGCCAAACCATCTCAGTTGGGACTGTTCTATTTGGGTCTGCAGCGGGTGGGATTTTAGGCCTTGACGCATCGTCTGGTTGCGGACCATGTCTCTTCTTGTTACTTCAACCACTTTCCTCAGATACCTCATTTCTGAGGTTTGGATCTGGCTTTTGTGGGTTGTAGTCATTGCCCACGACTCGCATCCATATGTCAAGACTGGGACATAGGTGGAGCGGTATACAGCCATCTTTGTTTTCTTACCAACCTCTTTCTTGCTGAGGAATCCACGATTTATGGCCTGAAAAAGTCTCCCAGCCGCTGCTTTTCGAGTGGCCAACTCTTCTTTGATGCCTCCCTTTCGGTCTATAATAGCTCCGAGATATTTAAAGTGGTCGACCTGCTCCAGGACCTGTTCTCCCAACTTAATCTGATGTTTTCTTTCTTCTCGTGATATCACCATGGATTTTGTTTTAGAGCTGCTTATGACCATCCCTCTCTTCTCCAGCTCTTCCTTCCAGACTTGCAGGTTAGATTGGAGATGTGCCTCTGATTTAGCAATCAGGGCAACATCATCAGCAAATGCCAGCTCCGAAATATAGACCTGTCTCATCTTCCAGTACCCCACTGAATACTTTCTTGTTCTCTCCTTACATGCCTTGATGACATCATCCATAAGGAGTATGAAGAGGTAAGGTGATAGGATATCACCTTGTCTTACACCAGTGGTGGTCCTGAACTCTTCTGACTTATGGTTTGCTGTCCTCACATAATTTCTGCAAGACTTGTAGAAGCTCTGTATAGCATGAATCAGAGGTGCTGGAATATTCTTCCTTGCCAAACAGTCCCAAAGTTTGCTCCAGGGGACCCTGTCAAACGCCTTTTCCAGGTCTATGAAACAAAGATGGATCTCACTCTTATACTCAAGGGCCTTTTCACTCAGCTGTCTGAGTGTGAAGATTAGGTCTTGAGTACTTCGGTTTGCTCGGAATCCGCACTGGACCTCATCCAATTGTGGCTCAGCTAGGCGTCGGAGTCTCTGCTCTAGGATTCTAGAGTAGATTTTACCAGGGACACTGAGAAGGGATATGCCTCTATGGTTTCCACATTGTCGATTGTCACCCTTTTTGAAAATTGGTGTTAGGATGGCAATCTCCCAATCCTTTGGTATGGTCTTGTAGCACCATGCTGCCTGTAGGACCTTTAAGAGTAATAGGTCGCCTGGTGCTCCCATGTACTTAACCATTTCTGGTGTTATACCATCATGCCCTGCTGCTTTGCCCATCTTGATTTTCTCTAGTGCTGCCCTCAGTTCTTCCATCTTTATGTCATCTTCACCATCATTGGTTTTCTCTTCTGTGCTAGTGGTTATCATTTCTGATGCTTCACCATGCTCACCATCCAGGAGTTCTGAGAAATATTCTTTCCATCTTTCCATTACTTCCTTCGGGGCAGTAAGCAATTTGCCTTGCTTGTCCTTTATAAATTTGAGAGGGCATTGTTTTTCCTTCCTCATGTTCTTTAGGGTCTTATAGAACAATTTCTGGTTTTCTTGTGCATCTTTTTCTAGCTTTTCTCCAAATTCTTCCCAGGACTTCTGTTTTGCTGCTAGCACTTTGTTTAACAGTAACCTTATGTAAAAGTTGCTTAAGCGTACGGTTAAGTCTTTCAACTGCACCGTTACTCATGGGATGATAAATACTACTCAAATTTCTATCAATGTTCCAGGTTTTCATTACCTCCTTCATGGTATCGGATATAAACTGCGACCCATGGTCAGATAATAATTTTCTAGGAAACCCTATTCTAGAAAAAATTAGATGTAGTGCATCAGCTACATCTGTGGTAGTGGTTGTCTTCAATGGAATGGCTTCTGGCCATCGTGTGCATAAATCAATGCACGTGAGAACAAATCTATGTCCTCTCGCAGATGGTAGAAGTGGACCAATTATATCTATGGCCATCTTGTCAAAAGGTCGTACTGAGATATCGCAAGCCTGAATAGGCGCCGTGTGAAAAGCTCCACGTGCTTTCACTTCCTGGCACGTAGTACAAGAACGTACATACTGCGAAATATCCCGTGATACTCCTGGCCAAAAGAATGAAGATAATACTCGAGATCGTGTTCGAGTATATCCCATATGTCCTGCACACTGCGAGTCATGTGCGTGTTGAAGAATGTACCGTTTTAAACAGCCGGTACCATCACCTGTTGTTTTACTAGTGATTTATCACTAAAACATCTAATCAGTATATCATTTTTCATAATAAACCAATGTTTGTTCTTATTACCTGAAGTTAAATTATCAACCTTATTAACTAGGTTAAAAAATTTATTTAGAGATTTGTCATTTTTTTGTTTGTTTGCAAATGATTCCCTGTCAATAGGTGAATTGACCTCAATATCCTCCTGTTTCTCTGCATCCATCTTATTATCATTGACACTCTCCATGAGCATAGTCTGAGCTCTAGTAGTCACGGCGTTTCCAGTGCATAGATTGTGTCTCTCCCATTCAATAATTTCTTCTGGTGAACAATCCCTGCTGCCGTGTATGCGACCTACCATAAGGTCTGCTATCGGCTTTTTCAGCATGCATACTTTCACGTTACCTGTGAAAAAAGGTGTGTTAACATGGATAATAGCTGTGGGGTAAAACTCAATAGTTCCCCCAAAAGTCATACAACGGACATATTCCCCCGTTGCACAGCTAGGATGTATCAGCGACTGTCGCACTCCAATGGTTGTGGACCCCGAGTCTCTCAATACAGAAACTATAGAACCGTTAACTATCCCTCTGTTAAAAATCAGAGAGCCTGTTCCATCATTGGCTGCAAGACCTACTTCTGGTGAAATGTGTCCGCAGTTTAGCACTGTCTCCTTTGCCTTCTGAAAAATAAGATTGCATTGTGGGCAACTATTTGCCATGTTATAATTTATAGCAAAGCATGCAGCAGAAGAATTCATTGTATTATCGTTAGGTGGAACCTGAACCTTAGGGGTGATATCATTTGTAACTGCTGCCCCGGCATTATGGTTATAATGTGAAGATCCACGAGAATGAGAACGATTACAAGAATAATTAGTTGAATTATCCCGTTGTCGTCTATTATAATTGTTATCTCGATGTCTCGAGTTATAATTATCGCTATTCTTCCAATTGTTACCATTATTATATTGATATGACCGATTATAACTTGAGTTACGAGGATTACTGTTGTATCTTGACTGAGGTGAATAATTTCTGGTTTGTTGTCTTCCTCTATTAAAGTTATTGTTGAAGTTATTCTGTTCCTTATGAAAATTAATGTCATAGTTTCCTTTGAACCTACCTCTGTCCACACTGTGTGTTCTAGGTTTGTTATTATTATGATATGCCATATTGGAGGCTACAGGAAGAGGTTCTCTTATCAACGAGCCAGAAATATTAGCATTCGGATGTGCTGTACAGTAATTTAAAGAAATTTTTTCTAACTCATCAATAGTTTCTGGTTTTCTTTCTTGCAAATAAGCAAAGAATGGTGAGCTGACAGAAGATAATACTTTATCCCTCAATAACAAATCGACTAACTTGTCGTAAGATTTGTTGACACCTGCCAGTTCAACCCATCTGTTAAAAGTGTTGCGTATGTTAGCAATAAAACCTGTGAAATCTTTATTGTTATCTGGCAACAAACTTTTGAAACATAACCTACATGCCTCTTCGTTCAAGTGGAAACGACGTAATAACAACATCTTAATGGCCTCATAATCTGTGGCTAATGTAGGATCAATGTTTTGTGCTGCACTTGCAGGTTCGCCATCCAGAAATTCCTTAAGTTTAAGTGCCCATGCAGTTTTGTCAAGGTTATTGACCTTACATATATCCTCAAAGCGCGCCAGCCACGATGAAAGGTCATCCACGTGTAATTTGAATGGTGGTAATTTAAAGTAATAATTGCCTTTAAGTCGGGTGGATGAAGATCCAGATTGAGCATTATCATTTTGGCTTGATGCAGCACTCTGTGAATTAAGTTTTGCTGTTTCCAATTTAAGCCGTTGCAATTCCATTTCTTGCTGCAGTATGATTTCTTGTCGTTTCAATTTATTCTCTTCTTCAATCCGTAGGATTTCATCTCTTGCCATCTTTCTTTCTTCTTCTTCCTTAGCAATAGATTTCTTTTCCTCCTCTTCTGCCTTAGCAATAGCTTTCTTTTCAGCCTCCTTTCTGTCAAGTTCTTCCATCTCTGCCTTATATCTTGCCAGTTGTTGTTCAGCAAATTCAAGGAGTGCCTCTCCCTTTTTATTACAATCTTTTCCAATTTTAATGAAATGATCCAAAGTAAGCATTCTTGAAGTTGATTTATTCAAGTATTCAATTACTTATGTATTGTAATCAACAATAGAATCTATGTCGATAATTATAATTACTCAACGAATGAATAATTAATACAAGAAATTGTAATATTCCTGTATTGTTATGTATAAGTTCCACAATCTATAATATTTTTTTAAAAATATTATATATATACTCACTGATATCTATCATAAATAGTTATGATAGTTAGTTATATAAGCTGCTGAAATTATATCAAGCACTTAATAATAATATTTAATAATTATGTGTATTATTCCTAAATAACTAAGTTATTTAATCTTAATTGTCACTAAGTCCCCAATATAGTACTGAGAAAGTGTACTAATTTATATCAAATATGTCTTAATATGTTATAAAGTTTTAATAATTAATCATTATATATTATGCCATAATCATGAGCTATAAAGTGCATTGCCCATTTCTAGGACCACCACTGCAAATTGGTGCAAAGTCCCTAATTCCTCATCAAAGCTCATAAAAATTTAATCATATTCATCTACACTATTATTAATGAAGAAATTATAGCATTAATATTAAATTATAAAAGGATGAAATGAAGACAAACAATACAATGGGTTAACCAAGGATTACGAAACAGTATTATTATACGACAAGACATTTTCACAATAAAAATTGCATTAATAACTAAGTGGTATAAAACGGAAGTGAGAGATTAAGAATGAACTGAATAGAAAGTTAAGCTGTGTACGTAAAAAATAGTGACGTCACAGGACTCATTTGACGTTAATACAATACATTTAATTAAAATAAAAGATAGCTAGATTAGAATAAACAAGATAGATTACGAACAGAAGACTGTAAATGAATAAAAATAAGAACCAAATACAACAGAAAACACCAGTTATAACATGACTATACACCTAACATGCAAAGTGAATTAATGCAAGTCCGAACGAAATGATCACCGATATTGATAATTCGACGCTTTCTTCGCGAGGTGCTATTAATTCACAGCCTTAGGAACATTCAGAATGAATATCGGCATCCTGAGAGCCATTTTATTCATTCCGAACCGCCGCCCAACCATACCCGCTACATGAAAAAGACAGAAACAATATTTAACATGGATACATAGAAAAAAAAAAGAACATGGCGTTATTTGGACAAAGAGGACGAAATATTTTAACCTTTAAAATCAGTGACTTATCTTGTTTTGGCGGTAATATCGTACATTATATGCTTCGCCGACAGACTCGAGAGCATGTTTGTATCATTGAGAACGTCAGCAATAGGTTTCATTTGATGTTTGAAAGCTTCAAATAAATTGTTTTGATGGACATTGTCAGCTGCTGGCTTTTCCAACCGTTTGTGCTGTCGTCAAGGGCATGACGTCACCGGTGTATTTGCAAATAATGTCCGTTTCGCTCGAAAGGAATTTAGTTCTTTCAACTCGTTAATATTTGAAATTATCCACGCCACATCTGGCCGCCAGTTGATAAAGGGGCTGCAGATAGAGTGTTTATATATGGGAGGCCGATAAGGCCGAGCTGGTTATGTATTTTGTTTAATCGCGAATGCGTGCTTCGTCCGGTTATCATCTTGGAGTAAAGGTCAACGTTATATTGATTAATCATTTGTTGAATGTCCAAGAATACATTCGTTCCCTTCGGAGCTCATCATTATAGATGCATATTTTTCCTATCAGAAGAGTTCTTCATTTCATAATCATTAACATTGGCAAATGCAGCAAATAGCTGTAACGTATTGATGTGATAATTCGTCCATGAATTTATTATTGATGTGATATTAGAAAAGTCCTCAAAACAAGAGTCCATGAACATTTATTACGTGCGCTGTTGTTCACACATAAATGACACATCACGTCGGACATCTACATCCAGAATATAGATTCTCCTTCCATTATTTAGTTCATTTAAGGAATCTCATACTTAGATTAATTTGTGTCCGTGTCAAAACAATATGTCAGATGAACATCATTCAGCCTTATTTCCTTGGAAGAAATACAAGACACGACCTTCTTGCTTGACGGATAGCGTAACAAAGGCCCTGTAACCAAGTCACCCGGCGTGACCTTCCCAACGCGAATGCGTCATAATCTCCGCATATATTTCGCGTTCACTATACCGTAAAATATCGACATATTCTATAAATATTAATGACCCCCAAACGTTTGCGCATGGGTAAACCCCAGCAGACGCCGTCATTTAAAATAACACCTGTCAGACGGGGGAGAAAAAAAAAAAATCTATTAAATAGATTTTCTTTTTTTTTTAACAATATTAATCAAATTATCAAAAATTTAACAAAACCCGACGTATGACCTACGATGTTCTATCTAGAACAGTGTCGCAGTCATGTCAGTAATATGTTATAATAAAATCAACGTCATATCATACATATACCTTATATTAAACAAGGAAATGTCACTGTCACTAACTAATTAACTAATTAATTGTTGTATGTATAGACTAACTAATAATGTGAGGTGTTATTAAAATTATTCTAACTAACTGCTGGGAGGACATTAGACAATCCCTGAAAGACTGAGAACTAGATTGGTACCAGGTCAGGAGAAAGACAGCTAATAAGGATAGTATGGTGTTCTCTCTGTTGTGAACTTCTAGATACAATATCTAAATTAAATTAAAACAGTATAGTGCATAAAGTGAAAGATAGGATAGTACTACAAATTTTCATTGTTTTCGTCGCCTACGCCTTCAGCGTATTATTTGATAACGCCTTATCGCCGAAATAAAGGTACCAAATGCTTCTGGGTAACCTTGAGATAAACGTACCACTTTTCCAAGTTCAAGTGAAATATTTGCCTAGAATACATTGTGGAGGGGAGGGGCACGGATAGATAACCAACGCAAAACACGTCTCACATTGTTTCTAAAAAAATAAAACCAACTTGCTAGCCTTGCCCTTAGGCGGTTTTCAAATTACGATGTAAAAGTTAGAAAATGTGGACACTACGGTCATGAAAACATGCTTAGCTCTTGTTGCGAATGACGTAATTCTCGTTTATTACGAGAGACTCTCGTAATTAGCTTGAAAGTACATGGAAAAAGAATTGAACAGTAGTTTAAAAATAAACAACTAACATAGAAAAAAAGATAGAATTTTGAACCAAGCCACTTAGCCCCATAAAAATCATATATTCGTGTACCTGAAGACTTGATGACCAAGAATATGTTGTTAGTTATCTAAATAGTCCATTAAATAATCAAATATTGGGGATAATACATAGAGAATCGGAGATACTGTCAGGTCAAGTCATGTCTGCTTAGATTGGATAGCATATTTTTGGGGGGAAAAAAGTAGGCTAAGATGGTACGATGAAGGGGATTGGATGAAATTTGAAGGAAGCCGTAATATTATTGGCTGACCTAATATACAAATCTAGTTGGTAGTAGTAACGCATAGTGGTTTGAGATTTTTTTTTAAGAATTCATTCAAAAAAAGAGATGCTTGGTCTCATTGGCCAAAGCCTTTTACTTTATTGAAATAGTAGGTTACTCGCTGCCATTTTTCCAAAATATTCAGAGGAGCAAGAAGCGATGAGCAGACTTGTGCTTTTTTATTAATAATACTACCATCTGAAAGCAGTCTGAACAGAGGCAGTGATAAAAGTGTGCCATATTCGATTGCCTAATTCATCGTTACTTGTTTATATTTCCTTGATATGTGGTAAGATTGATTTTATTGACCTTTCATTAAATAAAGGCCATGGTAAAAGATTGTAATTAAATAGTTCCATGGCAGACTTAGGCATGACCTAGATGTTGATCCATCATATAAGGGACTATCTAAGAAGTTTAAAACTACAGGACTATATATATGATGGTCATACAGGAACATTACACCTATCTTATTGCATGGACAAGATTACTGCAGGAATGACAGAGGCGTAGCATCCATTAGGGAAGAGAAAAATAAAACTGGTACCATTTGTTCCATTAAACTAAAGGGGAGAAGCAGGGTTGTCAGAGAGAGCTGACCATGTTCTTTTGTATGTATGATTTCATGTACATTAGGAGGAATTAGCTTGATATTAAGATAGAACCATAACTTGCATTGACAGGGGTTCCTGCTGGCACTTGTCTGGTGCTAGTACTTGCTCATTGAAGAAGTCTGCACGATTTCAAAGAGTCTCTGGCACCTGCTTGTATTAAAGAAGTTCAAGTCCAGAGGAGACTGAAGTGTTTGGCCAAACCAACTACAACTGCTGTGATTCCAGGACCCAGATAAGTGAAATATCTGGCCTGGGACAACTTATCACGATTAAAGAAAAATCTCCTGTCTATACAAAATGTTCCTCCAAAGAATAAATGAACAATCCTAGTGAAACAAAAGACAGTGGGGTGATGACAATCCCCACCCTGCTTCCCAGTACCTGTAGTTAAATAGAGTAATTAACATCAACTTGAAAATTTGTAACAATGCACTATGGACATATTGTCTGTTGTATGTAAATATCTTTATATATATATATTTGTAAATACACCTATCCATCTAAATTGATTCTCATTGAACTATAGTCCTGACCAAAACAACTTAAGGCTCAGGACCAATAAAGTTTAACAAAAGATATTTTAAATATAAAATTTAACAGCTGGAGTTAGTTGAGTTTATCATAGTTGTTACCACTCATTTTGCACGCAGGCTTGCTAAGGCATCGCTGTGCACAGCTGAGAGGTACACGCGACGGACCAGTGCTGAACGCTAGCTATTTGTTAAGGTGTGACCTATATGTAAATGAGTGTATGACGTGGGCAATGTCGGCGGCGAAGAAACGAACGGTGGACGTTCGGAGTGACCGGCATTCGAGGTGTTTGTTCGTCCTAATGGGACAGTGTGTGTTTTAGGAGTTCCTTACTGGGGTCCTACATTCTATTCAATTATTGTCAGATTATCTACTGACACTACTTCAAGAATGTGTGTTTGAGTGATGTGTGGCAAGACGGCAGACAGAAGGTAGGACGTAACTGTGTAATACAAATTAACATTCATGACAATGTCGTTTTGGAATATTTGCAGACAGTTTGACCTCTAACGGCCAGCTGTACAGTTCATCAATTCTTACTGCCAGAGATAATATGGTTATTATGGAGCATCATTTTTATACAAATGTCTTAATGTGTGAAGTACTCAGTGTTGTGAATATCGTCAATTAAAATCATGTTAATTGTACGATGGACTGAGCGTACTTATTTCAAGTTGGTCTGACTGCATTTACATGTGGATGTTATACATGCCAACCCACGACATAACATGTGTTACCGATAACATTCACAATTACACATAAACACGAGGTAACACCCAATGGTGGCCAGTATGGGGAGTTTGTTTTTTTCTCCAATTCGAAATTAATCATTATGAAGCCTTCTGTCTGAGCCACTTTTACAAAATTTGCGCTATCGGCGAGCCATACTTTTCAGCGCGTACAAACTGCACTGCGCAGCTTTAGTTGACCTTTTCACGTCAGCAGCGAATTAGCGGCAGGATCCAAAAACATTAACAAGCCTACTACAAACTTAGTAATTTTGATGCGGTCAAGAGTTTGAACTATTTTTATTATCATCAATGACATTTCTATTCTATAAGTATTTGCATCAGTTTTGGCAGCAGAATTTCAACTTTCTTCGAAATTGATCAAGCTCAGCGAAGATTTTCAGCCTCCAGCCCTCCACGTCTTGCACAGTCAGACAAGACAAGATGGCGTATTCGGCAACAACAACAAAATCATTGTTTTTGTAAACAACAATGAAGAATTTCAACACTATCATCCTCCTGTAGTGAGAGTAATCGATTCCATTCTGTCCAGTACCATACCTGGGGAGGATTCATTATAAGCTAAGTGGTCCATCTCTTGTCGGCTTAGTTTAGATATATCCTGTGCAGAGCCTTTTGTTTTCTGCATGTTTTATGTTTCTTTGTGTATTTTAAGGGGGGTCAGTGAAGGACTTGATCATAGGAAAACATCCCGCTCTGGCTGGGCCTAAGATCAAGGTTGTCTGTAGGATTGGTAGGTGATTATTTCAGGATTGAGGGTCCGGCGCACATGGCCGAGTGGATAACGCTTCACCTGAATTAATCATATCCTTTTTTCCGTTTAGTTGTGTTGTCACGTGATGCTTGGTGTTCAAGTTCGTTGAGTGTTTCTGATTATTTCGTTTTGGCAACATTATTGTTTGTACACAGTTGATCGTACCTTACTGTCCCTCAGTTCCTGTGTGTATTAAATGTAGTAAAGCGTGTTTGTCTTGTTATTTTTTTTTTTTTTTTAAGCATTGTTATTGTTATTTTTACTTAAATACATTTTTATTTATTTTCTTTTTTTATTATTTTTCTACATTAGTATTGTCTTTCTTGGCTTGTTGTACTGTGTCCTGGTCATAGTTTGTCTTGTCTACTTCACGAGATTAACATATGCTCACATAATATTTTTCACTTGCTTTATCTTGACATTTATAAGAATTTGCATTGGTACTGCTAATTACTATATAGTACACATTTTACATCACAAGTAAGTCATTTATAACCTTCTAACATGGCTACTCTGGAACATTTTATTCTTTTGGGAGAAAAACTTGGTAAGCAGGGACAAGCTTTGGAAGAGTTTGCCATGGAGCAACTTACAAGAGCAGAGAGTAGATTGGAGAAAGAGGAACAAAAAAGGCTAGAAGATATTGCCAGAGAAGAAAGGGCACAAGCAAGAGAAGAGAAAAGAAGACAAGAAGAGATTGAAGAGAAAAGAAAACAAGAAGATTTTGCAGAGAGAAGAAGACAGGAAGATTTGGCAGAAAGGAAAAGACAAGATGAGATAGATTTAGCAGCGAAAAAAGCTCAATTTGAGCATGAAGAGAAGATGGCTTCTTTAAATTTAGATAGATCTAAAATAGAATCTGGCAATTCACAAAATCAGGAAGTGACAGGTTCGTCTAAGAAAGTACTTCCTAACACAATTAAACTTCATTTACCCAAATTTAACCAGAATTCTGATGACATATCTTGCTTTATAAATCGTTTTGAGACAGTATGTACAGAATACAAACTCGAAAGATCATCATGGGTGGTCCATTTAATGCAAATAGTTACAGGTAATGCTTTGACTGCTATTTTAACTATGGATGAGAACAATAGGCAATCCTATGAGGCAGCTAAGGCGTTACTTCTACGAAGATACCAACTTGATGAGAATGGGTATAGAATGAGGTTCAAAAAACTCATACCCGACATGAACAAGGACTTCTCGGATTTCATTTCATCTATTAAATTATGTTTTGATAGATGGATTGGTTTGGCTAAGATTGAACATACATTTGAGGGTCTTAAGGATCTCATATTGAGGGACAAAGTTTTATCCTCCATTAGCTCAGAATTTTTAACATTTTTGCATGAACGAAAACCTGAATCTTTACAAGCTGTTGAGTCTTTAGGTCGACAATTTATGACAGCTCATCCGGGGCAGGTTGTGAGCAATTCCACGGTGAAAGAGTCATTACCGGTTGCTTCGGCTCGTTCTGTGCAAATACAAAACCCAGGAGCCAGATCAAAAAGCATGGATCGGAATTTTGGTCAGAACAGAGACCGAAATGTCGGATCGTTTCGTGGACGGTACAATTTCGATACTCGACCATCTCAAGATCAAAGAAATTTTCGTCAATATCCTGGAGGTAATGGGCCATCTCAAATATACAATAGATCAAACAGAGGATGGCGTAGGCCTGATAATTCCTACATGTATAGAAGTGACAGATATTATAATGATGAGAACAGCCAGAACTCTCCACCTTTTCAACACTGTATAGGGTGCACATGCCCTCAACATTCTAATAATCATCAGAACGGAAGAGGAAACCGAAATAACTATCGTGGAAATAACAACTTTCAGCGCTCACGAAGTGTGGAACGTTCAAACTCGAACTCGAGTCATAATAGCAACACAGGGGTGGTCGATCAGAATAATGTAAACACCAACCTTGCTAATGCTTGTGCTGTTGACTTGTTCAATACATCAAATTGCTCTGAGTGCAGCACTTTATTTCAGCCAGGCGTGGTGTCACGACTATCTTGTGGACATCCCATCCCTGCATTGGTACCAGCTTTAGCCTCCCATGATGGACAAGGGTCACTTACTTTTTACAAGGGTTTCTTAAATAACAATCTTGTTTCAGTTTTAAGAGATACAGGTTGCACCACTGTGGGTGTTCGCAAGTCCCTTGTTGACCCTTCCTGCTGCACAGGGGAAATGGTAAAATGTATTACATTTGGTGGAACGGCAGAATTCTATCCACTAGCCATTGTACACATTGACACACCATTCTTTGCAGGGCAAGTTAAAGTTTGTTTATTGCAGGATCCGGTTGCTGAATTGATCCTGGGTAATCTTGTTGGCATAAAAGAATGTTCCACCCAAGATATTGAAATCTGGGAACGACAGCATAGGCTGCACGCAAATGTGGTGACAACAAGAGCACAATCACATGCTCAAAGTCAGATTGAAGTGCTTGGCGATGATGATGATGATGATGAACATCAAAAACCAATGCTCACCAAGACTTCATTCATTGAAATGCAGAAGACTGACAAATCCCTGAAAAGGTTTTTTAAGTTGGTGAGACCACATGATTCTGATTGCTCAGAAAAATCATGTCCTTGGTACTCTATCAAAAATGATATTTTAATGCGTAATTATACAGACTCTACGTTAGTGCGTAGTCAAATTCTTGTACCAACTGTGGTTCGGCCATACATTCTTAGGCATGCACATGACACAAACTGTGCAGGTCACATGGGTTTTGCTAGGACAAAATACAGAGTCTTGTCTGACTTTTATTGGCCTGGAGTGGTGAAGGATGTCAAAATGTTTTGTCGTTCTTGTAAAATATGCCAAGAGGTGGCTACTAAAGGAGCTTATCATAATGCACCCATTCAGGCTGCTGATATCTCTGTGCGACCATTCGCACAAATAGCCATAGACTTAATAGGTCTACTAATGGTTCCTTCAGCCAGAGGTCACAGGTTTGTCCTTACCTGTATTGATATGTGTACTAGGTGGCCTGAAGCAATACCTCTTAAACATATTGCTACCAGTGATGTGGCTGATGCACTTCTCCTAATTTTTATGAGATTGGGTTTCCCAGATAAAATTCTATCTGATAGGGGACCACAGTTTGTGTCAGACGTCATGTCACAGGTCTTGAATCTATGTAATATAGATAGATCTCTGAGCTCTGTATATCATGCCATGTCAAACGGTATGGTAGAACGGCTAAATAGGTCTTTGAAACAAATGCTAGGTAAGGTGACCACTAGTTATCCACAAGACTGGGACAGAATGCTCCCAGCAGTGCTGTTTGCTTATCGGGAAGTTCCAAATGAACACACTGGGTTTTCTCCTTTTGAGCTCCTTTATGGTGCTCCACCACGAGGACCCATGTCAATGATAAAACAGCTACTGTCAGGTCCAGAAATAGCCCCCGAAGTTCAGTCATCTTATGACTATGTGGTTAACCTGCGTCAGAAACTTCTTGAGGCTTGGAAAATTGCTGTAAATTCTTCTGAAAAGGCAAAAGAAAAAGCTCGGTCCCTTCAAAACCGACGGAAAAAGCTTAGACAATTACTGCCAGGGGACAAGGCTTTTGTATTGTTACCAACAAGACAAAATCGCCTTCTTATCTCTTGGAGGGGACCATATAAAATTATGTCAAAACTCACAGATGTTGACTATATTCTTGACGTTGATGGCAAGAATAAAACATTTCATGTCAATATGCTAAAGGAATTCCATGATAGACCTGCATATCTCAAGCCTATTTTTGATGTTTTGGATGAATCCTCTGATCGTCCTACGTCATATTCCTCCTTATCTGTTATTCAGGAAGAAGCTACTGCATTCCCTGACATACCCTTACCTCTTCCTGCAATATCACTGCAGCCTTCAGAATCGTGGCTAAATGTTTCTATCTGTCCTGATCTGTCTGCTGCTCAACAAACTCAAGTCCTTGCAATTCTTGAGTCCTATCAACAAGTCCTTACTGATATTCCTGGTCGGACGTCTATCATTTCTCACGATATTAAACTCACAGATAATAGTCCTATTCACTTGAAACCTTACCCTATCCCTATCCACTTTCAGGATCGGGTCGAAAAGGAATTGGACGAGATGCTAAAACTTAATATCATTTCACATTCAGAGTCACCATATTCTTTCCCGATGGTCATCATCAGGAAAAAAGATAAGAGTATTAGATTATGCATTGATTTCCGTAGACTCAATAGTATAACAGAGTCTGACGCAGAGCCAATGCCAGTTCTTGAGGAATTATTAGCAAAACTTTCGGAAGCTAAGTATTTTAGTAAATTTGACCTATCCAAGGGGTATTGGCAGGTACCTCTCACAGAAAGAGCCAAACCTCTCACTGCTTTTGCTACTCCTAAAGGTCTCTTTCATTGGAATTTCATGTGCTTTGGCTTGGTGAATGCACCAGCTACCTTTGTCCGCATGATGAGAAAACTTTTTTTCCCACAGATCTGATATTATCTCTTATATAGATGATATTTGTTTGTTCCACAACTCTTGGGACGAACATGTTTCTGGACTTAAATCTCTACTCGAGATTCTTCGGTCACATGGTCTTACTGCAAAGCCTTCTAAGATTCACATAGGGTTCCACGAAATCTCCTTCTTAGGTCACAGAGTTGGACACGGATTTCTCAAAACTGAAGACAACACTATTTCAAAAATTCTTAACTTGTCCATTCCTCGGACAAAGAAACAAGTAAGAAGCCTCCTGGGTCTTGTCCAGTTCTACAATAAATTTATGCCACATCTGTCATCCATTACTTCAGTTCTATCTGAGTTGACTACAAAAGGCTCTCCTAACAGGATTGTCTGGACTGAGCACTGTGACAGAGCTCTAGCCCATTTAAAAGAATTCTTTTCATCTGAGCCTATATTAAAATTACCTGATCGAAAATTAATTTTCATCCTCAGAACGGACGCTTCACAGTATGGGATCGGTGGTGCCTTAATGCAGGAGGTGGATGGAATACTTCATCCAGTTCTGTATATCTCGCATAAGCTCTCTCAAACTGAATGCAGATACCCCATAATTGAGAGAGAGCTTCTAGCGATTGTCTGGTCGGTGACCAAACTTCAGCGATACCTTCTTGGGTCTTGTTTCATTATTGAGACAGACCAGAAGGCTCTCTCGTATTTACAGAGTGCACAGATGAAAAACCCAAGGGTCGCAAGATATGCGATAAACTTAAAGCATATGACTACATCATCCACCCAATTGATGGCAAGTCCAACGTAATGGCTGATGTACTATCGCGTTACCCACAGACAGATAATACAGATTCTCAAGCATTTGGCATTGTGTAGAATAAATTAATGCCTATACACTGACCATGGCACAGAGCTGAACCTCTACATCTACCATTGGATTTGAATCACGATGTCGAGGGTACCCACAGTATGAGGTGCTTGATAGTCATTTCCGGACTTTTTGATATGACATTACAAGACATTGTTATGCATGGTTAAGTTTTTTTTGTTGGTCTCGGCACATGCTCAATGGTAACTTCGGCCACACAGCTATCCAAAGACATTTGTAAGTGACTTTCTTTCCTGCAGGTACTTTGAAACTCAGGTGTATGATGATCAAGAATTAAGGACATGGTCACAGACTTCTCCAACTCACTATCAAGCAGTATTGACTGGTATCATGTGTTATTTCAACAAATACTACGTGTCTGGAACTTTTATTGACACATCTTGTGCAGAATGCTTAAAATCGGATTGACTTTTGGCGTAAAGGAAACTCACATCTGGAACATTTTCATAACCATACCATTTAAGGGACGATAAAATTAAGAAGTGATAATACCTATGCCTTACTTTAAGAACTTTAACTAGTTTCATTATTTCAAGATGATGAACACATCTTAGACATTATCACATGGACATAATTAAATTTACAGTTTTTTTTTTCTGTTTTTTCAATATGGTTTAATATCATTCAATTAGCTAGTTAAATTGATTCATCATTTAATTATTTCATTGAACTTCTCCATGTATCATGCATCACAATTTTATTATCATATTTCATCATTTGACATCTCCATTTAGTTTTTTTTTTTTTCTATTCCTTGACATCTTTTCTATGGACAATTAATCATATCTAACATACACGACTTTTACTTCACGTTTTGTGAAATGGTCCAGGGTTTGTCATCCTCCTTTGAGGAAAACTTTCAGTTTTCGCTGGGGGGCGGGGTAGTGTTACCACTCATTTTGCACGCAGGCTTGCTAAGGCATCGCTGTGCACAGCTGAGAGGTACACGCGACGGACCAGTGCTGAACGCTAGCTATTTGTTAAGGTGTGACCTATATGTAAATGAGTGTATGACGTGGGCAATGTCGGCGGCGAAGAAACGAACGGTGGACATTCGGAGTGACCGGCATTCGAGGTGTTTGTTCGTCCTAATGGGACAGTGTGTGTTTTAGGAGTTCCTTACTGGGGTCCTACATTCTATTCAATTATTGTCAGATTATCTACTGACACTACTTCAAGAATGTGTGTTTGAGTGATGTGTGGCAAGACGGCAGACAGAAGGTAGGACGTAACTGTGTAATACAAATTAACATTCATGACAATGTCGTTTTGGAATATTTGCAGACAGTTTGACCTCTAACGGCCAGCTGTACAGTTCATCAATTCTTACTGCCAGAGATAATATGGTTATTATGGAGCATCATTTTTATACAAATGTCTTAATGTGTGAAGTACTCAGTGTTGTGAATATCGTCAATTAAAATCGTGTTAATTGTACGATGGACTGAGCGTACTTATTTCAAGTTGGTCTGACTGCATTTACATGTGGATGTTATACATGCCAACCCACGACATAACATGTGTTACCGATAACATTCACAATTACACATAAACACGAGGTAACAATAGTAATTAGTATATGTTTGTATATGTTTTGTATTGATATTCTTTAACAACACTCTTACAATACCCTAGACACTTTATGTAGCTTTCAGTCACGCTAGTCAATAAAGAATATAACTTAGAGTGAGATCGTAATGTGGTAACAAGGAAGGTACTCTGTAATACAGTTGTTCATTGTTTACCTCAGAGACCTTCACAGTTGACCTCACTCAAGTACAACTATATGCACACCATTCTTCTTAACATCAAAACACACTACACTCTCTAAGGGATGATATTAACTGGAAAAGGATGATATTAACTGGAAAGGAATGATATTAACTGTAAAAGGGGTGGTATAAACTGGAAAGGGATGATATTAACTAGAAAGGGATGATATTAACTGGAAAGGGATATTAACTGAAGGGATTATATTAACTGGAAAGGACTGATATTAACTGGAAAGGGATGATATTAACTGGAAAGGCATATCTGCAGCCTCCAATTTCTTAAATCAACTTGAATCACTTTTGTCAGCTCACTGTTAATTTAAGCTGTGGTGCAAATGTTTTTCTCTCACAAGAAAAGCACATTAAGTAACCAAAACTGTACGGACAAGGAACAATTACTATAATGTACATCATCTAACGTACATCATCTATATCTGTTTTATATTTTTCTACAGATGACTTTGTCTCAGCAGTTTTGGTCTGTTGGTTAAACATAGACAGAAATCTTTCCATCAGATGTCTGTGAATTTCATTAGTAGAATTCCCTTTATTGTTCCTCAGTTCATGACATCTCCAAAATTTAAAACAGTTTTTTTTTCAATAACACATGAAGAAAAAGTTACATATTCCTTGGGAAAAAGAAAGGAAATCTTGTTTCTTTTACTTCACGTACCATTTCAAGCGGCATAGGTGTTCATGTCTCTTAACAACTTCTGCCCCCAGTGTTGTTTATCAATGCTGTGGATGATTTCTTTCCTCACCATGATGCTAACATGTCTTTTTGTGTCATCTACATATTTTTCTTTCGATCTTTCCAGTTGTTATAAATTCCTGCCTTCCTCTTTTCACAGCATGTCCAAAAAGTGGACTGCTGCTTTCAAATGAGTAATAAGCTTCCTTTGTGCACAGACCTCTTTCAGTAAATCCTCATTTTCCTTTTTAAATGTCAATAGCATTCTCGACATGCTTCTGTAAATCCACATATCTGTGGCCTCTATGGATTTTACCTCCCAGTGGTCTCTGATGAGACAAAGTAAGAACAAGAATACTGCTTCCTCAGGAATGTCGCACAAGGTGGCCAATATGAAACTGTGCATGAGGCTGGCAACCTCATCATGTAAAACACATAGCTAAAAAACACCACCACTGCAAGAGCATGTGAACACATGGTGCAAGTTTCCTGCAAGGGAACCAGCTGCTGTGGTGGTTCCATGCTCCATTAGGACCTGGGAAGGAAGATGATGGTGATGATCATGATGAAGCACAATATAGCCCACTTTGTACCAACAAGATCTTTATAGGTATTAGATGTATAAAAACAACAAGGAAATGAATAACTAACCTAAATAAATATAATAACATAAAAACTTATAAACTGGTAAAAGGCATTAGGCTGTCACCGGAAAAGATCCCACTTAAACAGGAAAATATCCTGCTTCATAAAAAAAACATATATATATATATATATATATATATATATATATATATATATATATATATATATATATATATATATATATATATATATATATATATATATATATATATACCAAATAACCCTTGTATAAAATTACTTCCCATCAGGACGACGGGCCTGCGCGCACTGGTACCTCAAGCAGGAGGGCATAACATATCTGTAGTACAACCGCCTACTACATGACTTGGACTTTTTTATTGCCATATTAAGGTTATTTTTTTGCTCCACCTCGTATATATATATATATATATATATATATATATATATATATATATATATATATATATATATATATATATATATATATATATATATATATATATATATATATATATATATATATATATATATATATATATATATATATATATATATATCATACTGAGGATGCTGTGCAAAATTAAAATCCAGAAAATAGAGACACAGAAACATGTATCTAGAGAATAAAAAACAGACTGGGGAATCAAGCAGAATGAAAGAGATAGCTGAATTATAAGATGAAAATAAAAAGGAATGAAAATCTCAGATAAAGTTACCAGCCTTATGCCCACCCGTTCATTATGGTAAACTGCCTAAGATTTAGATGCAAAAGGTTGCATGGTTATAAATAGCAACACTTCCCAACTTCTCTTACCTTCCTGGTGACAATGTAGCTAATGGTGCCTCCATTTTCTATGACCTTTTTCTTGACTTCTGCTTTTTTATTAAAATTCAAGCTGTAGCCAAGGTCTAAAGCTATCTGCAAACCTTCAAACAGACCCATTCTCTTACAGGAAATGCAAGACTTTCTAACTGTTAGAAAAAAAGAGGAAGAAAACTGTAAGTTTTTACAAGACAGCAGCTGAAACTTCATAAAAATTATAAGATTCATTAACAGGACAATTACTCTAGTAACTTCAACTTCACAAATGAACTGACAGTATTGTGATTACATTAGTTAGGTATTACTGTCAATGCATTACACAAGATTCTGACAAGCAAAGAAAAATATTTACTGTACAACTGAAAAACAACCTATAAACTGTTATTGTTCACTGTCGATACATCCTTGTCCTCCATTGACTGTAAATCTGTAATATTTTCCATGTGGTTGATTTTTGTGGATTTTAGGGCCCCTGTTATAATACATGCTGCTTGAAGTCTGTTTATTCTGTCCAAATTTGACTTTGCTGCTGTGGACTATGCTGTGATGCCATATTCCATAACAGGCCTGACTCTGCCTGTGTACAGCTTTTTGAGGATATTCTCATCAGCACCCCATGTGGTACCAGCTAACTTTTTCATGATGGTCATGCACAGTTTTGCTCTTAGCAGTGCTTTTGTTATATGTGATTTCCATGTCATGCGGTGGCCTAGTGTGATACCTAAGTATGTTCGTGTTTCTTCTTCTCATACTGCCTGCCCATTTAGTTGTAGTTTTGCTTGCTGTGATTTGTTTGACAAGGTAAAACTAGTGCGCCTTGTTTTTTGTTCATTGATTTTGAGCAACCACTTTCTAGACGAAACTTTCAAGGGCTAGCAGTGAATCCTGCTTGCACACTCTTGCTGTGGTGACGTATTCTTCTGAAGTCCACATGGCCAGGTCATCAGCACAGAGGGAATTGTGGACATTCTTGTGGATGTTTTCTGTGATGTCATTTATATATACAGTATAAGGAAAAGTGTAGGGGAAAGGACCTCACCTTGTGGAAGTCCTTGCTCCATTGTAGTCTTTTTGCTAATTTGTCCATGCATCTGCACTCTTGCTGTTCTGTCTGTTAGATAGTGACTGATCCAATTGTACTTTTTCCACAGACTCCATATTTAAGCATTGTAACTCTAAGCCCATCTTTCCTAACTTTATCAAATGCTTTCTCCACGTGTAATTTGTTATTGTTAAACAGAATTGACATTATTGAACTCTGGGAAAACCCATAGGTGCTCAGTCTTCCTCAGTATATATCAAAGAATGTGAATGCTAACTGTTCCTGTAGCTCGCTGGTTGTATAACGGATGCATCATCTCATGTGTCCATCTCTGCTAGCCTTACATTTGATGCCAAATTCCAACAGTTTTCACCTTGATGATTCATCTATTGCAGTGTCATTCTCTAACAGGCGATCGTTAATTGTTCTCAGTATCTCTACCGCATACCCCCTTAGCCGCCATATCCAGTGCTTCCCCCACTGTCGATCCCCAGATGAGGCGGGAATTTTTTATGCCAAAAACGGCTCCTGGGTTGACCCAGCCCCAAATGGGTACCAGAGCAACTCTGGGAAGGTTAAGGCGGCCGGCGTGATGCCGACCACATCACCCCTAGTGAAGCTTCTATGAATGTTTTCCATTCATGCCATAGCCAACCATTTTGAACCTTTCAAAGCATGAACTGAGAGTCTGACACAAAGACTGCCTTTGTAAATGAAGTTTCAGTTAGCCACCTAAGGCTGCAGTAACAGCCTCGACTCCATTCTTATGCTTGAAGTTGTTATCTTGTAAGCCTGGCTATGTTCTGCCCTAACCTGATTTCTCACCTTGGATCACAGACCCGTCTGTATACACAATGCATCATTATCCTCGGCATGATCATGTATTAGTTGATTAATTTCCAGTTCTGCATTCCTGTTGCCCCAAGTTCTACACTCTCTGCCAAAGGATATGTATGCTGATCAATTTAGGGCCATATATACGGGGGGGGGGTTATAGGGTTTGGTGAAAAACATTTGTGGGGAAATTATTCTGTACTAAACATGTTTTGTGCGGAAATTTTTTTTATAAAACCCTCCCCTTTATTAAGTGCTATCTACGGCCCTGCTGATCATTCCTATAGTGTGCTGGCTGTGTACATGCCTGACCCATCCTCTCAAAAGTCCATCCTTGTTTGTCTAACGTTAGATGCTAAACTACAGCAAACTTAGCTTCAGATAGCCACCTCAGGGCTGCAGCAGCTGCATCTATTTCCATTCTCATCCTGAAAGTTGTTTTCATGTAAACTCCAGTGTGTTCAGTTACGACCCTGCCCCTTACTCTAGCCGAGAAATCCCATCCTCATTTCTCACCGCGGAGTACAGACCCAACCGTGTTTACAATAGCTTCATCATCCCCAGCATGCTCATTTATCAGCTGATTAATTTCTAGCTCTGCTGGAACACCTTTGAAAGAACAAGTTAATAAATTTGAAGAAAAAAAACCATGAAAACCCATTGAATACCTTTTAAAAAGGCACAACAAATGAAAAGCAGGGCCAAACATTTAAAAAACAAGAATAACTAATAACATTTAAACAGCAGCAAGTTCTCTAATATTATGAGAAAGTGTACGTCTCATCTTCTGTTGAATGTGCAGCACAGTGTGGTTTCACTGTGAGAGACTCAGGTTTATTCTCCAGCTATTTCAGTTTTTCTTTTAATGAGGATTCAAATGCATTCTGACATCCACACTATTTTATTTTCTGTCACTCTATGCAGCTGATGCATGTTATTGCCCCTCAACTTCTTAATTTGCTCATTTTTCTTCTCTCTTTTGGTGACAACTAGTTTTTTTTTTCCAAATATATAATAGCACATCTTTCAATCTTCCTCTCTTGTGCTATTCCCACACACATACATGCATGCAACACACACATATTCAAACGAGAGCTCTATTGGACCCTTTGAGTATATCTGAAACTCAACAAGCTCCCTCCTATACAGAAAAATTGTGAAATTCAAACTAGCCATCAGCCATTTAAGTGGTTATTGCAGTGACTAGTGACTGATTACTACTGTTTGATGTGTGCCATGTGAAACTACTTAAAGTAAGTTATATCAGTAGTTATTGTGTTTATTTTAATTAATGGTCTTTTTTTTATCTGTGTGTTTAATGTTTTATTGGAATCATATACTGATCATTCAGCACGGTCAGTTAAACTCACTGACTGCAATTTGAGTGTTCTTCAGTTATATTAGACCACTATGTCATCTCTTGTTGCTGCACAAATAGCAAGTATGAAAAAGTTGAAAACAGATTAATTTTATCAAGGATTTAGCAAAGTTGAGAACTTGAATGGAAAGTTTTATTTCTAAAACATTTTCAGTCGCATTAAGTTGGTTCTTTGCCTACTTCACTCCAATGCAGAGTGTGAAAGGAACTTTTCAATAATAATGACTTAACCACTCACCCTTCTCCGCCCCCCCCCCCCCCCCCCCCCCCCCCCCCCCAAAAAAAAAATAAAAAGGAGTAAACTGTCTTGCAACACCCTAAGACCACCACTGGTCACCTGATCTTCTTTAAGAGAAACTCTTCTCATTGCATAATCAAGTCATGTTTGTTAATCTGAAGAATATCTGAAGAACGGGAGTCGAAGTTGCTAAGAGGTAACTGTGCAAGAATTTTTATGTTTCAGTTTTTTCATGTGTATACATTTCTGTGTTCTCTTTGTTGTTCCATACGCAACACTAAATTATGTATTGATTTCTTTCCTCTTGATGTCTTTCAGTGATATTTTAATTGCTTATTTTGTGTTTCAGACATTCCATAACAGCCTTACTGAACAGTGCCTTGAAATCATCAACGTTTACCCATCTGGTTACTGTGGTGCCCCCTAACAGCATTACAATGGGACTTTAAACTATTAATAGGACAAGAACCAGACCACTAGGTCTTTTATATTTAGATACGAACCCTAATATAACTGACGGACCCTGAGTCTAGGCTGAAAGGAGCGTGCCTCACCAAAATTAAATCACATCATGAAAATGACTACCCCCCCGAGATGCCTTTTTGTGCGTGTTACTAGTCATTTATTGTAACACTTCCACTTTCATAGCAAGACGACGGAGTCATCAGACTGACCTGGATGCAACCTCCTGAGTGCCTATTACTTCTCTTACTTTTCTGCAGACTCGTGCCCTTCATTGTTTCAATTGCGTGTCTACCATTTACCTCATCAGCACTAGTTCCTGTTTTGCTCCCTATGGAGAGTGAAGCCACCATTTTGGCTGAACACCTCAAATAAAGCCTGGACAAAAGAATTC